>CM054805.1:34413702-35613702 GCA_028984105.1 Lavandula angustifolia | reverse complement strand
TTAGTTTTTTGTCCGGAGTATATAATTATAACATTATGATGTTTGTGAATGTATCACTCATGGTAGAGGTATTTAGGGCCTTCAAGCCATTAATCACGAATTTAGTGTGTGGTGAATAGGTGGAGAAAATAGTTGATACGCAATGTCGAAGCAGAAACTACAATCCGATCCAGTCATGGGGTTGAGGTACCGCGGTAGTAGCCTCGGACTGCCTTCTGTGTCCAAATTTCGTAGTGGACATATGCCCTCTGGGATGAACATCAGCCGCGTGATTGACAAACATTCGGAATCAGACATGGATACATCTGATTCCGAGGGTGAGCGCTATGGTGCTCGTTACTCTCCCGAAGCTTCGCCTCAAGATGATAAAGTAGCCAGTGGCGGTCCGAGAAACACTGCTGGTGGTAATAGTCCCGGGAACTATTACGACAGAGTTGGAGGGAGAGGTGGTGGATTGTCTGCTGCACACCGTGGCCGTGACTCTGCTTATGAGGATTCATCTGAGTCTGTCACAAGCTCAGAAGTGAATTCAACACCAGCCAGCAGCAGCAATGACATTTCAGTGGAGAAAAGATACAATTCAGGGGCGAATGTCTGTAGCACGAATATGCAGCCAAATAAGCAACCCACTAAACAGGTTAGCACCTTTTTGTCCTGCTGTTCTTGTGATCTATATTGGTGTTTCGGGTTTGCTTGAAACAAAATTTAAGTAGTCATTCTATTATGTTTTTTATACAAGAGAGTTTTTTTTTTTTGAGTTTGCTTGGAAATGAAAGATAAGAGGTTCTTTTGTACAGCGTGGAAAATATTATTATAATTAACCAGACAATGTTAATTTTAATGTCATATAATGTCGTTTATACATTTTGCTATGCTTTCCAGGACTTACATAATGCAAGGGAGCAGGATAGGTTCTCTGATGACGATATTCCAAGCGCACCTCCATTGGCTGGCTCTCAGCATCTAAATCAAGTTTCTGAAAAACTTCCAGCTTTTAGATCTGATGCTGGAGTTTCTGCAGTTGTGAATGAACCTAATAAGTACAAGAGCACAAAGGTAGAAGTTGAAACTTCTGAAGTGTCAGCGAGGTAAATCTTCATACGTCCCAAAATCAATGGCTTGGGGTCTTATAACTTCCATTAAAACTGAAATGGAACATTTCTCAGGAATGCAGCTGCATCTGCTCGTCCTTTGTCCGTTCGGTATCCTACATTTCATGCAAGGTAACCTTGCTAGTACGTATTATATTAGACAGTTAATTTATTCATAATAGTATAAGAATCTACATGTTACAGCAGACATTCTAATTAGTGTTATATCGTCTACATTGGATGCAGTGGCCTAGGCAACTGGTATGCTGTTCTATCATATGATGCGTGCATCCGGTTATGTCTCCACTCCTGGGCAAGGGGCTCTATGGAAGCTCCTCCCTTTTTGGAAAATGAATGTGCGCTGCTGAGGGATGCGTTCGCGTAAGATGATATAATTTGCTACTTGCCATCTTTCCCATAATTTTCTTGCATTTCTCTCTTTTGCACAATGTATAATAGTTAAAATTGAACATTTCTTCGTGGTTGAATTTTACAGTTTGAGAAACGTATTGTTACAATCAGAGGAAGAGCTGCTGAGGAAAGATCCTTCAGAGCTTGTCGGTGAAGGCGCTTTTGTAAAGACTAAGAAAACTATTGGAAAGATTAAAGTTCAAGGTCTATATATAATTTTTGTAGAAAATTTATTTTCTACTTAAGCTTGTTCGTGGCGTGCAATATAACTGTACAACTGGTTATTTTGCAGTGCGGAAAGTGAAAATGGGGCTGGAGCAACCTACTGGTTGCACATATACATCTTTAAAGTCGACGTCAATGGTGAAGCTGGAATCTTTTCAGCACAGATTATCCAATGTGAAATCAATTGTGTCAACTGAGAGGAGGGCACTACGGACACGAAATATAACCCCAGTCATCTCTATAAACGGAACTTTATTGCACAAAAGCGTTGCACACATAATTGTTGGGACTCGTAGGTATTTGAAGGAAGTACCGAAGCTCATTAAAATCGGCTTTAATGCTTGGTGCAGCAGTGGATCAACTTATGAAGTTGCACAAGGTATGCAGGCTTCTTAACATTTTTGTTGCATGACGAAAATTCGTCATCATATACATTGAAGAGTTCCTCCATGTAGAAATATATGGGCGTTCTTTCTAATTTGCCAAACTTTCACTTCAATGCTATTTTGTTTATAATTGCAGAATCATATTCTTGTTTGTTGAGATTGAAAAGCTCACCTGAAGAGGATGCAATGAGAATGCAACCGGGATCCGGTGAAGCTCGTGTCTTGTATGTTCATTTCCTTACTCTCTTTCTAATTCTTCGGAATGACAGATATGGATATGTAAAATTTGATGTTCTTTATATACAGCTTGCCAGATGGGTTCGGAGATGATCTGATAGTTGAAGTCCAAGATTCGAAGGGGAAGTATTGTGGGCATGCTCTTGTTCAGGTGGCCGATATTGCTGATGAGTCGGTACTGTTTCCGAAACCCATGCTCGATTCTTTGTTGCTAAAACATATCTGTTTTCTGTGTCTGAAGTGGTCAAGTTTTGCTGTTTGCTTTAACGCAGGGGGACAAGCTTCGTCACTGTATCATTTCCCGGGAACCAGAGCACGAACAAGTTGGGAAAATACAGTTATCCATCAATTATTCAACCACCGCCGATGAGAATAGTTACAAGGTACTTATGGTTTCATACGACAAAACGGATTGCCTAACGATTCATAAGAAAAAAACTCTACAACATCATGATTCTCTCTTTTTGCTGAAAGTGGATTTACTTTGTATTTTTATGTCTAGTGCCCTTCGGTAGCGGAGACCATTGCTTATGATTGTGTGCTGGAGACAGCAATGAAAGTCCAGCAGTTTCAACAAAGAAACTTGTTGCTAAACGGTTCGTGGAAATGGTTGGTGACTGAATTTGCATCATATTTTGGTGTTTCAGACGCATACACGAAGCTGAGGTACCGTAATTTGTGCTCTACTAGTTACATGAAATGATATTAATCCCACTTTTTCCATACTTGTTTTTTATCTTAATATCATAACTTTCAGATATCTATCGTACGTTATGGATGTCGCCACACCGACGGCAGACTGTCTAGACTTGGTGCATGATTTACTTATGCCTGTGGTAATCAAAGGCAAAAGTAAGAACACATTGAGTCACCAAGAGGTAGGTAAATTAGCCAATGTTCAACGAAAAGTAATGTGTGTAGTTCCAATCTTGACCGTCTTACTGATAACTGATCAGGTCCGTCTTCTGGGAGAAGTATCCGAGCAAATTGAGCAGATACTCACTTTGGTTTTCGAGAACTATAAGTCACTGGATGAGTCATTACCAACCGGTATCAAAGACGTGTTTGGACCCGCTACGGGAGTGGCTGCACCAGCTATTGCTCCTGCTTTGAAGCTTTACATAATGCTGCACGACATTCTTTCACCCGAGGTGCAGTTGAAGTTGTGCCGATATTTTCAGGTAAGAAGCCGGTTAAGCTCAAAGTCTCTCTGAATCTATTATTTTCGACATTTACTTTAATCTTGTGTGCAGAATGCTACACGAAAAAGGTCAAGGAGGCACCTATCAGAAACCGATGAATTCGTTTCAAACAATAACGAGAGTATATTGTTGGATCCGGTAGCTCTTTCCACTGCTTATAAGAAAATGAGTACGCTTTGCTTGAATATCCGGAATGAGATTCTTACCGACATTGAAATCCATAAGCAGGATCTTCTTCCTAGGTATTTATGTTCATATTTTTAGAATCAGTGTTCTTATTTGGTTGTAGTATACATGCAAAATATAACTCTAATGTCTTTATGGCTTTCTATGCAGTTTTATAGACCTACCAAACCTTTCATCGTCAATATATAGCACAGAACTCTATAGCAGATTACGAGAGTTTCTCGTTGCTTGCCCTCCTTCTGGCCCTTCACCTCCGGTTGCAGCACTTGTCGTAGCTACTGCTGATTTTCAAAGGGATCTTTCTTTGTGGAGTATTAGGTAAGTGGTTGGTTAGATTAGTTACGGTGAGAGGTTTGTGTTATCGATATTACAACGACGACTTCTTGCAGTTACATCAAGGGAGGAGTTGATGCTAAAGAGCTGTTCCATCTGTACATAACCATTTGGATCCAAGATAAACGCCTCGCTTTACTCGAGCTATGCAAGCTCGAAAGGGCAAAGTCTTCCTCCTTCTCGACAACTCCTTTCATCGACGATATCTACAAACGGATCAGAGAGACGCTCACCGAATACGATGTGATTATAAGCCGGTGGCCAGAATACACTTTTGCTTTAGAACAGGTATATATAAATCATTAATTCATCCCTTTTTATCCTTGCAATTTCTCACTTCCCTCATGTTGTCTCATTTTTCCGTAGGCCATAGAGGATGTTGAGAAGGCGGTGATGGATAGCTTGGAGAAGCAGTACGCCGAGGTTCTATCGCCACTAAAAGAAAACACGATTCGGAAGAGATTTGGTCTCAAATATGTACAGAAGTTTGCTAAGGGAAACACGCCTCCTTATAACGTCTCTACCGAGGTAAAACAAGTTTGTTGATCTCCGTTTTGCCCTGTATTTCGTTCCAAGAAGACTAAACACGTCGTATTTCAGCTGGGCATTCTTCTGAACTCGATGAAACGGATGCTAGACACTCTACGACCCCAGATCGAATCACAGCTGAAGCAGTGGGGTTCGTGCATGCCAGAAAGCGGTAATATGGTTCCGGGAGAGAAACTCAGCGAGATAACGGTGATGATAAGGTCCAAATTCAGAGCTTACGCTCAAGCAGTAGTCGATAAACTCGTTGAAAACGTGAGTATTTTCAATCAATTTGAAGTGCATCTCTTTCCTAATTACTAACTTTGTCCTGCTATTAACGTCTTGTATTCATTTTTGAACGGTCCCATTAAAAATGTCTTATTTTAAAAAAAATATTCTAACTAATTCTAGTGGACCCCACGAGTAAAGGGATTAACGAAACTTACTCCATTACAGTAGGAATGAGTCTTCTGATTGCTTATTTGCCTCTGCATGAGTAGTTGAGTCTCTCTACATGGTTTCTTGATGTGCAGACGAAGCTGCATAACGCGACGAAGCTAAAGAAGATAATCCAAGACGCGAAGGAGAACGTGGTGGAGTCGGATATACGGCAGCGGATGCAGCCGCTGAAGGAGTTGCTGACCAACACGATCAATCAACTGCACACCGTACTCGAAACACAAGTGTTTGTCATGGCTTGTCGCGGCTTCTGGGATCGGATGGGCCAGGTTGAGTTTCGTTCGAAATCAAACTACGAACGTTACGTTCAACGGTCTAATATGATTCTTGCAATGCAGGACGTGCTGAAGTTTCTAGAAGACAGGAAGGAGAACAGATCTTGGTACAAAGCTTCAAGAGTTGCAGTTAATGTATGTTTACATGCTAAGCATTTATCAACTCATTTTCCTTTTCTTTGCTTCAGACACTAACAATTTAACCCTTTTTAAAGGTTTTGGACGACACTTTTGCTTCGCAAATGCAGCAGCTGATCGGCAACGCGCTGCAGGAGAAGGACCTTGAGCCACCGCGGTGTATCATGGAAGTTCGATCGATGCTCTGCAAAGATGTTACGAACAATAAACGAGGCAACTTCTACTATTAGAAACGAGGGAAGCGGTCGGAACGCGAATTGATCGAGTCACGAACTGCTTCGATTTGAGGTAACTGCACAGAGACTATGGAATGGCCTTCTCCCATGGCTACTGCAGCTGAGAAATAAGAATAGACGAGAGGATATATAGGTTTGTTTGAGAGGAAAGAATGTTCAAATTTTGAGAGGGAAAGGGAAGTCCATTCATGCAGAAAGGCCATCATCTCTTGGCTTCTTGTTTTATGTTGTTTTTTGTATGATAAAAATGCCTCTTGATTAGTAATTCATCAAGTGGAATATTAGTTTTTAATTCATTTATTACGGAAAAATCTATCCTAGACCAAGTCAGGTAGACTGAACTAGACATGTTCAATATGAATGCATAGTATAAACATTAAATATTATGAATGCATGTGATTTAAATCATCACACAAAAAATAATATTCTTTGTCTCATTAATATTGTCCTTCTTTTAGATTGTGTTTAAACAAAATGAATTTTACCACCAACATCGAGACAGTAATAACAGGACGGGAGTATGAATTATCATATGTTCTCTTACAATTTAATGAAAAAAATCAATCTTTCTAAATGCTAAAGATTTAATAACCTTTTTCAGAACAATATGCGAACTTGTTCGAGCGTGACGAACAAAATCACAGTGAACGGAATGAATCCCTTATAAAGCGCCGTGGGCCCCTCCGCCTTGACCGTCTTCACGGCGCCGGCTTCCCCGCCTCCACCTTCATGTTCATCACCCTAGTCTTGATCACGTCCACCGGGTTCGACGCCACCGCCGCCACGAACCCCGCCGCGAAGCTGGCGGCGACGTGCGTCGCCAGCCCGTCCTTCATCAAGCCCTTTTTAAGAATCGTCTCCTTGAGCTGGTCGTACGACGCCAGCTGCGCCGCCGTCACCAGGATGGCGCGGTGCACTGAAAGGGGTGATCCGCGCCACAGGCTAGCAATCCCCTCGTTCCTGCTCATTTGGGAAATGGCGTCTACTACGCTCTTGTAGTTCCGCCGCTGCTCGAGTGGGAGGCGGCCGTCGGCTTGCATTCGGACCATGGCCACGTCGGCGGGGTTGCCCACGGCGGCGCCGACGCCGCCGGCGATGAGACCGGCCGTGATTTAACTGGCTAGTGGAAGATTATTGGTGGTGGGGTCGGTCCATTTGTTCTTGAGGGTTTCATAGATGCCCATTCTGGTGGTGGAGTAGAGAGTCTGGCGGAGGACGGTGGCGGAGACGCCGGAGAAGAGCGCCGCCCCGCCGTCTTGCTGGATTATACGCAGGCCCACTGAGATTGGTCCCACTCGTGGAGGAGGGACATGAACGTGGATGGGGTGGGCTGCTCGGCCTTGGGAGGTTATGTTATTAAAAATTAGGTGTGAAAAAATGTAGCGACAATAAACCAAATGTTAGTATAAATACTACAACAATATAACAAACAATATATGAGAATAGATTAGCGAAAATAACGAAATGCAAACCGAGGCGAGAGTTAGACTCTCTCTCTCCGCAAGACGATAATGCTCCACTACTCGGTACAAGCGGTCTATAGCACTCGTCTCCAAGATACAACGGTTTTTCAATTACGAGTAGTTGCACTACTTCTCGTAATTCCGGCGAACTACTTGATATTTGGGACTAAGGAAATGAAAGTATGTGATGAAAGGAAACACAAATAAATTGGAAAATTGATTCTTAATAATCGGATGGAATGGTCTATTTATAGATTTGAAGCACCCATTCATAAAAGACATAACTCTTCACAAAGGTCGCAACTTTTCGTAATGTACACAACTCTTCATAATGGACACAACTCTTCACAATAATATGAATTGTGAATGGTTGCATTTGTTCAACTTCCAAGTACCTCTTGGCATGAACCAATATATCTCTTCATGAATCAACACATTCGTTCATCATTTAATTTATGAAATAATATGTCCATTCCACGAAGTAACGTGTCCATTCATCTAGGTACCAACACATCCTTTCAATTAATTAATTTAATAATCTAATTTCCATAATAAAAATCTAACAATCCCCCACATGGAAGTTAGATTATTAAATGCATATGCAAATGCAAAATGTTATGCAAACCAAAGTCCCAATGACCTATTATTGCATCAGGATAGGTAGTTTTTTTGCTTTGAACCTTCCTTAGTATAATGTTATCGGATTTACTCGCTGCTCGGTGAACGCGATGTCTTGAACCGGTTAGCTTTTTGTGTAAACCAAGACAATAACATATACACAATAATAGATACAATATCTTTCGTTCTCACGTTGTGTCCATTTTGGCCTTGGACCATATCTTGGATTCATAAGTGTTTTTCTATTTGAAGCGGCCACACTTCTCACTTATATAGGTGATCTCCTATAAAGAGTATCCTGCCATACTCCACCAATAAGGCTATAGGAATCATTAAAAGCTTATAGCTTACCCTTTTACCACAAGCTACAGGTTTGCACTTGGGGCAGCTTCGAGAATGGATTGTTAGTTGTGTTTCCAAGTGCACAACTGAACATTCTTAACTTAGTTGTCTCTTTGAACCATGTTCATGGGATCTCAAATTATCATGGTAGAGTTACCATTAAGAGCGTTCTTTTAGTGTGGATTTTAATCCCATTCCCCTAACTGCATTGTACAATTGATCACGGTTAATACCTTTAGTAAATGGATCCGCAATATTGTCTTTTGACTTCACATAGTCAATACCTATTATTCCACTAGTGATCAATTGTCTAAAGGTATTATGTCTTCGACGAATATGTCGAGACTTACCATCATACATACTACTTTGTGTTCTCCTTATTGCATACATACTATCACAATGTATCAAGATGAGAGACACGGATTTTTCCCAACAAGGAATATCCTCTAAGAAGTTCCGTAGTCATTCGGCTTCTTCGTATGTAATCGTTATGATGTCATGCATCATACGCTATGCGTTTTTGCTCATCTTTTTCATCTTCCCCCACAATTGGAGGTGTCTCTTTCAAGAATCGAGACAAATTCAAAGTAGTTAAATAAAATAACATTTTAGATAGTCAATCCTAGCGCGTTCTTTTAGTTACTCTTGCGATCCCGGAACACATCCTCGTTGGATCCACTTTTATTGCGATCCCGGAACGTATCCTCGTCGGATCCAATTTCATCTAGGGTCTCGAGCCGTTACTCAGAGTACCCTTTTCAACTTTGGATATCGGGTCTTTCCTCAGATAATCCCTTATAATACGAACTTTGCAACACCGCAAACTGTTCGTAAATCGGACCTCGAACCCCGAAGTTATCCGCTGCCAAAGATGGCACTCCGAACTGCCTCGGTGCCACAGGCAGTGAACCGGCTATGTTCAAACAACTCCCGATCACTCAAAACCAACTAACACCTATCGAAACTCATACCTCACGGAAAGCCACTTGTATAGGCTTTCCAACGCATCTCGCAGTTCGATAAACGGACTCTCGATTTAGGAGTTACACCCCGTTAAACCGCCCCAAAATCATCACTAAACCCAGATTTTTCTTCCGAAAGATAAACTGTTCATCTTGCGAACTTGCGTCGCAATTTCCGACCGGAGTAATGAAAAACAATGCCCAAAGTCTATACCATTGCAAACCTTGTACTTTTAGCTTTTCAACACACCTATCGGTTCGTGAAACGGAGATCGGACCAAGGAATTATTCGCCGTCGAAGAAGGCTCGCTGCACTACCTACCGATTTTCAAGGCTGCGAGCAAGCATGTTCCGAGCATTTCCAACACACTATTTGTTTTTCCGAAAACCCCTTGAAACCCATACCGTTGTAAAGCCACGACTACAGGCTTTCCAACGCAACTTGCCTCTCGTTATTTGGAGTTCGGACCAGAATGTTATACCCCTCGAAAAAAGCCTACTCAAAACACCAAACGGCGAGAAGCGCGAGCAAAAAGTTTCGACCCGATTTTCATGACCCAATCGAACTCATAATTCTAGAAAACTGACATCCACACAAACCTTGATAAACAAGGATTCCAGAGCATATCTTCGATTGTAAAAACGAGTCCCGACCGTTGAGATACGTGCTGCTCGAATGTCGCCCGTAAGCCGTTTGATTAAATGCCACACCCGAAAAATTCTAAGTATTGAAATGAGGCTTAGCTCCACCCATTTTGAGAGATATTTTTTGAACAGACCTCAAATCTGGAAACCCCAAGTCCTATACCGTATCGAACCTTGTCATTCAAAGGATCTCCAGAACTTTTCCGTTCGCCATTGGGAGATCGTATCAAGAAGTTACGGATCTACGAAAAGGCACTACCGAAACGCCATCCTCCTTGGGATGTGCCGAACCCCCAACTTTAGAATAGCCTAGGAGCTTCGTCCCTTCTCAAAACTCACCGATTATTATACCGATAGAAAGCTGAGTTCGTTGGCTTTCCAAAACTATGCTCGACGCATAAAATGGAGTTCAGGCGAAGAAGATACAAGCCCGCGAAGTACAGCTGGCAGAACTGCCACAAACTCGCTGACTCAAGTTTGGAGGCCATTTTAATTATCGTAACGACGCCCGATCAGAAAGCTTACTTCTACGAACTTGAAGCCCTCCTGGGGCAGAACCTAAACGTGAATTTTCGTCAAAGAGCGACGGTCGGATCCTTTCCGCATGAACAGGATCCTTTCCGCGTGAATTTGGTTGTTCGTTCTTTGTTGTAAAGTTCGGCAAAGACGTTACTACTACTTGTCATCATTTCTTCAACACGAATTATCGTCTTGCGATTGTTATTAAAAATTAGGTGTGAAGAAATGTAGCGACAATAAACCAAATGTTAGTATAAATACTACAACAATATAACAAACAATATATGAGAATAGATTAGCGAAAATAACGAAATGCAAACCGAGGTGAGAGTTAGACTCTCTCTCCGCAAGACGATAATGCTCCACTACTCGGTGCAAGCGGTCTATAGCACTCGTCTCCAAGATACAACGGTTTTTCAATTACGAGTAGTTGCACTACTTCTCGAAATTCCGGCGAACTACTTGATATTTGGGACTAAGGAAATGAAAGTATGTGATGAAAGGAAACACAAATAAATTGGAAAATTGATTCTTAATAATCGGATGGAATGGTCTATTTATAGATTTGAAGCACCCATTCATAAAAGACATAACTCTTCACTAGTGGAATAATAGGTATTGACTATGTGAAGTCAAAAGACAATATTGCGGATCCATTTACTAAAGGTATTAACCGTGATCAATTGTACAATGCAGTTAGGGGAATGGGATTAAAATCCACACTAAAAGAACGCTCTTAATGGTAACTCTACCATGATAATTTGAGATCCCATGAACATGGTTCAAAGAGACAACTAAGTTAAGAATGTTCAGTTGTGCACTTGGAAACACAACTAACAATCCATTCTCGAAGCTGCCCCAAGTGCAAACCTGTAGCTTGTGGTAAAAGGGTAAGCTATAAGCTTTTAATGATTCCTATAGCCTTATTGGTGGAGTATGGCAGGATACTCTTTATAGGAGATCACCTATATAAGTGAGAAGTGTGGCCGCTTCAAATAGAAAAACACTTATGAATCCAAGATATGGTCCAAGGCCAAAATGGACACAACGTGAGAACGAAAGATATTGTATCTATTATTGTGTATATGTTATTGTCTTGGTTTACACAAAAAGCTAACCGGTTCAAGACATCGCGTTCACCGAGCAGCGAGTAAATCCGATAACATTATACTAAGGAAGGTTCAAAGCAAAAAAACTACCTATCCTGATGCAATAATAGGTCACTTGGGACTTTGGAAATATGAACATATAAATATATGTAATGGAAAGGACATAAAAGAAATGGAAGATGTATTAAGTTATATTCTTCTAGTTCTCGCATGGAGTGGTCTATTTATAGACCAAGAAGTGCCTCTTCCCAAAGGTTGCATTGTTTGGCATGCATGCAACGTTTGAAACCTTGTGTCCCTCCACCAACCAATCGACACATCTCTTCCACAAACCAATGCAACTTTACATGATTCACATGCAACGATTTATTTAATCAAAGTGTTTCATATAAGCAACCAACATGTCTCTTCTATGCCACGTTTCAAATTTAATAATCTAATTAAAAATTCTAACAGGTTATAGTAGGGCGGAGAGATTGCGGCGGCGGCGGCGCCCACTCGCCCTGGAGCTGCACAGGGCCGGCCCTGTTGAATAGCCCAAGGGTCATGGGCCTAGTCCCCCAAATTATACGCCCAACATGAAAAAATAATTTATAAAATTAGTCAGCAGCTCTTTCTCTATGGACGGTCAGAAGGCAGCCATGAGCCCAATAATTCAAAAAATCTTCTATAACGGTCATAAGGCAGAGAACGGTCAGAAGGCTAGCTAACGTCTCTTTTCTACCTCTCTGCTCTCTCCTTCTTCTATTCTGTTCTTCAAGACTTCAACGTCCAACGACAACAATCGTCAATCAAGGCACTCTTTCTCTTCATTATTCACTTTCACTCTTCAACAATCCGATTGAGTTCGTCAGCACTTGACTTGATACAAGCCCCCTTATTCAAATCAGGTTTTTTCGTTTTAATTTGTATTAATCTTTCATCAAATTAGGTTTCGTGCTTTACAATTTGTGCTAATTTTTTAGAATAGGTTTAGGGTTTTGTGTTGTATTTAAGTGATTTGTGATTTGTGAATATGTTGCCTAGAAAATATGCTTCTATAAGTCAAAAAAGCAACAAAAGAGAAAGAGATGAGGAGGTGGTTAAAACTCAAAGAGGAGCTCTTCATAAATTTCTTATACCTAGTTCTAGTTCTTTGGTAAAAGAAGTTGATATAAGTGATAATGAAGAAGTTGATGCTTTGAATGAATAAATTGATATGAATGTGAATAGGGAAGTAAATGAGAATGAGAATGAAGAAGAAATTGATATGAATGTGAATAGGGAAGTAAATGAGAATGAGAATGAGGAAGTCAATGTAGTTAATAATGAGGATGATGTTTTAAATGAAGAAATTGTTATTATTGAGAATAAAAATAATACTTTAGATATATTTGATCCTAGAAATTGGAATAATATTGATAATAAAACTAGAGATATTTTGATAGAGAAAGACCCCTTAAGAGAGTGCAATCTCACGTTTCCTATAGATGAGCTTGGTAGGCATTTTGCATATTCTTATTATAGTATAAGAAAACTACTAAATGGTGAGAGTCAAGAGAGAAAATGGTTGGTATACTCAAAAGATGCAAATAAAGTATATTGTTTTTGTTGCAAATTATTTAAATCACTTCAAAGTAATAGTTTGTTAGCAAATGAATGTTTGAACGATTGGAAACATATAAATGATAGATTCAAAAAACATGAAAATAGTTTCGTGCATATTAGTAATATGAGGACATGGATTGATTTGCATATTAGATTGAAACATAACCAAACAATTAATAAAGATGTACAAGTGCAAAAGAGAAAGAACATTGGAAACTAGTTTTAGTTAGAATTATTTCAATTGTGAAGTGTCTTGCTACACGTAACTTGGCTTTTCGGGGGGATAATGAGAAGATTTATCAAAATAATAATGGTAATTTTTTGGGTTTACTTGAGTTAATTGCAGAATTTGACTTGGTAATGCAAGAACACTTACGCCGTATTCAGAATAAGGAAATTCACTATCACTACCTCAATCATAAGATTCAAAATGAATTGATTTCAACATTAGCTTCTAAAGTTAAAAATGATATAATTAAAAAAATAAAAGAGGCTAAATATTATTCAGTGATACTAGATTGTACTTCTGATGTAAGTCATAATGAACAAATGACTTTAGTGGTTAGGTGTGTTGATATGTCTCATAATCAAACAATGGTAAAAGAATACTTTATTGAATTTTTAAGTGTGGATGATACATCAGGATTAACTATTTTTAATGAAATACAAGCAACTTTACAATTACTTGAGCTTGATATTGATAATGTGAGAGGACAAGGTTATGACAATGGTTCCAATATGAAAGGGAAAGATCAAGGGGTACAAAAAAAATTCTTGAAATCAATCCTAGAGCATTCTATATGCCTTGTGCTTGTCATTCTCTTACTTTAACAATATTTGATATGGCTAGTTATTGTGTTAAAGCCGTCTCATTTTTTGGAGTTGTGCAACGCTTGTATACTTTATTTGTTGGTTCTACAAAAAGATGGAAAATTTTACAAGATCATGTTCCTCATTTAACTTTAAAGTCATTATCAACAACAAGATGAGAAAGTCATGTTAATAGTGTTCATGCTATAATAACTCAACCTAATGAAATAAGAGATGCTCTATTTGAATTATCAAGAGTTAGTGATGATGCTAAAACTAGGAGTGAGGCCGAGTCTTTGGCTACTAATGAACTAGAGAATTTTGAATTTTTGTTGGGAATGACTATATGGCATAACATTTTGAACAAAGTAAATTTGATTAGCAAAAAATTACAATGTAATGATATGCAAATTGATGTTGCAATAACTATCTTGAAAGGTTTGATTTCTTATTTTGAAAAGTATAGAAATGAAGGTTTTCAATCGGCATTTACATTAGCTAAGGAGCTTGCATCTAAAATGGAAATTGATCCAATTTTTCCTCCAAAATGTAAGGTTAATAGGAAAAAACAATTTGAGGAAAGTTGTCATGAAGATACTTCATTATCTGATGAGGAGTCTTTTAGGATTAATTATTTTATTGTTATAGTGAATATTGCTATTTTATCTTTAAGGACTAGATTTGAGCAATTGGTAGTCTTTGAAAATATTTTTGGTTTTTTATTTAATCATAAGTCTTTATCTTCATTAGATGATAATACATTGCATAAATGTTGTGTCAAGCTTCAAGATGCTCTTAAACATAATGATAAATTTGATATTTATGCTGAAGATTTATATTCTGAATTGCAAGTTTTACAAATGTGTTTACCTTCAGAAGTAAAATCAATTCATGAAGTTGTTGAGTTTGTTAAAGCTTCAGAATATTTTCCTAATATTTTTATTGCATATAGAATATTATTGACTATACCTGTTACTGTAACTTCAGAAGAAAGAAGTTTTTCAAAACTAAAATTGATCAAATCATATTTGCGTTTTTCTATGTCTCAAGAAAGGTTAAATGGACTAGCTATTTTATGTATTGAAAATGAGGTATTGGAAAAACTTGATCTTGATGATGTTATTGATGATTTTGCTTCTCAAAATGCTAGAAGATCTAAATTATTTCAATAATTATTCGATCTTTGTATGCACTTTACGGTTTCTATTTTTAAAGTTATGTGTAGGCACAATGAAAGTATGTATATCTTTAGTTAGCAAGATGATTCACGAAGCATCAATAAGGAGGGACTCCGTTTTTTGTCTTCGCCTAAGGCCTCCGAAATGTCAGGGTCGGCCCAGGAGCTGCATGCGGACTTTGATTAAATCCAATGGATGGGTGCAGCAGCCGGCGATGATGGAAGCAACGCCACCTTCAACAAATCCCTTGAAACCCATGTTGGATTTATTACAATGAGAAATCTCTCTCTGTCACACGCATCTCTCTATATTATAAACAAAATTTTATTTGCTAAAATAATTAACAAAATCGTAAATAAAAAAAGTAAAAAAGATTTAAGAGGCATAATTAGAGATGGAGCAAATTATTTAAGTGGGGGATTTTTTGGCGTTGAGACATAAATGGAAAACAGAAATCAGCCTATTTGCTGAAGTTTTCGTTCTTTAACTTAATTATAGATTAGTTAAACTTCGATAAAGTAGTGTTCGGATAACGAATATATGCATTAACTTATATTTATATGCATATATATGGAAAATTTAACTTAATTAGGAATTTAACTTATCACGGCTTAAGCATTATTATATTCACTTACATACTAAAAAAAAGAAAAAAATTGGAAAAAATTATTTCGTCGCCTGAGAGATTCGAACTCTCGCGGGGAAACCCCATGTACTTAGCAGGCACACGCCTTAACCACTCGGCCAAAGCGACTATTGATAAATTGGCAAATAATATTAAATTGTATATCGAAACAAGGATAAAATGGCTTGAAGAATGATGCCTTGTTTGTTGATTGTTTTATGCTAATCTATTCGTTGATTTAATTGTTTGCTTTTTTATAATAGATGAAACGAAATCACTATTCGAAGTTGTGAGTCATAATCTATGAAATAATCACATAAAGAAATAAATTATACTCCAAGTTTACTAACAGCGTATGATTTGATCGATCTATAAAGATGTTGGTGAGATTCGAACTTGTGACATATACCGAACTTTCTAAGAACTTGATAACCACCACCTAAGGGTAAAGTAAATAAAAGGTGATTAGTATATCTTGTATTCGAATTCATCTAATAACATAAAATCAATAACATGTTAGTAACTTAACTTTTATATTTGTTTCAAGCTCGAGATCTCGTTTGATCAAAAATCTCTAACTATATACTCTTTTATGCAAATAAACCTTCCTACCTCCTACTACAATTTGCTACATAAATGTAGATTCAAATTCATACATTTTGAATTTTGAAATTGCAGTAAACCACACAATATGGTTGAAAGTAAAGTTAACACTGGTCTCCATGAGATGACGTAGTGGTGAAGGTGGGTGGCTCATGGGTTCAATTCCCACTGGACACACTATGTGTGTCTGTCACCTTGTGGTTTAACTCTCTTGTATAGTTTGCAGGCTATTGCACAGGAGCGAAGTTTACCCTGTGTGCACCAAAGGTAGCGGCTGCGGTTCCTCGTTATCAAATCATAAGAACACTTGTGTGGACCAAAAAAAATAGACCTTGCAAGTTAATTTTCCACAATTATTTTTTTGTACTTTTCAAAAATATATATTAATTCTGGATTATTTCCGGAAAATCTTCACGAAATTTGGAAGCCCATTAAATCAATTTATGTTAATCTTACGTCGAAAAAATATACAATATGACTTATTTTCTTATTTAAAAAAAACTGATTAAGTGAAATTAGACCGTCAGAAAAAGAATATTGAACAAACTTAATAGGAATATTTGAATATTTGGATTAAAGATATTCATTTTCAATTTTTATTACATACTTAGATGTTATTTTAAGTTACTCTATCATCTTATAGGGAAATATATATTATCTTGAATTGAATTTCGAATTAATTTGATACGGAAGCTCTCTTACCAAATATCGACTAGACAAGATCTACATATATAAAACCGAATATTAATTTAACAAGTGAAGGAAAATAAAATCGTAATATAAAAGGAAATAGATAAAAAAAAAAAAGCAGCAGAAATTAGGTATAAATTCTAATCTCTCTCTACGTTACTTTCTTATATTCTCTTTTTTATATTTCGGGATTTTTCACAATTGACTCACTGAAAATCCATTGCTTCCATTTTCAAATTTACCGTCCTCCCCCGCCACCGTCCTCCATTATTATCACCACCACCTTATTGTCTTCTCCAGACCTCTATGTATTTCAAGAAAGTAAGCTTTTTAGGGTTTATATTTACCTCCTTGTTGATCCATGGAACCGGTTGAGTGAATTGAAACCAAGAGGAGTCAATGCTGGTGATTGTCGGCATATTATTGATATTCTGTCTCGTAGTTCGGCAGAAGTGGCGGAATGGGGCGGCGAAGAATGAGGCGATTCTGAGACTGGCTGTCGTCGCCTCAGAAGAAGAAGCGGTACTTGCTAAGCTCCAAGCTACTGAAGAGTACAATTCGAAGCACATTGAGTACAATTCGAAGCATGTAGAGTACAATTCGCAACACAATAATACGCAGCTCGAGGCGCCGCATTCTTGCGCCGTTTGCCGTTGCCCCACCACCACTAGGTGTTCTAGGTGTAAAGCTGTTAAATACTGGTGAGTTATGTCATGTATGCTATCTGTGGAATTTATTGCTCTTGGTACTTATCTTTATGCATAATTTTATGTCTGATTCTAAATTTTGGCCCATGAAGTCATGAACTAATAATCATTTCTATATATTAGAAAAAGTTAGAATCTTTGACTTGTACCGAGGATCAGAAGAGGTAACTTCTTCTTTCTTATCCGTTCCGCTAGGCTCCTTGGCTTTCGAGAATATCTCTGAAATTGTCAAAGTGTATTTGAATTGTGATATGATCTATTGTTTCTCCTTCCTCAATCATTTAGCTTTAGTTTCTCTGTTTGTAGTTCTGGTAAGTGCCAAATAACTCATTGGAGACAAGGCCATAGAGATGAGTGCCAGCCAGCACTTGCATTGCATGCTAGAAAGAAAAGCGAGTCTGCTCTGGAAGCAGCTTCAGAATATCAGTTTAATATGAATTTGAAAGATGAAACTACGATTTATTCAGATTCAATTAAAGAATGTGATGATTCAGGATCTTCAGACAGATCTTCCTTCTTTTCTTCCACTGATCAAAGTATCGCATCACCTGATTCTTCTATTAATGAAGATGTTAAGTACCAGCCAGCACTTGCATTGCATGCTAGCAATAGGGAATGTGTCGCGGAAACAGCTGCCGAAAATATGTTTGCTTCACATATGAAGGATGAAAATAAAACTTGTTCTGATACCGGTGAAGAAAGTGATGGTTCAGGGTCTTCAGATAGCTCAGTGCTTTGCTTCTTGTCTACCACCGAACAAAGTGAAGCATCATCTGATGTTTCTGTGAATGAGGATGTTGAGTTAGGAACTCGTATTAGGCCTGATAAAGCACCTTCAGTTGCTATTGATTCACACATCTCGAAAACTCTTTCTTACTTTGATGATGCAGAAGTACTAGGTACATCTCCTCCTGTTTATTCTGTTTATCCACCTTTGCTTAACAAGATTGAAAAGACAGCAGCTAGTAAGATCGATGAAAGCCTCAAGTCAACCAACTTCAAAGATAAAAGAAAAGTAGGTGGAGTTGCCGTCACACAAAAGTCTGCACCTGCTGAAGCTGAGGTGGGAAGTCCACAAACCACTAGTTCAGCAATGACATCTTCAACTGTGGATTGGGAAAATCAAGTGCAGACATCCTTGAGTGGAGTAATGAGAACAGAACCTTCTAAGACTAAAGCCAATAATCAAATGCCAAATATCGAACCAAGTTCAAAATATTCAAAGTTGCTGCAATCCCATCAATACAGGGAAAATGAGCTTTGCAATGGAAAGGAAGCAAGATTAGTGACGTCGTCTACGAGTTCAGGAAATTGCCAAAAGCAGAATGCAAACACTCGCAGCCCTCAGGTTGTTTCTTTGGACACTGAAGCTGTTCAGATTTTGTCACAGTCTACTGGCAAAAATCTTAAAACATCAGTCAGGAAACGTGCGCAGCATTTTCAAGCACCAAAGCAGTCAAAGCCCAATACATCAGATATGATGAAGGATTCTCGTGACAATCATAATCAGAAGGTTGCCTGTTAACCTTTTAAGAAATCTGATAAATCCTTAGGCTTCAGAATTCCTATGATTTGGCAACCATGATTATTAATCATGTGTTCGTTTATTTTGTTCTTTTTGACAGGTCCTATTTTCCATTAAGATCTTCATGCAGTTATACTCGTGTGACAATGTGGGACTCCGTCCTTTTGGCCTTGTTAATTGTGGAAATAGGTGGGTGTCAAAAGTCGGTTTAATACTATTGTAATCTCTTCTCTGTTTCATTATTTAGGCTTCCATTATTTGCATATCTACATGTAAATTTGTTGCAGCTCGTGGATACAAGCCCTGAGCATCTAAAACTGGTTGTTTCAGTTAGATATTTCTCTTGTTTTATCTTTTGATAGTTCGAGATTTCAAAACACTTCATTTAAGCTATTAACCTTATCATCTAAGTGAAAGAGATTTTATTGTTTCCTTCTTGATCCCTATATGTCTGTAATGTATTCATTAGTTCGACATGCAACATACATGTTGGTTATTTTTGTTTAGGTAGAAATATGCGCAACCTACAGTTGACCTATTTTTCTTTCTGAGTGATGGAAGTTGAAGAGTTCACATATGACACAATTATTAAAACAAATCATTGAGTTTCAGGGCCAGTCATAGGACAAATATTTTATTAATTTAAGGGCAGAAGTGAATGAAAATGTTAATAATTTTTATGCCTTCCGCACTGATAAGATGTTGCTTGTGTCTAAATCCAATTTTGTAAATGAAGAATCTTGCATGAATGTTATCTTTTCTTCTTGTATATAGTGCAACTGATTATTGTTCCTCATGCAGTTGTTATGCAAATGCTGTGCTGCAGTGTCTGACCTTTACTCGGCCCATTACTTCTTATCTTCTTCAAGGATTGCATTCAAGAACATGCAAGTATCATTTTTTATTAACTTTAAATGCTTTGATGTGCACGTGTTTATAGTCATATGTTTTATATCTGATTTTATTCATGAATCAGGTTGGAAGAGGGACTGGTGTTTTATCTGCAAGTTTGAACATCTGATTCGAAAGGGGCAAGAAACAAAATTTCCTTTATCTCCAGTTGCACTACTGTCTCATGTACAACCAATAGGAAGAGAAGAAGATGCACATGAGTTTTTGAGGCTAGTATCCGTTGCTAGTTTTGTTTTGTTCGAAATGTCTCTAATGATTAAACACACAATGACCATGTTTATGTCTTATCAGAAATGTGGTCGACAAAATGCAATCAGTATGTCTAGAAGAGGCTGGTGTTTCGGGTTCATCCGTTGAAGATTCAACCCTTATAGGTCTGACTTTTGGCGGTTATCTTCGATCAAAGGTCAGTCTCCGTGTTGATATGTCTAGGAACCTTGTTTTGTACCGTCAATTTATTATTTTATTGCAACTTAATCTGTGTTGTACTGAAAGTTTATGCTGTCATGGTTTCTGCTAATGTCGGCTGCATTAATTTGCCAGATTAAGTGTATGAAGTGTCTACATAGGTCTGAGCAACGTGACCGGATGTTGGACCTTTCAGTGGAGATTGATGGGGACATATACACTCTTGATCAGGCCTTGGCACAATTTGCAATGTCTGAAACACTTGGTGGAGATGATAAGTACAAATGCAACAGGTATGCCCATTTATATGCCATACTAGGAATTATCTACAGTTTCCTCATAAAATCAACAAATCATGATTCTGGTTGTTTCCTTTTGGAGCTAATGTAAAGTGGTTTTCCTCCTCTATAGCATTGTTGTACTTATTCTTTGTCTTTATCCAAAATAGTGTTGAGATACCATGTCTATACCCGCTCACCTTTTTGGCTTGATCTGACGGCATCATAGGAAGGTTTAAAATCATTGTCCATTTTGTTCCTTTCTTGATCTTTAAACAGGGAAAACATTGAAGATAGTAATCATTTTTCTTTGCAGAAATATTAATCAGCGATTATGAATATTCGAGTGCCTGAGTGAAAGCAGATACATCTATTAATCTTAACATAGTTTGATGTTTCTTACGTGTTTTCTTGGCAGATGTAAGTCTTATCAAAAAGCCAAGAAGAAACTGACCGTGCTTGCGGCTCCTAACATTCTTACTATTGTTCTGAAGCGATTCCGGGTAATCTATAGTATAATAATGCAATTTTTTGGCGATAGAAACTTTTCTAACCTGCTAAGGATAATCTTTTTGGCTCATATTTATTGTTTCTACTGTTTTGATTCGGCTCTTAGTTTTAGCTTTTAATACTTTTCAATTCATTTTTTTTGTTCTATTCTTTTCAGCTCTTGGGTTTAACTTTTAATGTTTTTCCTCCTTATCTGAGAATTAAGATGCATTGTAAATACTCGTGCAAACATTGGTTATTCAGTTAATTTTAATTTCCCCCTAAACAGAAAATGGAGACCACGATTAAAAAAAAAGTCAGCATTTGATGATTGAAACCTTAACTTACCCCCATTTGTCATATTTCTCCCACAAAAAATGTAACCGGATGCAGTTTGAGACTCGAGCAAGTAATTTCTTTATGATCTTTGTATTGTTTCCTCAATATATTTATATTATTATTGATGTTCGCTTACTATGGGATCAGGCTTTGAATTATAATTGCAAAACAGAAGTCTAGAATTGAAGTATGCTTTATGAATGTTCACATAAAATTACTTGTTAAACTTTAGAATTATGAATCATGAATTTAGATTAACATCTTTATATATTTATTTAGTTTTTTTATAATTATCGTTTGAGGTTGTTATCTCAATGCTATTAGATTGTTATTTGGTTTGTTTCTCAATATTAATGGTTTATTCTATGACCTACTAATATGGCAAATATCAATCTAACTTTATATATCTACCCGAGGCTCTATTTGATGCATTTGATTCTATAGGAGAATGACGTATAAATGTGTGATTATTTGGATATCTAGTTCATTTAATAGTCGTTTTTATCTGACTAAACTATTTTGCCTTTTCCAGACAGGCAACTTCGAGAAGCTGAATAAACTAGTTCAGTTTCCTGAGGCTCTTAACCTTTCCCCATATATGAGTGGCATGGGGGACAAAAATCCAATATATCATCTCTATGCAGTGGTGGTTCACTTGGGTGCACCGAATGGTGCTTACGGTGGTCACTATGTCAGTTATGTCAAGAATTCCCAGGGACATTGGTTCAAAACTGATGACAGCAGGGTAATTTACCTTACCGACTTGCTAGTACCATAATTAGGTTTTCTGTTTCTAGCTATTTTATATTCATTAGCAATATGTAGAGTTTCAAACATCGTGTGAATTTAGGTCCTGCATTCTTCGATACATTCGTTGACATTATTAGGGCAACATGAACATAGTTTTGGAGGTGAATCTAGCTGCCATGAGTACCCATTGCGGATTTTTATTAGTAGTCGAATTAAGGATACGTTGTCCGTTGATACAACCAAAAAGGCCCCACATTTAGGATATGGATATGAGGTTACATTCATATTACGACTCAGCTTCCTTTCTTCCTGCAGGTAAGCCGCGTGGACTTGGAGACGGTCTTATCTACCGAAGCATACATTCTCTTCTATGAAAGGTAATTTTGATCGGCAACTGTTTCTTCACATATTTGAGATGGACTTTAAAATGCTTATTCATGTAGGCACACTCCGCGAGGTGCATCTCTTGTTAAAAATGGCAATATGCATTCTAATGGGAAAAATAAGAGACAGACTGAAGCCAAAAACCAGAAGACAAAATTGAGCTCCTCTAGTCGAAATGCTCCCCATTGGATGTCTCCGAATGATTTCACCGATGCTCATGCGGTGGATTCCGAGGATTGGGAGTGCCACTCGGAGCATAACAATCATATAGTTGACACAAGTGACAGTTCTTCCGTTTTCAGTGGATCGGATGGTGGCTCGTATAGTACAGACAGCTCCAAGGACTCTAATGTAGAGGACTTATCCGGCTACCTTTTAGGGTCCATCTGGTACCTCCCAAAATCGCGCTCTTATCGAACTCATTCATCTCTTTCACCACATATTCAGATCAATGCAAGAAGAGCTGGTGCCGGTCGTATATTGTACAGAGCCCCTGCATTGATTTGAGTCGAAAACAAACCGGGTTTGCAGATCGACCTACGAAACTTCTGGGAACGACGATGGATGGAAGGAGAAGGTGCTTCCCTGTTCCCTTTGTATACTTAACTGTTGAATAGAGTAGAAGTAGATAAAATCATAGGGTAATTAACTAATCATCGGAAATAATTATGTTGAGGGGAACATCTAGAGAGCAGCTCAAACAGTTTTTGTAGTTTGGCGTTTGAGTTTGTGGGTAGGCCTAGAAGTTGTAAATCCTCACAGCTGATTTGTAATTCAGAAACTGGTCATTTATTATTTTGCCAAAATATATGAAAATCCCCTTGGCTTTATTCTATGTTATTTTATTTATTTGATTCATAATATATATGTACACTTTAATTAAATTGGACAGAAAAATTCAATACAATGAAATCTATGAAACTACATGATAAAACAAAATTCAAGAAAATACATGCATGATAAATAAAATCCAAGAAAATACATGAATTGAAATCAGGAATCTAGAAATGCATTGCAGTGCTGCTTCTTTAGTTTGATGGAGGTGGTGTGGAGACAGGGAGAGAAGGGATTGGCAGTTTTGGCATGCCCGGCAGGTTTGGCAATTCGGGCTTAGGCTGGGATGGGTTACTGGGCAGAGTTGGGAGAGGTGTGGCGGGCAGGTTTGGCATGACCGGCAGGTTTGGCATGGCCGGCAGGTTTGGCAGAGTCGGAATCGCCGGCATTCCTGGCTGAGAAGCTTGCTGAAGGTGGCGCGCCGCCCAACTTGCATGGATGCTTGAGAGAGAGAGGACCATCATTAGAGAAACAACAACGTTAAAATTAAAGGCGGCCATTGCTTGATTTCTTGATAATTGATTGACTTGCAGAGATTACAAGACTATATATATTCTTGTGTTGGGATATTAACTCAGAATTGCTGCCGCAAATTTATAAAAGGGAATTTGCTAAAAAAATCATTTAAAGTTTGATTGGTTAGGTATGAAGAGAGGATAGTATTAGGTTAACTTCTGAGGATCATAATAGACTTCGAATATATTGGTGCCTAATTTAATGCAATTTTCTATTAGCAAAATTTAAGATACTTTCATTGGTAATTATGCTTTGTGAGTTTTTCTTCCACATATCACGCTCTGAAGGAAATTTGTGGAAAATCAATACACAATTAAACCTCCTTATACTATTTACTATAATTATAACTTCCTTATAATAATAAAATTCGTGGTACTAATTTGGGATCGGTTATAAATACTATTACGTTTTTTTTAGGTACATTCTTAATAAATTGACCTTGCTATAGTAATAATAAAATTAATCAAATGACATATTTATATAATATCCAAAATTATATAACTATTTAACATAATTTTATTGAAAACAACTTAATTTTTTGGGTTAATATTGCATCTTTTAACATTTGTGTTTGACAAGCATGGGTCTTTCCTCGTTCGTAGCGTGTTTTAATGTCGATTTTAGATGGAAAATTATGTTTGAGAACAAGTATTTGGATTGAATTTGCTTAATTTTGTAGAATGTGATACTTGTTTGTTTTTTTGTTGAAATTGCAGGGAAAATGGGTGAAAGTCATGGTGTTTGAGCATGATCGAGTCTAAGTACAGCTCAATACGAGTAAATGAGCGAAACGGCTCGAGATTTGGACTTAAAACGAGTGAGAACGAATCAAAAGAAGACGAAGCTGTAAGTTGTGACGACCTAGACACATGCGCGTGAGAGTCATAACAGGGGTTTGAAGGAAGCAGGACGCGACCCAGACGCAGCCGCGTCCGGGGCGTTACACTGTAACGGAAAAAGACTGTCTGCTACCCCGACGCGGCCGCATTGGGGTCATTTTCGACTGTTGTTTTTATTTTGAGGGAACTACGTAAAAGCTCTTACTCAGGGTTAAGATTTGGAAGCTATAAATACCCTAAGCAGCACCGCTAAACATTATCTTTTCTCATAATTTACATTCAAAAATCCTGCATCTTTTGTGATAACTCTTGAAGAGAAGAAATGAAGGAAGAAGATCAAGAAATTCAAGTTCAACACAATCAAGACTTTTGTTTTCTTCACGTTTTCATTTGCTTACGAACATGAATTCTTGTGATTTCGTTGGTTTTGTTACTTTGTCCATGAGTAGCTAAATATTTTTTTATTATAGGGTTAAAAAGTAGGTGGTTGATTTAACTACGGATCTTTTACAAATCAATTACGCTATTTATTCCTCCTTGTGTTCATGGTTTAATTGCTTGTTTAGTTGTTTGATCACCAATTAAACATAATTTGTTGTGTTAATTCGAGATTTAAGAGAGGAGAATTAATGCTTGATCTAGGACACAAGACATGTTAATCATTCAACGCTAAAAAGGTTTGATGTTAATGTGAGAACAATAGATGTTAGGAGCTTTTAGGAGTAATAAGCTAGTAATTACATGTAGACAATTTTACGAGCATGTTATCTACGGTCTAGGCACGCCCAAAAGATTACTTAGGCTAATTTGTGATCGTTTTAGGAGAGGATAAGTGTTGTAAGTAATTGATTGGTTAAAGTGAAGTTTGATAAACCATCCATTGAAATCGAATTCCTAGAATAAAATTTCCCATATTTTCTTTGAAGTTCATTTACTTGCTTATTTAAGTTACATATTTTTAGGTTTAATAAATCATCGATTTTCGTAGTCTAAATAGAGGATAACAATAGTAGTTAGTATTCACTAGTTTACTTAGTTCATATGAGATCGACCTTATTTCTCTATCTGCAATTGTACCAAGTACACTTACGGCATGTCAATAAATTAGCGAATAGTGTTCGTAGTAACTCTTTAGAACAATCACCTTATTTTAATTCAAGTTTTTTTAGAGAGGTTTACTACATAACTAAAAGAATGGACAAAAAATATTACAGCAGAAAGAAAAACCAGGACACGTGGCACTTTTTCCGGGACTGCACAAATGAGTGTCACAAACATGTTGACTAACAGTGGCTAATTTGAATTAAAACTTCCCTGCCACTTCCAATAAAATAAGATTTCCACTTTGACCTATTACATAACTCTGCCACTGTCATGCATATCCAATCTTATATCATGCATTATAGTTAATTAGTTAATAATTAACTTATTCTCAGTTTTAATATAATAACTATATTATGGTTTTTATGAGCTTAAGTCCATTAAATAATTTGAAATTAACAAAATTTTAAGTGCTAATTAAATGCAAGCCTTAAAGTTCACCATTAAATTGATTTCCATCATACTGTATGTATATCTCTTAAGTCAAAGAAGGATCGATAAGATTGGGAAATTATCCACATGCAGAAGAATTCAAGAAAGAATTCAAACATTTATCTGCTGGAGTTTATCGATCGGTGCGAGAGAAGCATCGACCTTAAAATTAAATGCCGTAATGATCTCAACCTCTTCTTGTCTTGTAATAATCCCATTCAACTATAAATTCAGTTCTTACCACAACATTCTTGCATCATCGTCTTCTCAGAAAAACCCTTCTATTTTCAGTAAAAATGAACTACTCTAAATGTCTTGTCTTGTTTCTTCTTCTTCTTGTCGTATGCTCAGCTTTTGCTGATGAATCCCAGCTTGAAACACAAGGTATTTCATTAATTTTGTTTATATATTACGTTATAATTTTATTTAATTTGTAGTGCACTAGTGCGTTTAAATTTATCTCAAGATTTGTTGTAAAATAATTAATTTGCTTTGTGAAGGTGAGGAGGTGAACGAGCCCAACCAACGTGGCGGCGGTGGAGGCGGAGGCGGAGGCGGATACTGCCGATACCGGAGGTGCTGCGGCGGTTGGTACGGCGGCCGCTGCTCAAACTGGTGCTGCACCACTTTGGGTATGATGAAATAAATACACATGTTTTCGTATTAGTTTCTTTGCTAAGCCCTTTTTTTGTGGCATGGACATTTTTGTAGCCGATGCTGATTTTGAGGTCCTAGAGCCCAACCAACGCGGCGGCGGAGGTGGAGGTGGAGGTGGTTGCCGATACCGACGGTGCTGCGGCGGCTATTACGGCAGCCGCTGCAGGAGTTGGTGTTGCAGCCATATAGGTAGGTTCATATATATTAATATTAATTGCAAAATTTTAACTATCTAAGAATAAGATTACGTGTTTTATGGGCCGGGTTGCTGGAAATGCAGTTGGTGAAGCGGAGCAAGAAAACACTATAGATGAGGGCAGCCTCAATAGTGGTGGCCACGGCGGAGGATATGGCGGAGGGAAAGGTGGAGGTAAAGGTGGCGGCGGAGGACATGGTGGTGGAGGCGGAGGACACGGTGGTGGAAAAGGTGGAGGTGGCAAAGGCGGAGTAGAAGGAGGAGATTGAGAACATGGCGGCGGTTGCGGTGGCGAGAGGCTTGATGGAAAGCCAAGGCAACAAAAATGTTTGGAATATATATGTAGTAGAAGGCCATGTTTGGATATGTAGTATTTAAAATATGAATAATGCATGGTTATTAGTTTAAATGAAGCATAAATAATAAGTGTGGGATGTGGAAAAAGGTCTTCATCCAAAAGACCTATAATTATGTATTTGTTATCTTATGACCACCTGTCCTATCTTCAAACTTGTGTTAATTAACTACTTCCACTAATTTTTCAATCTTCCTTATGTTTGATTTTATTGCACGTTATACCAATAATATACTCCTTCCGTCCAATTGATCTTGGCTTTAAAGTTTCGACACGGTTATTAAGGTGATGTAGGTTTTAGTAATAAAGGTATGAGTTCTATAATTTAAATAATGTAATTTAGTAATAAATTGTTGGTCCTATAATTTAAAAGTGGATTTTAGTAGTAAATGTGTGGATCCTACATGATTAAATGAGTATTAAAATGATAAAAAAATTTCCTTTTTATATTGGAGACAAGATGAGTGAGACAGCCCCAAAAGAAAACAAAGGCAAGATCAACAAGACGGATGGAGTATTAATAATTATAAGTGAAATAAATATCGCAAAATTAAATATAATTTAGTTGGTATGTGGAGTTCGATCTTTAATTGTATGTAAATCTAGAAAACGTCAAAAGATTTATTTGACGGCCTCTTAAGTCAAGGGTAGATATTTCGCAATCAAAACCCCACGATGAATCGACAAAAAAGTAATAATAAAAGTATGAAAACATTTATCTTTAAGAGCTACGTGTATCAGCAATCTTGCCAACCACCTTACAATAAATGTCTTTTGTCTTGTATCGGAGCCATGCAACTATAAATTGAGATGGTAGGAGGGCAATTATTGTATCATCGTCTTCTCATAACAATTAGGACACTTTTTTCTAGTTGAGAGTAAAAATGATGAAGTTTAGAGGTTTTGTATTGTTTGTTGTTCTTCTGCTTGCATGCTCGACTTTTGCGGAGCTTCAGAATGAAGGTATGATTCTTTTAATCACTTTTAAGCATAATATTAATTTGGATTAAATATGTGTTTTTAAACATCTAGAATGGATTCTTGCTGAAATGCAGATGATGAAAAGGAGCTAGCACACAATGTAGACAGCGGTGGGTTTAATGGTGGGGGGCAAGGCGGCGGCGGATATGGTGGTGGAGGCCAAGGCGGCGGTGGATATGGTGGTGGGGGTCAAGGAGGCGGTAAGGGTGGTGGGCAAGGTGGCGGCGGATATGGTGGTGGAGGCCAAGGCGGCGGTGGATATGGTGGTGGGGGGCAAGGTGGCGGTAAGGGTGGTGGGGGCCAAGGCGGCGGTGGATATGGTGGTGGTGGCCAAGGAGGCGGGAAGGGTGGTGGTGGGCAAGGTGGCGGTAAGGGTGGGGGTGGATATGGTGGTGGCGGCCAAGGAGGCGGTAAGGGAGGTGGTGGTGGTGGGCAAGGAGGCGGTAAAGGTGGTGGTGGGCAAGGAGGCGGTATGGGTGGTGGTGGCCAAGGTGGCGGCGGATACGGTGGTGGTGGCCAAGGTGGAGGCAAAGGCGGAGGAGGCGGTGGCGGGTACGGTGGTGGAGGTCATGGAGGTGGGAAAGGTGGTGGCGGAGGTGGGCATGGCGGCAAAGGCGGCGGCGGTGGTGGGTATGGCGGTGGTGGCGGCGGCGGCGGTGGCTATGGTGGTGGTGGACATGGCGGCGGCAAAGGTGGTGGTGGAAAAGGCGGAGGCGGAGGCGGAGGATATGAAGAAATCAAGAACTAATTAAAATGTTATGGATATAGTGCGAGGGCCCATGTTGATAATAAACCAATAATGCATGGCTTTTAGACTAATCGAAGTATAAAATAAGTTTGTGGTGGTAATATATAACCATGACCTTTTTTATAGCAAGGCACTTAATTATATTTTCCTTCACTTTCATTTTGTCCCCCGTTACTATAATCATAAATTCCTTTGCGCTCTTAGCAACAAATAATAATAATAATAATAATAATAATAATAATAATAATAATAATAATAATAATAATGCACGTAGTAGTACAGTTAAATCTCGATAAAATAATAATCTTAGAACCGAGAAAAAATATTCATTTAACGAGGTTATTACTTTATCGAACATTATTTTAATGCATTGACCCATATCGAGGCCGGAGGAAATTATTATCTTAGTGAGATTATTACTTTATCGAATATTATTTTATCGAGTTTTAACTGTAGTGATTTTAGTAATAATAATAATAATAATAATAATAATACTTAATAATAATAATATTTAATAATAATCTCATTGAAGCATAAATAAATTAAATGCTTCCAATCTCTAATAATAATAATAATAATTATTATTATTATTATTATTATTATTATTATTATTATTATTATTATTATAATGCGCGTAAAATGTCATTGAAGCATAAATAAATAAAATGCTTCCAATAATTATGCATCCAATCTCTAATATAGTACTCCCTCCGTCCCATTAGTAGTGTCCCATTCATTTTCGGCACGGTTATTAAGAAAATGGTGTTTTGTGGTGTGTATTGTTTGACTTTTGAGTGGTTAATTCTTGTCCACATATTTCTTACCTTTTTTAGAAATGGGACAACCAAAAAAGGGAAATGGGACACTACTAATGGGACGGAGGGAGTACAAAAATTAGCAGAAATTTGATTTGTCTGTTAATGCGTCAGCAATTCAATCCCAAACACTGGATCCAAATTCAGATCGGACAAAAAGCGAAAGAAATGAAGAAACTCTTCACACACTCCCCAGCAAGCCTACGCATGCAGCGGCGCAAAGCGCCACTTATCTGCCGTGAAACCTGCTGGCTCATGACCTCACCCTTTGTCCTCCACCTATATTCTTGCAAAATTCGTCCCGTTTAACTTGTCTTATTATTTTTTTAAATATAAAAATAAGATTAATGGTTGATTAAATTTAGATGAGTAAATCTCACAAAGAAAAACAGGAGTTTTTGAATATAGTAATTATTTTTTATTTTAGAAAATATGACAAGTCATGCGGAACAGCATAGAAATGAAAACAAGACAAGTCAAAACGGGACGAGAGGGAGTTCATAAAATTGAAAATTCTAAAATAATACTCCCTCCGTCCCACAATTCTTGTAACATTTTCCTTTTCGGGACGTCCCACCATTCTTGTAACATCTCCTAAAATAAAAAATTATTACAAACACTTTATTTGAGGGCCCACATCTTTACTCACAACCAATTATTCTCCTAAAATACCACACCGAAAAATTTTGTTACAAGAATCATGGAACGGAAGAAGTATGAAAGATCGATTCTTACTTTTTTTTAATCATTAAAACCAGTCGCGTTATTCAAAATGTGCACTAATAGGTAGCTCACTCATAATGACGTTTAGATTTGGAACAAAGCCCTCTATCCAAGTCATAAGACACATACTCACCCGATATGTCTGTCATTCGAAGGGTATAAATACATGCATACAGTTTAGTATTAATTAATTGATCTAATCTAGTATGGACTATCAAGTTCAATATTTCATTTAAGATTACTTACTTTTCGGATTTCTCTCATAGATCTAAAATTGAGATCTTAGTTAGGTGAGTTTGGTCTCCGTCGTCATTCGTCAACAGTCAGATCTAGTATTATTGATTGTGTTTCTTCATTATTTGACTTCCAAAAAATAAATAATGTGAAATGGAGGAGATATGAACTACTGGTCCACAATTTGGGCTCATTTTAAAGCCCAAATATCAACAAGATAAGGCAAATGTGGCGCAACTAGATTCTGATCACACGTACTACTAAATATAATACTACCTCCTATTTGTATTGTATGATGTTTTACTAATTTACACACTAATTAATAAAAAAAATTATTACTAAATTAACCTTAATTAATGATGAATAAATGAGAAAGAGATCATCCATAAAATCTATTCAACAAATAAATAAAGAGAAATTATTAAATGAATAGGGGTAAATAAGGTAATAAATTATAAAACATCATACATTTTGCAAAGTGTTAAAAATCTAAAACATCTTACATTAAAAATAGGAGGAGTACTAATTAAAGATAACTATTAATACTAATTTAATATGCCTATATTCTAAATTGATTAAAAACATCAATCACATTAAAGTCTGGAATATTAAATGGTGTATAAATACTAAAGAGACAGACGGCAGGTGTTTCTTTCATAAAAATACAGAGTATGTACAAAAACAATACACTTAAACCTCGATAAAGTAATAATTTGATTGAGAAAAAATATTCATTTAATGAAATTATTACTTTATCGAACATTATTTTAATGCATTGGTCCATATCGGAATCGAAAGAAATTATTATCTTAAAAAGATTATTACTTTATCGAATATTACTTTATCGAGGTTTAACTGTATAATGTTGACATATATATATATGACCATCTACCAAAATATCATACCAATATCTGAAGTATCATTTGCTATTACTAGAGGAATCTCCTATTCCTTCTGTCCCATTAAACTTAATTCATTTTTTTCAGCTCGGTTATTATGTTAAGTAAATTTCACTGTTTTAGTATTGAAATTTAGAAATAAGAACTTGTATAAATAGAAAGACAAGATAAGTGAGACATTTATATTAGGAAAGTAAAATAAGGCGAATGCAATTAAGACAAACTTTTTGTGAATCTATTGCACATAAATAACACAATGCACAACAAACTTATCCTTGCACATATATCAAAATCTACTAATTAATACTATTATATGATTTTCGGATTATTCTAAAATAAAGATATCAGTGAAATTCGAATACGTGGCCAATTAGGTGTGGGCCAGGAATATTACTAGAAAAAGTAGGGTTACCCTTAACAGAAACCACAGTTGTTTTGAACGGGAAAAACATCGACGATAGCGAACCATGTTGCGTGACAACATGTCCATGAAACCCCAGCGGCGGGCCCAACCCGGCCCGAACAACCCCATCACAAGTGATAGCAACGTGGCCGCTTGTTGCCCGGCAGAACCTGCAGGCCCGAGCCCGAACTCGCCACCAACACCGACTTATCCATGACCATTTTCAGTGCCCGCCTCAGTCGACCCAAACCGGCGTCGTTTTCGCTCCCCAGCTTCACCCACAGCCCGATCCTCGTCCTCCCACCCACCGTCGACATCTCCGCCCTCACCGCCTTCGCCTCCGCCGTCTTCAGCGCCTCGATCATGTCCACGATTATCTCCGGCCGGTCGTCGCACGATAATGTCGCCTTGATTAACCCGGTGGCTTCGCACTGCCATACTTTCACCTCGTCGCTCTCGCTAGGGTACATCTCTCTCGCGTCGCCGTCGAACGCCGCCATCTCCGCCGTCGTCTTTTTCAGCTCCTTCACTCGCCGAACCGCTTCCCCGAGTAACGAAGCCTTGTCCGTCTGAAAAACAAATATGGATAATGGATCAACATATTAATTTAATTTATGTCAATTTATATAATTACGATATTATTTTGCATGAATTTTGTGTGTATATTTATATAATATAATATATAATTAATAATGTTTCATATATACCTTGATGGTGTTGGGGAGGATGGATTTGAGGGTGGCGATGTGGCCGTTGATCCTTTTCCGGCGCCGCCGTTCGGCTTCCTTGTGGCTAATGCTAGCGGCGGCGGCTTTCGCTTCAGCCATAGATGCCGGACTAAGGTTTGGATTCTCATCATTCGTCGGCGAGCCCAACATTCCGACAACATCGTATGAATCCGAACACGTCCCTAATTCATAGAAACTCGGGATCGAAAACATTTCTTCTTCTTCTTCTTCAATCTCCACCACACTTTTTTGACCAGTAAAGATCTAACTAAATGATTGAGCAATGAAATTAATAAGTCAAAGAAAACACAAAAGAAAAAAAGAAAAAAAAATCTAAACTTGTGAGTGTGAGTGGGAGTTGCAGAAAATTAACGTTGTGGGTTTCAGAGGAATCTGAATTTATGTGGGGATTCTGGGACAAGGAATCAGCGAGGTTGATTTCACTTCGATTTTCAAGAAATGTTTGCTATTAATGTTTTCATGTGAATGCTTAAAACTGCTGGCCAGATGAGTAGATGAGATCTTTGCCTGCATCACCATTTATAGTACTCCCTTCGTCCCAAAATTCTTGTCCAATTTATTTTTTGCACGATTTTTAAGGAGAGTTGTTAGTTGTGTGTAGATTGGTATAAAGTTGTGGGTCCCACAAAAAAGTTATGTGTAATAATTTATTAAAAAAAGGAAAATGGACAAAAATTTTGGGACAATCCAAAATGGAATAGCGAACAAGAATTTTGGGACGGAGGGAGTAGTGTTTTAGGACTACGAGGCTATATTTCTTTTCTTTTTTTATTATTTTTTAATTTTATTTTTTCCAAAGATTGTGATTTTCTTAATTTCTTCATTAATGTGAGATTCTCAAACAAATATTCTCAAAGATGTGTACATTAAATGTTAATGATTGCTAAATCCTGGAAAAAGAAAAAAAGAAATGTTTTTTTTTTTTTTTCTCCTTAGTTTTATGTGATGTTATTTTTATTTGTATTATTTAAAATAATTTAATCGACGTAACAATTCATGAGAAGATTAGAAAATTCAGTGCAGAACACTCGTCTTTTGTTATTCCAAGATATATATACAGTTAAACTTCAATAAAGTAATAATTTTAAGATTGAGAAAAAATATTTATTTAATTAAGTTATTATTTTATTAAATATTATTTTAATACATTGATCCATATTGAGATCGAAAGAAATTATTATTTTAATAAAATTATTATTTTATCGAATATTACTTTATTGAAGTTTAATTGTAATGGATTGTGGTTCATTGCATTAATGGATTAGTTACGCTTTTAATACACGTGCTACATTAAAAAAAAAAGTACCATAATATTTCTTATTACTGTTAGTCAAGACGCAATCCTATTCTCCAATTCGCATAGATTGCGTCGGTGGCCTTTAATTCTTTATTATTATAATTATAATGTGTTAATTTATTAAGTAAGTTTATCTAAATATTTATTATAAAATTGAATTTCGGTTAAATTAATCTCTAATTTTATTTTCTTAAATAAATCAGTCCCTAAAAGATTAGGTTTTGATGAAATCGACATTTTTGCTAACTTTTCATTCAATCAATGATTTGTCAACGATTTTTTAAAAAAATACTAAAATATTTTAAGAACATTTTTAAAATATTTTTTTTATTATGACTTAGGTATTCAAATTGAATTCTTTACAACTTCATATTTTTATTTCAAATTCCAAAATTCTTGTCGAGAAGGGGCTTTTTATATCAGAAGGTGCAGTGGTTCTCCCCCTAATATCAAATTTTCCGATGAGAAATGGCTGGACATAGAAGACGCCTCATTCATTTTATCTTACTTTCTTGATCGAGCTGTCTCATTCATCTTATCGCATTCAAAAAACAAACTATTTTACACATAACTATCAACTCTTTTTTTGCGGGACAATTTTCATCTTTCCTTAGTAGAAAAAAAAGTGAGTCAAGCTCAATGGACTGGAGTAATTATTAATTAGAGTTAATTATTTAAATATTAGTTTTTTTAATTATATAAGCAATTATTAATTAATATAAAGAGAAGGGAGAAGTTTGAAGGTGCAGACAAGTTGATCGAGGGCAGAGAAGAGAATAGAATAGGTGGAGAAGGTGAAGAAGGAGAGGGTGTTGGCATCTTTCTGCAGTGATTAAGATTTTTTGGTGGAGAAGTTCAAAAGCGCAATCATTTTCACCCTCAGAACCGATTTGACAGCAGAAGAAGAATTCTCAACACTTTCTTTGTTTTTACGGGTCCCAACAACAATACACACAGGGGCCATTCTGTCATCCCCCTCCCCTCTGACCAAAATGTAAGAGTTTATATGGGTGACATAGCGGTGAAGATAGGTGACTCGAGATCGAAAGATTATGAATTCAAATCTTACTGAAATTTTTATGTATGTCTGTTATTAATAGTTAATTTAGAATAGTTGAATTCTCTTGTGTAGTTTGCAGGTTATTGTATAAGAACGAGTTTTATCCAGTGCGACTTCGATAGTGAATGCGGATTACGCTTGACATCCAAAAAAAGGGGTAAGGATCCTCTATCCCACTCCCTATCCCCACTACATGTCCCATCCAATAAGATTAAGATGCGTGGCATGTAATTGTTAAGTAAAAATGACACATGTCGTCATCTTACCAATGGGAGATGTAATGGGGATAGGGAGTGGGATAGAAAATCCCCTCCCCAAAAAAAGAGCTGTAAAAGTTCTTTGTAAATTTTAACCGAACCCTTTTCGAATGTTTTACTGTATGTTTAGTTATTTATGAAAGTAAATTATCCTTTTTTTTACAGTCTATATTTAACCATTGTGTGAATAAATATGTTAAATTTTAAAATTCTAAGGACATTGCCGTTCCGCACACCCCTACCTCCATCACTGTGTACATACGCGTGAAACTCGATATACATGCATAAATATTTGTTCAATTAAAGACCAAAGACAAATAATAAAATACTATAAAACTAAGAATGCAGTGTGGATTATGACAAGATGATGTATAATTTTGTCTGTTTTTGTGGAAGCTAATGTTTGCTAATTGGTTAAGTCTAAGGTGGTTTTACTTTAGTCTTATAATACATAATATAATCATCCTGTCCAACACTTTTTTGTCAAAATGTGCAGATTGTCCACCAAACCTCATTCACTTCACATTCAAAAATCTAATTCCCTTTATCTATACTATTGATATCGACAGTCGCGGATTCAAGGGGCGCCCGGTAGCGGCGACTCCCCCGAACACGTGTCAAAACGCGATTGTATCTATGTAATTTTTAAGAAATTTTGTATTTCGCCCCTCCGAATGTGTACACTTCACTCTCTTCTCTATCAAGTTTTTTAGTTTCGCCCCCTCCCTTGTAATCCTGGATTCGCCCCTGGATATCGATGAAATGTACAGATTGTGTCACGCCCCGAATGATTGAGAATGGTGAAGGAATGGAGGGCGGAGGAGAAATGGAGAAAGGGGTTAGGGGTTAGGGTTCCGGCGATTGAAGAGATTGAGGAAGAAAAGGGGAATTTTGACCCCGTAATATCTGAAGACGACTATGTTGACGCAAGAGATTGCTTTTCAAGCGTCGATCTAACGTGTGGCTGAGATGGATTTAGAGAAGAGGGAAGGCGCGCGTGGACGCCGGCACATAATCCACGTGTTATCCTAATTACTAGTATTAGTTGCTTATTAATCCGTTTTATAATTAATTACTAGGTAATATGTTGGGAGCCTATATATATAGCATGACCCGTATCATGACTTAAGCAATTTATGATCTATTTTCCTACGCCTCACTTTCTTCTCTCTTAACCTATCTTTTTCTTATCTCCTATTCTCTCTTGTCGCCGCACTGTTCCATTGATCAAGTCTGGGTAAATTCGTTACAAATTGTGTAATCAATTGAAGTCTAGCTATTACAAAACTCCGATCAACACACCGGCGTGTTGCAGTGGTATCAGAGCAGCTTTCCATGGCTGCTTCCGGGCTGTTTCCCATTCAAGAGGATGGGCAATTGGAATCAAAAGAACCCGTTATTCAACCTGTTGAATTGGATGAGAAAACTCAAAAATTAGTGGATCTACTCAACACTAATATGATGCAACAATTGGCGGTAAATACAAGAAACTTAACTAGTAACCTTTCAGGCATGATCGGTCAGCTATCAGACCGGATGGATCTTGTGGAGTCACAACTGAATTTTGGATCTAAACAAGGAACAACATGGGGTAGGCCATCTACACCGCACTATGCAAATCCTTTACCAAGAACAAACCCTCTTTCCCCTCCGGGTTTCAAGCTATATGGTAAAGGAATTGAAGAAGGTACTGGATCTGTTTATATGGAAAATTCTAGAACGGCTGGAGCAAATTATCAGGAAATGCCTAAATTCCAGGAGGATCCAAGGCCCACGTTACTTGGCAGTGGTGGCAAGGTAGGGGCAAATATACAGACAAATTTCTATAATTCCATGGGTGGAATGAATAGGGGAAGTGGATCTAGGAATTTTTCCAATAATTCAGGAAATGGAGCTGGAGTACTACCTACGGTGGCCAAGATCAATTTTCCAAAATTCGATGGAACTAAATCTAGATCTTGGTTGATGAGATGCAGTAGCTACTTTTCCATGGTGATGATTCCTGAGGAACAAAAAGTGGCATTTGCATCTATGCATTTTGAGGGAAAGGCCCTAGAGTGGTATGATAATCTACCCTTGAAGGGGGAGGAGCTGATTTGGGCACAGTGTGTACGTATGATTTCCACTAGATTTCAGGACTTGCAAGCCAACAAGGCTATTGGGGAGTTACATAAGTTGAAACATACTGGAACATATGAAGAATATGTGTCAAGATTTGAAGAACTCAAGGCTTTTATTATGCACAGTAGGTGTGGTGAATTTGATGAAGAGTATTGGGTAGCTGCATTTGTGAGTGGGTTAGAAAAGGATGTACAAGCTGGTTTGGATATGAGGAATCCTAAGACCCTGGATTCAACAATCCATTTAGGTAGACAGCAGGTACATTTAAATGGGTCTCTTATGAGAAAACTAAGGGAATTTACCAGAGGGCTGTCTCTTAACAATTCCACTAAGAAGACTGAAGTAAAACCATATCAGAAACCTATCCAGAAGTCAAACCAAAATCCCAAACCTGGTTTCAAGCTATTAACTCCACAAGAGATGGATCAGAGGAGATCTAAGGGATTGTGTTACAACTGTGAGGAGCAGTTTACTCCAGGTCACAGATTTAAAGCTAAAATTAACTTCATTGTAATGACAGTGGAGGAACAAGGGGAGTTCTTGAATAGCATGGAGGTAGAGTATGGTGATGAAGAGTTTGGGGATGCCAAGGAGGAGTTGGGCATGGCTATGGTGACTTTAGGATCAATGGAGGAAAAATCTGGGAAAGGCATTATGAGACTGATGGGAAGTGCTGAAGGCTGGAAGCTAAGAATTCTTTTAGATACTGGCAGTTCACTCAGCTTTCTAAATTCAGAATTGGCTAGACAGTTTGGAAAGGAGACTGAACCAGCTATGCCACTCAGTGTGTTGATAGCCAATGGAAGCACCATGATCAGTGATAGAAAGCTCAAAGGGTTTAAATGGAGAATGCAAGGCCATGAGTTTGTTTATGATATCAGACTACTTCCAACTGCTGGCTATGAATTAATTTTGGGGAGTGATTGGCTAAAGGAAGGATCTCCTATTATACTTGATTATGAAGATAAGTTCTTCTCAATAATTCATAATGGGGAGAGAGTGTACATAAGCACAGCTAGAGGAAGAGGCATTCTTCCATCCACAACTGCAGCAGATGTATACCAATTACTGCAGAAGAGTTCTTTAACACTAGAGGGATTTCTTTTAATGGCTATGAAGGATGGATTGAGTCAGAACAATCCACTTATGGAGGCCTTATTGAAGTCTTACCAGGATGTATATGAGACACCCCAAGGACTGCCACCTAGCAGGGGAATAGAGCACAAAATAGTGCTGCAGCCAGGCAGCCTATCAAAACAACAATACCCTTATAGGGTATCTCATGATCAGAAGGCTGAAATTAAAAAGACTGTCTCTGAGTTATTAAAATCAGGAGAAATCCAGCCTAGCAAAAGTCCCTTTTCTTCACATGTGCTGTTAGTGAAGAAGAAGGATGGGACTAGGAGGATGTGTGTGGATTACAAGTATTTAAATAGCTTAACTGTTAAGCATGATTATCTAATTCCTATAATTGATGAGTTGTTGGATGAATTACATGGAGCTAAGTTTTCAGCAAGATAGATTTGAGGTCAGGGTATTTCCAAATCCTTATGGATCCAGATTCAAGATATCTCACTGCATTTAGGACACATAATGGACACTATGAATACCTAGTGATGCCTTTTGGGTTATGTAATGCACCTGCTACCTTTCAATCCTTAATGAATCAGATATTTGAAGGAAAGTTAAGGAAATATGTGTTAGTGTTCTTTGATGATATATTGGTCTACATCAAAACTTGGGAATTGCACATGCAGCATGTAAAAGAAGTTCTGGAAATTTTAAGGAGACAGAAGCTATTTGCTAAAATGAGCAAATGTGAATTTGGGCAGAAATCAGTATCCTATCTAGGACACATCATCTCCCAAAATGGAGTAGCCACTGACCCTGAGAAAGTGGCAGCAATGTTGGAGTGAAAGGTTCCTATTAACTTGAAGGGATTAAGGGGATTTTTGGGCTTAACTGGATATTATAGAAAATTCATTAAAGGATATGGTATTCTCAGCAGACCTCTTACAAACTTGTTGAAGAAATGGGCTTTTGAATGGAATATGGATGCAGAAAGGGCTTTCCAGAGACTTAAGGAAGCTATGGTTACAGCCCCAGTATTAGCTCTGCCAGACTTCACTAAGGATTTCATCCTTGAAATAGATGCATGTGGAACAGGAATAGGAGTTGTACTAATGCATGAAGGGAGACCTATTGCTTATCTTAGCAAGGTATTGAACCAAAAAAACCAGGCCCTATCAATCTATGAGAATGAATTTTTGGCTATCCTATTGGCTGTGCAGAAGTGGAGAAGTTATTTGCAGGGGAATCATTTTATCATTAAAACGGATCAACAAGCTCTAAAACACTTGTTAGACCAGAAGATCACTACTCCACTTCAACATAAATGGATTCCTAAGCTACTGGGATTTGATTATTCAATACAGTATAAGAAGGGAAAGGAGAATGTGGCTGCAGATGCACTATCTAGAAGGGATTCTAATCAGTGCATGGCACTCACTAGTGCAGTACCCTTATGGGTAAAGAGACTGACAGAAAGTTATGTTAATGATACTCATTTGGTTACAATCATCACAGCTAAGGCTGTTGATTCCAATACCTATCCAGAATATACCTACTCTGGAGATTTATTGAGGCAACAGGGAAGAATAGTTGTGGGAAATGAAGAAGGGCTAAGGAGGGACATTATTAAGGAATTTCATGACTCAATAGTTGGAGGGCATTCTGGTGAGGAAGGTACTTATCAAAGAGTGAAAAAGTATTTTGTTTGGAAGGGGTTAAAACAGGAAGTGAGTGAGTGGGTGAAGACATGTCAGATTTGTTCTGAAAGCAAATCTGAAAGGTGCCTTAGTCCTGGTTTATTACAACCACTGCCCATTCCCACACAAGCATGGACTCATATCTCCATGGACTTTGTGGAAGGGCTACCTAAATCTCAAGGGAGGACAGTGATTTTGGTGGTTGTGAATAGGTTTACAAAGTACAGTCATTTCATAGGCTTAAGTCATCCCTATACTGCTTCTTCTATTGCTCGAGTCTTTTTGGACCATGTAGTTAAGCTACATGGTCAACCCCTTAGTATTGTTACAGACAGGGACCCACTCTTTACAAGTGTGTTCTGGACTGAGCTTTTCAAATTAATGGGGACTCAACTAGACATGACTTCAGCCTATCATCCCCAATCTGATGGGCAAACAGAAAGGGTTAATCAGTGTCTAGAGACCTATCTAAGGTGTATGGTGAGACAGAGTTTGAGGCAGTGGCACAAGTGGTTGTCCTTAGCTGAGTATTGGTATAATACCAATTTCCACTCAAGCCTAAGGATGTCACCCTTTAAAGCTCTTTATTGATATAACCCCCCTATATTCTCTATAGGGACATATCCACAAACAGATTCTCAAGAGAGTCTGCAATTCGCAAAAGAGACACTGCGAATACAACAAACTCTACAAGAGAATCTGCTGAAAGCTCAAACAAGGATGGTTAGATACGCTAATCAAAGGAGGGTTGACAGACAGTTTCAGGTAGGGGACAAGGTCTACCTAAAGCTTCAACCGTTTAGGCAAAGCAGTGTGGTGTTACGAAAAAATCAGAAACTTGCTCCCCGTTTCTACGGTCCCTACACTATTATTGAAAAGCTAGGAGAGGTCACCTACCGTTTGGATCTTCCGCCGGGCTCAAAGATATGGCCGGTTTTCCACGTGTCTTTGTTGAAGCGCTCCTTAGATCGGAAACATCTGCCGACCGTCGATCTCCCAAGCTTAACAGATGACGGCCGGGTCGTCCTCAATCCTGCAATAAAAGGAAGAAGAAGTAAAACAACAAGAACTGGTCGCGTCATACAATCATTTCTTATAAACTGGGACTGTCAAGGAAAAAAAATGGAATATTGGGTGGAAGAGAACTACCTGAAGAAATTTCATCCCACGATCCAACCTTGGGGACAAGGTTATACTAAAGAAGGGGGTATTGTCACGCCCCGGATGATTGAGAATGGTGAAGGAATGGAGGGCGTCCGGCGATTGAAGAGATTGAGGAAGAAAAGGGAAATTTTGACCCCGTAATATCTGAAGACGACTATGTTGACGCAAGAGATTGCTTTTCAACCGTCGATCTAACGTGTGGCTGAGATGGAGTTAGAGAAGAGGGAAGGCGCGCGTGGATGCCCGCACATAATCCACGTGTTATCCTAATTACTAGTATTAGTTGCTTATTAATCCGTTTTATAATTAATTACTAGGCAATATGTTGGGAGCCTATATATATGGCATGTACCCGTATCATGACTTAAGCAATTTATGATCTATTTTCCTACGCCTCACTTTCTTCTCTCTTAACCTATCTTTTTCTTCTCTCCTATTTTCTCTTGTCGCCGCACTGTTCCATTGATCAAGTCTGGGTAAATTCGTTACAAATTGTGTAATCAATTGAAGTCTAGCTATTACAAAACTCCGATCAACACACCGGCATGTTGCAGATTGCTTCTTATTTTTTAATCTAATGGGTCTTTTATATATGATCATTTTTTATTGGAATGCAATAGTATGATGTACAAATGTGGATATACAAGTGTACGTGGAAGTGAGATAAAGTTGAGTAAGGAATAAAGTGTAGAAATGATGAATAAACATATTAGTACTCAAGCATGAATAATTTGAGTAGTCCACACTAAGGAGACAAAAGGTAGTAAGATCATTGTCTGTTCCAAAATGTGTGTTTCTGTAATTTTGACCAAACCAACTTCCTGTCTTCACCTTAAAGTGTACAAAGCGATGCAAAAATGTCCAAGGTGTGTTATTTTCTTCTGCAAAAGGGTGTCTTTCTACGTTTTGCCATTTCTTTTTTCAAATCATCATCTGCCTTTACCTTGTTCCACACTTCCCACAGAGTAATATATACACTCCGCCTTGTTTTTCGATTTGGTGTCACGGGAGCGGATCCCTGTTCAGTTTTTCCGTGTCTAATTTTTACTTACCGATGAGATTTCCCCACGTCAAGGCTCGCAACTTTTGAATTTATGGTACTAAGATTAGTAATTTGATGTGCTTATAATAGTTTATTACATTTGCAAGAACCTTGATTATTGAGGACCAAATCCAAACATTCTTGTAAAAAATTAGATTCGGATATTGTTGTGGATCGCGTTCCCATTATCATATTGGGCTGATAGGTACCAAAAAAAAAAAGGTGGGCCCATTAAAGGCCCATTATGAATTGGGCCGATAGTTATTTTGGAATTTGGTTATGTATAAATTAGAAGTAGTGTAGGCTATCATATCCAGTTAAACCTCGATAAAGTAATATTCGATAAAATAATAATTTCGCTAAAATAGTAATTTATTTTGGTCGCGATATGGGTCAATACACTAAAATAATGTTTGATAAAATAATAATCTCGTTAAATTAATAATATTTTTCGGTCCTAATATTATTACTTTATCGAGATTTAAGTGTATCGTTGTTTTTTATGGGTGTGCAAAATTAGGCAGCCTTGAGCTCATCACTCACGCAGTTGTACTTTGGAATATCTTCCCAAGATTCTGACTTCATCTTTTATGTCCATCTAGGGGTGTTACGGTACGACATACCGTCCAAATTTTCCCATACCGCATACCGTGCCGAAAACGTGCGGTATGGGAAATTGCATACCGTTATCGTACCGGTCATTGCGGTATACCGTTGATCGGTATGCCGTAAGTGCGGTATGAGCAAATATTAATATCGTTGTCATACCAGCCGTGCGGTATGCCTTACCGCATATCGGTATACCGGTAAGCAACGGTATACCGAAAGAACACCGGTATACCGAAGCATAAAGTATACCGGAAAAAAAAAAACCTGTTAAAATATCCAATTAAGCACAAATCTCAGCAGCTAAATAGCCGAAACCAGAGACAGCAGTAGATGAATCAAACAAGCGCAACTAAACGAGATTACCCACAAAAAGAAGCACAATTCAATTAAACCTTCCAGTATCAAGTAGAACAAAGCGATCAAACCTGGACTCACTTTAATCAAACAAATTCACTCGCATAAATGCAATTAACAGTAAAAATATTCAGATTAAGCTTGTAAATAGCATCACCTTAACCCCTAATAATTTCTTCGGTGTGCAGGATCTCACGGTGGCGACGCGAGGTCGTTGGTGTTGACGGTATATGCGGCGGTCTACGAGTGGAGCATCGGTGGGCAGCGAGCGGGTGGGCGACAGGCGGGCGGCGGGCGGCGGGCGACGAGCGCGAGTAGGGCTTTGGTGGGGTGGGGGCGTGCGATCGAGATTCAAGATTCAAGATTAGGGATTTGTGGGGAGGATTAAATATTTTGTTTATTTGTTTATTTTGTTTATTTTTTTCGGTTGTTTCACTATATATTCTCGTTTTCATTTGGAAAATAAATGAATTGTAGATCACAATTAATCTAAATAATTGACTCCACAATTTTAACGTATCTCTATTTACCTTCTTAAACTCTACCTTGAACACTACTAAAACAATAATAATTAAACGGACAAAGTACATAATACAGAGTTGATTTTTAAAATAATCACATTCTATGAGTAAAATATAAATATACTCATTTTCATAATAACATTTATAATATAGTAAGTAAGATTAATGAAAAAATCTCAAACTTCTCTCTTTCTAACTTATTCGACCAGTACTTGATCTTGTGCACATCGGAAAAAATCAAAATGGTTGGAATTTAGACGTAGCAAATCCGAAAAGTGAAAAAAATTAAGAAGATTTAGATAATATTTACTATGTTGTGAATGCTATTATGAAAATGGTTATTTAATGTTTATTTTATCTCGTGCGTGGCTATTCTTGAATAATAAGACTAAATAATTAATGTACAGTGGTATATCTATCTGTGTATGTATTAGAATGATGTGTGATTAGATGATGACGGCGATGAGTGTTTCTTCCTTTTCGTAGTTATTGATGAGAGTGTTACTTAGAAGAAAAAATAACCAAATTAAGTACTCACTATGTTCCGCTATTTGTGGCTCACTTTCCCGAAAGGAATATTCAGTTATTTGTGGTCACTTTTCTAATTTGATAAAAAAATATTATCATATCTTCTACTCTATCATCTTCTCTCTCCTACTTTATTACATTCTCTCTCCTATTTTATTACATTATCTCTCCAACTTTATCATCATTTCTCTCATACTCTCTCATTATCTTACTCATCTTCTCTCTCATACTTTATCATTTACTCTCTCATACTTTATCATTTACTCTCTTAATTCCCGTGCCAAAATCAATTAAGCCATAAATAACAAGACGAATGGAGTATGTAACATTTGGCAAAAATTAGTTTACGTGTCAGAAAAATGTTTTTCTTTGGCTTAGCCGCTCTATCAATATTTGTATATTAATTAAAGTATATATAATGCAAATCATGATATTATATAATTAAAGAGAAATACAGTTAAACTTCGATAAAGTATTTGATAAAGTAATAATTTCGTTAAGATAATAATTTCTTCAAGCCCCGATATGGGTCAATGTACTAAAATAATGTTCGATAAAGTAATAACTTCGTTAAATGAATATTTTTTCTCGATCGCACGATTATTATTTTATGGAAGTTTTAACTGTATCCTACATTATCGGTCCCACGATTTCAGAAATGAACTTTGAGAACTGCAAATCTGAGTTTATCAAGATTCTCAATTAAATAAACATAAATAATATTTTCTATATTTTGCTTAAAATTATTAGGTTGGTGATTGACATATCCACTAAACTAGGGTAATACATTACCTAAAAAGGGTGAGCTAAGAATTACTCACCTAAAAGTAATTGTCAGTAAGAAAGGACCAATTACTCACCTAAATCATTGTACAATTTTGTCTACAATTGCTTCAATGCTTTGCTTCATTCAATTAGCTTCAAAAGCAACTGATGCAGCTTTTTCTTATTTTTTCTCAGTATGTCATCTTTCCGTATTTGAAGATGGTTGTGATCTTGACAGTTAACATTTCATAATGGTAAGAATTGTCCGAATAAGTATTCAAGTTTTAAAAGATTTCTAGGTCATTTATAATGCACGCAACCAATAGGCTATATAGGCAAAGTCCACTTAGATAAATAGTTTTGATGTTGAAATTGGGAATTTGCGTAATGAATTTGTTATCTAGGGTAATCTATGATCACTTATCTATATTCTATTGTGTTGAATGACTTTCTCTAACTGTCTTTGTTGGGATATGTGATGCCCAACATCCTTTTAGCTGCGCGGTGTTGGGCTGTGTGATGCTCGATACCACGCCTCATGCTTGACGGATCAGCGTTCAAAATGTAAACATGAGGCTGACTGTTATGCAATGAGGAATAAAAGTTACGCTCTCACCACCAATAATTGTTTTTAACATAGTAGTAAGTGTTTGAGTTCAAATAGTCTTTATAGAATATTTGGAATGAAATCTGTTATCTAATTTTACCATATTTAATTTGTATTTGATTTATGTCACAAATGTAATGGTGATAGTGTGTTTATTTAACAAAAAATATTGAAGCCATTCAGTTGGTGAGCTCAGAGCACACAAATTAAATTTTGAAAAATTTATTTGAGAATCTGAATATTTCATTCATTTCCTCCTTAAAATATTTCTTCAAATCACTTTTATCCAATTTCCAAGCATAATTTATAGCAAACCTGCTTCATCACCAAAAAAAATTCTCCCTCCATCCTAATAACTCAGGCCTTTTACTACCATTGAGCCTAGAGGTGAGCACGGGCATGTTACCCTCAAAACGGGTACCTACTCCTGTGGGAAATAAATCTTCTTATCTAACCCGTACCTGCATGCGGGTACTTGCTTGGGTACGGAATGGGAAGAGGCATACCCGTGAAATTCTCACCTATTTATATAAAATCCAAATAAATATTAAAAAATTTCAAAAAACAACCACAAACATTTAAATTCAATCTAACATCCGACCATAATTCCTCAATATTTAATATCCACGTTTAATTCCTAACAAAACAACCACAAACATTCAAATTTTAATTTGTTGTACTTCATTAAGTTAAGCACATTAATAATACATATTTATTTATATTTATTATATATATATAAATAAATACCTGAATGGGAACGGATAGTGAAAAATAATATTCATTTCCGTACCCGATTCGATACTAAAATTACGGATATCCGCGAAACGGGTATCCGTATCCGCTTTTTCCGACCCGAACGGAACGGGTATGGAAATGGATACCCATTCGTTTTGCCCACCCTTAATTGAGCCGTCCTAATAAAATTACCTTGTTTTTTAAAAGAGAAAACAAAATACAAATATTGAATGGGTCAATAGTCAAGGTTCTTAATTTTCCTATCGAGAATTATTAGACATATTAATGGAAGGGGTGACTAGGGTGAGTAAATTATTTCCATTTTGACTCTCTCTCTCTCTCTCTTTCACATACGGTTTTCCTCCTATTCATTGGTGACCTATCAGCCAACATGAGAACAATATAGGTTTGGGGTTTGGGTTTCCCCAAAAAGTTAATACCCATCAGTTCCGAGCTAACAAAATCGGAGCAATAAATCTTCTACTATCAACCAATAAATACTTACCTTCTCTCTCTCTCTCTCTGAATCAAACAATGGCCTTAATGAGAAGTGCTTGTCTTTCTCATTTCTCGCATATCTTTATTTCCTTTTCCTCTGTTTGTTGTCTTTAGGGTTTCTTTTTCGTTCCCTTATACCCCTCTAAAAATGGCAAAATGCCGCCTTTCTCCCACTCTCTCTCCTCACCTCCCCACCCATTAAACGCCCATTTCTAGAAACCCTCCTCCCTATCAACCCATTTCATTGTATGGTGGTTTATTCCTTGCAATTCTTCACTAATCCAACCGTATATAATGGCTAGAGAGAAGATTCAGATCAAGAAAATCGACAACGTCACCGCCCGGCAGGTCACTTTCTCCAAGAGGAGAAGAGGGCTCTTCAAGAAGGCCCAAGAACTCGCCGTTCTCTGCGACGCCGATGTGGGACTCATCATCTTCTCATCCACCGGCAAACTCTTCGAATATGCCAGTACAAGGTTTCTTCTCTCTCTACTCTCTCTCTCTAGATCTATATGTTTTTTCTGGGGTTCCTTATGAAGATGTAAAAAAATGAGGATGGTTGATGAAAATATTCTTGAATCTTATATTTTGTTTACTGTTAGCTAATTATATGTTTTTTCTTATATATATAAAAATAAAATAAAGAATCCATCTTTTAAGATTAATTACGTGGGGGTTTTTATCTTGGGAGTGTACTATAATGGAGTTATTTTATTGCGAACAGTATTATGTTTGTGTCTGCTCCTTGATTGTACATCACTACTTCATGCAGTACTCTTTCATCAAATCACAAGTAAATAGGAGTAATATTTATTATTATTAGTACTTTACAAGCATTAATCCTTGAGTAATGACTAGTGATGAATAGGCTCGTTTCAGCCTTAATCAAAACGTTGTTGATCAGTTTTCAGACTATAGTTACTACCAACATGTCGGCATATTACATTAATTCATCACTGTTTTTTGTAAATTAATTTGGTGTTTTTTGAGTGAGGGTTGATTAAATTAAGGTTGAAATGGCTGATAATTAATCCATTATCACCTTCAAAAGTCTGTGCTTTTCTTAAACAAGTCTGTAGTCTGTGATTTATAATTTGTCTGATGGTAAAAGTTAATTATCTCTTCCTAATATTTTGGCTTCTGCATATACCATACGAGGAGCCGATCACATAAGCCCTATTATGATTTAAACTCGTGTAGAGGTAGTTCGTGCTTTATTTCATCGAAAAGAATTTTAGTAGAAGGGATTAATCGTTTCTGGCTCAATGTTATTAGGTACTTTTATGCTTCATATCAACTTTAAACTAAGCCCTATTTTTCTGTATAATTGAAAGACATGGATTTGAACAGATATTTGCACACCATGGTTAGTTGTATATTCGCATTCTTAGAGAAAAAAAAAAAGATCTCGATGGAATGCATGGTGGTTTTTTTTTTTTTTTTTTTTGTACGACAAGGGTAACCCGCAGCCGCTACCGAAGTGTGCATTGGGTAAATCTCGCTCCTGTGCAATAGCCTGCAAACCACATAGAAGAGTTCAACCACCCTATGCTAACCATAGTCGATAGGCAACACATAGCGGTTCCAGTGTGATTTGAACCCGAAGCCTGCATGGTGGTTTATTTTTATCTTATACTGATGCATACATATGAGGGTTGGTCACCACTAATATTTGTTCTTGACTATATAGTTTGATATGTATGTTTGGTTTTCCATGTATCAGATTTAGTTGACAGTCTAATATTAATGGACTATATTTGATATTCGAACTGATGTTGTTCATAATAATTAATGTATCATATATACATTAAATCAGTATGATACAATCGAAGATAAGACAATAAATGTTAAAATTAGGTGTATCTCCTTTATGAGCTCAGTATATTAGAAACCTATATATGTTGGTATTTCCTGGAAATCAATTCAATCAAGTTCTTGAGAATGGGATTTAAAATTTCGTGGAATTTGTAGGCTAATCTTGCTTCTTTGTTTATGTTTTCTAATTATATTTCTTATTTCTTGTTCTTTGTTTGGGTTATGAAGTATGGATGATATAGTGGGAAGGCATAATTTGCACTCCAAGAACCTCAGCAAGTTGGATCAGCCATGCCTCGAGCTTCAGGTACATACTTCTCTCTCTTTTTTTATCCCCTTAACGACGCGCAAATAGACAACGGTTTTGATAAACGTGATACGACGCATGCAGCTAGTGGAGGATAGCAACCACTCCAGGCTGAGCAAAGAAGTGGTTGAGAGAAGCCATCAGCTTAGGTTAATAATTTTTATTGTTGCAAATGCAGCTAGTTCTTGTGGAATTGGATTATTTCAGTAGCATTTTAAGTAACAATTTTATTTTGTTTTTCGAATTGATTAAAAAGGCACATGAGAGGAGAAGAACTTCACGAATTAAGTGTTGAAGAGCTGCATCATCTGGAGAAGTCTCTTGAAGTTGGACTAACTCGCGTCATAGAGAAGAAGGTTTCAATCAAGCTATCTAGGATTAATTAAATTAAACTCACTATCCGAGTTAATTAATTATCAGATTGAATTAATATTGTTTGATTAATGGTAATTTTCAACACCCTTGATTGGTTCATATTTGCAGGGAGAGAAAATCATGACCGAGATTGGTCAGCTTCAAGAAAAGGTCTGCTTCCTCAAACTTGCATATTTTGTTATTTAATTTAATAATTGTAATATACATGCTTTTATTGTATTAGTTATACAGTTTATTTAATTTTAATTAAGCCTATGAAACTTGCAGGGGGTGGAACTGATGGAAGAGAACAAAAGACTAAGGATGCAGGTCTCTCTCTCTCTAGATCTCCTTGGAATAGGCTAATAATACATTAATGTTGATGGATATATGATGCGGATCGAGATAATTTTTATGTTTGGGTTCTTTGTGACTAATAAATCGACTTCCGACATTCTGAAGAACCAACGAGTTTCGATTACATATCATTTTATTTTAATCTATGTATCTATATAGGTGAGAGATTTATCAAATGGGGCGAGGAGAATGGGCACAATTACTTCTGAGTCAGAGATAGTAATGTACGAAGAAGGGCAGTCGTCGGAGTCCGTCACAAACGCCTGCAACTCCACCGGCCCGCCGCAAGACTACGACAGCTCATATACATCTCTTAAGCTCGGGTCAGTACGTATGTATAATTTTAGTCACGTTTAAACAATGTAGTGTAATACAACCTCCGTCCCGCTATTTCTGACACATTTCCCCGAAATGGATGTCCCGCTATTTCTGGCATATTTTCTAATTTGAAAATAACTATCATCTCTCTTATACTTTACCATTTTATCACTTCTATTTTTTTTTTACTTTATCTTCTCTTTTTTACTTTATTATTTACTCTCACTCATTTTCTCTCTTATTTTATTATCTACTCATATCTTATTCTTAATAATCTATTTTCTTAATTTCCGTAGCGAAAGGAAATGTGCCGGAAATAGCGGGATGGAGGTAGTATTTAATTAAAGTGGAATTCAATCACATTAATTATTACACTCCTTTAAATAATTGAGTACACAACTAATTAAGGCTGTTTTTAGCTTTTTGTGAGGAAAGAATGATGAGATTATATTCGTTGCAGACTGCCTTACACCGGCTGACGTGGCTGCCGGCAACTTATTCTAATGGAATATTAAAGCTAACTCCCACTACTTGAGACCTTCCTTAATTATTCAATTAAGGGACATTTAATTATGTATAAATTCTATATTACTATATTATATTATATATATATATATATATATTCCCTTGTACCGGAGATTCTGTAATGATCAATTTCGGTCTTCTCACATGCAGATTAGTTCAACATGTGACATGAGTTGTTTGTTCCTTTTTAATTTGTTTGATACTATAGCTAACTTCACATTAATAGATTAGAAGGCTCCTAAAATTCTTTTTAAAAAAAAGGTTTTAAACCGTTGAATTTCTTAGGCTATTAAGTTTTTACATTATCTTCCCATAAAATATGAAACCGTGCAATTTATCCACCGGACTAATAGATTTGTTCTTTTTTTCCCTTAAATATAAAAATGAGTAATTTGTTATTGAATTATCTAATGTTTTTTGAAGATGAGTAGAAAGTTTCGATATAAATTTCCAATCACATGTGCAAATTTATAGGGAATAGTCGTGGATTATTAATTTTGTGCAATTTACTTCATGTGCTATTAATTTTATAATAATTCAAGATCTTATTAGCCCTAATTTTGCACATGTAGCATATAATTTTTGTCTGATTTTTTTTGTCAATAAATTAGATAATTTATAGAATAAATTGTATATTTTCATAATTCAAGTGCAAAGCATATAAATCTAACAATTTAGGAATAAATTGTATATTTTCATATTTTAAAAAATAGAACACAAAAAAGTTACAAGTATGGGGAGCTTAATGCTTTTTTTTACTGTATACTTAAAAGAGTTCAGGACCTACTTACTTCCCGTAAAATTTCAAAAATGCCACTACTTTTCTGAATATTAACAATTCAATTACGATGACAGTATGTTAAATTTTGCTCTGATTGCATTATTACTGTAATTTAATCATATATGTGGCTAGTTAATACGGGCACTCCTAGCACCTTCTTACTCCAGCCGCCTCTCCCTTTATTATTATTATTTTTTAATTAAGTAACTATGAGACCTAAATCGATTACACAAATTTGAGTATCGCATTTTAATATATCATTAAATGTCCCACTCCATATATATTTTGTGTGGCTACACGTGATACAGTTTTTTAATAAAAATGTCAAATATCAACAATTATATGGAGGGAACACTCATAGGTGTATGAAAATGGCATAAAGAAACCGCTATGTAAATCGATGGCAATGAAAAAAATACATATCACTAATATCCTTCTATTGGTAATATATGAATATACCCAAAATGAGTTAAAAAAAACACAAAAATACCTTTTCACTAAATTTATATTCATAGAATATTCAATTTTACCAAAAAACCCTTATTTTTTGGTCAAAACTATTTTTTCTATATTTTCTATATGGTTTTCGATGTTAGTTAAATGAAAAAAGTGTGGATCCGGATGAAAAAGGTGTGATGGTGAGAGTCTTTTGATGTGTGTTGGTAGGAGTCTTAAGAAAATGTGGGGTTAATTTTGTCAAATTGGATATATTACGAATATAGTTATAATACTTGCGTATTTCTGTATTTATTTTAGTAGATTTGGTCAGTTTAGCAAATGCCTCTGTATCACAATACATATCCCATTGAATTGTGTATTTCTACCATATTTGTATGTGTTAAAATTGAATTAATTATCTTGATTAATGATTTTATTAAATTAATATTACACACGGACATGATCATAATACTGTGCGAAGTTGGTTAAAGACAATGCGGTAGTATCTTAAAAAAGACTGGAGAAGTTGGAGACCATGTCGGTTTGATTTTTATTTATTTTTTCAATTTATTCGTTACTTTGTTTGTAGTCCGATTCTCCTTCTACCGACCTATTTTAGGTTGTTCTAAAATCACGTCACGTGGAATTCGATACTCAATATTTTGGTGAATATATATTTAAATAAATTCAAGATATTTTTGTGGTGTAATCGTGTAATGGCCCATTATTGTAGGGTCTCTTTTCGTCTACAGCTGTTGTACAGATATTAGACTTGGACTGGCCCATTTGTGAACCGCACAATCCAAATGGTAAATTGTAGGAACAATACAAGGACAAAATGTGTTCTTTTCATATTTAAAAATTCGCAACCATTATTTCTAGTGCGTATCGGGTAAACGAACTAACAATACCAGCCTCTATTTTGTCCTTATGGGATGACATAACGGTGAAGGTGGGTGGCCCGGAATCGAAAGATCATGGGTTCAAATTCCACTAGACACGTTATGTGAGTCTGTCACTCTGTCACCTTAAAAGTGGTTTTAACTCTCCTGTGTAATTTACCATGTGCGCACCAAAGGTAGCGGTTGCGGGTTCCTCATCATAAAAAAACCCTCTATTTCGACAATGATACTTTATAATGATTCATAACCTAATAATTTCGAATTAATAAAGAGTTAATCATATAATATTTATCAAATTAATGATTAACTGAATAAAGCGAGCACCAATAAAAATTAATTTTCAATTGTTTTTTTGTTGGAAAGTTCGTGATTTTAATGCCCATAAAATATCAATTACAGAGTAGGGTCTGAAGAAGACAACTGTGCAATAAATGGACATTATAATTTAATTAAAAGGTCAAATTCCATGGAATGATGGCTCGAGTTAGGTGAAAAAAAGACAAAATACATTAAATAGCATATGGTAATAATTCTTTTGTGGCTACTTCATTAATGCATTGTATGGATGAGTAATTTGTACATCAATTTTCATTGGATTTGGAATCAATTTTGACTTGGAGCAAATGCATAAAATAAAGATGAAATTCTTTTATCTATTGCTTTGCTTGCAATCGTTGATTGGTATATTCATTCTGTAGCTCCAAAGGAAAACATTTTTCATTGGAATCATGACTCATTCACTTTGGGCAACAACATTGGTATCTAAAGATCGTTAGATGCGGGACAGATCCAACGTTGTAATAGAAAAATAGATGAGTTTTTTTATTAACGGACACATCTAACATAAAAGTTAAAAAAAAAAAATTTATACAGAAAAATCGGGTCTTGGCATGATCCCCTAAATAGACCCCTAGTTATATGTAAAACCATATGTAAAAAGTTTTTTTATATTAACATATACAGGTGTGTTGGTCCGGAGACGATAGTCAGGTGTAGAGGGGGGGTGAATACACCTGATCACAGTTTCTTTTCTCAGAACGTGAAGGACAGCTGAGCTGTAGGTTGCGACTGATGAACAGTGCCAGATACTAACCTTCGATCACGGGTCATAAGTGTGCCAACTATCGAGCTCTCCCTGCCGACTTTAGTCAAGATTCGAAACTCCCGGTCGGAGACGTTGTGCGGATAAGAGTGTAGGGCCCGGAGATTCGTCTCAGTTTGAAAACGCGTTTTCGCAAGTTAAAGTCTTTTTGCTGGTGCGCTTTGAAAATACGTTTTATGCAAAGATATGATTTTTAATCGGTTTGTATGCGAATGCAATAAAACAAGAAATAACACAAGCAATTTAACGTGGTTCGGATACTCAAGATCCTACGTCCACGGTCCCCGATGAAACAGAGAACTTGTTGATTTATCCGAGCAAGCCTCAAGGAATGCGTCATGGACCGGACGCACCCTTCTAAGTTGTAGTCCTTAGCGACTTTACAATTCAAACCTAAGTTTGAAGGGGAGGGGATAATCTCCAACTAAGAAGGAGTTCTTACAATAAGAACAATTCACAGAAAGTGAACTCCTTCGAAATTTCTAAGCTATAGATTTTGCAATGAGCTTAGCTAGAGAAGAAGGGATCTAAAGAACTCTAGAGAGAAGAACTAGAAATATTCTATGAAGGCAAGTTCTTCGCTGGAATGGTCTTTAAGTTTGCTAGAGTTTGTTCTTGAGCTTGAGCGTTTTTTCCTTGTGTATCCCGTGCGTGGAGCTCGGTTTTCTTCTCTATTTATAGTTGTGAGCAGACATGTGTCCGTTGGAGAAGACGATGCCACGTGTCACAAGCTTCCAAAGAAAACGGCCATATTTTCGAATTGTTGCAGCAGAGTTGTTGGACACTGTACATGAGAGCAGCTTTAGTTGGTCAGAGCAGATAAAGCGTTGTCGGCTTTTCATTGGTCGAGGTTTGTGGTAGGTGAGAATGTGTCAGTGGTCAGAGTTGACTATTCTTCAACCTCGTATGATCTTCTGCTGAACTTCGAAATGACTTTTACGACTGGGTCATTTTTTGTCGGATACAGTAAACTTAGGACAGTCTCTGTCTTCTTCGTCTGAGTCTGCTGACAAAGGATATGGCTTTAGTGGGTCGGTCGATGACCGCGAAGGTGCCGAGCTTTGCAGAGGGTTCTTCCGGCCGATGTTTATCGGTGATGAGTTGTCTTCTATCGAAGGTAAAGATCGCCTACGATCGAAGAATGCAAGCGATTACACTGATGACGTGGGGTTCTGGAGAGTAACTTTGACAGAAGATCAATCCAACAATTTACCCCGTACAGGACTTAGACGAAAAGATAAACAAATACAAAAAGTCTAACCTATACATCAGCTAATCCTATCGAGACACTACACTACTGATATCAGCTGGGTTTTGGGATCTTCAATTCCATAGTACTACTATGATTTCCCCCAATATTATTTTAACCCGATAACATGCTGAGTATCATCTACTGACTCATAACCCAACAAGGTGGAATGTAATTCTTAATATGCAGAAATTCAACATAAAAAATTCAATATTATACTCCCTCCGTCCCATAATTCTTGTTCCTTATTCATTTTCGGGACGTCCCATAATTCTTGTCTTTTTACCTAAAATAGCAAATTATTACACGCACTTTATTTAAGGGTCCCACCATCTTACTCACAACCAACCATTTTCCTAAATTCCCGTGCCCAAAAGAAAATAGACTGTTGGATATGAGTCAGTAGATGATACTCAGCTGTTGTTTGGTTAAAAGAAAATTGGGGGAAATCATAGTAGTACTATGGAATTGAAGATCCCAAAACCTAGCTGATATCAGTAGATTAGTGTGTCGTTAGGATTAGCTGATGTATAGGTTAGACTTGATGTATTGTTTATTATTTTTGTCTAAGTCCTGTACGGGGTAATTGTTGAACTGATCTTCTATTGAAGATACTTTTCAGAACCCCACGTCATCAGTGTAATCGCTTGTGTTCTTCAGTCAGCAGCTGATCCTTCACTCAGTCGAAGACAGCGCATCACCGACAAATCATCGTAGAAGACTACTCCCACCGATAGTCATCGGCGAAGAACGAAACAAGCACAAGACCTTCGCGGTCGCCACCGACCTACTCGGTAGATGTCGTGTCGTACCGACTCAACGAAGAAGACAGACTTTTCGGTCCCATCGTATCCTACGGAAAGCGACCCACCTATTCAAGTCTTTTCGAAAAGTTCGGCAGAAGACATACGAGGTTGTTGAACGGTCAACTCGACATTCTCACCAACTACAAACCTCGACCAATGAGAAGCCGACAACGCTTACCTACTCTACACAAGAAAGTCTGCTCTCATGAACAGACGCATTAACCGCCCCCGCCGCAACAAGTTCGAATTAATGGCCGTTTTCCTTGGAAGCTTGTGACACGTGGCATCGTCGTCTCCAACGGACATATGCCATAACTCACAACTATAAATAGAGAAGTTTTTTTGAAGCTCCAAGAAGAAGAAAAAACGGAATTTCAAAAGGGACAAACTCAAGTTCATAAGCGCTCTAGAACACTCAAAGATCATCCAGAGGAAAACTTGCATACTTAGAAGATTTCTTAGTTTTTCTCTCAGAGTTCTTACATCCCTTACTTCTGCAGACTAAGCTCATCGTCATATTTATAGCTTAGATTCGAAGGAGTTCACATTTAGTGAATTGTTCTTATTGTAAGAACTCCTTCTCGGGTTGGAGAAAATTCCCTTCCCTTTCAAACTTAGGTTTGGATTGTAAAGTCGCTAAGGACTATAACTTAGAGGGAACCGTCCAGGGCACAAGATCCCCGCCGAGGCTTGCTCGTAATAATCAACAAGTTCTCCCGCCTTGTTCGGGGCCGTGGACGTAGGATCTTGGGTATCCGAACCACGTTAAATCGCTTGTGTTCTTTTCTTGTTTTATTGCATAGCATTAAACTGACTTTAAAATCATAAGCTTGCATAAAACGTATTTTACAAAGCGCACAGCCAAAAGACTTAATTTGCTAAAACGTGTTTTCAAAAGAGACGAATTTCGGGCCCCACACTTTCCGCACAATAGTCTCCGACTGATTCTCAAAGTACTGACAACAGTCAGTAGGAGAGAGTTCAGTAGCTGACTCACTCTGTCCCGCGATCGAATGCTTATTTGGCACTGTTCATCAGTTGCAATCATCAGCTCAGCTGACCTTCACTGAGAAAAAGAAACTGAGCTCAGGTGTATTCACCCCCCCCCTCTACACCTGACTTATCGTCTCCAGACCAACATAGACAAGAATTGTGGGACGGAGGGAGTACAAAAAATTCGGGTCTTGGCATGATTCCCTATAGGCCCCTAGTTATCCGTAAAACATATTAAGTAAAAAGTTTTTTATATTAACATATAAAGCAAACTTGCATAGTTTGTCAAAATTAAAAGTTTAGATCTTGTAATAAAATTTCCGACATGAAAACTAACATTTTTGTGAAAAGTAATTTTTCTTATTAAACAAACTGATGTTTTTCTAATTTTGAGTAAATTGCTCTCCTACTTCGACTTTGAATTCGGAATATTAAACCGTTTGATGAAAGACTAAATTTTTTCGAATTCGTAAAACGACTTTGTCACTTGAACAAGGTTTCGTCGAGTAATAATAACTAATTTCAATACAACTACCCAAATTAAATCGTAATCTAATATTTACGTGTGTTCGAATTTTACTTATTGCTTTAAGATCGATTCATCTAGAATAAATTATTACCCAAAAAAGAAAGTATTTTAAGAAAAGATTATTAGGACATACCTAATTGTCTCTTGTAATAAATACTTATCTTAAAATTCCATTTTATTAGGCATTTCAAGAAACATTCCAAAAAGATGAAAAGAAATAATGTACGGTACGAAAAGAGGAAGTTCTTCATCATCCAAGTTTTGACCGCGGCTGTCAGCAATCTGTCGGTGGCGCCACGTCCCAATCGAAAAACAATCATGCCCAATTATCAATAAATTAATAATATTTCTTTCTACATTCACGTTGTACTTTTTTTTTCCCATTAAATCGTGATTTTACCTAAAAAAATTTAATACGTGGATTACTCACGGGTGAGTACTGCTTGGTCGTAGAGCAGAGAATTTTACAAGATTTTTGGACAATACAAAAACAAATTTCACTGTGCGAAACTTTCTTACCGGTGCCGATCAAATCTACGGCGACAGCTGTCCGAAGGGACGTCACAACCAATTAAATTAGGCTCCCTTTGACGAAAACAAACAGCACTCGGCATCTCTCGAGCTGTTTCTCTGCCCTCTTTCTAGTGAGTTAGTTTTTGTGGGTTTTTGTTCTTAAAAAGTCGTTTCTGCATTATTGGGAAATTATTGTGGTTTGTATTTTGAGGTTTAATTCAACTTCTAATCTGTTTTGATATTGAATTAGCGAGAACCCATCAAAGGTTTGAGTGATTCTTGATCGTATTTGTGATAAAAATTGGATCTTGGCACTTATGGATGCAAGAATTTGTGTACTATTTCGGAATTGTATTTAATAATACTGTATTTTTGCCAGTGTGTAATAAATAGGCGTGTGAGCTGATAATGAAAATGGCCCCTCTTTAATTGTAGTCCATCTCTCTCTCTCTCTCAGCTGTCTCTCACATGAAAGTTACTTTAGTTTATTGTTCCAAGGCTCGGAGTTGAAATTCACAGATTTAACGATAAAAAAATTGACCGTGCAGCTGCAATAAAGATCAAGAAGCCATTATTGCAAATTGTATGAGGGAGGGTTTCCATTCTCACATTCACAACCACAGAGGAGGAACCATGGCTGGAGCCCTTGTGCTGCTGCTGCCCTTTCTACTTCCCACCCTTTTCACTCCTTTAAGCCATGCCTTGCCCTCTGTAATCTCGGTATGTTCTGATAATTTTGCTTCTATTTCTATCTTGGTCCTTCAAGTTTGGGAATTTTGCTTTTATACTTCTGTAATTTTGTGATTTCTATTTTCTATAGTTTGTTCAGTTATAGTAGAGATGTTAGCTAAAGGGGTAAGATTAGAAGATCAAGATTCCTTTTTTTCCCTTTTATTAGTGGCATTTGTGAAAGGTTGGGAATTGTTGGTTAGAGAAAGACTCGATCTTGATGGAATTTTGGGGACTTCAGATTTCTTGGTTAGTTATTCGGTTGTTAAGGGTTTTGTTGATTTCATTACTTTTTTTTAAAATTGAGATAGAAATCATATGTCTGCGGTTGGAATTGGATGAGAAGATTTAGGTTTTAACTGGACAGTTGGGTGCATGTAGATTGGCTGAGTTTCTGAAAAAGGAATTGTGAAATAGTTCAATTTTTAGAGCTATATGGTCAAGCATAGAAATATTGTGTCAACTTACTGCTTTTTATATATGTTAGGTATATGATATAGGAAACAAGCTGATGTTGTAGGTAAGATAGATCTGTTTACATATATGTAAAATTCATTTTTCGTTCCTCGATAGGGTTGCGAGTGATTTGCATTAGTCCCTAATGGATCTCTGAATTTCAGTGCTTTTCCTATTAGAGGGATTGAAGAGGTAAGAGTAAAAGAACTTTAAATCGAACTCTCCGAGCAACATAACTATGAAATTGTGTCAATTTCGTCAATAAAGAAGAAGATGCTTTAGAATGACCCGTGATGAATTTTATACGAATTCCTGGTTTAATTCTTGCTTATGCTTTATTTAACCCGAAAAGTTACAATTTGTCGATCAGAACTTGTCTTTCGCTCCCCGTTACAATTTTATCATGGGCTGATTATCTGGTGCAGGAGTGGAATGCTCCAACCCTGAGACATTCTCGTTTAGTTACAAGTGCTCTTGAACGTGAAACTGTGAGTACGAGCTGAATGATCAATTTGTACATCTTTAGCAAGATCCACTTACTTGCTTCCATTGTTTCTTTTTCATTCAGTCTGCTGAGCAACAAGCCGAACTATGGAAGCCTTTGGCCAGCCAAGGATGGCAATCTTGTCACAGCCAAGAAAGTACCTCCAGTAAGTAAAATAGTCTTGCATGAGTTGTGAGTCTAAAATTGATTTTCGGGTTAGTCTTCTTTACTTGACTGGCCTTCTTTCTTGAGCAGAACTGCCGGAGAAATCCGAAGGTTATCTTCAAGTGTTTCTTGATGGAGGGCTAAACCAGCAGAGGATGGGTGTAAGTACTTCAGTTTCTTATTAAGCAGCACATGCACAAGCTGTGTTTCCTCTCGATGGAGTCGCTAATACATATACTCCGTTTATAAAGATTTGTGATGCAGTTGCTCTTGCTAAAATTTTGAATGCAACACTCATAATTCCGCATCTTGAAGTAAATCCTGTTTGGAAAGATTCAAGGTCCTCTTTCGAATGAGTTATGCTAGGATTAGAGTTCTAGTTCTTAATTTTTTTCGTCGCAGAAATCTGAAAGAAACAATTGCTCTTTTTTCATTTTCCTTGCAGTACGTTTGAGGATATTTTTGATGTCGATCACTTCATCAACGTATTGAAAGATGATATATCGATTGTTAAAGAGCTGCCGGACGAATACTTTTGGAGCACTAGGGAGTACTATGCTTCAGCCATTCGAGCCAACAGAGTAAAGCACGCACCTGTTCATGCTTCCGCAAACTGGTATCTGGAAAACGTCTCGCCTATCATGCAGAGGTTAGTTTCCAAGATCTGTTTCTTGATATATTATGTGTTTTATTACCTTCTATCTTGGCTTGTTCCGACTAAATATTATGTCTGGCCCATTCATGCCGCGGTCAGCATCTTATGCAGCTAGCCTTAATATAAGCATCTTTGTGTTTGACCTTCGATATTCTTTGGTATAACTGTAACGTTTCGGGTTTTCCAGTTACGGGGTTGCTGCAATCGCACCTTTTTCTCACCGTCTGGCTTTCGACAATATGCCCGATGACATCCAAAAACTACGGTGTAAGGTCAACTTCCAAGCTCTAGCTTTTGTTCCTCACATTAGGGATCTGGGAGATGCTCTCGTTAGTCGTCTCAGAAACCCTCCTACCACAAACGAACTCAACACCAACAACTACCTCGAAAGAGTAACTGACTCTAGAGGCAAACAAGGAAACGGAAAGTTTGCCGTCCTCCACCTCCGTTTCGACAAGGTATCCTTTTCTTGTTTAGACAATAATAAAGGGTCTTTGTAGAACTACTTACCTCTCCTTGTTAGCTCCACATGGTAATATACTCGAGCTTTGTTTATTCATTAGGATATGGCTGCTCACTCGGCTTGTGACTTTGGTGGCGGTAAGGCTGAAAACTTGGCTCTTGCCAAGTATAGACAAGTTATATGGCAGGGAAGGGTGTTGAATTCTCAATTTACCGACGAGGAGTTGAGGAGCCAAGGGCGTTGCCCGTTGACTCCCGAAGAGATCGGATTGCTGCTAGCAGCTTTAGGGTTCGACAACACCACCCGGTTGTATCTCGCTTCGCACAAGGTATATATATATATATATATCAAGCAAAAAGTGTCTTCAGTTTACACACACTACTATTGCAGCTGAGCTTATACTTTTCAGGTGTACGGTGGGGAAGCCCGGATATCGACACTACGCAGTTTATTCCCTCTCATGGAAGACAAGAAGAGCCTTGCTTCTTCAGAAGAAAGAGCTCTGATTAAAAGGAAGGCTTCCTTATTAGCTGCAGTTGATTACTATGTCAGCTTGCACAGTGATATCTTCATCTCTGCTTCGCCGGGGAATATGCACAATGCCGCGGTAACTACTTCTTCCAACCGAGTCTCTTACATATCGAACGATGTTTGAATTTCAAGATTGTGATTTCATGTCGGAATTTCAGGCTGGCCACCGAACGTACGAAAACAAGAAGACGATAAGGCCTAACATGGCGCTTTTAGGGCAACTTTTCTTGAACAAGAGCTTGAGTTGGCCGGAGTTTCAAGAGGCCGTGGTGGAGGGCCATAAGAACAGGCAAGGGCTGCTCCGGCTACGAAGATCAAAGCAGTCAATTTATACGTACCCAGCTCCGGATTGTATGTGCAGCCAGTGAGGTTTCGTGTATGTATCGTGTCGTATCTTGATGTATTATGAATTTGGCCTGCATTCAGTATACGTGGCTTTTATTACTTGGAGAATAAATTTGGTTCCCCTTGATTGTGGAAGGGGTGAGATGATGAGATCTTTGTAAAATTTGAGGTGGTGATAAGTTATACAATTATCTTGAAACAGCAGTTAGGATATATATTTGTAATATGCTTCTCACTTCCACTGTAGTAGAATATTTTGTTTAAATTACTATATTATATATTTCATATTTCCAATGCTCTCCTTGTTTACTGAAAGAAGTGAAATAGATCCCAGTTCCTTAAAAATGTAGGAGATAGGGATTTATGCCCTAAAATGTATCACAAAAGGGCCAAGCCAAGCCACATTACAAATCAAAGCTAAGCTGCATCCGATGTTGATTCTGGCATGGTAAAGACTAAATCAAGCTTCTTTAACCTGGCCAGAGAAGCACAAAGGTGAGAACTTTTCCTTGATTCTGTCAATCAATCATTGGTAGATGTCTCTAACTTCCTCAAGTTTTTCTCCGAAGGAGTATACTATATATACAGTGTCGACTGTACGCCCAACTCGTGCTGATGGTTCTAGTCTTGCTGATCTGATTGATCATTACTTGGAGAACTTCGGGTGTTTGATCTCTTACTTTCTTTCTTTTCCTCAGTAACTGTTGGAACATTGCCACTACGCAACGCAGCTAACTCCTTCGTGTCTTCTGGGTTCGGTGGGGCAACCGTTTCTTCCTCAATGGGGAGGGTCCTCTTTGAGCCATCAAGAGCAACACCAAGAACTATATTCTCTTCCAGAGAAGGTTTGGTTGTGGGTGTCTGGGCAACTTGTTGTCTTGCATCTTGTTTCGAATGTGAAGTTGAGTAGGCACTGTCTGATCTTCTTGAATCTTGCCCCACCTTGTGTGGTTGCTTAGGAGAATCATCGGATAAGGGACTTGGTTCTTCAATACTAGCAGCAGTTTTCGGTGAGGATTTTGAAGCAATTTTCTGATCATCCTTGGTCTCCACTTTGGGCGTTTTTCCAGCCTCAGAATCAGCTTTCTTCAGATCTTTCGCCTTATCATCAGATGTTGGTCTAGATTTAGGATCAGTGTTGGAATTTGTTTCACCTTTGGTTTCTACCTTATTATCTGGTACTGGCTTTGCAGTTCCCTTGACGTCTTCTTCTGCATTTGCTCGTGTTTGTCGAGCTTGATTCTTGGTCTTATCCTCACCATTGACTTTATAGGATGGTTCGATCAATAGCACGGGGCTATTCGACACTCCCCCTCGAGTGTATATAGAATCTGAGAATGGTACACTGTCCAAGTCTGCATCGGCAAATACTTTCTGAACTGTGCGGATGGGAGTGGCTAAACGAGCCCGATGGTGCCTGATGACTCTCAGTAGATCAAGAAGAATAGCTTCCTGTTGTTCAAATGACACAGGGAAAATCAATCTGAAGAATTCTAGTACAAAATCAATGTCATGCAAATAATAAACAAAAAAACCAAAATCTGGAAGGTTTTAGTGCCAATTCCATCAACTTCACAACCATGCTGGAGAAATACTCAATTAATAATAGACCAAGGTGGATTCTATTTGTACCAATTTGTATCATAACGACATTTTAAAAGATAACAACATCCTTACGTTTACTAGCAAAAGGTCATGTAGAGCAGTATTTCAGAGCAATCGCGCAGAAACGAATTCTCACCTTAACACACAAATATTCTTCAAAATGTGAGGTCTTCACAAAGCAGGACACCATAATCTGCATTTTGGAAAAAACATACATAAATATTGAGTTCAAATTGTACCACGGATGCATATCCCGGATGATGGTAAGAGTTCTTTTATAATCAAGATATTTCAGAACAAACTCGGAGGCAGATCTATCCTAAAATCTCTCTCCCTCTCCCTGGTTGGAGTTTTGCTAGGTGTGGGAAAACAGCTGTTTTTCTTGATTTCCGCAGAGAAAATTATTCCCTTAAATTGTGCTTTAAAGAATTAAATCTCACCATGAGGGCCTGATTTTCAGGATTAATATTATCCAAGAATACTCTTCTGTGTAATTTCTGTTGTTCCACTTGAGGATTCTTCGCTAGGACCTTGCGCATATCAGCTACAATATTCTGCACAAAAGAGTAATTACGTTTTGACGTGGATTAAATGAAGCAGAATTTATCAACTAGGGGCTCACATTAATTTTGCTGACATCTAAGTGGCTGATGGCTAGGTGGGTTTTAATACGCCAATGAGTTTTTTGAGTGAGATTTCTCACGACATTCACAGTAAACTTGTGGTTTGGAATGTGAACTGCTTCGCGGTCTTCACCCCTTACAATTGTTGGCGACCACCATCCTACATGCTGAAACCAAGGAACATTAGTAATGGCACTCATGATACAAGATAGAATAAGATATGTACATTCATTGCAAAACTAGACACTTCAAACTTTCAACAATTCATGCCGAATGCAGGGTGTGAACTACAGGACAAACAAAAATACATATTCTGACCACATAATTAAATAACTAATACTATACAATATTGATGACTTAAGACACAACACGACTTTTCAGAACCGTATTGTTTTCGACAACAATGTTAAAGAATGTTCAAAGATGACCTGTTACGAACCTCAACTGTCCCAGAAACTTCATAGCCTTCAATCTTGGTCTGAATCCACTCGTTCACAATAAATGGCCGGGTAGCATGAATCATTGCACTTGAAAGGAAATTTGTGAAAATCTGATTATAAGAACAAGGGACTCTGAGTGGATTGTACAGGCAGGCTTACTAATAGATATTTCTTGAAATAGGCAACTAATCTGAAAATAGATCACGATACACTGAAACAAGCAAACAAACTGCAATTTTCTTTATACCTCACGTCCGGCAAGTGTGAGCAGGACCGTCCCAAGACCCCCAGCTGTGAGCCACTTTTGTGTTGAGAAACCCAACAGCTCCATAAACAATGATACAGCTGCAACCCACACAGCTGTATATATAGCTTTGCCAGCAAACTGGAAACCCATCTATCAAGAAGCAACAAAAAGATTGTTGAGTGTGACTGCTGCATAGTTGAAGTTACTTATATTCAGTGTCTGCCATGATACACATTCAAGTAGTTTTTAATAAGCAAAAACAGGGGGTAGTATATGCATCGCATAACTATTGAGAGTCTCAGCTGAAATATTTCAGGGGGCAGGACGCCAGGACCTATTGTTTTAGACAGACTAAGTCGAGGTAATATGCAGATGGCTGATTCTTAACAGTATAGTAAAGTGATTACAATATAAGTATTCTAGAACCATTCACTAATTAATTCATAAAAAAAGCTACAACTATAAGTGCAATAAAAAATGCTGTAGCATGAAACAAAGAGCAGGAACATACATTTCTATTATCTGTGGGGTCATTTGTCTCCATGAAGAATTTTTGTGATTGTTGAATCAACCTGTCAATGTTTAAAAGTGACATCAGTTGCAAGCATAATAAGTATAAAATGGAAAAAATATATTTAAACTGAAAAAATATATTACACACATAAAACATTGCAAGACAGGTTTCTTCAAACTAGGGTAAATAGAAGGAAATAGGAAACAATAAAGTGAAAGGAAGTGAAAGGAGAGATCATATCTATGAAGGATAGGAAAGAACCTTGAGAATCTGAGATAATAAATGCATCATCAACTCTACAAGATGCACCATAGTGTATGAAAGCATGTAAATAAATCATGTAAACAGCCAGCAGAAAGTTCACGGACATAAACGAAGTACAACGAATTTGCAACTCCAATAACAAAAAGTAGCTATAGTAATTCGGCCATATGCAGCTGGTAGCGTATATCAGATACCAATTATGGGACCCCAACCTCTAGTAATATCAGTGTCCGAGCAAAAAGAAGGTATCAACAGAATGAAAATGCACACAGTGAGGAATTAACAGATGTTAGAGAAAGATAATGGCACTGACCTTGACAGACAATATGCAATGCCCAACACTGTTGACAAAGCTCTGACAAAATTTAGGAGCCTTTGTTTAACAACCTGACCAGCTTCTGTTGGAATAACTACTGGATCCAATGCTCTGTAAGATATTAATTCTCATGAGTAATTTGGCAGCTCTAATTTTCTAGCTTCAGCTAATAGACATACTAACCTGCAAATAAATATTGCACCGGTCCATAGTAGCACTGGTTGAATATAAGATGCTGTAATTTGATATGTGCGACTCTTTTTCCAAGTATTATCACCTCTCTGCATGATGTGATGACATATGGTACTAAATTACTAGATGACTAACAAATTCAGGTAATCAACTAAGTTTCAAGGGCCCTTCATACAAGGTTATAAACAATAGAAAAAAAAAAGTTTGGGAACTGAAATTTGAAGGAGAATGCAATACATGCAAGAGTACGTTTCTGCTTAGTTGCACAAGAGGCCCAAGTCCCCATACAGCAAAGACAATAATACCAACTGCTGAAGCCAATTTAATCACTAGAGGATTCCCTTGCAAACGATTAAGTGATCTGCAACATACAAACTTTTGACTTGAGAAAAATGACTAAAAATATTCAGAAATTTTCAGCTAAAAATTATGTGATTCCAAAATCCTATGAAGTCCAACATAGTTGCATTCATATAATATATCATGTGAACAGCTAAATAATTGAGGCTTCAACATGGATTCATGGCCTCTAGTTTATATTTCCCTGAATTGATCTTCTCTTGAAAAGATTTTGTTGTCCACGGAATGGCCATACATTTTTTGAGAGACTATATAAGTTTCTTAAGTATCTTCTCCTAAACATTCCCCTATAGTCAATAAGATGTGAAACGCCCATTACAAATCCTCAAGATTTTCTAGAATTGCCCTAATTAACCCTACTACAAAGAGGTAAAGATCTTAACAAATTTCTTCAGTTTTGGATGCAATATTTACAAAATGTTATGGTTAGAAACCGAAAATAAATTTGGAGCAAGAAAAAGCTCTTCTTCGTGTTATAAACAAAATACATAGAAGAGGACTTCATATCAAGGTTTTAAAAAGCGTAAACGGGTTTCGAGGCGTTTTTTCATGGTTTCACGAGGCGTAAGCCTCGAAACGGAACGAGGCGTAAAATTGAGGCGTAAATTTAATTTTTTCCCCATAATAAATATATAATAACACATAAGTCAAAAGTACTCTCACATTCAAAATACATGGGATTCAATATTCTTTACAACTAGGATTTTAACATTTTAGTGAAATATATGAGAATTTGTGGCCAAAATGTCTTTTCTGGAAGAGAAATACAATTAATCTTACTAGCTCATCTACCCTCTTCATTTTATTAAGTTAAATAATTAATTATACCCAGTTATCTAATAAAACTTCAGGCAACTAATCACATAAAGAAATGTCTAATTTAATATAACATCTTCGTTTAAGACAAAGACTAATATTAATTTCATAAGAATTCAAATTCTGGCCCGATAAAAAAAGGGACCGCCTCAATGAAAAAACGTCTCAAAGGCGGGCCTCGAGGCGCGCCTCGCCGGAATGAGGCGCTCAGATGAAGCGTATGGTCTGAGGCGTACGCCTCAAGGCGTTTTTTCGCCGTTTCGATTCGAGGCGGGCCTCAATTGGGTTTTTTAAAACCTTGCTTCATATAATGTACTTAGCCATATAACAAATTAATAACCTACATCAGCCATCATGATGGGTGGTTAACCTATTGAACCTGTATTTCAAGACCAACTAGTTATTAGTGGGTACCAACTCAAATGAGTCTTGAAAAATATGCAAATTGAACATTCTTCAAGGAATACATACCAAACAAAAAAACTAGGACAGGAAAGGAGAAATCACCTTGCTAATGTCAAAGTTGCATTCTTTATCGTATTAGTGTCCAAAGGTTCGCCTGGACTAAAAAAACACCGCAACCTGAGCTGGTTATTTCTACAAGGAATGGTGCATACTCTTCTATTTATTCTCTTTGAAACATTTGAACTCCAAGAATACTGTTGCTGAAAATGTAATTAAGCAACAGTCAAGCATTGTTCTTTAGCGTGCGTGGCCAAGAACAGAGAGCCAACATGCTGAAACAATGTCCAAATTCAACAAAAAAAAGTGGAAAGATAAAAGAAGCAACAGGTTGAAACTGCATAAACGGAAAAAGTAATAAGAAGAGATGCAATAATCAATTTCATAGTACATGATAAGTATACTCAAATTCCAAGCAAATAAATAGAAAATATACTAGAAAACGAACAACGCTCAAAATATGCATTTTTTTTTAAGCAAGGCAAAGAAATATAATCCCTATTCCCTATCTACATAAACCGAAAAGAAAATTTCCCCTTCCAGGAAATTTATCCGACTAGGGCAACAAAAAAAATATAATCTCGTAACGTACCGGTGAAATTGACGGCAGACTGCCGCTCAATATACACGATCTCCCTTTCGCATTCGGATTTTGCATCTGGAAAGGAAATTCAATTAGACAAGGCCGAGGGGGAAAACAGCGGACTTAAAATTGTTTATACAAATCAATTCATAAGGAATTTTACCTGAAATCTCTTACTCCGCCCATGGTTCCTGCATATTCCGAGCTGAAGGGAGAGTTGCAGAGAACCTGAAACCGCCATTCCCTCTCTCTCTCTCTCTCTCTACAAATACATATATGCGTCTGCGGTCTGTCGTATATGAACTGTCGGTATAATTTTATTTTCTGCCGTGTAAAAGATGAACAACGAAAATAACGACAACACCGCAGCAGACCGGAACGGAAAGCTTTTCACAAAGTTATGAATAAATTAAAGTTTACATAGTGGTCACAATTTCATTAATATATATATATATATATATATAATGTTCCATCTAATCTAATTATATATTAATTAATACTATTTTACACAATATACAAGAACCACAAATATACAAGTAATATGATTATGAAAATGTTAAATATGAATAGTATAAATTTGGAATATCCGAATATTTGTAATGATGATGAGGTAGAGTGTTGTAATTAGATTAGAATAGTAGTAGTATTTTATCGTGCTTTGAAGTTTTGTTACCGGCCTTTTCTTGATCGGCGGCTGCGTGCATATGAAATTATATTGTTGGGCGGAAAGGAAATGGAGTAGCTATTTGATACCCTCTCCCCGTTCTACTGAAAATGTTTTATTTCTTGTTCGATTTTTCATTTGAGATTCCGAGAAAAAATATATTATTTTTGTTCCAATTATCTTGGTCAGTTTTTTATTTTGACTAGTTTCATATTGTTCAATTTTATTTTCTAACTAAATCATTACACTTAACTTTTTTGTGAAACTCACAACTTTACACGACTCTCTACATAATTAACAGTTCTCCATAAAAATCGCGCTACAACTAAAATGGACAAAATAATTGGGACTAAATGAGTACAATGTTTTAGGGAAATTATATAATCAAAATTTCAAAGATAAATTCATTAATAATGTAATATAAATGAATATAAAGGAGGCATCGTATTCCATAATTAGTTTAAGCATAGTGAGATTAATTTAGTGGGGAATGTGGAATATTCTTGTATATATAAAAAAGAATTATAGAAAAAAGGAAGTAATCATAATCGTGGACCGAGGCACTGGTGAAGGTGCGAATGATAAATAGAAAAATATTTGAGGCAGTTTTGGGGTCGAATGCAAAATGCGCATTAGACATTGGGGCAATTTGTAAATAACTTTGTTCCGGGTCGATTTTCTGGGAATATGTACATAGTCACAGACTCAGAGGCTTCAGATCCTATCTTATCCACAACCACAAATGTTCCTCCTCGCAACCACAAAACTCCCTCCCTCTCCTCACTTACAAGCTCTGTTGGAGTTTCCAGAATTTTCTTCTAAAGAGACGGCAAACAGATCCCTCTTCGATTTTAGGAATTTGTTCGATTATCCATTCAGATTTAAAAAGAGTGTTTCCTATTTTAAAAAATAAGACAACAATTATAGGAAAATTCTTATCTAAACTCGGTCAAATAGACCTTGTGGTTGAGAATGAAAGTTGATTTAAATATTACATTTAGATATATTTTTTATTATTTTTTTTCTAAATTATTCTATATGAAAAATCCTAGTTGTGGACTAGGTCTATGTAAGAAAAATCCACAATTGTGGGACGCAGGAAGTACTAAGGCGGTCCTTAATCTATTTCTTTTAATTTATTGGTTCTCAATATTTGTTGGTTTGGATAAATTAGTCATTTATTACATTTTAAGTTAGTCAACCGTTAGTCATAAGGGTATTTATGGAATAAAAATTTCATAGACCAATTCATCTAATTTTTAAATTAAATTTGAACTTTTTTTAAAAGCTATTTTTTTTAAATTATAATTATTTTGAAAAAAAATTAAAATAATTCTTTTAAAGATGAATTTTCATTCAAATAATTTTTTCCAAAAAATTAATTAAAAAACTTAAACAAAAAATTAATTAAGAATAAAAAATTAACTCATAATAGTGTTAGGGACCAATTCATCAATTTTTAAATTTATTTTTAACTATTTTCTTAAATAAATTTTTTTAAATAACTTTTTTCAAATTTTTTTATACTTAAAAAAATTAATTTAAATAAAAATTAACTAAATCTAGGTTAACTAAGACCTCAAAGAATATAACACTTTCCCCAACCATTGTGTCTACCCGTTCCCCTTCTCCGCTGTGAGATGCAAAATTATTTGTTAATCTAAATTTAGTAAATTTTTTATTTTTAATTGATTTTTCGTTACCAAAAATTTTATTTGAAAAAAAAATCAGAAAAGAACTTATTTGAAAAAAAATTAAATATTTTCAAAATAATTATGTAAAAAAGATTATAATTTAAAAAAAATACTTTTAAAAAAATCCAAAATTAGTTCAAAAATTGGATGAATTAGTCCCTTAAATTTTTATTCTGTATATACCATATGAATAACAGTTGACTAATTTAAAACTTAACAAAATAATCAATTTATCCAAACTAGCAAATATTATGGATCAATTAATAAAAAATAAAAAATAGTGATCAATTCATCAAAACTAGCAAACATTGGAGACTATTTGTGTCAATTTGTCAAGTATTAAATATAATTTTGTATTCTTACTTTCCTTTTTAACTATTCCATAATTCCTGTCTTATTTATTAAAATATATAATTATTACAAACACTTTATTTTAGAGCTGCATATTTTTACACACGATTAATAATTTTCTTAAATTACGGTGCCAAAAAAATTGTTGAGATGGAGGATGTATGATACATGTATTTGCTTTCTTTTTGTGTTGAGTTGCGTGCCTCTCGTTCGAGGAAATAAATATACGTATGATGTAACGATTCAGTGGTTATCTTGTATCGCAAAAGTATACATTTCCTCCACTATTATTAAATTATAGTAATAAAATATAACAATTAAATTATTAATTGACTTGGTTTAAATAGAGTAAATTGACTCCATAAAACAATAAGTCACTCTAATTCTATCCAGTGGTCCAGTGGACCTAGTCTAATCCAATAATAGCTACTTTGATTACTAACGCTACTACTGTTAGTATTGTTAATTATAACAATATAAATCACATCATTTATTTATCACCAATGTTTCCTAAATTATCCAAGGTTGCATTAATCGTGGAGTAAACCCTTCACCTGTAATCCAGCTTGCAAAAAATACAATAAGGACTAATTTAGAATATTTGTATGTAAATTTTACTAAAATGTACTTCTTCCGTCCCATTTGAACCCTGCTCTATAGCACCATTTAAGGATTTTGGTAAGTTTTGAACATATAACTTTCCAACGATAAGATAGCCACCTTAACCGCTATAGTGTTACAAGAGGACTCAAAAAACAAATTTTATGTTAGTAGTTGAAATGCAAAGAAAGGAAATTGTGTTGGCTTTTGTATTTCATTTATCCAAACAGTAAGAACCTATTTGCAAATAAGAGAAAGTCTGGTGGCGAAGGGGAATTTAAGCTAAATACGAAGAATATAAATTTAATCACACTGTTGGTTTCTTTACGAAACTGGTTCGTTCATGCGTGTAGAGAGAGAGACAGAGAGAGAGAGAGAGGCATTTGCTTTTGCAATTCTAAAATCATGGATTTCTTTGAAAGATAACTAAAATCTTCTGCCGCTTTGGCATTTTTAATCCTGTTCCTTTTTTCGTTCTTATGCTCCTTTTGTTTCTTATTTTTGCTGAATTCTTCGGATTTTTCTCAGTGATAAATCCGTTATTTCTCTCTAATCACGGAAACTTTTCGGTTTCTCCGATGATTTCATCTTTCCGTTTTACCCTGATTTTATTTGACTTTGTGAGTGTTTGATGGTGAAATTGTTTGTCATTTGTGATTTTTCATGTGGTTGAAAACTAATTTGGATCTAAATTCTTTCATACGCTTTAGAATTTTGTGTGAAGATGAGTATTTGAAGGGAAATTGTTCAATAGTTTGATGCCACTTTAACACAATTAGATCAGATAATTACAAGATTTTGACCTTATTTTAAAATTTTGGTGGTTGGCTGCTGTTTGATGCTATATCTGTATCTGTAGGTGGTTTGATTGGGTTCATTTGATTTTAACTCAGATTTTTATTTTTATTTTTTGGTGGAGTGAAATTGCTATCTATTTGAACCTCAATTCATCAATTTATTAATATGTCACATGTGCGGTAGTTGAATATTCTTGTCTCTGCGTAAGAAGAACAGAAGCCATGGCTCTTTCCTTCCCTAGATTTTCATGGTTGTGGTTGGGGGGAAAAGAGAAGGAGCAAAATGGATCATTGATGAATCCAATAAATTCATTGGGGGATTGGGGATTAGGGCCGAAAGTAGAAGGGGAATGTTTGAAGTTTTATTCTATGAAAGAGAGTGATAGAAGAGTTCCCTCTAGCTCAAATAGGAAGGTGAAGAAGAAGTGGAAGAGTAGAGAAGATAGGAGCAGGAGGATTGATAAAGAATATGATGTGGTTTTGGTTCCCTCTGATGGGGTTTGTTTATCGGGGTCTGAATCCGATGACTCGGACTGGTCTATTGGGTGGATGGAGCCCCATGCCCCCAATTTTCAGATTGATGATGAGGCTGATGACAGTTTTGCTGTTTTAGTCCCTTGCTATAGGCATGACTCCACACTAGTAAATAAAGACGAGGAGGAGCCGAGTAATCCGTTCTTGAATGGTGTTAGAAACCTCCCTACTGATTATGCTGCTGGTAATAGCTCTGGTCTATATGAACAAATTTGTTGAATTTGTATGTTTTGTTTATGCTACAACTTCTTTGTTATTTAGGTTACTCTAATTGTTGGTTATAATCATTTTGTGTTCAATCATATTTCAATTGGTGTGTCAATATTGTATTCATTTGGATACTTCGATTATCTGCTTTGTGGGATAGATTTGCACATTACTATAAAATATGCTATTGGTTTAGGCTCAAACTTGGCACCTTATTCTTCAAATTATCAATAGGGGAAATCTTGGATGCAGTTGATCATTATTGTGTAATGTTGATACTTCTACTTTAGATTATCCACTGATAATCCGTAAATGATGGTGATTGATTTGCGTAGTTAAAAAGCTTTGCCTTTCCTTTACTATTGACGGTGGTGCTCCTAAAATGACGAATACATAATTGTTGTTTGGCAGATGGCACGAAGTACATGGAGAAGTGGCTCTCCTCTCTTCAGAATTTTTGAAGTCATAATCACCTCAGATGTGTTGATTCGCTACTTCATTTGCCTTTGATAAGAGGGGCTATGACTATCACCCCGACCATGATTCATGGTACGATTTTAAGGTTTATCGCGTCACTCTCATGTCTACCGCGTCTACCATACATATATTTGCTGATATGCCTCATCCAAGTATGTGTAAAAATGTTGGTATTTCGTCTTCTTGATGTAAGTAAACATGCTCTCCCCTGCTTTCGATCTAATGTAACACATTTGTATATAATGGGCTTCACTATTTCAAGAATCTCCTACTTTACTTCTCTCACTTGTAGGCTGCCATGCCAATCTTGAATTATTGATCCGTTTATATCTATCTATTAATTGTGTGTGAGAAATATAAAGTCGATCTTTTTCTTTCCAACACGTTTTTGTGATGTGGGATTGAAATAAGTGTAGTTTTTGCCGTTTCTGGTGATGAAGAGAGGTGGTTATATTGATCCTTTTGTCTTCACTTAGGACAGGGGATGCTCAAAGATTCAATTTTTAGACCAATTGCTCCAATTTTGTGGCTTCTTTGGAACCACATATTATTATAAATCTTTGGAACCACATATTATAAATACTACAATATCTGAGAATAATAATTTGATTTATTCAAAGATGTTAGCAATGATTGAATGATGTGTAGTGGTGACATGTGTCGTGATTTGCGGAGATATTGGGTGATGATTAGGTGGTTGATAAGTATTCCCTGTAGCAATCCAACTACTCAATGATAGGTGAGTGATTTATCAATTATTTTAAAGACTTCAATGATTGAAAACGCGTGGCCCCGTCCTCTTGTGTTCAAATTCTCATTGATTAATTGTAGTACTACTTATCTCATCCGTTCCATTAAAAATACTCCCTCCATCCCATTATTCTTGTCCGCTATTTCATTTTGGATTGTCCCAAAATTCTTGTCCACTTTCTTTTTTTAGTAAATTATTACACACAACTTTTTTGTGAGATCCACAACTTTATACCAATCTACACACAACTAACAACTCTCCTTAAAAACCGTGCAAAAAGTAAATTGGACAAGAATAATGGGACGGAGGGAGTATTATATTTCTAAAAATAAATAAATAAATGTGAATATAAATTAATTATTTAAAAGTCAAATAATATACATCACACAATATCATTTTTTTTAATCTTCATGCTCTATATAGTATCATTTTTTTGATCTCCTTACTGAAAATAAAAGAATGCTTTTAATAGGACGAGGGAATAACTTAGAAGAATTCTTACATAGTTTAGTTGTTATTTCGCAGTGCTGCGTGAGTGTTCATTTAGAATTCGATTCCTCTCTATTCAATTAGTATTTGATGAAAATACTTTTGTAAAAAATCTCTTGAGATCATGATTGGATCCATATCAGATTAGATCATGTCCCGCTACGTAGAGGGGATGGCAGAGTGGTTGAGGTGAGGTTTCCCGGGACCGACAGGTCATGGGTTCAATCCTCAAAGCCCATTATGTGTACTTTGTCGACCGGGTGGTTTAATCTCCTGTGTGGTTTGCAGGCTGCGCCATTATTTTGAGAAATCAATACATCATTCGTCGACGAACTTCAATGAGAGAAATTCAAGAATGTGTTAATTTCAATGAGAGATATATCCTATTATTTTTCGAAATCGCATAGAAAGAATTGAGGCCCATTTAGTTGGAGTAGAGGAATAGAATCATGAATCATTTTAAAGGAATGATTTCATTCCTCGTGTTTGGTGTCGAAGAAACTGCATAGGTATCATTCCTCATTCCCCATCCAACCCCCTCAAGTGAGACTTTCCCAACCCCTCAAAATTGGGCACTTTGAGTTTCATTCCTCCCTTTCTTTTTACCTCACTCTCGCTGCATTTCCAAGACCATTTCTTCTCCTCTCATAATTATAAGATTTTCTTCTCTCAAAGTTTTCCCTCTCTGCTCCGCCACTGCTCCGCCGATCCGCCGCCGCTCCGTCTCTGCTCCGCCGCCCCGCTGTATGTGGTAACGTTTCGCCCAGAATGTTAGAACTGAAGAAAGAGAAGAGAAGAACTGCATATCTAGATCAGAAGACGTCAAACTGCCACTGAACCACACCATTATTTTTTTAATTTTCTTCACGCATGTGGTGAAATTTGCGTTATTTCATTGCTAGAGCTACAAGAACAGGGTATCATTAATTATTAATTGGAATTTAGGGTTCATAAATTAGGAATTAGGGTTTTTCATATTTCCAAATTTGTGTTCTCATTTGTAAATGAAAAATATATTTGATTCCATTTCTTCCATCGAACCAAATATGTATAGGAATGGAATGATTCATGTTGCTAACCAAACAACTGATTTCAGGAATCATTCTTTCATTTCATTCCCCTAGGTTTCATTCATGATTCCGATTACATTCCTTTCTATCAACCAAACGGGACATGAGAGTTCACTGAGAAGGTTTGGAAATTAATAATTCATATAAAAGGGTGAAGAAAACTTCACTAAACTTTTTTTTTTTTACGTTTCTATCGATCAAATGGGGCCTGAGAGTTCACTGAGAAGGTTTGGAAATTAATACTCCCTCCGTTCCACTCCATTAGTCCACTTTCTTTTCGGCACGGAGATTAAAAAAGTTGTTTGTTGTGTGTAAAGTAGTATAAAGTAGTGGGGTCAACTAGAATATATAAGAGTGTTATTTTAAGTTAAAAAAGGAAAGTGGACTAATGAAGTGGAACGACCCGAAAAGGAAAACTGGACTAATGGAGTGAAACGGAGGGAGTAATTCATATAAAAGGGTGAAGAAAACTTCACTAAACTTGTTTTTTTTTTTTGGATTCATGGACCCGCTCTATGGGTCCCGGACCACCCACCTTAACCGCTACGCCATCCCATGGGGACAAAACTTCACTAAACTTGATTTAGTAAGTTTGATTTAGTAAGTGAGGGTTAAAGCAAAATAACTTTGCCCCAAATTGAAACCTCCCAAACCCTAATTACTGAATCAGATTAATATATTAGAAAAAAGCAATTGCGTAAAAAAAATGAATTAGTATTTGGAAATTCATAATCTTCCTCGACCACAGTTGATTCACGAGCTACTCTGCTATGCTCCAATTCCCTTTCTCAGAACGCTAACGAATTCTGGCGTCTAATTTTGCGTCTTCAATCGTATTCCTAGTTGTGGAAGAAGTTCTTTTCATTGGTAAGTGTACCTGAAATTCTCACCCTTTTCGGTCGTCTGTTGTCTTTTCTACGGTTTTTAGGGTTTTTAGATATTCGGTATGCGCAATTTACGAGCTTGCGCTGTTTGTTTCCTGATTCGATTTATCAGGTTTCACCTCAAAAGCCTTCACGGTTTTCTTCTTGATTGTGGCTGTGTTCTGTTTATGATTTGTTGGGCTTGTTTATAATTTATTCTTTCCTTCTTTTCTCAAGAACAAATTCGTAGGATATCCCGTCTGTCCCATTTTTGGAATCTGTGATGCTTCTAAGTAATGGGTTTTGAAGTTAAAAAAGCTTTGAATTTATGTTTCTTTTCCCACTTATATTTGATTTCTTCTCATTTTTTTCTCCTTTTCCTCCTGAATTGTAGCGAAAGCACACTAATTGACTTGAAATCTTGAAGTTCGACCTTCTGATCTTACTCAAGTTCTTGCAGAATGGCAATGACAGTTGAAGGTCTGTGTCTCTATGCCTTTACTATCTGATGATTTGTTTGCCATTTTCTGCTGGATTAGGAGAGAAATGTTTATTTCAATCTGTATTTTTGCATTTGTCGGTTTTCCCTCTTTCCGTGCTTTTATCTGAGTAATTGATTTGTTTAGTTGGAGAGAAGTTATGAATTATATTGATTTTATCTGCCAGGATAACATGTACTCCCTCCGTTTCACTAATCAATCTCATTGCTTTTGGGCAAAAGTGGGTGGAAAAGAAAATATGTGGTGTAAAAGTATAAAGTGGTGGGGTCCATTTATTTAAAGTGGTTGTGGTCCACTCATTTCTTTTCATTTATGGAGTAAGACTTGTTTAGTGAGACAATCCGAAATAGAAAATGGGACTTGATTAGTGAAACAGAGGGAGTACATAATTGACCATGTGAATTGTAGGTTACACATTTTTGTGCTAATTCTCTTCATTAGTTTATTCTAGATGCATTTTCCTAGTATTATGGATATACTTTTACTGGAAGTCTGATCTATTTTCAATTGTGATTTCACGCCATTCGTTGCTATACTACTCTGCTACCGCGGTACTGATCTGGGCCATCTGGCAAATGGATGCAGTGTAAGTGACCAATACGAATCATGAAATTAACCTTATTCCGTAAATCCGCACCGTATATCCTTGTGATAGAATGCAGAAGGGAAGAAATGAAGTGCAGAGATGTATTACTGACCATTAATCTCTTGGCATTTCATGTTCAGTCTTGCAGGACTTGCATTCATGTTTTCAGCCAGCATCCTGCTCCAGATCTTGGTAGGTTCTGACCACACGATGATCATTATAACCCAAACTCCGACTTAACTTTCTTTTATTACGTCTTCACAAACTTTTAATCATTGCATTAACATATAATCATTCTGGTAGAAACATGCTGATGTTTTGTTCATGTAATATCATGTATGCAGGCTTGTGCAGTATACAGCAACTGGTGGCCTATGTTATCAGGTTTTTATGAAGGCTTTCATTTTTTTCATTAGGGTGCTCGATGATAAAGCATTTTGGTTATAGGATGTTGGTAATTCGGTTATATCCCTGATATCGGTGATACTTTTCTTCTCAGCTCTGATGTATGTTCTGGTGCCAATGCCTTGCCTTTTCTTTGGTGGCGGTTCCACTCAGTTCCTTACCAGTCGAGATGGTGGGGGGTGAGCAGTTCTACAATTATGATCTCAGTCAGCTTCCTTTGAGGCAATTAACAATGCATCTAGAAACTCTACACTAATGTTTGATAACTTTTGTTAATCTTGGTGGGGAAAATCTGTTTTTTGGCTCGTTATTTGTTATAGTCCGTGTTTGAATCTTGTCGAGTTGAGTTAAGACTTTTCTATGGCAATATTTCATTCCTGTTCTTGTTACTTTGAAGTTGATGATTGAAGAATCTGATTGTTAAGGTGTTGCAAAGCTCGTTAACTTGATATAGTTACGTGCTTCTTTGACACGTGGATCGTTGTTTTGTTGCAGTTGGATGGATGCTGCTAAGTTTCTAACAGGTGCATCTGTTGTGGGAAGTGTGGCCATTCCCATTATTCTGAGGCATGCAGGCTTGATTGGAGGTGGAGCAATGTTGATCGAGTTCACGTCGTTCTTCATATTCGTCTGCACAGTTCTTTGCTTTCATCGCGCCACGCTCGACGATGAATGGTAACCTTTCATCCATCAAAAAGGCTCTTTCTGTAAATCTGTAACCAGTTTCTGAGTAGTTGAAGTTAGGTGTTTGAAAGAGAAACAGTTAACAAGAAAGATGAAAGAGATGAAGATATCCCAACTTGTGCAGATACGTTATTGGTTGGTAGAGTTTTTGTACTGCAGAAGATTGTGTGATCATTTATTTTTCGTTTTGAGTTTTGACAAAAAAAATATGTGAAATTCCAAAACTTCATAATGAAAATAAAAATGTATTGTTTTAGTAATTTAATAACATAATTTAAACTTTATCACCGACCCAGAAATTCTTTTCTTGTTTGGGACAAAAGTGGAAGTATAATAAGTAGGGCACTGCATGGGGTTGTGGCTGGGGTACAATACCATTGCCAAATGTTGCTTTAAATGTAATATTTTTTTTCCCAAAAGTATATATTAGTTACCCCAAAAACACATGAAGAAAAGTTCCCAAAAGGGCACCCACATTAATTGAGAATCTAGAAAATATCATATCAAATTAAATCAACCATTAAACTAGAGAAGAAACTTCATAACCTCATTTCATTTATTTCTCTGGTATCAATATCATGTTCATATATTGTAATTCTTGATTACCTTTTCTAGAAAATCAAGAATATATTTTTTCTATTCAATAATTTCCATCTGAAAATTAAAATTAAACACTCTATAAAATTATATTACCGAAATCGAACACTTTATATAGTTATAAAACCAAAATTGGATACATTCACTTTAGAAGACAAAAAGGAATATGGACCAATATTGATATTTTCTCATAATCACACTTCTTCAAGTGTTCTTATGTTCTTGTCTCAAGTCAAAAGTTGTCTGAAACATTTGCTTCACTGCAGACATGGGGGAGAAGGTGCAAGGCATGCTCCTCCTCATCGAAGGAGACGGCGACTCCTTCGCCTAGAGGGCCGAGATGTACTACCGGCGCCGGCCGGAGCTCATCTCCTCCGTCGAGGAATCCTACAAAGTCTTCCGCGCCTTAGCCGACCGGTACGACGTCCTCTCCAAAGACCTCCATAACGCCAACCACACCATCGCCACCGTCTTCCCGGAGCAAGTCCAGTTCTCCATGGCCGACGACGACGACATCCCCAAAATCCCCGACAACTTCCAAGTCCCGGAAATCAACCTCTCCAAGATCCCCCAAGTCCCCAAAGCCCCCACGAAAGATCTCAAAACCATCATATCAAAAGCCTCGAAGCAATTCCAAGTCAAGAAGCTCTGAGCCGTGAGCCGGCAGAAGACGATAGTCAAGTCCGGGTTGAGCAAAGAGGAGGCTTCAGAGGAAGTGAGTAAGTTACAAAAGGAAATTCTTTCCTTACAAACTATGAAGGAGTTTGTGAAGAGTAGTTACGAAAGTGGGATCGCCAAGTATTGGGGGATCGAGAACCAAGTGATGGAGATGCAGACGAAGATATCGCGGTTGCAAGACGAGTTCAATATGGATACCGTTATCGAGGATGAGGAGGCAAGGACGTTAATGGCGGAAGCGGCTTTGAAGTCGTGCCAAGAGACCTTAGCTATGCTTGAGGAGAAGCAAGAGAAGATGAGGAGGGAGGCGATCGATGAGTATAAACGGATCGAGTTGGCTTGTGAGCGCCTCCAGTCGATCCGGGAGAAGTATTTGCTAGAACAGAGTAGCCTTGGTGAAGGAGATGAGAATCATAAGTTTAGTAAAGATGTGGCGGATTTGATCCGGGAGGCAAAGGAGAGCTACCGGAGAAATCGGAGGAGAGTTTGGATATGAGTTCATTGGCTTCTCTCTCTGTGTCTCAGCTGGCTGAGAAGATTAATTTGTTGGTGAATAAGGTTTTCACTTTGGAGACTGCTGTGTCCTCTCAGACTGTTCTTCGTTTGACACTTTGCGGTCGGAGATGGATGATTTGAACTCGCAGATTCGGAATTTGGAAGATGAGCATGAAGTGATTGGTGATGATGCTCAAGTGTTGAGCACTAGGGTGAAGAGTATGGAGGAGAAGCTGAATAAGGTGAAGGATTTGACGAAGAATGCGGAGGTTAGAAATAATAGCCTCGAGACGAACTTCGCTAGGACGTGAACGAGTCTCGATCATCTTGCCGGGAAGCTTACTAGTGTGAAGGAAGATGATGAGGTGGATGAGGCCCATGTTAGTGGTGGTGATGATCTTCAAGAGGAAGTAGTGAAGGGAGAGGGAGAGGTTGATTCGGAGAAACTCAGTGTTGAGGAAGACGGAGAGGTTGAGGAAGGTACAAATCTTGATTTTGATTTACAAAGTGTGAATGTAGATGAAGAGATGGAGAATCAAGAAAATCTAAGGGAGATGAAGAGAGAGAGGGTGGTGAGAATGTTGATGGAGATTCGGAGGAAACGATCAAAGATCAAGAAGAAAAACAAGAAGAAGAACAAGAAGAAGAAGAACATGGTAAAAGAAGAGGTAAATCTTCGAAGACGAAAGAGGAAGAGGAACTCGAGGAAGACTCCGATGAAGCGAACCAGACAAAAGCCAAAAGAAAAGGGAAAGCGCAAGGGAAAGCAGAGGAAGACGAGGACGACATAAGTTGGCAACAAATCCTCCTAAGCGGAATGGACGATAGAGAGAAGATCCTCCTCAAGGAGTACACCACCATGCTCCTAAACTACAAGGAGGTGAAGAAGAAGCTCAACGACGTCAAGAAGAAGGAGCGCGACAGCCACTTCGACACCACGATCCAAATGCGGGAGCTAAGGAAAGCCATCTCCAAACGGGACGAAGAAATCATGATCCTTCGCCGCAGGCTAAGCACCGCAGAAGGCAACAACGAAGACATCTCCCAACTCCCGCAACTCCCGGAAGAATCCGACCTCCAACCCGAAACCGACGAGGATCTAGATCTCACGCGCGACATCAAGGGCCCGCCGATCATAGACGAGCACGACGAAAACAGAGTCATCTTCGTCTCTAAGAGCCCCTCCATGTCGCGGCTCGAGGAAAAACTCCGGACGTCCATCGAAGCCATCCTCGACGAAAACCTCGACTTCTGGTTCCGGTTCAGCACGGCCTTCCACCAAATCCAGAAGTTCAAAACAGAAGTACGAGATTTAGAAGACGAAGTTATGAAACTCCGCGAGAAGCGCAAGCCGGACGGAAGCTACACTTCTCAAATCAAATCGGAAACACCCAACCGAGATCCAAAGAGAGCTCACGATCTGGCTCGACCGGTCGGTCCCGCTCAAGGACGAGCTCAACAACAGATGCACGTCCTTAAACGCCATCCAAGAGGAGATTACGAAGTCTCTGAAAGAAGGGGTGGAGGGATGAGATAAAGTTCAGCAGCCACCAGGCGGCGAAGCTTCAAGGCAAAGTGCTGAACATGAAGCAGGAGAATGATAAGGTGAGGGAGGAGTTGGAGGCGGGGCTGGAGCACGTGAGCTGGCTGCAGCTGCAGATAGAGAAGAGGCTGGCGAAGCTGAATGGGGAATTTGGGATATCGGCGGAGCAGAGCGACAATCGGCATAAGGTGCCGCTGCGGTCGTTTATATTCGGCGGCGGGAATAGTAAGTCGAAGAAGCCCAATAATTTTTTGTTCTCGTGCATGCATCCGAGTCGGAAGTATCAGATACTCAGGGCGGGGATTCGGCTGTCGAGTCTGAGTCCGAGTCATAGTCAAAGTCATAATAATAGCGCTTCTTAGCCTTTTGTCTTATCTTGATATGTTTTTTTTTTCAATTTTGTAAAACTTCATGTTCTTTTTTTTTTCTTTTTAATGAATGAAAGAATTTCTTTAGTTTTATTTTTATTTTTGGTTTAAATTTAGTGGAAATGATTTCATTGGTCTTATAGTGTGTTCAATTTAATCGTCATTTTTGGTCCTTCGCATAATCGCATATGTTGTAGTTCACACACCATTCTTTTCGGTGCATGATATATTTCTGATCAATGATATGCATATACTCCCTCCGTCCCATAATTCTTGTCCCTTATTCCTTTTCGAGATGTCCCACAATTCTTGTCCCTTTACCTAAAATAGCAAATTATTACACACTTTATTCAAGGGCCCCACCATCTCACTCACAACCAACTACTCTCCTAAATTCCCGTGCACAAAAGAAAAGGGACAAGAATTGTGGAACGGAGAGAGTATGATTTATATATCTAAAGATGCGTTCTTGTATAAAATAAATTATTAATAAATTAGGCAGTGAGAAAAGGGTACAGTGACGAACAATCTCCACCAATTAAAAAAAAGAAGGGATTTTTATAGTTACGAGACCAAAAGCGAACTTCACTGGCATTATATTATTATAAAAGATTAATTGATATCTCATTATGTGTTGTCTGTCACCTATGATTAGTTTAGGGTGGTTGAACACTTTTGTGTGATTTGCAGTCTATTTCACATGAGCGGAGTTTATTCAGTACGCACTTCGGTAGCGGCTGCGGGTTACCTCATCATCTAAAAAAAAATCTCGAATTATCAGTTAGTAGCCTTGTGTTTTCTTGATATGCCTCTTCGTCTTTGTAAAAACTTCATATTCTTTTTTTTATTTTATTTTAATTTTTATGAATGGAATAATTTATTTTGTTTTCATTCTTTTTTAGATTTTATGAATGAATCGGAATAACTAAAATTTCGATTTTGGCATTTTAATATAATTTCTCTCTTTTCTAACATATATAATATGATTGGGCCCGTTTTTAATATGATATAGAAAATATAAACACATACATTATAGTGTGTGCATTATATTGCTTCACATTAGATAATAAATAACACATTGAAGTTGCGAATAACAAAAATAAATTCTCTGTAAAATACGTAAAGTACACACTCTCTCATAAGATAAAAAAGAACACGTACCAGTCCCATAGGATGACATAGCGGTGAATGTGGGTGGTCCGGGACCAAAAAGTCATGGTTTCAAATTTCACTGGACAAGTTCTGTGTGTCTGTTACCCTGTCACCTTAAGGGTGGTTTAACTGTCACCTTAAGGGTGATTTAACTCTTTTGTGTGGTTTGCATCTGCCACCCTGTCACCTTAAGAGTGATTTAACTCTTCTGTGTGGTTTGCAGACTATTGCACATGAGCGAAATTTACCCTGTGGCGCACCAAAAATAACGGTTACAAGTTCCTCGTCATTAAAAAAAAAAAAAAAAAAAAAAGTACCACGCTACACGATCGGGATAGGATAATTTAAGGTGGTGTGTTTATAAAGTCAATATACTATTTTTGCATTTATTTCTTATCCTCTATTTTCTTTAATAATATTCTCAAGCTACAAATTTGGAGATTTACGGCTAACAAAAAACTGAAAAATTGAATTACCATCATCCTATTTGGATTCAATTTACATCTGCACCGTTGAATGCTAGCTGATCTTTTTTTTGTTTAAATCTATACCATTTGCAATTCAAAAAAGTTTTTTCGATCCAATAAAAATAAAAATAAAACATTTAAAACGAGTGGCGAGTAGGCAAGAAGTGCCAGTAGATCCGGATTGGCAAGAAGTAGGTCTATTCTTATTCGGTAATGACTCACTGCAACTCGACGAGTTAGTTTGAGCCGAAATAAAGGTACGACTCGACGAAGTCTGCAATCAAACCATGTGCTACGGTAACGACCGGCTGCCGACGAGAGACGACTTTATCGCAGCGCCGCCGCTCGAGAATGAAGACAGAGTGGTGGTGGTGGTGGAGAATCTGAGAGATCGGCTGGCCGAGACGGAGGCGCGTCTGGAGCGAGCTAGGGCGAGGGAAGCGGAGCTCGGCCGCCGCCTCGACGAGATGAAAAAATTCGTCCGAGTTATGGAGATCCTCGAGACGTACCTCCGGAGCCGGTACACCGAACAGCAGGACCGGCTCACTCGCCTCTACTCTTCCCCTTCTTCCCTTTTGGTACCCTCGTAATAGCTCATGACTTCTCTTTTATTTTAATTTTAATCAATTTCTCTTTATTGTAGAAATTCAAGCTGAACTCCGTGCAAATTGATAAATGATGGTGTATATTTTGATTGTGCTGTATACTATGTGAATCTGTTCCATTGACGGTGTTGATCAGATTAGGAAAAAACTAGTTTTGGGGCTTAAATTAGGGCATTGGTTGGATTGTGAAATCTACTATCACTGATTTGAGCATTTCATCCTGTTCTGAATCAATCAGAATTGCTTGTATTTCTTATAAACATTTGATGTAACATTCCAAGATGAGACTGGTCTATTTTTTGAAATAGCGAGTTCTTGATATTAGTAGTAGGATAATGCAGCCTGCCTGAGTAGCTATCTTAGAAGCTTCTCTATAGGAGGTTCTTCATAATGAGTTCATTTGAGAGGCTAGGCTTGAATAAGCACTGTTAGTAGGCTTATGGTTTGTTGATCAAATTTCGTATGGAAGTATGACATAGAAGAGTATATTGCAATAGACTGTTAGCATCTTCTTATATGGCACTTCAATATCTCACCACAAGTGGCCTTTTCTTACTTGTATAGTTATTGCAAGTTACATGATTAATCTCCATCTAGTTTAGTTCAGTATTGATCTTACTTTGTGTGCACTCTTCTTATTCTGTGATAACTTATAGTATGACTGTTTGTAGCCTTGCACGAACGGTATGAACCCAACCAGTCGAACTGAAGTTCTTTACTTTCCTATTCCATCCTGCATGATAACCATCCCTTCTATACAAAAGGCTAATACATTGTGTTGCTTCTTTGGCTTTCTATATAGCATGAAAACTCCTGCAGATAACGTATTCATTTCGATACCATATATTGCATCAGTGTATTCTTTTCGAGGAAGTTTGTCATTACAGTGTGTTCCATGTTTATTACCACCTTCAAGATTTGCACTTGCAACCTTGAACATCATATTTACAGTTCCATCAGCAAGAATAGTTCACATTCCTATACATGCCATTCTCTTATTTGGATGATTCGTTTATATATGACTGTTTTATGGTTTTTTTTTTTTTTTTTGTATGAAACACGAGTATTTGCTACTGTTATTTTACTTGAATGCAAATTATGAATATGTACATTTGTATTTATGGTTATAATGAGAGGCAAATATTTTGCTTCTCTGCCCAGTCTGCTTGAACTTTGGGCAACTCTCTCTCTAGCCCAAAACCATAGGCCCAATAAATGAATTCTTTATTTGTCGTTTATATGTCAGTCTCTTATTCCATTTATGCTAAGGAAAGTCATAAATAGTGTATATACAGGGCATCAATTAAATGATATATGATTTTTAATACTATTTTAGTATTATAAAGTAATCGACAAAACAAAAAGGAAAACTTCCAAAATTCCGTTTTATTCTGTCTGGTAAAATTTGTCTTGTAAAAAGTAGATAGCATGAAAAATGTTGGACTAGATTCACAAGACTTATAAACATGCCTCTCACCTTTTCTTTAATAAATAAATGTTATACATGCCATCTTCGAATAACAAAATGATTGAGTTGTTTGCCTTATGATCAAAAATCACGAATTTCAAATCTACAAATACATATATATATATATATATATATATATATGTGATTCTGTTAGTCATGATTAATCTAAATTTATTAATATACATTACAAACACTAAAAAATATACAATACATGTCACGCCAAAAACCTCAATTCGTTGCCCAGCAGATATTTTGAATTTTGAAAAATTTAATATAAACAAAAATGAGAAAAAAAGGAAAAAAATTCATGAAATCATTTAAGTATGAAGGAATTCAGTGGTGCAGGGTGTAGCAAATGATGAATGGAGAGGTCTGCCATGGATGCTGACATGGCAGAGATATAATAGCAAGCATGAGAGAATCCTAAAATACTGATGATAATTGTAGCCTTAAATTAATTATGCTTACAATAATTAACGCCAGAAGGAGACAGAACTGCACGTGCGCCTCTCCGCAATCGTCGAGATATTTGAGTCAAAAGATGCCGCGCACGTGCCTCTGGTCAAAGGTCAAAAGCATTGATTGCCTTGCACGAGCTTAGCCTAATATTTCTTTAATTCTCACTTTTGTTTAATGTATTTAACTTTTAATTATTTCTTAATGTGTATTAAAATTAAAGAGATTAGACTGCAAAATCTAGGATAAGAACGATGAGGAGGATTCGCCGTTCATTATAAATACGCATTCACATTTATTTTATTATTTATTTTAAACTTGCTAAGTTGATAATATTGACTGTATATATCATGTTCAAATTAGATATATTAATTATATATATAGTTTATAAAATGTGGTCACATGTTCTATACGAGTGCAATCTTTTATATAATGTATATGTATATATTAGGTCAAACTATAGACTTAACGAAATGTCACATAATTAGATGTATAATTAATCTTGCTGTGTAGGGCTCCAACATTCCCAGTATGAACGAGATCATCTTCTGTGGGCTATTTTTAATTTTTAATTTAATTCTCGATCAATTTCCTACCAAAAATAAGCATAAAATCACACCTGCTACATAATTTTTTAACGTATTTTGTCCACTTGGTAACGAAGTTGTTAACAAAGTTGACATACATTCTAGTGTATATATTTTTCATAACAAAGATTTAGGTGTATCAAAATTATATACCCTTGTGTGTACCACACCATAAGGGTGTCGACATGTGACTTTTTCATTCAAAATAATGGACCACATATGGCATATGTCAACACTTTTGTAGTGTGGTACACACAAAGATACACAATTGTTGTTTACAACGAATTATGAGATATAAAGAGTATTAATTACAACTGCTATTTAAATTGGAGTATATTTTAGACGGTGGTCATTTTTTGTAGGGAGAACTTTTTATCTAGCCGATAGAATAAACTAAATAAGTTATCTAGCCGAGCAGATAAAAGTGTAAGTTTTATAGCCGATATTTTATTTTTTATTTTCTTTTAATGTGTGTGGGCCCATATTATTTACTTTTGACGAATTATATATTCACAAATTCGCAAAAAAATCTATAAGTAATCGGTAAGACATAATCGTTTAGTGATAATCGGTAAGATACAATAGTTAAGTGAAAATTTGAAATACTTGTTTAGTTAAAATAATTGTTTAGTACCGATAGGGCAAGTAATCGTGAATCCCCTTTTCTCATTCTTCGATTTCCGACTTCAGAGGGGGAAAGAGGCGGAGGCGCAGGAGGTGCCGGCGTCGGAGATTGATTTATCGGCAGCTCCGACTTCAGAGGGGGAAAGAGGCGGCCGAGGCGCAGGAGGTGCCGGCGAGCGGAGGCGCAGAGGCGCAGGTGGTGCGGGCGGGCGGAGGGGGAAATCTATCAGGAAGTTCGATCTATCCGAACTAATACTTCCATGGATCTCGATTTCCAGGTGAGTTCTCCGAATTTTGACGAAATTAGGCCTTATTCAATCGGTTTATTCAAACGGTTTCCGCACAATTTTAAGACGGTAAGCTTCAATCGGTTTATTCAATCGGTTTCCGCACAATTTTAGGCCTTGAAATTCCACAGATAAACCAGTTTCCGCACCTTTAGATTAAATCGGTTTATTCACAGCATTCTTGTTCATTCTCGGTTCATTCAAAAGTTTAGTGAAGAATTACTTTCAATTTCCAAATTACTCTTACAATGAAAGTAAAATACCTGGCTAGTTGCTACAGTATAATTTTTTGGCCTTGATCTTGATAATGATTGCGATTGATTTGTACCACAATTTCACATATATGTTCTTTTTTTTTTGTTTTGTAGCGTAATTGGTCTTGGAAGAGAGAATCTTGTCAGGGATCTAAATGTGTCTTGAATTACTACTATAGACAAGATATAATTGATGATATAATTAAGGTATTAGGGGGTGTTGGTGATAAATTAGACGTCTTTAGATCCGGTTGCTTTGGTGATTTATTGCGATTAAGCGTAGGGTCTAATAGTCGTAAGGCGCTACTTGCTTTGATCACCCATGAGGTGTTGATTCCTGGGGTTCCCTAGTATGATATTTGATTCCGTGTGGGTTCCCATAATATTCGTTTACACAGTCTTGGATTGAAGCTCGACATGTTAGTATATTTTGTTGTTTAGCATAATTAACTTTGAATTGTCATTTGCAAATTAACTTGTTCCTTCTTTCAGGTTATTGTAGTTTGCTGTCTCGGCGAGTCCTCGCATTGGGTTACTGGTCGCATTGATCTCTGTTTATGGGTAATTGAGTTGTATGACTCGTTGTTGTGGAAGTTGACAGGTGATCCGACCGACACCGAGATATATGCTGAGGGAACGAGAGCTTATTTGTCTTGCAAGACTCATACCACGAGCACTGGATGCTGCTGGGTACTGGACCAGTGTCCGGAAGCCGCCAATATTTGATGAGCTCCGTATTGTAAAGATGTCGGAACAGTTTATGCAACAGGGTTCTGAAGAGTGTGGTTTATACGCGATGATGTATGTTGATAGACTACTTTGCGGTAAGCCATCATTACAGCTGAATGAAGAACAATTAATGGCGTACAGATCTTTTTTAGTTTTAAGAATTTTTAGCATGTTTGGTCTTGATTCAGACTTGTTGTAAGTTATTGTAATCTGGATTATGGGTAATTAAGGACTTTTTTCGAATAAGTCCTGATTCAGACTGATTCATACGTACAGATATATGTTTATGGGTAATTTAGGGTTTTTTTGTTATTATCGTGTAGTCACTTAATTTCTCAATCGTGTAGTCGATAAGCTATAGTTAGTCAATAACTATATTCGATAAGTCATTCATTATTATCGACTAGTCACTTAATTCCTCAATCGTGTAGTCAATAACTATAATCGATAAGTTATATCGTGTAGTTTAGTATAGATGTAGTTCGATCAATTGAATAATTTTTGAAATTTTTTAATTATTTATTATCGATTACTCAATTAACACCTATCGACTAGTCACTTATTATCTTGTGAATATCGACTAGTCACTTATTATCGATAAGCCATAATCGTCTAGGTATGAGCAAATAGTCTAAGGGTATAAACCCTAAACCCCTAAAACCTAAACCCTTAAACCCTAAAACCCTTAGGGTGATCCCATCGAATTCCAAACCTTTAAACAAAATCTAATGATGTATTGATTATAATAGTAAGAAATATAAGACATATTTGATTTAGTCATGATATACTTGTATATGTTTTCAAAATCTAAAAGTATAAGTCATATTTCATAGAGAATATACTCAAATCTCAAACTTGATAGATTGACTTTACTTATATTTTATATAATTTCAATGATGAACCCATATTATATTTACTAATATATTGTAAAAGTGATTGTATAACACAAAATAATTTATACTTAAACTATGAATCGATTTAAATTAACAAATATCATTTGTAAGTCATAGTCCATAGAAAATATATTCATATCTCCAACTTCAAACTAACTTGATAGATTGACTAAACTTATATTTTATATAAGCTCAATGATAAATTCATATTATATTTACTAATATATTGCAAATGTATTACTTTTTAACACATAATAAGTTGTACTTAACCTATGAACCGATTTAAATTAACAAATATCATTTATAAGTATTGATGATAATAATCATCTCGAATATTTTATAATCGTTTAGGATCGAAGATAATTGTCTAGCCGCATTGATTGATATAGCCACTTAATTCCTCAAGCGTGTAGTCGATAAGCTATAATCGATACTTGACTAGTCGACTTAATACTTGACTAGTCGCCTAGTCGACTTAATACTTGACTAGTCAACTATGTAGTCAACTCGATACTTGACTAGTCGACTTAATACTTGACTAGTCGACTAAACGAGTAATGCAACAATACAACTCGCGAGGATCGAACCCGTGATCAAAAATAGTTATAGTTGGTTAGTCGCGAGGATCAACTAAGTTCTCTGGACAAGTTCCGTTATACAATACTACATATAAAGGATAACTTGCAAACCCTATGCGTTAAAATTTAGAGGGCACTTTCTAATTGTGTGACCAATCTGACTACAATTACTGCATTTCTTCGTACGTCGTGGTCTCCTGTTCGGCTCTCCATCATTTGGGATTGCATTTATGTCAACATTTGTAACAATTAAATATGTGTATTAGGATGAAATATATGTTATTATAAAATAAATCACAAGATACCTTCACTAGGAATATAAGCAGTGCAAGTATGTTTATTGTGACCACTGTTATGACATTTGCTGCATATTTGTCGGCGTCTAGAAGAGCTCTCAATAGCAGACCGAAACCTATATAAACCCTTCCGGACTTCTTTCCTTCGGACGATACACCATAATTCCGACTTTTTCCATCCTCCAAAGCAGAGAAACACCCAAGGCATCCCTCCGTTGAAGATTCAAGAGTAAGATTGAAGACCACAACCCGAGAACCAAGTGCGAGGATCAATCCGCTAGATTCTAGTTTGTATTATTCCTTCTCAGTTTTGTTTAGGGTTTTTGATACATGAATTCTATGGATTCTTTTTGCATCTTTTGTGATTGTTTTCCTACGAATATGAGTGGCTAAATCCCCTTGTGTGAGAGTTTAGCATGACCTATGTTTTTTATGAATTGATTCAAACACTAGTTTTTCAATGAATGAATTGTTTTGTTTCTTAATTGTTGAGCCTGCTTTTGATTTCTCTATGATAATTTAATGTGACTGACCATCATCTTAGATAATTGTAGAGAATATAGGTAATAGATAATACGGCGCATCATACCCGGTTATTTATTTAGACCTGCAATTAAGTGTCTAGATTGTCACCATTGGTTTGAGATAGTTTAGATGATTCCTTAAATCATTGAGCATGATACGATCCTTAGGTTCATGATATGATCACTTGATTGACCCTTAGGATTATAAGTTAGAGATCTTCCGTCATCATACGGAATCCCTAGAGCCTTAGTGGATGAACCAACAAAAGAAATTCATAAATGCTAGCTAGAGAATGTGAATGAATCGATTATCTTAGACATAGTGATTGTTAAACCTCCGCACTCTTCATCAATCTTGAAACCACACCCATTATCCAATTTGTTTCGCTTTTATTTGTTTTCTTATTTTCTTGCTATTTTAATCCCGTAGTTTTAAATAATTCAAACTCAGTTTAGGACCAAGTAGATAGTTAAATAATTAGGATAATTAGAACCCAGCTGAGTCCTTGTGAGATCGACCTCGGGAATTGCTAGATTAGGTATTACACCGATTCGTGCACTTGCGAGAATTTTAATTTGTTCATCAATCTCCTTATAATTTTTAGCACAAACAACATTGAAAATGGTAAAAATAAGGAAAAAAATATACTTATTTTGTTCGATTAAATGTGGAAAATGGAATAACTTACCGGATCCATGTCTTCTTTGTACAAGAACTATAAAAATATGAATATGTTCTTCAATATTTTGGAAGGATTGTTCCTTTCGAGTTTGTGTCTTTGTGAGATTTGTCATTATTTTTATGTTAAGCTATTTTGTTCAAAATTCCTCAATTAATTCATCATTTAATTTTTATTGTGCGTTGTCAGAAAAAGTGAGAGAGAGTAGTTGTTTTACCGATTACATCTAATATTTGATTTTTGATATATTAAATGTATATATTTTGTCAAAAGTAAAGAAGATGGGCCCCATAGTTATTAAAAGAAAATAAAAAATAAATTATCGGCTAGAAAACTTATACTTTTATGTTGGCGGCTATATAACTTATTTAGTTATTTGTACCGGCTACTTTTATACATTCACACTTTTTTGTATCAGTTTGATTTAATAAATCATTTTTCTTTATTATTTTCCCCTTTGTACAACGTAGCGTCATCACTTGATTGAATTGATTATGACTCATTAGAGTCAATACAAACAATTTTTAAAAAAAATATTTTTGAACTCAAACTTATCACTCATTTAAAATATATTTTACACTACGCAACGTATCTTAGTACGTGTGGGATTTTGTTACACGTGTTCAACGATTACAAAAGCTTTACTCAATTTTTTTATTATTAAATAATATATAGTCGTAGGAGTATAATAACCTAATATAAATCCAAACATGCAATTGCTACTTTTATTCTAATGGGAAACTATTTCAAATAATGTTGCTGCAATTTTTACATAATTGATTCAATTCGTTTATTAGGAAGTTAATCCGTCTAATAATTCGTAAATTATATAAAAAATACAAATCATATAGTATTAATCATGTTTCGACCGACCTTACTTAATGCTCGGGTTTATAAGATAAACAAAAGGGATGAATAAATTAACTTTTTGAAATTTGAAAATAGTTGTTATCCTCGATAAAATAATATTCGATAAAGTAATAATCTCGTTATGATAATAATTTCTTTCGGTCCCAACATGGGTCAATGCACTAAAATAGTGTTTGATAAAGTAATAACCTCTTTAAATTAATATTTTCTTTCGGTCCTAAGATTATTACTTTATCGAGATTTAACTGTATTACGATAGTTAAAGAAATGCAAAGGTTGTGGTCCGATTCAAGGAACGTAACACTTTAAAGGCGCAATTTTGTCCGTATGGGTTGGCATGGGATTCTTTCGTCCTATTTACTTTTCTTTGGGGAAACCTCATTTAATAATTACTACTACTTAGGTTAAATATTTTAAGATAATTGTGTACTTGTCATTTTTATGCGGAGGCATAAATTTAATGTCCGTCACACTTCAATTTCATTGCATTCAATTTGAAATGTTACTCGTTTAAACGATGTCGATCTATACATAATACATAAGCTTTTCGAAAAGAGTCTGATTACGTAAAAAACTTAAAATCCCAAACTTATTTTAAGATATGATATATACAATGTCACCTAATTTGTCAGTGTTAGACTAACTTCAATATTTTGAATCAAATTGGTGTATTTAGGCAACCGAAATTTTAGAACTCAAAGAAGAGAGAGAGAGGAGAGAGAGAGAGAGTTGAAATGATAAAAACCACCTTAAAGCCAGGGGAAGCACTACTTCTCACTCCTCATTTATTTTACTGCGGTGGAACTAAACAAGCCTTAATCACCGGTTCACTGTTTCTCCAGCTTCCTCGCCTGCTGTCTCCCTATTGCATTTTTACGACAAACCCTTTTTAGATTCAATTATTAATATCTCCAAAAAAGAATAAATCACTAATTATCATTTAAACATCTGATAATTCGAGCTACCACAATTTCAAAATCGTCCCTTCTATTACAAAGCCAAATATACTGCATGTAAACAAGTTCTTTAAAATTCAAATGTACAAATAAAATTAAGCAATAAACTAAAAAATTTATTGGTTTAATAACATTTAAAAAAATAGTATACAATACAAAAATGGTGTTAAATATGAAATTCGATCTACTATCTAACCCTTTTATGTTCAATTAATGTTCCTGTTTAACATTAAAATGTCAAAATTAACCCTAATTTGTAGTGTTAAGAACATACACAACGTCATTTATAGATGATACTCCCTTCGTCGCATTATAAATAATTCATTTTTTAATTGAAACTTCTCATTACAAGTGACTTATTCCAAAAAAAAATAGCTAATAAATTTAGCAAAAATCAAATAGTATAAATCATAAAACATTAATTTTTTTTAATTTCTGTACCAAAATAAAGTGAGTGACCTATAATTTAAATAAAAGATACCCTCGTTAAATATAGACTCAAATCCAAAGCCCTTGTTAAAAATAGTAAAATTGGTTTTATAGACCGCCAGCCCGTATCTTTCGCGAGCTTTGCCGCAGACACATTTTCCTCTGCTCAGACGCCACCACCCACAGACCAACAAAAACAAATTAAAATAATAACAAATAAATAAAAACTCACCACCTTACTCTATCTCTCATAACCTTTTCCCCTCATAAACCCCTTAAATAATTCAAAATCTATCCCTTTTAATAAAAAGAAAAGGAAAAAAACTCTCGTTCCCCTCTGGTTTTACGCCGAATGGCAGATTGAACCGCCTTTCCCTCCCCATTATATTCCTCCCCCTCCTCTCTCTCTCCTCTCTCTTTCTCTCTTATTTAACTTATTCAACTAGTGTGACCTATCTAGTTCCCATTCTTCTTCTTTTATAATCTTTTCTTCCCAAGCCAGAAGTTTTTAATATAAACACACCAAGTCCCAGTTTTACTAGCGTGTGTAGCCGTTGATCCACTGATTTTTACTGCCTTTTATTACAACCTTTGCATGTGCTCTCCTCTTCCTCCTCCTCCTCCTCCTTACATTCTTAAATTAACAAGAAACCAAGTAAGGTGAAAAAAGAGTCCTTTGATCTATCTATCTATCTATTCATAATGGAATTTGCTTATTAGGTACTTTGATTTCTACTCAGACTACTTCCTTCTTGCTCTACATTATTACACTCTCATCATTCTTCCCTTTCTCTCTCTTGTTTTGCAGATTGTGGGCAAGTTATAAAGTTTATAATTAATCCGAGTTTGGTTGAGATTTTTTAGAGAGAGAAATGGCGCCGGATAGCAACTGGCTTTCGTTCTCGCTGTCTTCAATGGATATGCTCAACTCTACTTCTTCTTCTTCTCAGCCGAATGATTCTTCTCACCATTACTACTCCTTCGCCGACAACTTCTACGCAAATGGTATGTGTTTTTTTGACATATACGTATATATATATATATATATATATATGTATGTATGTATGTATGAATGGTCCCTTTTGAATGCATATGCTCAGCAAACCTCGATGTCTCCGTTTGTTTTGCTGAGATAAACATGTTTGAAAAAGAAGGGGAAAAAAGGACTAGAAACTGCACCTCATTTTCTTGAATGCATTTTGCCTTGGAAAAATAATTTGGTTGAATTCAAATTAATCCACCTGATTTCTGCCGGAATCAACTGAGTTTCGGTTATCTTTTGGCTTTTCTCCATTTAATATTCCTATTCAAATTAGTGGGCTTTCCATCTTCTCTCTCTATTTTTGAGATTTTCTTGAAAAAGTATTTATGTTTCTGCTGAGTTCACTCGGTGGCGACTCAGTATTAATTAATCTCATTCTTGCAGGGTGGGCTAACCAGAAAGCTGCGATGTACGCAGAAGCGGAAGCCCATCAAGTAAAAGAGTCCAACGCGGCCATCTACGGCGGCTACATGCAGCACCCGCCGAAGCTGGAGGACTTCTTCGCCGGCGGCGGCGACTCGACGGAGACTCAAGACTCGTCCCTAACGCACATCTACGACCATCACCACCAAGCGGACGGCGCCTCCGCCTACTTCGGCAACGGGGAGCAGCAAGATCTGAAGAGCATCATTGGTTTCCAAGCCTTCTCCACCAACTCGGGCTCCGTCGACGACTCGGCCTTCGCTCGGCAGACTCAGTCGCCGGTTGAGTCCGCCAGCGAGTTAGTCGCCTACTCGCACTGCCCCATTACCGCTAATGGCTTATCCCTCGATGTTAACATTAACAACAACGACAGCAGCAACAACAACAACAAAGCGATCGTCTCCGCTGAGTCGGAGAGTTGCAAGAAAATCGCCGATACATTTGGCCAAAGAACTTCGATCTACAGAGGCGTTACTAGGTATCAACATTAAAATAAATAAAATTCTTGTTCTTGATCCAAAATATCGAGATTTTTAAGAATTTTTTTACATGCATGGCAAAAAGATAAGATTTTTAGGGTTTTTCTTTTTGTAAATTTTTAATATTGTCAGAGTTTGATGCAGACATAGATGGACAGGAAGATATGAAGCGCATCTATGGGATAACAGCTGTAGAAGAGAGGGCCAAGCAAGAAAAGGGCGTCAAGGTACAACTCCGAAGTTTCTTTTCACGCTCTCTGAGGTTGTACTTTCTTCGAAGAATAATCAATTCCCTCGTACGAAATTTGGGCCAAAAAATTATTAATTTTTTTTTTTTTTTAAAAACAATCTTATCTTTCAATCAGGGCTTTATGATGATTGATTGACTGAGACTCAGAAAAATTATTTCTTGCAAATCTAGTTCAAAGTCTTTCACTGATTTGATGATATGGGCCGCCAATTTCGGTGGTATTTGTACAGTGTATGTATATATACTTTTATTTCTTTTTCTTTCTAATTCTTAAAATGTTGTCCAAAAGTTAATGTCCAAATATTCTTGTTATGGATTGATTGTAATAACACCACCTCCTGGTCCGTGAACATGCCCACATTACCTCAGCTAGTCTGAACACTAGTGTCTGAAAATTCTGAAATTTTAATCAGATTTTTGCTTTAGCTTTTGCTTTTTTTCCTTTCATGGGACAATGACTTTCAATCAGATTTGACCAATTTTTGAATACACAGCTGCTGCTGCCCACCTTATTTTCTGGAAATCTTGAATCACTTTCTTGATTCTTGTTTTTAAAATGGGCATGATTCAAATTGGCAAATTGTACTTGTTTTCCTCAATAAGATATTCCCAGCTTGAAGTCATCTTTTCTCCTTCAAACTTTAATAATGGGGTGGTGATGATCGCATAACTTTGCTATATTGGGATATTGGGAGAGTACAAAATGTCTATTGAATATATAGTTATTGATAGGGAACCCTTGCTATACTAGGAAACTTGTGATGCCATGCTAGCCTTGTCGTTTTATGGTTTATGACATTTTGCCTAAGTGGGATCTTGAGATGAACCATAAGTTCAAAGATTTAACTAAAAATGGTGATCTTAATAACTAACAAGCCCTTGTCTTCCATTTTTGTATTTTTCGCTTGTCGTAGTTAGTCTAGTGCGATTTATTCTATTGCACGTATCGTGTTGATCAAAATGTTACCTCCGTGCTGCAGTTTACCTTGGTGGTTATGACAAGGAAGACAAGGCGGCACGTGCTTACGACTTGGCTGCTTTGAAGTATTGGGGTTCAACCGCCACCACCAATTTTCCGGTACTATATAAACGTTCTAAAATACCCTTTTGTTACGAGGCTGTATGGCCTTGGATAGGTTTCTAATCCGAAACCGTAATCCTATAGATCTCTAGCTATAGCAAAGAGTTGGATGAGATGAAGCATATGACTAAACAAGAGTTCATTGCCTCCCTAAGAAGGTATGCATGCATGATACACAATTTGAATCATTATTGAAAAAAAAAAAAAAAAACTATTTTTCCTAATCATACTTTGCTTCGTTTTCCTTAGGAAAAGTAGTGGTTTCTCAAGAGGAGCTTCAATCTATAGGGGTGTTACAAGGTATGCTAAAGTTTTTAACTAGATCATGAAAAGAATACGCGTTTACTCTTTAAGCATGATCTGAACATGAGAGCTTTTCTCCAGGCATCATCAGCAAGGCCGATGGCAAGCAAGAATAGGCCGCGTTGCAGGCAACAAAGATCTCTACCTCGGAACATTTGGTAAATTTCTTGATTCATTTGGTTTTAGTTAGTTGAAGTTTGGTTGTTCTAATTAAACTTGTTTTGTTCTTGTTGTGGCAGCAACTGAGGAGGAGGCAGCAGAGGCATATGACATAGCAGCAATCAAGTTCAGAGGAATGAATGCAGTAACCAACTTTGAGATGAACAGATATGATGTGGAGGCCATAGCTAAAAGCCCACTTCCCATAGGAGGGACAGCAAAGAGATTGAAGCTGTCTCTTGAAGCAGAGGAGAAGCCTCCCCTCCTCCTCCAAACTCCATGCAACAGCAGCAGCATCAGCTTTGCAGCCATCCAGCCATCCTCCACCATCCCTTGTGGAGTCCCTTTAGACAACACCACACCATACTACCACCACAACCTCTTCCACCACCTCTACTCCAACAGCCCCATCGTGTCAGACACGTCCAGCTCCGTCTCATCAATGGCTACACCAATGAATCTCATGCCTACACCGGGGGAGTACTTTGTGTGGCCTCACCAGACCTATTGACTTAGCTATGTTGTGTAAGCTTCTTCTGCTAATGCTTTAACCGTAGTTGCTGTTCGTGGGATTCGTTATCGACTGACCATTAGGTTTCTGATCAAGGGTTGGTAGGAAAGGTTTTAGTTTTATAGGTAGAAGCTGGGAATGTGGTGTAAGTAGCTTCTCTTTTAAGTAAGTAGATGTATGTTGGAATGATGCAGGAGCAGTTGGCTTTGGATTAATTTTCAATCTGTTTTCCATTGCCGCAAATCTGCTCTTGCAATCTGTCAAATTTTGATGGGATTTTAGCATATATAAAAATCATACAAGATCTTCTCTTACATCTCTGATTCTTGAATCTCTCTCATGTTCATCACCGTATCAAGTCATCCGAACCTCAAGAAAAGCCAAAGGCAAAAGTAGTAAAAATTGTTTCTTGAAAGTGTGTGATCCTTTTTGATAGGATTCTTCCCACAACTCCTCTGATATATACAATGCAGATTCTATTAGCCCTACGCGTCTCAAACGCCCTACTCCATAATGAGCTGCAGATGGCGATTCAAGTCTGAATGGTAAGTAGTGGAGGAGTAGTCCTCCATGTTGTAATCATCTATGTGCAATGCTCTTGCAACCATTGACTTCTGCTTCATGTCTAAACCATTGTCTCCATGCAGCAGCTGCACAACCTGCAGCAAAAAAGATTAAACCTCCCAATTGGAAGGCTAAGTTTAAGGTTATGATGATACCCTTTTCATATCAGGCCTCATGCTAGGCAAGAGGTGGATGCAGGTTGAAGCGGTGAACATGGCGCGTTTGATTTCTACCACGTCGTAGTCCCTTCCTAGCCGAGGATCTGCCATTTCTTTGACACTGTTTTTCTCTAGATGAGGCTTTGCCTATAATAAACAAACTTCTTTCAATCTCGTATTTCATTTCATTGACATAATATACGAAGTTTAGTGAAGGTAAGTAACGCACCCACATCACTAGACTTTGGCTGGAGGAATCAACCGCAAGACGGCCAGTTATAAGCTCAAGAAGAAGAACCCCAAAAGCAAACACATCAGTCTTCTCATTAACCAAGCCATGCATGAAGTATTCTGGAGCCATATAACCAAAAGTCCCTTCAATTGGAGAGACAACAAGATGGGCCCAGTTCTCTGGTAGCCATTTTGCTAATCCAAAATCTGATATCTGCAAAAGAGACAGTTTTAGCATAAGAATTAAGAAGTAATATTCTTATTTATATTAAAGAAACATGATCAAGAACCTGGGCTTCATAGTCTTCTGAGAGTAATATGTTTGAAGCTGTTATATCTCTATGAATAATCCTTCTTTGACAGCTAGAATGCAGATACTGCAAACCCTCAGCCACTCCAATCGCCACCTTATACCGCGTTCTCCATTCAAGACGACACTCTTCTGAGCCTGAAACACTAAACACCACTTCATCAAACAAGGCATCGCATGATACTAACATTAGCCCATCTGCTCAGACAAAGATAGGACTAATATAGGCGAATGCATCACCATGTAGAACAGTGCCGAGGCTTCCGTATGTCATGAACTGGAGGATGAGGTACAATCCCTGATCAGCACTGAAGCCTATCAGCTTAGCAGCATTAGGGTGATCAATGTGAGCAATGATACCGAGCTCAGCCAAGAAATCGCCATTTTTGTCCTTGTTGCTCTTTGCCTCCTTCATTATCTTCTTCACAGCCACCACTTGACCATCTGATAACCTCCCTTTATACACCTCTGCATGCCCTCCTTTCCCAATCAACTTATCTATCATAAAATGAAAGAGGTTATGTTTTAGTACTAAGAAAACACCTAGTTCCACTTCAAGAACGGTTTTTGAGGATGTCCCACATCCTAAAACTATAACAAAGTACAGTCTATAAGCTTGTCCAGTTCAAGAATGGTGTTTAAGGATGTCCCACATCATAAAACTATAACAAAATACAGTCCATGAACTTGTTCATAAAAAAAAATCACATGATGTCCACTTCAAGAACGGTTTTTTATGATGTCCCACATCATAAAACTACAACAAAATACAGTCCACAAACTTGTTCATCAAAAACCAACACAAAAAACCAACTTACCACGACTAAAATCATCGGTAGCTTGTTTGAGTTCTTCATAACTAAAGTTCCTCCAAGAGGGTTTAGGCATAATGAAATCACCATTATCACAAACATTGGAGTTACTCTTCCTATCAAGCTTCTTCCTACTCTTCTTCGAAACCCCATTGGCCCCTCCGAGCAAAGAGATGGTGGAGATCTTCCACACGGATGTTTTTTTCACTTGACCAAACATCTTCTCATCGAAACCCGGAACTATTTCCAAAATAAGCGCTTCTAAAACTCTCTTTGGAGATCATTCTTCATCACTCTCTTCCTGCTTCGTATCAGTACAAGAAGGGGAAGACTCTGTTTCAAGGTGGTTGTTGTTGTTCTTATTCGTTCTTGAATCAATATCCAAATTTCACACGTTTGAATGTGAAGATCATGCATAGAGAGGAAATAGAAAACCGGGATGTTCGATCAAGATAATTAGCTTACCTTCCACCTCCATTGGAAATAAGAAGAACAAACAAAAGAACACCAAGAAAGAAGGGAAGATTAAGGCTTCGCTACAGAGTTTTTCTTTCCTCTCTCCCGCTCAGCAAGAACAGAGGAGAGAGAGAGAGAGAGAGAGAGAGAGAGAGAATGATGGATGAGAGAAAGGTGGAGTTACTTCTGAAATGGTTGATGATCCTTAGAGAGAGATAGAGAGAGAGGAGGGAGAGGGAGAGAGAGAGAGAGAGAGAGACAGAGGAGAGAGAGAGAGAGAGAGAGAGAGAGAGAGAGAGAGAATGATGGATGAGAGAAAGGTGGAGTTACTTCTGAAATGGTTGATGATCCTTAGAGAGAGATAGAGAGAGAGGAGGGAGAGGGAAAACGGAAAGTGGCTCTGTGGTGAAGAGATTATAAATTAATAATACGGATTTTTAAAACTAAAAATAAATTATAAAAGCTAATAATAATGATTTAATGTTCAATTAGGATGTGAATTTACCTTAAATTCGTGGCTGCCAGCATCTAACTAATCTAACTGACGAAGCCAGAGTTGTCTCCAGGGGCGTTTTGGTAAATTCAAATTTTTCCGTCACATAAATGTCAATAAATACGTTGTTTAATGGTAGGTATTATGTTCGGTACAATATACCTACCTAACTAATAATCCATATTTATTTTCTTCAAATTAATTTTGTGAAATTACAAATTCATGTAATATGTTTAGTGTGAATTTTGATATTTTGTAATAGGATGAATCGTAGTCATCAAAAGCCTCATTCTTGCGAATGGGGAAATGACAACTGGCGAGCATTAATATTATCAAAGTCAAATTATTTTTCACATGTTAAATCTTCAAACTGAAACCAAAATATCTTTTCAAAGAAGAGTAAAGGCTGCTTAATTGTGTGATTGCAAAATCAAATAATTTTACTCGATTTGGTATTCATACATGAATAATGAACCAAAATACAAATTGAATACAACGATATTCAACTCGATTCGGTTCGTTTACAACCATAATTGCAACAACTCTAAATTAGTACTCTTTTCCTCCACTCTCGATTAGTCCAATTTTAAACTCCATTAAATTCACTTTTCGTTTTTAATTCAAAATAATATTTTAATATATTCTAGTAAACCCTATTTTACTTATACTACTTTACATATAATAAATAAATTTCTTGATCGACGTGAAAAGAAACTGAATTAATAAAATGAAACGGAAGAAGTATTTTCCTACAAAGTAAGAATTAAGAGACCGTGTATGTAAAGCGATGATTCAAACTTGAAAAGGCTACTTGAATAATGTTGCTATATAATGTCAATCTTAGGTCGACTATTGAATAAGTGTATAATGGATTATGGGCTACGTGGTGACTCCAATTATGGGGAATAACTTTACTAACATTATTTCATCACATAAATATGAGAAAACGCAACAGTCTTGAAGCAATAACATGTGCTATTTGTCAGATTTGTAATCGAAACACGTTCTCATAAATGAGATAAATTTGAATATTGATTTATTTATGATTATTAAATCATGAACAAATGCTCTATAAAAATCTCATGCAAGTTGAGATTATGCACACGTGCAATAATACCTTCTTCATACTGGCCCATCACTCTGATTGAATGGAACTTCATATCTACCGAACAAAATGTCTTGTTTTGAACCAATACTGCAATCACAAGCTCAGCAGCAAAGCTTTTGCTTACACAAAGGGAGGTGCAATATTACCATGATTGCAACAAGAAAACTGACCATCCGAATCATGTCGAATCGTGTAAAAGTGAATGCGGTATGTATGTCATAGTAGAGGCATGGCTTACTGTAAGTCTTCATAGCCATGTAATCAGATGCCTCCCCTCCATGACTGAGACTGTATTCCATTGCCCATTTCTTTTATTCGTCGTCATCTGCAGAAACCGACCACACAGAGACACAGAGATTGGATTCATTTGGTTCTGCAAGTGGAGGATGGGAACTGATTTGTCTTTCCATATTCACACATCAGCCCAAGCAATTACAGTCTCATGAAACTCCACCAGTTCTACAAGAGAAAGATCTCGCGTTTTATAGGCCTCCTTGCAAGAGGGTGTAAGGAATAATACTACTCAGTTTCAATTGGAAAAAGTTGAGGGGTAACAAGTATACCTTCCTTGACATAGGCTGAATGTATATTCTATGGTTATTGCTAGCCTTCCATGTCACAGCTCCTGCACTGGCATATTATAAATATCATAAGTACAAATCAAGATGAAAATCAATGTTAAATGTGCATAAATCATACAACGAGCAAGACAAAGGGGCTAGGAGTTACCAATGCTAATTACAGCCAGATTGGCAAGAACAGAGTTATGTGTAAATAACACAGAGATACATCTGATCTATGATTTCTCCTCTTTATGAACACGAATCCCCTGAATTAACATGTGATGAGTTTGAGGACTAAGGGAGCAACCATTTGTTTCCATAACCTCAACTAGCTCAGAACATCCTTTTACATGGCCTCTCTTCAGCAAGCCATCAATCAAAACCTTCCAAGCCACCTCATCATAATTGTAACCACAATGAAGCAGCCTGCAGAAGGTTTCCTTAGCCTTCTCATAGCTTTCCACATCATACAACCCGCAAACAAGCAACTTAAAGGACTCCAAATGTGGTAATAACTCATGCTTGAGCATGATTTCAATTAAATCCATAGCTTCGTCGTACGCTTTCAAGTTGCAGCAACAATCTACAAGTTTGTTGTACATATCTTCATTTGGAGACATCCCACATAGTTTCAAATGATCAATCAACTTGCAGGCTTCCATAAGGCGCCTTTCTCTACAAAGTCCAGTGATGAGTGCATTGTAAGTTTTTATATTTGGTGGACACCCACATTTTTCCATATTCTCAAAGAGCTTCAGAGCTGTGTCATGATCCACAAACTTCCACACATCAGCAATATTGATGAAGCCATCAGTTGGCTTTAAACGCCCTATTCCACGACTTCTTTTGATTAGCTTTTCATGAGAAAGATGTTTTACTAAAACAGAATATGTATAATCAGAAGGTTCACATCCAGAAGCAATCATAGACTTCAAGGTACCAAAAGCAAGATCCAGAAATCCTGAACGCCCATATCCATCGATAAGTACAGTGTAAGCCATCAAATCTGGCTGGACCCCTTCTACTTTCATTTTAGCCATAGTATCCTCAGCTTCTTTCAACATTCCTTGGTTGCAATAAGCAAGAAGGAAAGAGGTATATGAGCAGACATCAGGTTTACAACCCTGAGCAACCATATGATTCAAAACTTTATAAGCTCTGTCAAAGTCGAGATCTTTTAGCATTTGCTCAATTACAATTGAGTAAGTAACTCTTGACGGTCTCATGTCTATCTCTGACATCCTTTCCAAGTACTCTAAAGCTTCAGATAGTTTATTTACTTTGCACAATCCATTAATCAGCACATTGTAAGTGTATGAGTTTGGCAAGCAACCCTCTGATGACATTCTCTCAAAGAGCTGTATAGCAAAGTCCACTCGTTCAACACTGCAGTATCCACCAATTAGAGCAGTATACATAACTTCATTCCCCTTTATGCCTTTCTCTTTAAGGGATTCAAGTATTTCAAAGGCCCTATCAACACTCCCTTTTTCACATAAAGCAACAATGATAGGACCATAGCTAAACTGATCAGGGACAACATTATTCTCTTCCATCAAACTGATCACACGAAGAGCACTATCTACGTCGCCCTGCTTACATTGTCCACACACTAAAAGGTTAAAAGTAACAAGGCTGGGAGAAAGCTTTTGCTCCAGCATCTTCCCAAGGAGAGCCATAGCTTTGTGCACTTCTTTGCACTCGGTGAATCCAGAAATTAATTCATTGTAAGTACGCACATTTGGACTACAGTTTCTCAACTTCATCATGTCAAATATATCCAACGCTGCATCAACCATTCCCTTTTTGCAATACCCCTTGATCAAAGCATTATAAGTAACCACATTAGGAACCAATCTGCTAGCCAACATAGTTCCCAGCAGTTTTCTCGCTTCATCAAGCATACCATCTTTACATGCACCATCAATGAGCACAGTGTATGTATGAACATTGGGCTCACAGCCTTTCTCCATCATCTTCTCAAACAAGCTCAAAGCTTCCAACCTCCTACCTAAACCACACAAAGCATCAATTAGAATCGTGTAAGTTCGCACGTTTGGAAAACAATCAGCATCCTCCATTTCCAGAAACAACAATTTCGCCTCATCCACCCTTCCGGCATCACACAAACCGTGGATCAAATTATTATACGAAACCTCATTCCTCCGACAACCCTTTTGCTGCATAGTCACGAACATTTTACTCGCACTATCTATATCCTTTCTCCTACAGTGCCCTAAAATGAATGATGTGAATGTATGTGCATCAGGCTTTAAACCAGCTTTAACAATCACACATAAATAATTCTCCGCCTCCCTCACATTACCCAATTTACAATAAGCATTAATCATCGTATTAAATGTATATACATTTGGTGATATTCCATCATCCAACATCCCCCTGTAAACAGACTTCATCTCATCGATCATCACAAATCGCGCCAGCGACATCAACAGCATGTTATAACACCGTAGGTTAATCCTAAATCTGAATCCACCACCACCAACAACATTATCACAATTCATCTCGCGCAAAATTTTTAACGCCAACCTCGCATCATCCTCCGACGCACAAGACTTAACCATCATGATACAATTTTTTTCCGCATCACCAAACGCTTTATTCTTAACCAAAATGCGTAGAAGCGATACATAGGTTTGGAAATTGGGCTTGAAACCGGGTGAACGAGTGAGAAACTCGAAAAACTCCACAGCAATCTGAGGACTGAGATGTGGATGCTGAGAGAGGAAAGAGGAGAAACGGGAGGGGCATATGTTCGGAATCAATTTCCTGAAAGAAGGATGTTTCTGCCAATTAGGTTGGTATAGGAGTGAAATCAGTTGAGAGTTGAGGTCTGCCACAGGCGGTTCAGATCGTGAGGCGGGTTCGGGTGCAATGGAGAATGAGAGTGCTTTGACGAATGAGGAGAAGACGGAACTGGAGGACTGACCTGATAGGATAAACGGAGGTGCTGTGGCGGAGGAAGATCGTATCATCCTGATGGGGGATCGGACGACGGCGGACGAGCAGAAGACGCCATTCATGAATGGGGAATTGTTCGGAGTTAGAAATGGAGATTGGAGGAAAAAGGGTTTCTCTGGTTCGGATTTGGCGGTCCGGGTCTTAAAAAACGGTTCGGTAGATTTTAATATTATTATTATTTTATATTTATATTAAACTTGAGTACTAATTAAGTATACTAAAAGTTAATATTGTTAATATTTTATATTTTTCGTCAATTTATTATTTTACAGTTATAAGAATTTGAGTTGCTCAATGGTTTTTTTAAGGTGGTTTTTTTTAATAATTAGTAACTCTCAACCGCTATTTTAGTGTGCATAGAATAAATTTGAACTCATGATCTTCGGCTGCATATTAAACACTATGTCATTCCATGTGGACAAATTTGGTCAATGATTGATATTTGATACGAACGAAAACTTGTGATTACATAGAAAAGATCATTTCTCTATACTCCCTTTGTCTCACTCATCTTGCAACATTTGAGGATTGAGTGCGAAATTTAAGATAGTGCGGTAAATATATAAAGTAGCGGTGTAAAGTAAAAGATAATAAGATCCACTTATTTTGGATGATTGTAGTCACTCATTTTTTTTTCTATTTTAAAAAACAGTGCAAGATGAGTGAGACAGCCCGAAAAGAAAAATGTTGCAAGATGAGTGAGAGGAATAAAATATATAATAAAATTACTAAAAATATTTTACTAATAAAATGCTTCTGGTAATTATGTATCACTATGTAGCTTTCCTAAAGATATTTGCATAACTTTAAGCAGACAAATAATAGTAGACGCCATTATTGATAATCGATGCTCCAACTAATAACTAAAACTATAATATTTCTTTAACGTTGTCCCTAAGAAACAATTTTTCCCCCTATGTCGTCGCTTTTTTTGCATAGTTATATTTATTGATTTTATGGCATTTACCATTTAAGCACGGTTTTCTTCTAACATCTAATGTTTATAATCCAAATCATCGTAGTTTGAGGGCTTCCATGGGTCGTCCCATAAGATTCAAAACTGTCCCACAAATATCTCTCGAAGAGAGTCCTGCTGCTTCCATTTGATCCCTTGGAGCTCCATGGTCTATGTATCTATCCGGAAGCATCATTGATCTCAACTGCATTTCAGTCCAAAACAAGACAAGATCAAATCAAAAACCATAATACTCTGTCAAGGGAGTGTAAGAACTAAAAAGATCAAGGTTGATACCTTAAGTTTTGAATCCAACAATCCATTTAGGCTCAGGAAATGTGCAACGTGTGATCCGAATCCTCCAATCGAGCCTTCTTCGACCGTGATGAGTATCTCGTGCTCCTTCGCAAGCCTTGTGATGAGACCAGTGTCCAACGGCTTGCAAAATCTTGCATCAACTAGTGTTGTTGAGATGTTGTATGATTTGAGCATCTCTGCAGCTCCTAAGCATTCTTGGACTATCGAACCGTATCCAAGAATCGCGACCCGAGTCCCTTCCATCAGTATCCTCCCCTTCCCAATCTGTTATGATACAAGAGTTTAAGGTTAGCACAAATCATAGAAAAAAGTAATAATGCAAGAAGAGTTTTGTTGCTTACTTCAATTGGTATTCCTTTGTTGTTGTGTGGTAGCGGAACTCCTACACCGTTCCCTCTAGGAAATCGGAAACAGCTAGGCCGGTCATCTATGGATGTAGCAGTAGCAACCATATGCATCAACTCAGCTTCATCTGATGGAGCCATGACCACCATGTTAGGCAAGCAAGCCATGTAGGTCACATCAAACGCTCCACAGTGAGTCGGTCCATCCGCACCGACTAGACCAGCCCGGTCCATGGCAAATCGGACCGGCAATTTTTGCAAATCCACATCATGAACAACCTTCACATACATTATTTTACACATATGGTCAAAATCTTATCATCAGACAATATAAGTAGTTCTTTAGTGTCTGAATTCTTGCTTACCTGATCGTACCCTCGTTGCAAGAAAGATGAGTATATAGCACAGAATGGCTTAAGGCCCTCGGTAGCTAAACCGGCCGCAAATGTCACTGCATGCTGCTCAGCAATTCCAACATCAAAACATCTTTCTGGGAATCTTTTTTGGAAGTAGTTTAACCCAGTCCCACCACCCATTGCAGCATGGATTGCCACTATTTTGTTGTCTGCTTCAGCTTCTCTAATCAAAGATTCTGCAAAATACTGTGTGTATGAAAGTGTACTTGATTTGGGTTTGTCTTGCTTTCCTGTAGCTGGGTTGAACTTTGCCACACCTATAAACAAACAACAAAAGTTAGATTTGGATTATGATTGATGAAGCACCCAACTTTTTGTTTTAAGATTTTAGTCTAACCATGCATTCTATCATCTGCTGCTTCAGCTGGTTCATAGCCTTTTCCCTTTTCTGTTATGATATGAATCAGAACTGGCCCAGGTGCGGGCATGGCTTTCACTTTTTGAAAAATAGAGACTAAATCATCTATGTTGTGTCCATCCACCGGGCCGATGTAATACAACCCGAGTTCTTCAAAAAAGGTCGAGCCTGAACCACTGATCATCCCCCTAGCATACTCATCTACCTTGGCCGCAACTTCATGTGCTTGTGGCCCAATTTGCTTTGTAAGACTCTGTCAAGAATTCAAGAAACAAAATGTTATTAATTATCTCAACCTTATATCAAACTCCTCAAAGCATTTGAAAGATGAATAAGTACCCTACTTTTGCAGCTTCTCTTAGCTGTCTGAACTTGGGGCTGGCTTGGAGCTTGGTTAAGGCACTGCTCAGCGCTCCAACCGGAGTGGCCGGGCCATCAAGTGTCGCTGTAGGAAGCGACACTTGTTTGTTATCGTTCAGCACGACGATTAGGTTTGAATCAAGGAAGCCAGCATTGTTCATTGCCTCATAGGCTTGTCCGGCAGTCATTGCTCCATCTCCAATCACAGACACAACGCTGTTGTTTTTTCCTAACAGATCTCTCCCCACAGCCATACCTAATAAACAACCAAAAACCTCCCTAAAAATGCATAATTCTTAAAGAATTTGAGTCAATGCAGCTTGTGAAAACACAAACCGAGTCCAGCAGAAATGCTTGTTGAGCTATGGCCAACACCAAAGGCATCATGAACACTCTCATCCCTCTTGGGAAAACCAGCCAAACCCGAAGTTTGTCTAATCGTGTGCATCTTAGACCGCCTCCCGGTCAGAATTTTATGCCCGTAGGCCTACAAATTAAAAAAGACACGGTAAGAAAGTATACAAAATTAAATAGTATCTAACTAGTCAAGGATCGCGATTCGATCTCTCACCTGATGGCCTACATCCCAGATGAGTTTGTCATCCGGAGTGTTGAAGACGTGGTGAAGAGCAACGGTTAACTCCACCACTCCTAAGCTCGAACTCAGATGCCCTCCGGTTTTCGCAACGCTGTAAACAATCTCTGCTCTGAGCTCTCCGGCCAGCCGCTCGAGATCCTGAGCAGAGCATACGGACAAGTTGAAAATTTAAATCAGAATTTGGATTTTTCGATGAAATCTAAATCTTCATTTATTGTGTAAAATAAAGTTGATCTGAATTGACTACCTTAGTGGAGAGGTTCTTCATATGGATTGGATGGTTGATCGTGTCCAGCAACGGCGTCGCCGGTTTGTCGCCGGAGAAATCGATCCCCCGGCCATCTTTCTCCTTCCTGATCGCCATCTTTCCTTTCTCTTCTTCCGAACTTCCGAAGCATGCTTTAACACAATTCTACAACATTTTTCAAAAAGCAAATCAATGAGAGAGAGTAGAGAGAGAAATTCACACAAAAACACACACAAATCGGCATGTAACACTGATTTACTATTAGTTGCAGAAATGAAATGATTTTGATGAACTTACTTGTTTTCTTCCGGCGTAACTGAATTTGGGGATTCCCAAATACTGCAGTGTGGGTTGGTTTAGGCGCATGAAGATTCCAGAAGCAGCTGCCATTGTCGGGTGGCGGAGGTGAAGGTAGGAGTAATGAGAGAGAGAAAGTGGTGGGCGTTTATAGTAGAAAATAGCAACTACGACAAGATTTATAGTTAGCAACGAAGAGCGGCATCATCCACACTCAATAAATTTAATTAAAATAACAATAAATTAATAGTAATTTAATTTCTCCCCTTGTCTTTACTCTGCGTGACAAACTGATCCTTCATTACCCTCTTACTTGTCCGGCTAAAGGATTGTAATTTTCAATCTCGTAGTTTATAATAATTAGTAATACATCCGCACTCTATAAGGATTATAATTTCGATTTTAATCTCGTATTTTATTGCAGTAAATACTACTGAAAAAATTAGTCATTTTACGGCATGGAAAATCTTATAATTAGCTAAAAACTTAATTAAAATTTTTTATTTTTTTTAATGAAATCTCTAATCATTATTATTAATATAATCGCAATTAAAATATCTTGAATTGCATCGCATGATCCAAAGTTTGTCGATTTGCAATATGGGAATCAATTTTAGGCTAGAGGAATAGTCTACAACATGACGAATTATATTGTTGAAACTGTCCATTTAAACTTATTATTAAATTATTAAATGTTGAGCTAGAACTAGAAATGGTGAAGAGCTCCTCCTTGTCGCTACATAGAGGAATAATTTGGAGATTCTATCGGTTGATTTAGGATTACGAGAGAGATGGAGTGAAATTTAAATTTCGATTGAGAAAGAATTGAAGTATTGGATAGGAGGGAGGGGTTGCGAAATACATTTCTTTTGAAAAATATATATACAAATCAGGTTTTGATACGAGTTCGGGCCACCACCGCCTCTTATTTACGCACGTAAAAGTTTAATATCGTGGAATATGATTTTGGAAATCACTAAGTAATGTCTCACATGTGATGTCAATAAGAAAATTATTTTTGATCCGCACATTGTAATGTACACTTTACAGTCACACATGTAAATAGCAATAATAATCCAAATTTGGATGAGTTGTAATTTAGCACATAGTTTTGTTCTTATTTAGGGTTAGATTCTTAGACATTGGTTTTAGATCAAGTTGAATTTAGTGTCACTTCTGAAAGGGTATAAATTAGTGGAATTTTGAAAAGACAACTTAATCTCAGAAAAGAATCCTAATTACACTGGTAAAAAGTAAAAACACAAAATTCGTCCACTCAAATGAAAAAATTAATATAAAAAATTATACAACTTCTGTCAAATGGTGAATGAATTTAATTCATATTATACATTATTATGATTTAATTAATTTCAGAGTCTCGCACGACTGCACGAGGTTTGATTCTCCAGTCACATTTATAATATTAAAAATTTTCTAATTTGGTGGGCATTTGTATATACAGTACGTGGTAATCAACTACGTACTTGACTAATCTCTTCGTTGAATAACAATTAATTAAATAGCAAAAAATATCCCACATGACTGAAAAAAAATTTAAACCATTATTTTCCAATTAATTTTAAGTCAAAATAATTATGATCTTATCCATCAAATTAGTTTAATTCTACGAAAAATGTTTAGATAAGGGAATCAAAGGTGGGTGGAGCAAAAGGTCAAGAAATGTTGATCCCTTTTTTCCTATATTGCACAAACACTTCAAAAATATTAATGTATCGTGTCGGACACGTATCTGACACTTGGATATGACACGATACTTCAATTATCGTGTCTAATAGATTTATATATACATAACATATAATTCTAATAAAAATATACAAAATTAGTTTATTTTACATTTCATTTTATATTTTAAATAAATTAGTGCCTATGTCGTATCCTAAGTTTTATTTAAAATATCGTATCCCGTGTCCCGTGTCAGTGTCGAATCGTGTCACGTGTCCCGTATCCATGCAACCTAACTTTTTTCACTTGGATCTTATTGTGCGACTTTGTCCATATTATTATTTTTCGTAATTAAGAATGATCGGTTTTGCCTAGGGGTGTTCGGTACGGTATACCGTACTATTTTTTCAATACCGCATACTGTACCGATAAGGATCGGTATGGGAAAAAACATACCGTTACCGTACCGATCATTTCGGTATACCGTAGTTCGGTATACCGAAAGTTCGGTATAGCAAATCTCCATACCGTTGTCATACCGCTCTTTCGGTATACCGTACCGCACTTCGGTATACCGAAAAATCAAGGTCTACTGAACATTTAACGGTATACCGTAAATCTAATCTATGTTTTTTATAAAAGTCAAGAAAGTTATTAGTATTATTTTTCAATAAAATTAATTAATTTATCTATTTTATATGAATTTGTTAATATTACGGGTTAATGTTTATAAAGTTGAAAAATATAATTTTTTATCCATTTCATGATTTAATAGATAAATAATGTGACTTTATGTCAAATAAAGTTATGTCATTTAAGTGAATTTATGATATAACATTAAGATTATTTGATATGAGTGACATCTTTGTAACAACCCGTGTTCAAAACTTGTAACAAATATTTTTGCACACTTTTCTATAAGATATATACGGTATGAAATTCGGTATGCGGTATACTTCGGTATGGAAAATCTCATACCGTTACCGTACCAAAAACATTTCGGTACGGTATGATACCGTACCAAAAATGATGGTATACAGAAAATTCGGTATCTTCGGTATTTTTTTCGGTACGGTATGTGCGGTGCCTCTAGTATCTCGAAATTGTAGATTTGGCATTCCTAATTTATATTTCTAAATTCGTTACTAAATGTTGTTTTGACATAGTTAATAATACGAAGGAAGATAATATATGCGGAAAAGATTCAAAGTGTTATTCCTAAATTTGAGGAAATATTTTTTTTGTTGTAAATGATGGATATTTAATGGGTGGAATGTCAAGTGTATACATTTCCATGTTTGAAAATGCAAAAATATACAAACTTTTCCATAAATGCAATAATATACAAATGACCCTACTTCACCTCCAGTGTGTGTGCAGTGTGTGTGCAGGTGTGTTGCAGTTTGTGTTGGAATTTTTTTGAATAAGTAGTCTCGAAATTAGCAAAATAAAAGTTGGTGATTTTTTTTAAAAAGCTAAAGTTATTTAAAAAAAAACTTCTTTAATTGATATTTTCGTAAAACAAAAAACTTCGTTTAAATATTTTAAAAACCTGAACGAAAATTTAATATTTTGTTAATTTAATTTATGAATTTAATTTGAGGAAATTTTAATATTTTAGTAAATTTAATTTACGAAATTTATGCAATTTTGATAATTTAATTTAAGAAATTTCATTAATTTAATTTAGGCATTTTCGTTAGACAATTTCGATAATTTATTTTTGGCAATTTCAATAATTTAATTTAGGCAATTTCGTTAATTTAATTTAGGCAATTTCATTAATTTAATTCGGAATTTTGATAATTTATCGAAAAACCGGTTTTGTTAATTAGGCAATTTTGTTAATTTAATTAGGCAATTTTGATAATTTAATTTAAGCAATTTCAATAATTTAATTAATTTCGATAATTTAATTTAGGCACCGTCCGATCGATCGGGCATAATTAAATATATATATATATATATATAATATACATAAATTGAAAAAAAAATTATTTGTGCCGATCGATCGGCACTGCCCGATCGATTGGCATAAATTAAAATATATATAAAAAATTATACATAAAAAAAAATTATAAGTGCAAACTAAAATATATATATATATATATATATAAAATTATACATTAAAAAAAAATTATATGTGCCGATCGATCGGCACTGTCCGATCGATCGGCACTGTCCGATCGATCGGCACTTACATATATACACACTTACACACAGCCGAAATACACATACACATATATATACACAGACAGCGAAATCCTTCACATCGGCACACTAAATCGGCACACTCAAATCGGCACACTGAAATCCGAGAAATCTATCGGCACTACTCACGTCGAATCTTCCAAACCTACTCACGTCGGCACGAATCTTCCAAACCGCTCGAAACCGCTCCTAACAATGGAAGAGGTTAGTATTTATTTGAAATTAAATTAATTTTTAGATGTGAAATTAATGTATAATTACATGTTTAAAAGTGATTTTTTATGAAATATATATGTTGGGTTTAGTGAGTATAATATAGATTTGTTTGGATTGGGTGAAAATTGGTGAAATTGAGGTAGAAATCGCCGGAAAAAAGGTTGAAATCGCGGCGGCGTTACCTTAGCGCCAACCGGTCTGACCGGTCTGGCCGGTCTGAACCGGTCCGACCGGTCGGCACGTAATTTTTTATGTAATTTTTTTTTGTGAGTTTATTTTTAATTATCAGAATCGTATTAATTATAATTGTAATATATAGGTTAATTTTAAACGGTTAGCACTACGAGACGTTTCTCCGAGGATTACAATATACTATAAGCATGCTTTAGGCACTTTGATTAGAGAGAAATTATGTAGGCAGGGTGGTATGGATCTAGTCCAACGGTTTATTTGTGGTCAGTTCGGGGGCATAGTGGGTTGGCTAGATGGTAAGAATGCTTGTAGGGCAACCGCTCTGTTCTGTGGCTGCTCTAGAAGTGTCATTAGCCGGTTTAAACCGCCTTCCCCACGAATCCATGATGCAAACTCATACATGGTTCCATAAAAGTTTTTAGCGACAACATGTTCGTCTTCCTCATCCTCTTCCTCTTCCTCTGCCGTATAATCCTCGTCATACGTATCATCATCATCATCGTTATTATCATCCGCACCTTGATCCTGCTGTTCTGCTTCTTCTTGCTCCTCTTGTTGCTCTTCTTCTTCTTGCTCCGGTTGTTGTTCTTGCCTTCCAAACTCATATGCAGCTCCGCTTTGACCATATGCATCACCAAAAATATCTGGGAAACTAAATTGGTAATCAAATGAAGGGACGTAATGTCCTTGTTGTAATGTTCGAAGCACAATCAGCCGTCAAAACGACGCAAACAGGTTGGATCGGCCTCTAAGTTGATAAGTCGAACCAAGTCATCATCCGTCATCATTAATGACTTAATCAACTTTCCAGATCGAGCATGCTCCAACGAATAAAGCGCATAGGGGATAAGCCGTGAGTTAATTTGTGTACGGGCTTCGATGCTTGCTCTTAAGGATAACAATGTTAATTGGTCGGTCCGAAGTGGGGCAAGCTTTTCGTCCCCACCTTTGTAATCTGAACCCAAGAAACAACCTCCATACTTTACAGTTACACGTGTCCAGGTAGACATCTGGAAAGAATTAAAAAAGAAAAAAGTATCTTAGTACTCCGCAAAACCAGACTTAGTACTCCGTAAACAACACATAAGATAAGCTAACATGCGGAGAGCAAAGATTATACGTGAATTTAAAAAATATATTAAAAAGTAATTATAGTAATTTATTCGTAACTGTATGTGTAATCAAGCATAGATATTTACTCCTCAAATCAAGCAAAATCAAGCATAGATATTTTATAACTAATAATACGTACATATTTACTCCTCAAATCAAGCAAAATCAAGCAAAGATATTTTATAACTAATAATACGTACATATTTACTCCTCAAATCAAGCAAAATCAAGCAAAAAAATTCGTTCAAATCAAGCATAGATATTTACCCTCAAATAAAACAAAAATCATACGTATATATTTACCTAAAATCATACGTATATATTTACCCCTCAAATCAAGGAAAATCATACGCCCTCAAAATAATACATAGATATTTACCTAAAATCAAGCAACAAATATAACAATTTATGGAATAGGTTTACCTTTAAAATTGTTTCACACTCTCGCTCCCTCGCTCTCGTTCTCTCTCGCGTTTAAAGGACCCTCGCTCCCTCCCTCTCGTTCTACGAAATAAAATTCTCGCTCTCTCGCACCCTCGTTTGTCTTGCTCTCCTTGTTATAGAGTTCAATTTTTTTTGCATGTGAAAATAATCATGGAAGAGTATAAGCGTGTTGCATGTGAAGAGGAAAAGAATCAGATTCCTCCTACTGTGTATAGAGTTCAGTTTTTTCTGCATCTATTGTTGCATGTGACTAGATAAAAAGGTAAGTGAATATCTTTTCAGATTTTTTTTCTCTCTAAATAGTACATGTACACTTTGATTCTTGATTAAAAAAAAAAAAAAAGCTGTTGGACTACTGCATGCATGAGACGAAATTATTCTGCATGCATGAAGACAAAAAAGGCTGGACGTTGGTCAACACATGTGATAGATTAAAGTAGTTAGAGAGAGAATGTTAAATAAGTAAAAGACAAGACACTTGCTGATCGATCGGAGAGCAAAGATTATACATAAATTTATACATAAATTAAAAAAAAAAAAATTATATGTGCCGATCGATCGGCACTGCCCGATCGATCCGCAGTTATACAAAAAATAAATATATGGCCCGATCGATCGGACAAGGCCGATCGATCGGACCATATTTTTTTTTTAAATTATGTTAAAAATAAAAATAAAAATAAATATATGGTCCGATCGATCGCAGAGATCATATTTAATTTTTTGGACTTGACACTTGCTGCAAAAACAAGACATTTGCTGCAAAAGTAGGAGGAAATAGAAAAACCTATTAACCTAGGTACCTTTTATAGGTTTTAGAAGACAAAATGTACATTTTTGCAATTATGGAATCTCATGTATATTTTTGCATTTTCACATGTTTGTTAATTGGGTAAAATACTTGGGAAATATTTGGTCGTTATTACAAGGGCAATAGACTCGGCAGCTTACTTTCAAGATACTTCATGCGGTTGCTTTGTCTTTTACGGTGTTGAATTTCTTCAGTAAAACTATTTTTACAGCGTGCCACGTCAGAACCAACCAAAAATATAACGTTTGTTTAGATTTATAACTAAGTATGGTACATTCAATATTTTAAGAATATAAATATAAATAAATGAAGAAAAGAAACCTGATTTTCTACTAGGAAATAGGTAAAGAGAATGAATTCATATTTTATTTTTGCAATCTAAATAGTGATTAGGGTTATCTTCGTTACAAAAATATATATTTGTTTTTAATCAGGGGTGGATCCAGGATTATAAGGGAAGGGGGGCGAAACTTAAATATTCGATAGAAAAGATGGTAAAATGTACATTTAGGGGAACGAAATACGAAATTTCTTAAAAATTACATATAAAAAATCGTGTTTCGACAAGAGTTCGGGGGGCTGCCGCCGCCGAGCACCCCCTTGGATCCGCCACTGTTCTTAATATAAGTATTACTCTAATGTTACAATAATTCTTCAAACTTAATTCCACACGTTTAATATTTTTTTAAATGCATATTTTGGGACAAAAATAATGGCTTGAATGATCAATCATTTTATATCATAGTCTCCTCTCCTTAATTCAATTTTTATATGTGGTGAGAATCAAACCCCAATAATGTTTCCCACGTTATTCATGCTAATTCATTAATTATTGTAGTTGAAAACAAATCATGTACAATAGTTATTAAAAACAAATCATGTACAAATCATGATACACATGTTCGATGTGGGAGTATCTAACTAGTACACGAACATTCTCTCCGAAAAAATGTATACCCTCATGCCACATTTATTATAAGAATATATATAATACTTACAAAATCATTATACTTTCAATAAATAAAGAGAGTAATATACAATGATATAAATTGTGTGATATAGAAACTTTCATATACATAATTATAGCTCCAAAGAAAATAATTAGACAGTCCTATTGGAATGACATAACGGGTAAAGTGCTTATCGGCTGCAGATTACTCGCTATAAAAAATTAAAAAACCACCCAACTATAAAAAAAAAAAGAAGAAAATAGTTTTTGAGACGGTCTAACACAAGTTTTTGTATTATCTGCATGTTTACCCGACGTCCGTAGCCAACCCTAAAATCCTCGATACTAGAACGGATAAGGTATCTACGAGAGAGCTGTTACAAAACAAATTCACCAAGTGCCTTCTATTCCTCTATTTCAGTCCAACGACAACAAAAAAAAAATCAAGAAAGAATGAACAAATTGCAACTTTTGAAGCACTAATATACAAGTTTTGACACTCACAGCTAGTCATGAATTAAGGTGGAGTAAGAGTGATGTCGAAGTTAGTACTTGATCACGTGATGGCGAAGCCAGAGTTCGTACATGATCATGTGGAAAGCGTCGTGACTCACAGCAGGTGAGTTCCACTGGAAGTGCTTCTGGACCTGACAACAGAGGATCACAATCTCCAAGTGCAAAATGAAAATAGTATATGGATATGATCATGCCTTAACCATACTAGAGAGTGGAATCATACCTTCACCAAATTGTTGTGCAATCTAACAAACTCTTCTTGTGTTATACTATTCAGAATTTGCTTAAGCTGATAGACATCCTTCTCCTTTAGTACCACCGCAAACTTATGCCAGTTTAGTATGTCGTTGAAGGGCAAGTCGTAGTAATTAGAGAGTATCACTGCACAGAACAATTCATAGTTAACCAATATAGTACGGAGGATTGAGTACTTTAAACATATTGTTGGTATGCACAATGGGAAGAGAGGGTATTAGTTCTCACCCGGTATGCATCCGTAATGTATTGAGTCTGTTATACGGGCACTATTGACTTGCGAGCCACCAGGGCAGATGCAGAATTTTGTTCTGTAAAACCTCTTGTGGTACACGAGGTGTCCGGTGGCTCTGTTAATTCTGTTGTTTGAAATATCAAGTTCCGTATCGTTTTCCCATACTCGTGCTAGAATGACCCGAATCTTGGAGTTCCTATGCCCTGCCCAGAAACCAAGTGTTGTCCTGCAACAAATGATAACAGAAAGTAGTTCTTAACGAGTAAATCGAAATGAATCAATGGACATTGTTAGAGGAAGAGTAAATCGAATGCAAACCATGGAAGAATTAAGAGGTCCAAACTTGAAAAGTACCTATTTTCTATATCATTTCCTCCGGCTGGAAGGGCGAAAGGCTGAAGAATTTGAGGGAGCGCGACATCTTTGTGTGGTATAAACCCAACATCATAGCTGGGAGAGCAAACAACACGAATTGAGTTTTTTACAAGATTTGGGAGTCCTTCAGTGGCCCTCACACCAACATCATGACAAGTAACAAAGAAATGATCTGCACCTAGAGTTCTATTCCAATACGGGTACTTGAACATCAAGCTTTCCACATAGTCCCGGACAATTATGATCATGTTCTCATATGATATACCCTGCATTTTATGTTACAGTATTTCATAAATCAGTAATCAAAACCTCAAATTTTAACATAAATAAAACAAAGGACATGGTTGCAGGCAGATATCATTATCAGTATTAAAAATACATAGAACAGGAGAAGAACACAAGAAAACTCGTTAAACGACCAATACCTACTAACTTCGACTACATGACAAGTAATTCAACAAAAACTTTATACATTCTTTACATGAGTGTGAATTTCTATATATCACAGCATTCTGCATAGAGCCGAGGTAGCAGATGATTTTTAGTATTGAGCTAATGGGGCAAGGACCAACAAAATACAGATTGTAAATCATGTTAATCTTCCAGCAAGCAAAATATGTAAAACGGGAGAACAAGTGGTGAAGTTAAATACAGCATTAGATGCTTTTGATGTGGAATTCAGTCAACCAAATTAGGAATTAATTTAGATGGAGAACAAATTAGAAGCAAAGACAATCATAAAGCACCAGGAATGAGATAAGTTGACAACTAGAATGGAATGAGATAGCTTCTGTCTGCTGAACCATGTATCGCGATATCAAACAACAAAATCGTTATGCATGATGAGGAACATAAGATTATTGAACCTGATCCTCTAGTAAGTTAGAATAAGTGGGAACAATAACAGATAGTAAGTAGGAATGTAGTGCTAAATTGACTTATGCAACTGGGTAAAATGACTTCAGCTGCCCTTCCTAACTTCTCCATTTCTAAGGGAAGTACACCCATAGATCAAGCCGTAAAGCATGCCTTGACTGTTTTCGTAGGCCAATAACTTATTTCCTACACAATCCTCATTTACCAAGCTAAAACTTTTCTTTCACCTTATAAGTTACAAGCAGCATTTTACAAGAAGACATGAATAGATTCTTCAGAAGGAAACATGATAAACAGATTTTCTTACAAAATCGAAATCTAGGAACGATCCAAGAGAAGATAAATTATACTACTTCTTAAATAATAACTCCATCAATAGGTCTAAACGTGGCATGGCATATAAACATTATCACTATCTTTAGCAATGTTCAACTTGCTATATGAGCTAATTTCAAAGGCAGAAAGATGATTGATTTGTAGTGAAAGGATGTAGCATTTACAGAACAAAAGCATTCAATAAACTCAAGAACAAGCTGACTCTCCGAAACAAGCAATCAGAAGAAACGCGCAAATTTTCTTTCTACGCTCCAATCCATAAAACAGTGTTTCAGAATGCAAATTCCCAAATTTCAACGTACCTTTCCTCGCATCTTATGGCAAGAGATGGGGATGAAGAACAAATCTGCCCGATTTGGATCATCCGTCACGAAATTACTATCTTTAAGATTCTGAAAGAAGTATCCTTCGCGCGCATATTTTCCGGTTAGCTTCCGCGGCGTTTGATAATAGGTCTTCGGATCCCCATCGGAGTAAACGTACACTTTGAATCTCTTCAACATCTCCCCATAGTTCAACCTAAATACCTTGGGCAAATGATAAACGTCGTCGTCCTCCACATCGTCGCTCTCCTCTCCACCCTTCTCCGCATTATCAACGTCGGCATAATCAGAAACCTAAAAGCAAGAGAAATTGATAAAATCAAACCATAAAATGCAGTAATTTTAGCCAATTGCACAGACAAGGAGATGAAAAAGTAGTACCTCGGGCACTGAGGCTTGTACCGCGCGGGTGGTAGGGATAGTAGTCCATGTAGATAGGAGATACGGGGAGCGTAGGGATTTAAGGGATAGACAAGTGAAGGTAACAAGTGTCAAGATAGCGACGGTGAGGACGGAGCGCCGGAGCGTGCAGGCAGCGGCCGAGGACGGAGTCTGCTGGTGTTTTATCGCCGACATCACCGGGACGGAGCTGATGGCCGCCGGTGAGCTCTTAGAGGCCGTGCCTAACCGTAGATTTGTGTCCCGAAGCTAAACGCCAGTCGACAGGGGCGGTTGCCGGAGCGAGGAGTGAGCCTTTTTGCTTTATTTTGCAACTCGTAATATATTTTCCGATAATAAATAATGAATTTTCACATTAGTTCGAAACTCCAAAATTAAAATATGATCATGAAGATTACTTCTCTCTAAATATTATGCCTGTAAAAATCCACAAACGTTTGTGTGTATCATTTTTATATATGTTTATGTGTACCACGCTAAAGAAAGATATTGACATCTTTCATTTATTTTAATGAGAAATGTCACATATCATTACTCTTGTGCTGTTGCATACACTAAGGGTATACGAACATAGTACATACAAGTTGCTCTAATAAAAATCTGTCTTTTTTTTCCAATTGTTGTGTCAAATCCTCGAGAGAAGATATCTAAATATATCTTTAAAATAGGGTGGATCATGTTGGCACCTCATTCTATATAGGAATTAGGAACCAATTTATGTTCATTTATTCATTTAATCACTCAGATTGAATATGTTTTGAAATATTCTTTATATATAATTTTTGCATGTTTTATGCGGACATAAAAATTATAAAATTACTGATTATGCATTGGAATATTCTTTATATATAATTCTTGCATGTTTTATGCAGAAAGAAAAAATTATAAAATTACTGATTATGCATAGTTCTTAATTCATACATAATTGTGAGTTTTTATCAAATCCATACCATATAATATCATAAATATTAAGATAAAATCTAAATAAGATAGGTGCCTCTATTTCACCATGTTTGAACGGATGACATGAATTGCAAGTACCTCTTTGCAAACCACAAAAAAATCTCGGTGCAGCCGCGTAGAATCATAAGGAATTTTTTTTATCCAAATGAAATTACGAAGAGGTAAATAACAATTCTTTATAAACCATAATATGGCTCGGTGTTAACTTTTGAAATCACGATGTTGGATTTTACATCAAAGTTGATTGCAAATCGCCCCCTATATTTCAGATAACCACAATAATGACCCTTTTTCAAAGATTTCCTTACTCCAAAGTCCACATCCCAAGAAGGTAACAAAGTAGAGAGTAACGGTCATATAATTTGAACGGACAGTCTATACAAATTCAAACGTCCAATCCGCTCCGAAACGCACACATATTGCAGAAAAAGTAGCCATTGCTGCTGGTTTTTTTCTCTCTCTCTATTCTTCTAACTCCCACAAGCTAAACAGATTGACCGAAAATTGAAAACCCCAAATCGCAAATCCAAATGGAGCAAGATCACGAGATGAAGTCGCTCGCGGGGAATCAAGAATTTTACGTTCCTTCTAGTGGCTTCGATATGGAAAAGGCGAATAATGCGAATCAAGAAACCGGAGTTTCTCCTATGGAAGAAGATGAAAATGAGGAATCTTTGGCTGATTTGATGGTTTGGGATTCTGGAGCGAGACTAATCCCGAGTGGCTTCACTAGTCCTTGTTCTGCTGGTACGTCTTCTACATGTTTCTGAAAAGATTGAGAGAATTTAGATTAGGGTTATTTTCCTTAATGAATCTGAATTTCTGAACTGGGAAATTACTGATTTGAGAAGCTATTGTGGTTTCTGTAGCAAATTTCTGTTACTTTTTTTTTTCTTGATGATACTAGGTTATATGTTTTTGAAAATTAGTTCAAAATATGGGTGAATTTTAGTAGATTTTTAGGGAAATCTGATATGCCATGTGAGTAGTTTCTTGATGATGCTAGGGTTTACATGTTCTTGAAAATTAGTTCAAAAGAGGGGTGAATTTTAGTAGGTTTTTGAGGAAATGTGGTTTGCCATGTGAGTTTGTTCTTTAAATAGTCTCTTATTCGTTCTATGGAAGATCGATTTCAATATCTTATAATAGGTATTACGGTATGATGAAAAAAAAAAAAAAGAGAACTTAGAAGGTGAGTGCAGGGGAAATTCATGAAAAAATTGCCTTTTCATGTGTAAGCCTCTTTAGAGAGTTGCAAAAAATCTTATGTTGCTTCCAAGAGTTAGGTGATTCTTCTGTAATTTTTTATGTTAGTGATGCTCAAGTTTGTTGTTTTTTTTAAAATCTCATCTCATTTCTTTGTTGATCAGAGGAAATTGTTCTTTTTGTCAATGCTGGTTCCATGACATCGACGGAAACAGAGTCCGGTGTCAATTTTCTGGCAGATAACTTTTTCGAAGGTGGAGACACTATACAAACAGAGGATTTCATCACCGAGGGTGGAAACTGTTCGTTCATTTATCAGTCCGCACGATTAGGAAATTTCAGCTATCGCTTTGCTAATCTTCCGACTGGGGATTATTTCATTGATCTCCATTTTTCTGAAATAATCAACTTCAATGGGCCCAAAGGAATGCGAGTGTTCCATGTGTTTATGCAAGATGAAAAGGTAAGTTAAGTAACAAAACACCACTGTTTTTAAGCGAATCTTTGTTATTTGTGTCTGTATTTTACAGTCAAGAGGAATTTTACTGCAGATTCTGTCTGATTTCGATATCTTCTCGATTGTTGGCTTCAACAAACCTTTGCAAGTCATTGGGGCCAGAGCTGTTGTTAAGGATGATGGAATTCTTACTTTAAGGTTTGAAGGGGTATTTGGAAGCCCTATAGTTAGTGGAATCTGTGTTAGAAAAGCACCTAAAGGCACAGGTATTTTGTGTTTTTTACAGCTAATTGATTTTACATGGCATATTTTGTAGAAAATAACTAAGAGTATTTCATTATCTGTTACTGTTTGCAGCCTCTCAGTCGGCTCGCGAACACGTTATGTGTACAAATTGTTCAGCACAGATAGAGTATCCTTCAACTCAGGTATGTGGTGAATAAGCATGCATGTGGATTAAGAGCCCAAGTTTGAAAAAGAATATGATTTTCATTGTGTGGAGATTGCAGAAAAAAGTTCTGCGAACTAAATCCGTTGCCAAGTATGAAAAAGACATACAAGATTTGAAAGATATGTTAAAGCAGAAGACGGACGAATGTTATCAATCTTGGATGTCTTGGAGTACTGCCAATGAACAACTACAGAAGGTTAGGATGGACCTCGACAATAAGACGTTTCAAACATATTCACTAGGTAAGAATTGGTGCTCTGAATTCTTTTATCTACTTTTATGCCATGTCTATTTAGTACTCCCTCCGTCCCATTATTAATGTCCCACTTGCTTTTTTTGGTTGTCCCATTATTTATGTCCCATACCAAATAAGGAAATAAATGAGTGGACCACAATCAATCTAAGCAAGTGGACCCCACCTCTTTATATTTTTAAACCACAACTTTACACCTTTACCTCCATTATCTTAATTACCGTGCCCAGTCCCAATGGGACATAAATAATGGGACGGAGGGAGTATATTTCATGAGTTTATTTGCTTTCATTAACATACTTTTCAACTTATATTCACAACTTGAATAGTTGTCAAGTGCAGCCACATGTTCAATTGATTTTGTAATTCGATTTTGTCTCGAATTTTCTTCAGACCAAACTCTAGAAAAGCAAGCTGAGAATCTTAGGGTCCTTGCAAGCAAGTATGAGCATGACCAGAAATCTTGGACAGAGGCCATCACTAACCTAGAGCAGAAAGTAAAGGTGTGACGACATTTTTCTCTACGGAAAAAATATTGTGTTTCCATTTGGAATTCATTTGCATTGTATGAGGCAAGTTGATATTTTGTTTGTACAGATCATGAAACAAGAGCATTCGGAGCTTTCTCGCGAAGCACATGAGTGTGCAGACTCCATTCCTGATTTGAATCAAATGGTTTCTGCAGTCCAGGCACTTGGTAAGCCTTAGAAATAAAATCAATAATCTTTTACATGAGATGAATATAGTGTAATCTTGGTCCTTGTACAGTCGAACAGTGTGAAGATCTCAAACTAAAGTACAACGAAGAGCAAATGAAGAGACGGAAGCTTCATAATCAATTGCAGGAGACAAAAGGTGATTTCATTTGTGATTCTTTTATCGCATATCTCATACTATATTTGAATATTTTATCAAGTTTTTTTTTGTGTTATCAGGAAATATCAGGGTATTTTGTCGTTGCCGTCCCCTAAGCAAGTCAGAGGCCGTAGCTGGGTGTGCATCGGTAATAGAATTCGATGCTGCCAAGGATGGAGATCTTGGAGTTGTGGTAAACGGCTCCACCAAAAAGAATTTCAAGTTCGACCGTGTTTACACTCCCAAAGATGATCAAGGTGCTTCCTTTAAGCTTTTTTTTTTTTTGATAACATGATAAAATAGTAAATGTCAATTCTTTATTAAGTTCTGTTCTCTGTTTGTACCAGTTGATGTTTTTGTGGATGCTGCGCCAATGGTGATTTCGGTTTTAGATGGATACAACGTCTGCATATTTGCTTACGGACAGACAGGAACTGGCAAGACATTCACAATGGAGGGTACTGAGGCGAACCGGGGAGTCAACTATAGGACCCTAGAAGAATTGTTCAAGATTGCCAATGAGAGGATTGAAACAAACACTTATAACATTTCAGTTAGTGTGCTTGAAGTTTACAATGAACAGATAAGAGATTTGCTGGCAACAGAAACATCCAAGAAGTAAGCTTCTTTACATACTTTTGAATTAGTTTAAAAGGGTGGTTAGCCAATTAACTATCGAATATTGAATAATTCTAGATTGGAGATAAAGCAAGCTTCTGAGGGATCCCATCATATCCCTGGGATTGTCGAAGCGAAAGTGGAAAACATTCAACAAGTCTGGAATGTTCTTCAAGCAGGAAGTAGTGCCCGAGCTGTTGGATCGAATAATGTGAACGAGCACAGCAGTCGCTCCCACTGGTAATAGATTTTTTTTTGCTGTCTTTTAGTTTCTTTCTTGTCTGTCATCTACATGGCCTTATCCTCACCCTCTCTCTATCTCTCTCTCAGCATGCTCTGCATTATGGTAAGAAGCAAAAACCTTATCACCGGAGAATGCACCAAAAGCAAACTCTGGCTTGTGGACTTAGCAGGAAGTGAGAGGCTTGCGAAAACTGATGTTCAAGGTGACCGCCTTAAAGAAGCTCAGAACATCAACCGTTCGCTTTCTGCTCTTGGAGACGTAATATCTGCTTTAGCAAATAAAAGCAGCCACATTCCGTACAGGTTATTATTAGCAATAGTCACCATTTTCATTTTGCTTTGATTTACACCACTATATCAGTAGCTTGACTTCAGTGCCTAATTGACATAATTTGCAGAAACTCGAAGCTGACTCATATACTGCAGGATTCATTAGGTAAATTTGATTGTTCTCCTCTCTTTTAGACACTCTTTGTAGTTACAAAGATTCTGATCTTCGCAGATTTGCTCATTGTTTACATTTTTTTGCAGGAGGCGACTCAAAAACCTTAATGTTTGTACAGATTAGTCCATCAGATCAAGACATAAGCGAGACGCTGAGTTCACTTAACTTTGCAACCCGAGTTAGAGGCGTTGAATTAGGTCCTGCTAGAAAGCAAATTGATTCAAATAATGAGCTCCAGAAGGTGAAAACAATGGTAAGTCTTCTCCTATATATCACTTTGCAAGCTCTCTCTAGAATCTGGTTTTCATTCTCCTTTATATCTCTATTTCTTGATGTAGCTTGATAAAGCACGGCACGAATGCAAGTCAAAAGACGAATCTTTGAAAAGGCTCGAGGAAAACTTGAATAACCTAGAAAGCAAAGCCAAAGGGAAGGACCAGGTGTACAAAAACCAACTGGAAAAAATAAAAGAGCTAGAGGGCCAAGTGGAGCTGAAGGCATCAATGCAGAGTCAAACTGAGAAACAAGTTTTGCATCTTTCGGAGAAGTTAAAAGGGAAGGAAGAATCCACTTCCAAACTTCAGCAGAAGGTAAGAATCTGATTTCTATGCGCACACCAACTCTAGTATGCCTGCTTGAGAAGTTTGGATTAATTTGTCTTCGATTTTCGATTTTTTTTTGTGAAGGTCGCGGAATTAGAGAACAAGCTGAAACTACTAAAAGAAAATCATTCTACAACATACCAAAAGAAGGTAAACTACACTTGTTACACTACTTTTACTGCATGCTGCGAGTCTAATCGTTTTCGGTTTTGTTTTATAGGTTAATGATCTCGAGAACAAGCTGAAAGATCAAATGCAACAATCTGAGTCTAGTTCTTTAACCCTTCAACAAAAGGTTTGTGCAATTAGTGACTTGTTGTCAATCCAACATACTTCTGAAGATAAATCACTTTATTAACGAGTGTCTTTTATCATTTTGTTTAGATCAAAGAGCTCGAGAGAAAGTTGGTAGAACGAGAAGAAAACGAAGAGCATCTCTCCCTTCGTCAAAAGGTACTACTCATTACATTCATACATTACAACTAGCCCTTCATGGATGTTCATTATTTCATTATGTATTTTGCCTACGGCAGATTAAAGAACTTGAAGACAAAGTGAGAGAGCAAGAACAGCAGCTAGCAGCATCCACAACAATCTCCGAATCCGTAAATCCATCAAAATCGACTCCCAAGGAAAACAAACCATCAGTCAGAGAGGAGATGACAAATGAATCCGAGCACCGTATTCTAAGAACTTTACATCTACCAATCCGAAGAGGAAGTCACGGTTCTGCTGCGGTAAAGGAAAACGAGCCTCTCCGAAGGAAGAGATTGTCAAGAAGTAGTGAAGTTGAGAACCAAAGCGGAGTCACACCTTCAGTGACTGATCACACGTACAAAGGGAGGCGTTCGGATCCACCAAAACCTGCTGCTGGAGCTCTGAGAGCAACGAAGCCAGCCATTGTGGGGCAGAGGCCCGTGGCTCGTGCCAAGACAAGCCGGGACCCGGTTCAGGCGGTCAAAGAGAGGGAGAGCAAGAAGAGAACTTGGACTAGGTAGTGAACTAACTAATGCTTGATCTGCTCTAACTGCTACACATTGTAGTTTGTAGTGTGTTGTGTGTAAGTTTGTCTATGAGTGTTACTAAATGTGATTTTTAAAGTGAAAATCGAGCTTATTTGATACGATTACTTCGAGGGTAGAGTGAAGACACGCGCTAAAGGGTATTTCCTCAAAATATAGTTGTGATGGCTCATGAAATTCTTGCATGCAGTTTGCAAACTGACAGTTGAAGGCACAGAAATCTCCATTAAATCAGTTAGTCTATCACGTTAATCACGCTACACTACTCCAACAATTTCCTTTTTGTTTGTTTGTCTATTAATTAATTAATTAAAATATAATAGGAAAAAGGTTGCCTTTTGAATATTCAGTTTCTGTGACAATTCCATAAAGCAAAAAGCTTATAACCACCAAAAGGAAAAAAACAAGGGAATATTAAGTAAATCTTGGTATTTTTTCTGTCTTTTAAAAAAGCTATTTATTGTAATTATTTTGAATAATCTTGACCCTTATTACATATATATATATATATATATATATATATATATAATAGGGAGTGGTTCCCGTGTGAACAACCCTTATCGTGTAAACGTGTGAACACTGCACTTTAAAGACAAAACGTATTGCACTTTTAAGGTAAATATGCTGCACTTTAGTACTGCACTTAAGGACAAACGTACTGCACTTTAAAATGCAATATCTTTACATTTAAAATGTAGTACATTTGCCTTTAAAGTGCAGCGTTCACACATTCACACGATAAGAGGTTGTTCACATTTGAATATCCTCCTATATATATATATATATAGGGTGTGGATCTGGTGAGAACCTACCCTTAACGTGAGAACTGCGAACCATGCATAATTCTTATATAATTTATACGTAATCGTTATATATTATATGCAAAAAAATCTATAATTTTACACTTTTGCCCTTCTACATAAAAATATGTATAATGTAAAATTATATATTTTTTGCATTAAATATATAACGATTATGCATAAATTATATAAGGATTATGCATGGTTCACAGTTCTCACGTTAAATGCAGATTCTCACATGATCCACTCCATATATATGTATATATATAAATGTATCAAAAAAAAATTAAGAATAGTAGTACATTATGCTTACTCTAGGAAGACAATTTAGATAACAATGGGAAATCATAAACCATAATAATAAAGAAATTATGGAATTATGTGTTGAAAAATTAATCACTAATGGTGAATAGTACATATATAATTTGTGATAAGTGTACACTAATTAACTTGAGAGTAGCAATAATGAATTCTAATCACATAATTAACTTAAACAGTGCTAATGCAGTTGCTTACTTGCTTATGTTGTTAAGACAACCTATTCTGTCTACCTTGTATTAATTAATACTCCCTCCGTTTCGTTATTGATGTCCACTTGGAAATGGGCACGGAGATTAAGAAATTTTATTTGGAGATATATTTAACGAGTTTTAATTATATTAATAAATTGACACGGTTTTCAATGAATGGTTGGTGGGAATGTATGTGAATTTATCTAAATGTTATTAAGGCATAGTTTAAGCATTTGATTTAATTTTTTTTATTTTTTTTATGTTGTAATTAAAGAAATAATCTAAAGTTTTCAAAAAGTTAAAAATCAAAAATTTTCTACGTTCGGAGCGGAGCGGAATCGTGTAAAAGAGAAACTTTTGGAGAGAGAAAGTGTATAAGAATATGAGGTGGGTAATGAATAATGAGGGGTCCACCTCATATGGGGTGGATAGTGAGTAATTTGTCATTTTAGGAAAGTGGACATTAATAATGGAATAGACCAAAATGGTATAGTGGACATCAATAAAAAAACGAAGGGAGTATTATTTTATAAGTTCAGCACATATATTAATATCAATTCGAATTAATTAAACACCATCAGCAACATATAGTCTGAGTAATATACTGCATTTCTATTACAATTTACAAACCCTATGCATCGCAATAATCTCTCTTGTTCAATAAATCAAAAGCTGATATCTGTTTCAATAATCGCACACTGGCTTTTACAGGCACCTCCACTGTGCATGAGAGAGAGAGAGAGAGGGATGATAAGCTTTTATAGTAATGCAACAACACAGAAAGGGCTCCCCTTTGATCTGCTGCCACCGATCTGCAGCTACAAACACACTGCCAGTAGACTTATTACCTGATTCAGAGCGACATCGACGCTACTCATCCAACCAATCAAAATTCAATCCCATAACGCTCCAAAAATCCACCCCTCCCAATAACATCTTCTCTCTCTCCTGCCCTTTGCAGCGATTGGTCATCAGTCTTGTCAAGAGGAGTAGAAACATAATTTACAAAGCTTATCTAATTAAACTGTATCATCATGGCTAAATACAAGATTAATTAGCTTCTTTAATTTGATTAATTAATTAATTCTGTGTTTCTTCATATCTAACACATAACAAAGAACAACAACACACGAAAAGCATATAGTAAAGCTAGGCTACAATACACATTGATTAAGCTTGATTAAAAAAAAAACCCTAACACATATTTTAAGGGAGTGAAGAAGTAAACTGAGTCAGCTCATTCCACGCTTGAGTCCCAGAATTACTCCAATTATTCCCCGAGTTGCCATTCAAATCACCGCCGCTACTCGTCGCCGGATTAATCGGAGCTACGGCGGCGTAAGAATTACTGAAAAACCACTCAGTTGTGGAAAAGTTGTTATCTTTATTTCGTGACGTTCCGATCAGATCACAGGAATCCGCCTTTGGGGTTTCCAAGTTGTGAAACTGAATGGCTTGGGTCTTCTCGAGGCTTCCAGAAGCTTCTTTTTGACTATTTTCAACGAACAGCGTTGCTAATCGTTGCTGCTGGAGCTTCCAGTGCAAGTCTTGGTTGATGGAGCTCAGGGATTCGATCGAAGACGCGAGATTGGTGTGGCTGTGGATGTTTGAAGAAGCTAAGGGGAAATTAAACCCCATTAGAGAAGGATCGAGGTTGAAAGATGGGGTTTGAGTGATTGTAGATGAGGTGTTCGATAAATTGTCAAAGGATGGGAATTGGTTGAAAAGATTGGTAGTGTTTGGAGAGTGGAGTTTGGGGATGTTGATCTGAAAATCCATGGCCGGCGAGAGGCCTTGGAAGAATTTGAGGCCTCCGGCGTCGGAGGAGGCGGAGGAGTCTTTGGAGTCGCCGCCGGAGAGGCGCGGCGAGGACTTCATCTTTTTATTTTTCCTGCATCCGCCGCCGATGGGGACGTTGCGGAGGGCGCCTCCTTTGGTCCAGTAGCGGCGGCACGTCTTGCAGAAGTGGCGCGGCTGCGTGAGGCTGTAGTTGTTGTAGTAGCAGAACTTGGTGTTGGGGGAATCGCAGCGAGGGCATTTGACGGCCGGCTCTTGAGGCCTCGCCGACGACGTCGTTCTGCGGGTGGCGGTGGAGGGGTGGGTTTCGTCTTTGGCGCTGGGTTTTCCGGCGAGGTTGGTGTTGTTGGTGGGTGGCATCACTGGCATGTTGGGGAGAGGAAACCCTAGGTAAGAAAGAGAGAGAGAGAGAGAGAGAGAGAGAGAGAGAGAGGGGATTATTGGAGTAATTTCCTTTTGGAGAGGGAAAGATGGTGAAGTGAATTCATTGGATTCATGCTTGGGGTTGATGGAAAATGAGAGGATGTTGAAGAGCTCCTGTGATCTTCATCAAGTGGAAATTAAACCAGAGTTAGCTTGCCTTTCTTTGAGAGAGAGAGAGAGGGAGAGAGAGAGAAATGTGACTGTGTGTGTATATATATATATCTTCTATTTCAGTATCATCTTTATATAGCATATCATGCAATTTCTAACATTATAATATGTGTTGTCAAAATTAATTAATTACGAATACATAACTTAATAACTCAATCAGATAATTTTCTTTTTTCAAAAAGTTATTTCATTTTGTATATATTTCATCAGTCATACATTTTGATTCAGCTCACTAACATACATTCAGAATATAAACACAACTCGAATCGATATTGAAATAAAATATAATACGATTCGATACACAATATAATATAAAGCAGGAGTACATAATTTGCAAGAAACAGAATGGAGTAGAAGGAAATAAGGCTAAGGATCCTCTATCCCAATTTTTGGTGTCTCATTCGGTGGCCCACCAATCACGCGGTGCCACGCGTGCATTGATGGACCATGTTATCAATAAATAAATAATATTTTACTAGTAACATGGCCCACCAATGCACGCATGACACCGCGTGATTGGTGGGCCACCGAATGAGATACCAAAAATGAGATAGAAGATCCGTACTCGGAAATAAGAATCCACATGTACTTGAAACAGCAAGGTAAAGCAGAATGAAGGAAGAAGAAAAAAGGTAAAAAAAGAAGAAGAAAAAAGAGCCAAAAATCCAAAGTGAGGCCCACAAATACTGGGAATCTGTCTTGTCTCCATTTATTTATTATTTTACTTTTTAATAAATAAAATAATGTTGATGGTAGGATGGCCATAATTTGGTGATGATGCAAATGGATTTGAAAATGCAAAGGGAATTTGATTAATCCGGCGTCCGATTTGTTCACATTTATGGTTGAAGAAAAGGAGTTGGTTAGAGTTGCATGGATGGGAAGAGGAAGTGTGTCATTGTGTACAGAGAGTTGATGTGAGAGATGAGATGTGAGAGAGAATGGAAGTTAGTCAAATAGTAATGAAAGAAGAAGAAGAAGAAGAGTTTGGAATTAGATTTCAGAGCAGCAGCAGCAGAAGCAGCAGGTTTATTGGTTTGGGGGAGACAACTCTTCACACTTCCCACTTTTGTCTCTTCCTACTTATGTAACTTCCCTTTCCCCCTTCCATTTCACTCTCATTTCTCTCTCTCATACTCCCACTTCCCCGTCCGATTTATCTTATTTTTCTTTTTGAATTGTTTCACTTAATTTTTTTTATTTTTTTAAAAGGTGAATAATTACTATACAAACACTTATCTGCACATCACCTATCACACATCTTAATTTTTATATTGAAAAGAAATAAAACAGGTCAAATGGGACTGAGGGAGTACCTTTTTCAATTTCTCTTTTGCTTAAAAAAATGTAAATAGACTAATTAGTTATGTGCATTAATGGATGAGCTAAGATAGTTAGTTATTATAATTAATAATTATAATTTGTGTTCAGATGAGATGTAATTTTTTTTGATAACGAGGAACCCGCAGCCGCTATCTTTGGTGCTCACATGGTAAACCTAACTCCTGTGCAATAGTTTGCAAACCACACATGAGAGTTAAACCATCCTAAGGTGACAGACATACATAGTATGTCCAGTGGAAATTGAACCCATAACTTTTCAATCACAGGTCATCCACCTTCACCACTACGTTATCCCATGGGGACTAGATGAGATGTAATTATTAAGGAGGTTGGAGGTACCTAGTATCACTGTAATGCCTGAAGATCTTGCACACTAATTAAATGCGCTTTCATCTTAACCAATTGCCTGCTCATATGCAACTGTACTCAACTGCACGGGAGTTACTTCACCGATCATACTAGTAACAAATAATAATTAATGTATAATAATCAGTTTTAACGGTAAAAAAGAAATGGAAGAAATAATAATGTATTCTTGTGGTGGGGCTGAAAACGTGTTGGCGCCGTAAATTGTGAAGAAACTGATTGGGGTTAGCCTAAGCAGTTCGTATCTGGTGTGTGTGTCTCGTGAGGGTGGATGTGGTGGATTCCCCGTGAGACCTAACCACAACACACAATCTTCATATATAATGTAGTATATGTACATTGTTTTGGACCCGAAGGTTATCGATTTGAATCTCACCAAAAGTGTTATATGTGAGTCTGTTGTACATGGTTTTTACTTCGGTTCATAGGCTAAAAAGAACGAAGTTCGCCAATGCGCACGACCGCATCCCCTTAGAACGAAGTTCGCCAATGCGGTTCATTGGTGGGGCTGAAAACGTGTTGGCCCTTGAATGCGTATTTCGGATAACAGTTGCAGATTTCCTTTATCGTAAAAATAAAATCAAAATATATTTCCGTCTTGCTATTACTGTCATGTATTTCTAATCAAGGTGTCCTACCATTATTGTCCTATTTCCCGAAATTAAAATATACTTACCACTATCCTATTTTTTTGGGGGGTGGGGGATTATAATAATGTCTCTCAATCCACCCCATATTTTCTCAATTCCACTGCCCAAAAATTAGTGGGTCTATCACCAATTAAATATAAAAATTATTTATTTAATTCTCGTGTCATAAAAAAAGGACAATAATACAGGGATGAAGGGAGTGTATACTTGAGGGCTACCCGAAACGGCCCAATTTAGAGGATACTTTGTTCACTTGGGCCCTTCAAGCTCTTTTTCTATACTGCCCACTATGAAATTTATTATTTATATAAGATGACTTATTAATTGTAAAACTGTTGTATTAAATATTAATACATGTAAGTAAATTTATGGTTGGTGGAATATAAAATAAATATTACTCCTTCCGTCCCGCTATAAGCATTTCCTTTAGTTTCGATACGGAGATTAAGAAAAATTATTTTAATGTGTATTTTATGATTTTTAATTGTATTAAGAAATTGACATAGTTTTCGAGGAATGATTGGTGAAAGAAAATGAAAATTATTCAAAATTTTTCAATGACTGCTAAAGGCAATCATTTTTTTTCTATATTTTTTCCATATTGTAATAGAAGAAATAATCTAAAGTTCACGAAAAGTTAAAAGTAATAAATTTTTGACTTAGAGATAGATTTTCAAAGAGAGTATAAAAATTTGGGTTGAGTAGTAAGTAAGGGAGACCCACTTCATTTTATGTTTAAGAGTAATTTTTGTCATTTGAAAAATGGACACTTATAGTGTGACAACTTAATTATAAAATATGGACGCTTATAGTTGGACGGGGGAGTATATACTTTTTTAAAATTTATTTTGAAAGTTCAATAATAGAGAAACATAAATTGATTCCTAGAAATCTTAATATATTGGTATTAAATATTAAATACGTAACGGGAATTAAACATTAAATTAATACTCTTTCCGCCCCATAGAAATTGTCATATTTTTATGGGGCACAGAGATTAAAAAAACTTGTTTTGTGTGGTATTGCTGTTTGATTTTTTAGTTGTTAATTTTGTTCCATATATTATATATTTTTTTAATAAATAGAATATTTTTTATGGGACAACAAAAAAAAAAAACTTTTTATAAGATGGAGAAAATATTAAATTAACTATTTATGTGAAATTGAGAATATAACTACAATACAAATTGTCAGTTATCTACGTATATTAATGTGCCAGTATAAAAGAGTCGTGGAATACTAATATAGAGCCGAATGTTACTAGAAAATTCTTTTGAGTCCATTTTTGTGCATCAAGGTTGAAAAGGATAGGTTCTCGTGGGCTGATCATGCACACCAATTACTAGGCCCAGTAGGCCCCATCCCGTCAGACTGAACTGTGTTCATGGATTTGTAGGGGCCCACTCGAATACAGATGTAGTTAGATGGACTATTAAATCTCCGGTTCCTTCCAAATATATAACCATTTTCCGAATATTTTATAAAAATTAAAAAAATTCATTTTTTAATAAATTAAAGGTGAGTGATCCGTGAAAGTGAGATAGCGAGAGAATAAATGATAAAGTAGAAGAGATAAATGATATAGAAGTATAAAGTAAGATAGAGAAATGATAAAATTTGAAATAATTTTTGATTTTTTTAAAAGTTATTTCCTTTTTTGGAAATGAGTTACTTGAAGCGAGACGCCCAAAAAGAAAAAACAGATCACTTTAAACTAGTTACTTATTTTAATAAAGTAGAGAAGTAATAAAGTAGTGGAGTCATGTAAAATAATATTATTCTAAAAAAAATAAAAATGATTAATTGGAGTCGTGAAAAGAAATACTCCCCCCATCCCACCAATCTTGCAACATTTCCTTTTCGAGTTGTCTCACCAATTTTGCAACATTACATAAAATAGAAAGAAAAAGAGTAAATCACATTCACTTAAACAAGTAGACCCCACTATTTTTTAACTTTACACCACTACTTTATACCTTTTACACTCACTATAAATTCTGGTTGCTCTAAAAATGAAATTATTGATGTAACTAGTTAATTAGTTGTAGTACGTGAAATTATATCTCGGTAAAATAAAATACGAACTAAGAATATGGTTTGAAATTTGGAATCGAATTAGACAAGGCATGTCGGCCTACGACAGTTTCAGAAGTCTGAAGTTAAAACTCCAAAACATGAGATCGATTTCATGACTATTCAGCAAACCATCAAGATCAACAATGGCAAGCCCCCATCGTTATTCATAGTACTAAACAAAGAAGAAGAAGCCATTCCCACACAACTCCTACTCCGGTTTCAACGACTTCTCCACATCGATCACGAACCGGTACTTGACATCCGATTTCAGCAGCCGCTCCATCGCCGTGTTTATGTAGTCGATCGGGATGACCTCCACGTCCGGTACTATGTTGTTCTTCGCCGCGAAATCAATCATCTCCTGCGTCTCCTTCAACCCTCCGATCGCACTCCCGGCTATCAACTTCCGACCTGCACTTTCCAACTCGAGTTTTCATTCAAAGACTTCTACATGTAATGGAATGAAGCAAATAAATTGAGTCCAAACTAACCTTGAATGAGAGGAAAGACCGGAAGCTGCAGAGGAACTTCCGGAGCACCGACCACGATAAGCTTCCCGTGTGGCTTCAACAAGCTCAGCAATGGCACAATTGGATGAGCTGCGGAGACGGTGTCGATTATACCATCTAGTGTGCCTACAGCAGCCTAGCAAACACAAAAAGAGTAAATTCAGTTGTAAATTGTTTCGCAATCTTGATAATTTGATGTAATAAAGCAAAAAATGAAAAAAGATCAAATTTTGATGTAGTTTTATAATCAATCTTGATAATTTGATGTAATTTGATGCAATTTGATTATACCAATCTTGATAATTTGATGGAATCTAACCTGCATCTGCTGAGGATCACGGCTGACAATAAACTCATCCACACCAAGATGCTCAATAGCTTCCTCCTTCTTACCAAGTGAAGTACTAATAACAGTGACCGTAGTCCCAAAGGCTTTAGCAAACTTAACCGCCACGTGGCCGAGACCACCGAGGCCATTGACGCCGACTCTCATCCCGGGCTTGTCGAGTCCGAAGTACTTCAAGGGGCTGTAAGTTGTGATGCCGGCGCAGAGGAGTGGGGCGCCTGCATCAAGGGGCAAGTTTTCGGGCCAACGGATGATGAAGTGCTCGTCGGCCACCATGATGTCGGAGTAGCCTCCGCGGGTGATGGTGCCGTCGAGGTAAGGGGCGCCGTAGGTGAGGATCTGCTTGGGGCAATAGTTTTCGAGATCCGTTGAGCATTGATCGCATTGGCGGCATGATCCAACCAAGACTCCGACGCCCACTTTGTCTCCGACCTTGACCTTTTTGACGGCATTGCCGACCTCAGTTACAACACCCACGATTTCATGTCTACACATGATCATTTGACACACAAAAATCAAACTTCTTAATTTTCGTGTAGAAAAAAAGTAAGACAGTATTACCGGGACAGAAGGAGTAATTGCTAGGAGCTAAACATAAACTCTTAATGTTCAAATGAAAAAGTTAAGCCATAAGGTGAAGATAGACCAAAAAATGGTGTCTTGGTGAATCCTATATAAGAGGCAAATCTACCTATAGATTTGGAGTTCAAGTAATAGGTTATGTAGTGACATGTTAATATGATTATTTACTTGTTAGAACTAAAATGAAAAGCTAAGCCATCATAAGTGAAGATTGACCCAGAAAATGATATCTTGATCCTACAATAAGAGGCAAATCTACCAACAAATTTGAAGTTAACTAACAAGGTATAGTAGTGTCTATTGATATGATTATTAACATAATGCATCCCTGCGTCCCATTTACAATGACACATTTTTCGTTTTAAGACGTCCTATTTTAAATGACATGTATCCTTAAAAGAAAATAAAATTTTAAAATATTACTAAATTATCTTTCAGAGTACTTTTTTATTTCTATCTTCTACTTTTTCATTTATTTATCTTAGGAGAAAATGAGTTAAACCCCCTAAACTATTAACCCATGTGCAAAGCACCCCTCATCTATTAAAAAGAGTTATTACCCCTCTCAACTATTTTTATACGTGCAAGTTACCCCCTCAGTTAAATAATCTGTTAAACTAACGGTCGTTTCTTTTTCCCTTTACCCTCTTCCTCCTCCCCCTTTAACATCCATCAACACCCTTTTTAACATCCACCATCAGCAGCCTTCGTCTTCATCGCTGCTCTCTAGACAATCTACGAACCCGTTGACCTTTGTTCAAGAATAGGCATGGTTGCAAGATTCTCTTTACTTTTGACAAGTATTATACCAGCAACAAATAATCAGTTGCAATATTTGTCAACACTGCTAAAACATATTATATAATTATTCTTTAGATTCTTGACTTTAAGGTGTAAAATTATTGCTCTGTTTGTTTCTTTCCCATATCTATATCCTAAAGCAGCTAAAATGAATTGGAATGGAATTGTGGTTTTTTCGGTGATTTCTTTGAACCCCAGAAATCGAGTATTTCACTATTGAAGATCATTTTTAATCTCAAAAATCATTTTTTGTATACTAATTAGAAAATTGGCCACCAACATAAATGAAATAGAGAAAAATTCAAATCGAACTACTGCGTATCTTTCACAAAAGATGAAGGTTGTCATACTAGATGACATGCCTAAACAAATTAAATAAATTCATAAAGCAATTTAAAGAAGAACACATAAGTAAGGGCGAAAGAAACATCTTCAACTCTTCCATCCCTATTCTTGATCAAAGGGCAATGGGTTCCTAGGTTGTTTAGGGAGCAGCGATACAGGATGTAAAGGGGAGGAAGAAGAGGGTAAAAGGAAAAAAAATCCGTTACTTTTAACGGTTTATTTAACTGAGGGGACAAAACGCACGTATAAAAATAGTTGAGAAGGGTAATAGCTCTTTTTAATCGGTGAAGGGGTATTGTGCACATATACCAATAGTTTGGGGGTTTAACACATTTTTTCCTTTATCTTATTTTATCATTTACTCTTTTAGAAATTCATTTATATTATCTCTTACACTATCATTTACCCATCTCTCATACTTTATCATACAATTAATTAATACTAGTAATTAATAAAAAAGAACACTTTTCAACAAGTACAATTAATAATTAGTAATTAATAAAAAAAGAACACTTTTTGGGATGTAGTTAAAACAAAGAAACAAAAAAATAATCAATGAGAAAAACACAATTTTAGACTTCTGCAACTATTCTCTCTCTCTCTCTAGAACTTACCCGGGAACAATAGGGTAGTGAGTTACCCCCCACTCATTCTTGACCATATGCAGATCTGAATGACAAACACCACAATACAAAACCTTGAACTGCACATCTTTTTCACCGGTAGCCCTGCAAAACCTCCACCATTAAACAAAAACAAAAAAACTGCCAAAAAATCAAATCTTGGAGAATCCCAGATGACAATCTTGAGATTTAAAGAAAAGGGTTTAATTCTCAGTAAAGATCAAAACCTCCTAGAAAAGTTGAAGGGAGAAAAGCTCCCAGAAGTGTCTCTTGCAGCCCATCCAAAGGCCTTGACTGGGTGCTCTGTTTCTGGGGTTTTCGCCATTCTTGATTCTTGGAAGCAAAAGGGCCACGAGATTATCAAGCAAAGAATTGGAATAAGTGGAGTTGCGAAAGGTGGGAATTTATAGCGATAGTTCAGTCATGGCGTTATCCGCGTAGACGGTAGACATAATTACGCAACTACTGCTTTATCCGTGGCCTCTAAATTAGTTACAAAAAAGGACACAAAAAGAGCATAAAAGTTTGTGTGTACCACTTTCGTATACCTTTATATGTACCACACTACAAGAGTATTGACATGTGTTAAATATGGCCACTTGATTTAATGAGAAATGCCACATGTCAATACCCTATGATCTGGTACACATAAGGGTATACGAAAGTGGTACATACAAACCGCTCTGCAAAAAGAGTGTACTTTGGAGGGATTTATTACTCATATTTTCTAGTGATTTTTGAGTTAGCATGGGCAAATCTCAATGATATACTTCAAAATATGTAAATCTAGGCCCCAAATTAAATGACAATAATTTCGTTGTAGTAATGATTCCACCCACCACCAACAAGCACATTAAATCATTCAACCATAATTTTTTTTTTTTTGGATTTCGGTCATTATTGGTATTGTTTTGCAGATTGTACATTTTGTAACCTTTCCACCAAAACAATTAGGAATATATTCTACTGATTTGATTCAATGTGGGAAAAATTATTTGATACTATTTGTTTCCTGTTTTAATGTATATGTATTGTAAGATAAGTTCTCAAAAAAGAAAAAAAAGGGAAAAAAAAACTTGATTTACTTAATTGTCTAGATTTTGTTGATTTCACCATAATTGTGGACCAATTATGTGCAATTTTTAATGGATTTTCCCTACAAATTAATTGAACTATAATTTAGACAAACTATTGGGTTGGGATCCAACAATGCAATATATTATAAACGATATAATTGGTATATCAATCTTCATGTTAATTTATAATAAAGGTAAAATAATATAATTGATTTTACTTTCGCACTCTAGCTGATTTAAGGATACATTAAATAATTAATTACTATTCGCAAGGAGCCATGTGTCTACCTCTATATAGTGGAGACTTGATAGACCGTGTCGACGCCAATAACTTCTGCTAGCAAGCTCTCACGGTAGTGTTTTCTGTTTCTTGTGAAATCAAAAAAGTTAGGATGAAATAACATCTCTCTAATGGAATCAAGGAAGAGACGATCTAATTAATCAAGATACGCAACGGGGGATGGTATTCATACAATTTTATATTTTCTCGACATATTAAATATAATATATTTTGTTATTTTAAGTGGTTATTATATTTTAAATAATTTATTTTGGCCTTATATAACATTTTTGGTGGTTTAAGAATTTTTTTCTAAAGTATAATAAACAAATTAGAAAAATAAAATATCTTTATTAACATAAATAAATTTCAATAAGATTGTTTTGTATAGAGAAAAACAATCCATCTAATTTGTACATTGGATGTAACTCTATCATAAACTTTGTTCGAAACGGCGCCTCTATGCAAATATAATCCTCAAATAGATGTATTTCTTCAATCCACAAGCCGTGATCTTGATATCTCTACCCTATACAGAGTGTATATATCTTCGATGAATGTCATGTCTTATAATGATATTCTTCCTATCAACCCGTCGTAAAAAGGAAGACGCTGACAGAGTTGGTAAAATATATCAAATCATACTTGTATCTCGACCATGTTAGAAGATGTCAGAGCAATCCAAAGTGTGTAGTTTCATGTCCCAACAACATTTTTGAGGTTGTATGCATTTCCCACGTTGTTGGTATGTAGTTATTGCACTCTTTTTTTCCTTAAAAGTAACACAATAAAATTAGCCAAAGGAAGAACAAAATATAGAGTTGGCCATGCATGCATCTTTGGGCTTTAGTACCTGTTAACATGAGCATATAACTAATTCTTCTAATAGTTGCTGATGCCAACTGCTAAGATAAGATCTTTTCTCGGGTACAAATTTGTGTATTTGTCCCACAAACCGTACTGTCTGAATCTATGAAAAAAAAATAATGTAAATATGCACGATGCATGTGAAAGTATATAGAAGTTACTTTTCTTCGTGGTTGATGAATAACTTGTTTTTAAGATTAGAGGACGGATCAGGGACATAAAATTCAGATGCAATTAGGGGCGGATTTTGTTTATAATATATAATTAAATAAAATTGAAAAGTGGAATACAGTCAACGGAAAAAAAAAAGAAAATTTAAGTCAATGTTGCAAAAGAGGCTGATGGTCGCCGATATCGTTGTTGGTCCGATGTTTGATAAATGGAAGAAAGTAAATTAAATAAACATGAATTTTAGTTTATAAATATTATAAACTAAAATATCAAACATCAAACTGAAATAAACTGAAAAATTAGATCATTCTAATGTGGATGTCTAAAAATCCACTCGCAAACAAAATATCAAATATTAATCTGAAAAAATTAGATCATTATAATGTGCAATGTCAAAAAAAATCAATTGAAGTAAGCAAACAAAACATTAAACACTAAACTGAAATAAACGGTCTTCCTTTCATCGGCTTAACTATCTTTACTTCTGTTGATGTCAAAGAACATGCATACTCGATGAGTTTTGCATCCACTCTAATGTAACCCTCTTATCCATACTCTTTTCCATATGAATTCTGTAGCAAGTAGTATTCCTTTCCATTTTTATCCTTTCCGTAGCGCACCAACACTATGAAATGATATTCTACGTTTTTTTTATACAGATTCTGTAATTATTGTGTTATACATTATAACCTGTGCGAATAAACAATTTTTAGTATAATTGTTTATCTCAATTTCGAAAATAAGTTTTTAGTACTTCTTGAACAAGAAATTTATTGACCTGGATTCTTATTTTATACTTTGTAAACCTGTGCAAAAAACCAATTTTTACTTTCTAGTAATTGTCCCAATTTGAAAACAACCATGCAACTTTTATTGGTTGTTTATATTATTTGTTTTACACAGACCACCTTCCTCTCTCTTAGCTCTATACTTCTCACTTCTCAGTTCTCACTCAGTTTCTCACACTGCAAGATATATGTATAGTGCAACATACATATTGTTTACAAAGAGTTTGGCCTTTCTTTAATTATGGGCAAAGTTCTTTTCTTTTCTTGGTTTATTCGTGATCAAGTTTTAATCACCTAGGAATGTGGCCTTATGCTCTTTTTAATCCACAAATTAGCTCGCAATCATTATAGTTTACCTTCTCTGATTGTCCAACTCTTGTGGTTGTGGTTTAATTAATACAATTTGATGCTGTCATTGACAACAGTAATTTTATTTAGAGATAATTTTGTAAGTTTATGGTCATAATTAGGCAAACCTGTAAAGTTAGATTAAAAACAATGTTATATCTTTGTCGTTTTTAGAACGAATCACTTATAGTGGGACGTTCCAATTAAGAAAATGAATCACTTATAGTAAAACGGATTGAGTAATTATCTACCAATTTTACAGTAATATTTAGTCAATCATTAATGTACAAAAACCTAAGGAACATATGAAAATGATTGAAATTCATATGTTGTCAAATCTTAATTAAAAGTGAAGAAGTGAATGGTGAAGGAATATAAATTACCAACCTTTTTTCGTATGTTGTAGCTTTGATTATCACTCCTGATCACACCACCTGATCTATGTTTCGACCATTTTCTTCCTCTGCGTGGTAAGCGAACATAAGAAAAATAAGTTCTCTCTCTCTAATTTGTGTTAGGTGTGTGTAAAACGGAATGAATATGAATAAATCACGTTGATACTTCATATTTATTCTTGTACATGCAGGTCATAATTAATTACATTTCTAATGGGTTCTTTTACATCAGACTCATAATACAATTAATTAATTAACTGAGCTAAATATATTTATAAATTAATTCCAAATAAATAAAATTATTAAATAATATAAAAATATATTAATCTATTAATAATAATTCCTAAGAGACAATAAATAATTGAACATCTAATTAGGCCAGTCCAAGGATCCATTACAAGAAATAAAGTCGGACCTCAAATCAATTAATCATATATGTTCAGCCCAGAGCAAAATTAATTAATAAACACGGATTCATTCCACTAAATAATACGTGCTGACTTACTCCTTTATCTTAATTTGAACATGAACTTGTATTTTAAACTTAATTGATTTTCGTATTTAAGATAGAAATATCCGTTACTTAATTAAGCTCACTGACATCTTAAGTTAATTAGTATCTTATTATATTCCCAAGTAGTACCACTAAACCTTATTAACACACACCTGAACTTAATCAACCAGTCGGATTTAGTGTGTTAATCCTTACGAGTTCCTTAGGGGATATTATCAACCCATTTAACAGGATACAGTTGCATGATACAGACAACCAGCATGAGCCACAAATAACTACTAGCACCCAAGATACGTAGATCCGATCGCGATAACGTTCACCATATTAGGTCAAAGTGATAGTTAGTCAAATGCACTCAGCTGAAGTCTTATCAAACTTCAGACCAGCTAAGATTGGTTCTCCTCTAAGGTTAGTCATGAGAACACATCTCATTGTGATATGTCAATACACCACCTTCAGTGTATCAGCATAGACAAGCAACCAAGACAAACCACTTCTTATCTAAACTGCACCTTAAACTGACAACTTATCATAAAGTTGTCTCAGCTATGATAACTGTTTATATCTTGTTAGTTCAACCAATTGTGTAGTCTTCTGCGGTCTACAACACACTACACAATCTAACTTTTATACAAGATAAATAATTAAATATGTGCAAATATATATATATATATATATATATATATATATATGAAGGAGTTCAAATGAGAACGCCTCTTGTTGTAGGAATTATGAACAAATTGCAGCCGTTTGATCGAGCGATCTGAAGGTCCAGATTGCTAGTTCACTGAAGAAAAAAAAAATTATGCACTTTCTTCACAATTTAACTGCACAAAGGGCAAAATAGTAATCTTAAACTTTATGTTTTAAAAAAATAGATTTTTCAGTCCTCTCTCTTCTCTCTCAACGCCGTGACGAGTTCTTCTCCATTTCTTCCGATGTCGCCTCTTCTTCAAATGTCTAATCCTTCGAATCCCGGCCGAAATGTTATGGGTTTGTTGAATAACTCTTCAATTTTATCTATTTCTTCGTTTCCTTCATCAATTTACCATCGTTTATTGCAATGGACGGTTGAGTAGTTACCCATTTGGTGTAAAATATGTTGAATCTCTATATTTTCGTCTAATTTTAATCGATTTCTTGTTGCTTAATGTGATTGCTTCTTCAATTCTTCTTACTTAATGTTAATGCATTTCGAATTGGAGTCACTGAAATATTTTTTTAGGTGGAATATTGCGTGTATATGATGTTGTTCGTTTTTATTAGTTATTCATGCTATTTAGGTTGCTTTGAACTCACAATGGGGTTTGTTTACTTAATGTAGATGTTTGGATTCGTTTGTCATCGTTTCTGTTCGAACCGATATTCTGCGTCGATTTCACTTTTTAGCAAAAATAAATGCACTTTTGGGTCATTTTAAATTCACTTAGGGCACTCGACTGCTTAAAGTGCCTGTTTGAATTCGATTATACTAGTGTTAGAAGAGGCTCGTTGTTGGTTGGAATTGATGTTCTCGGACGAGTTCACTTTTTTGTAAAAATAAATGCACGTTTTGGTCAATTTTAATGCACTTTTAATAAAACTTCATTTCTGCGTAGGTGAGAATGATGATATAGATGTCGTCGAGAAAATTGTTCCAGATTGTCCTCTTGAATGCAAACATTTTGTTGGGATGAAATTTATGCCCGTTTATGTATATTTTGACGTTCGACTTGCTACTAATCGTAAGCACAACGATGGAACCGTCTTGGTTAAATACGTATTGTGTAATCATGGGGGCAGTTGGTTGAAGACAAGGTTGGAGAAGACAAAAAAAATGCAACCAAACCAAAAAGAAAGTGCAGTAACTGCAAGAAAATGGTCAATCATGACACACGCAATTGCAAGTGTCATAAGTACTAGCATCTTAATACTAGTCTTAAACTACCAAAAAATATAGTCATGTTCAAAGATAATCCATTTTTCGTCTCGCAATAGGTTTCGATTGCTTAAAATCATTGTTTGAATTTGAAGGTGGTAGTTGTTCAAGATTCTCGTTTTGCTTTTCTGCATTTAGTTTATGTGTTGAATTCATTTTTCCTTAAAATAAATACACGTTTTGGGTTTTTTTAATGCACTTTTAATGAGACTTCATTTTGTGTTGCTAAGAGCGATGATATAGATATTGTCGAGAGAAGTTGTTCTTGATTGTCCTGTTGAATGCAAACATTTTGTTGGGGTGAAATTTATGACATCGAATGAGGGTTACAATTTTATCAAGATTATGTCCGTTTATGTGGATTTGACGTTCGACTTGGTACTTTTGAGTTACGTGTCAATGAAGATAACAAGTGAAGATGGATTCTAGATCTATTATGCATTAATTTGTGTTGTTTTTCAGTTTTCTCTTAGTTATCGAACTAGATGATGTGATGTTATTAATATGAAGCTCGTACTATTACATGCAATTGACTTTTGAACACTGTGCAACTATTAGTAAAAAGTGCAGTTAATCGGTCCTTGTTTACCAACCAGACATTGTCTAGCCAAATCAATTGAACCTTCTCGAACTGTTTCTTTTTAAGAACCAAAAATATTTGTGCCAAAATGTTTACACTATTAGTGAATTTTATAAATGTATATGAAAAGTGAACTTTTGCCACATTAACAGTGTAAATCAAATGAAAAGTGAATCAAATCAAATCTTTGTATCCCATCGTGTAAATCAAATCTCTTGTAGGATATAGATCTTTGAATCTCTCCCATAAGCCGTATTACTTGTACCTGGTTTAGTAAGAAAACAATTTGTTACGAGAACTCATCTTGTACATAGAACATGTTAATAGTACTATAGAGCCTTAATTTTTTGTGTGGTTAATGTATAGCTTGTTTTTAAGCCAGGGAGACAGATTGGGGACATAGAACTCGAAAGCAGTTCGATCGGGAAATTTGATTTCCCATATGTCCCGTTTGGTTGGCAAGGATTCTGCCTCAGGAAAGTAATCTGATTCCAAATTGTTAAAATCTTGTGTTTGGTAGTATACGGAAAGCAATTTGATTCCAAGATTTTAAAATTCTGTGTTTTGTTCAATTTTAGCAAAATACTAGGAAAGTAATGAGAATCCTAGAAATAAGAAAAATTGTGTAATAATTGTGGATTATTTTTCCTTGTTTAGAATATGTATTCTTTTTTCTTGGTACAAGGAAAGTAATTTATCATTATCATTATTATTATTATTATTATTATTATTATTATTAAAAATAGAATAATAATTAGTTATTATTGAATAATAATATTATTAATTTATAGTTGATATATTTTTATAAATTAATCGAATATTTTAATTTATTTATATTTTTATTATTTTTTATTTATGAACAATAATAACTATTTAATAATAACCATTTTTCTTAAATATTTTTTTTATTATTCTGAAAAATATTATTATTAAAATAAGTGAGTACTTTAATAAGTTTATTATTATTATTATTATTATTAAAGATGTTATTAATTTTAAAAAAGATATTTTTAACTAATATTTATTATTATTATTATTACTATTAAAAAAGATGTTATTGATATTAAAAAAGATATTTTTAACTAAATATTTTGAATATTTTATTAAAAATTATATAAAAAAAATTATCAATAATGATATTTTCGGTGATTTTATATATTTATGAAATAATAATATGACAATTAACAAATTATTGATGATAAATATATTTTATTCATATTATTAATAACATGATTTTATATTTTCTAGTATCAACCAAACAAGTGCAAGTAATCTGCTTTATTTTGAATCATATTCCACGAAATCAAATTCCTCAGTAATTTTACTTTCCTTAATCATTTTCCTCGCAATCATATTCTCTGACAACATTACTTTCCTAACAATCAAACGGGGCCTACCGCTTCTTGGAGGATTGTATCCCATGTCTTGCTATTGCATTGCCCCTCCCAATCAGCCCCGTCGTAAAATGTGGCTTGTTCGTATTAACCTTGTGGATCCCAACCTTTAAAACACGAGAGTGTGACAAGTCGCTGAAGTATTTCGAAATTGAAATAAATTATTCAAGAACATATGTTTTAAAGTTTGTATGAATCTTCCTCTTAACTTCTTATAAAAAAATCGAGTAACATTTCCTCTTAAGTCCCTCTTTGTGATTCTTTGAAACGAGGTTCGAGAATATTGGGAACTTTGTTATAAGATCTGCCTTTGATTAGGCCAGTAGGGTTGATCAACCTTAGCTTAACTATGCCATTGTCCTGCAAAAACATCCTTAATCAAATCAAACACAAACTGCATGAATGTGTTATATGTCTATTTTTAGGCTTACGGTGCGAGGCGATACGTGAAGCTTGAGTAGTAAGCTCGATCTGAATCGAAGATCTGAACTCCCATTACAGTGTACGGATTGGATTAACAAACAGACAGATGTATGATTCCATTTGCTAGCATCCAAAGAAAAAACCAGTTCCTTGAATTTATTATTAATGTCTTATTTAATGTTGATTTGACCAGAATACAAACTTAAAGCTGCCTAAGTAACAGAAGCTTGATTGATCTAGTAATAAACTCAAAGATACAAATAACAGCATATATATAAGGACTAAATAACTAAGACACCCTTAAATCTTTTTCTCAAGCTTTCTTAGATGGAGATTCGAGCCGAATGTAATCATACAAAACTCCGGGAAAAGGGCTGGCAGCGATTGCTTGCTTAAGATAGATCGTGTTTCTTCCGTTCTCAAGCTGCGATCCTGGTATCTTCACATTGAAGAGCCAGTATCTCGCGTGAATCCCATGCCTTGCTATCGCATTCTCAAGTCCAATACGCCTCGTTGTGAAAAGAGGCGTACTCGTATTCGGGTTGTTTATCCATACCTTCATGTACAACAACATTCAATAACATAACATTTTTGTTGAAAAGTAATTTGAAAGATACGTATCAAGAATGCATGCATACTTGCAGTTCAGCATTATGAGCAGCTGCCAGGGCAATTCTGAGTGTATAGTCTCCTCTGCTCATCACATTTTTAAGGTCAAATTTAATTTGCCATGTTGTAGGTATGTAGGTTTTGCTTTTTGTTCTCCTGCAAAAATTCATCATCAGTTGCAAATCATCATCAAGAATCACAACTGTTACAAGATTATGTTAATTACTTAATTAAGATTACCTAGTAACATGAGCAAAAAACCAGTCTTTTGCATAATTGCTGACGCCAGCTGTGTAAACCAAGTCTTGTTTAGGGTATAAATCAGTGTATTTATCCCATAAACCATATTGTCTGAACCTGTAAAACAAGTATGTAATTACATATAGTTATTGATACATGTGAAAAGTTATTATTTGTGTAAAAAATGGAGCTTACTTGTTTTTGGTGCTGTTGATATATAGCCTGTTTATAAGGTTAGGGTACGGATCCGGGACGTAGAACTCAGCAGCAGTACGATCAGGGATCCCGATTTCCCATAAAGTCGGACCGTCTCTTGGAGGAGCATACACAAGATCACCCATTTTAACTTCACTTCTTGGTTTGATGATAACATCACCGTCGTGTTTGAAGTCTCCGATGATCCCCGGAACCCAAGCATATAAATTATACGTGCCTGGTCTAATACCTCTTACTGTAAAGCCCCCATTTTGATCAGTTTGTGTCCAGAACAAATAGCCCTTGAGAAGGAAATTAATCAAAATTTCAAGTAATTAAAAAAGAAAAAAGATGAAGTCATGAAGACAAATTCTGAGGCCTAATGAGTTTAAACTTTAAACCTTATAATTATCTTGCCATGATCCCACTTCACCGGGAGGAGCCACTACTACATATGCTGATCTTGCTGGCTTAACGGCCCTATCAATGTAAGGGTCATTGACTAGAAGGCGACCGGAGATGGAGCCTCGTTGGTTCGGGTGAGGGAAGTCTGGTGATGATGGGAAATCATAAGGCCATTTCTGAGTCTCAGATTTCATCTGATGAGCATGTTAAATTAGGCCTCAGTTAGGGCAAGATTTGAGAAGAAATATGAATTTTGAAGTACAAAAAAAAAAAAAAAAAAAAAAAAAACCTGCTCTTTTGCATTATTCCATAGAGTTGTTGTCCCACTGCCTGCATCTGAATTCAGGTATATGAGAATAGGGCCGTATACCTTCTTCCACTCCTCTCCATCGCGTAGAAAAACTCCAAAACGCGGTCCAGCGTAGTGATTACTAAAGAAAATCTGCATGTATTTATACAGAATTTGAAGGTATTTTCATATACAATATACTAATATACACTTGAGGAATTTAAGGTAAAAGGAATGTTATTACAGATAAGGAAGTTGGGCCGGTATGAGAAGCAAGATCTGGTTTAGTGGGGCCACCAGCTCTAAACTCATCACTTGGTGTTATAATCCAGAATCCTACATGAGGTTTGGAGCTGATCCATCCATGCACGTGACTATCCTTGTTCTCACATGAGTACTGATATTTATCATCCACCTGCATAACAATTCAAGCTTAATTATATTCTGCATTATGATCATCAAATTAGGATGTTAATTATTTAAGTTATTTAATTTCCTACCTCTCCTTTGAGACTTGGATTTTTGGGATTTGTTAAAAGAACTGCTTCTTTATAAGCAAGAGGTTTTCCTGACTCCCTATCAGCATCCGTTGGCATGATTCTCTGCCTATCATCCGAGATCGCCATGTAATCAAACCTAACCATTCCAGATTTTATTTTATTTTTACTTTAATTATGATAACTTGTTATTTATAAATTTTTTTAAAAAGAAAAGAACCCAAAATATTTGAGTTTTACTTGCTCCTGTCTAGCTTGAATGCGAGCCTTGCTCTATCGATGTTGAGAGCAGGCCATCCTTTCGGGTGATCGAAGATTGCGTACGCATAGAAACCGGAAACTCCACGCAGCATTATGTATCTGCACGACAATATGTTAGTACATACTTTGTCTGTCATATTTGACTTTTCTTATTTCTTTTCGAGATTAAGATGAGTGGTTGGATGTGTATAGATGAGTGGGTCCCACAAAGAAAAGTGGGAACTTGTGTAGTAATTCTTTAAAAAAAAAATGGAACAAAGTCAAGTGGAACAACCCAAAAAAGAAAACGAGACAAATTAAGTGGAACGGAGTAGAATTCAAGAGAAGACATAATTAATTGTATGAGTTTATACTAAGAAATTAACACCTCTTCTCTACATTGAGTGGGACGACATCCTTGCCAAGGGAGGCATTCCATATCTTTGTAAATGAAACTTCAATCATTTTATCAGTTTTTGTTATTATCTTGAAACTAGAACACGGCAGCCTGCAAATGGTCACACACAATACATGTCTGAATTTTTATTTTAATTTTTTAAATCAGATTTAATTAGTGTTATATTTAAATTCGAGGAATTTACGGGTCGACGACGCTTTTGCCAATCTCTGGCCTATTCCATATAATATCCCAATACCTGCATTGAAGCAAAATCAAGAAAACAGAGTAAATATATCAGTTTGAGTGCAGCAAAGATTACTTGGCTTGGAGACAGTTTGTTAATTACTTAATTACCCTCTTTCTGATTCCTTAAACTCCGGTTCGAGGACGTTTTCGACACCGTTATACGACACGCCCGCGATCTGTCCGGTCGGGTTTACCAGCCTGAGTTTCACAATGCCATTGTCTATCTCCACCTGAAAAAAAATATTTGGATCAAATCATAAAAATGATTATATATGTAAGAATATGTAACTACTAGTATTATTTTTATGCTTACCTTGACGGGTGAAACTCGCAGCTGCAATGGACTATTTGAAGTGACTTTAGTGGCGGAGTCAACAAACAAGAAGAAAGAGAATATGAGTCCAAACCATCCAATGGGTAAGAATTTTCGTATCTTCTCCATATTCGCCACCTTTTAAGTAAACTGGCTAAAAAAAATTATGTAAGACTCTACGTTCCTCTCAAATCTTGATCTGCATGTAATGAAAAAAAAATAAAAATAAATAAGTAGTTTACAAACAACTTAAAATTCTACGTTCCTCTGTTTTTTCTTTCTGCCTTCTGAATCAAAGTGCATGAAATAGTTGCTGTTCGTGGTAATATATATGGTAAGTTAGATCTGTTTATTTATTTTTAGGAACTGATTTTATACGATATTAATTATTCAAGCATGCTAAAAAATTAAAGAAATTATTATTCAAATAAAAGACCCGTGCTTGAGAATATATTATGAATGATTATGGTTTTTTACTATGTTATACACGGAATTCTGGATCTGGTTTTGAGTGTGGAAAATATGAAATCAATAAGAGCAAATTATATTTAACCAATAATCTATGTATAAATTTTTTATGGCAAATGAAATTACGTACAGGTCAAAACTATATTTAGTATTACTATTTCTTTTTTTATAGATTTTAATTTAATTCCATTTTCAAATAATCTAATTAGATAATTCGTGCACGCTAGCTAATTTTCCAAAAAAAAGTTTAAATTTCCTATTTTAATCAATTATTCAAAATTTGGTTCGCATGATTGTCTTTTAAAATCATATGTAAAATAGGTTTTACCTCATACTTTTGTAATAAGAAAATCAATTAATGCATTTGGAAAAAATATATGAATTTATCATTTATGCACGTTACAAATTAATTGAACTTGTATAATTTGTATATAAACGTCACTACGCGCGAAATGGGGCCTCTAGGCGAATATAATCGTACATAACCCCGCTGAAAGGGCCGCCACCTCTTGCTTGCTTCAAATAGATTGTATTTTTTCCATCCACAAGTTGTGATCTTGATATCTCCACTCTATAGAGAGAGTATCTTCCATGAATCCCATGTCTTGCAATTGCATTGTCTCGGCCTATCAGCCCGGTAGTGAAAAGGGACCCGTTGTTCGGATTGTTGATCCGTACCTAGGGTTTTGATGCCATAAGATAATAAGTTCTTGAAGTTTTGGATGAAGAGACAGAGTTGGTAAAATATATCAATTCATACTTGTATCTCGGCCATGTTAGAAGATGCCAGAGCAATCCGAAGCGTGTAGTTTCCTGTCCTAGCCACATTTTTAAGATTGAATGAAACTTCCCACGTCGTAGGTATGTAGTTATTCCCCTCTTTTTTCCTTGAAAATAAGGCAACAAAATTAGTCAACAAAGAAATGAAATAAAGGTGGCCATGCATGATGCATTATATTTTAGTACCTATTGACATGAGCAAAGAACCAGTTCTTCTGATAGTTGCTGACGCCAACAGTGTAAACAAGATCTTTTGTAGGAAACAAATCTGTGTATCTGTCCCATAAGCCGTATTGTCTGAACCTAAATTTGTCGGTTATTGAAAGAAAATTAAAATCTTGATTTTATTAGTACGTAACTTGAGTCTATATTGAAGATGTGAAGTGTGTATGGAGCTTACTTTTCCTTATGGTTGAGAAATAGCTTGTTTGTAAGATCTGGGGACGGATCCGGGACGTAGAATTCAGATGCAGTACGATCAGGGATCCCAATTTCCCAGAGAGTCGGACCATTTCGTGGAGGCTCGTACACAACATTACCGACTTCAGTTTTATCTCCTAGAAGAATATAATTATTTTTGTGTTAATTACTCCCTCCGTCCAGCTATTACCGGCTCACTTTCCTAATTGAGACGTCCCGCTAAAAGTGGTTCATTCCAAATTTAGTAAATTTTAATACTCTCTTTCTTACTTTATCGTATTCTCTCTCCTGCTTTATCATTTATTTTATTAGTATTATCTTATTAAGCAGCTTCTGTTGATTCATTTTGAAAACTAATTGAGATATTATTCATTTTCTATATTTCATTTCCTATTGGATACTAGAATGAGATGTGAAACAAGTTCTTCTATTTCCTACTTATCATCTTATCTCTCATTATCTCATTCATTTTCTCTCTCTTACTTTATCAATAACTTATCTCCTACTTTATCATCTACTTTCTTAATAACTGTGCCGAAAAGAAATGAGCCGCTAATAACGGGACGGAGGGAGTATAAACTAAGAATATGTTTCCATGTGTTCGGACCTAATGAATTATATACCTGGTCTGATCACGATATCACCGGTGCGTTTGAAGTCTCCGATGAACCCCGGAACCCAAGCATACAAGTTATAGATGCCTTCACGAACTCCTCCAATGGTGAAGAACCCGTTGCCATCCGTTCGTGTCCAGAATTGATAGCCCTAACAACGAATCGGAATTAAACATGAGGGAAACTGAGAAAAAAGAAAAAGACTTAGGTTTAACAAAAATGGATACCTTAGAATCATCTTGCCAAGATCCAACAATTCCCGGTGGAGCCAATCCCACATATGCTGATCTTGCCGGTTGTACGGAACTATTACCGTACTTGTCGTTAACCAATAACTTACCACGGATTTCTCCTCGTTCTTTCGCCTTAGGGAAGTCTTTTGAAGATGGGAAATCATACGGCCATTTCTTGGTTTCTGTTGACATCTGATTTGTTACAAACAATGTAGGTATAACTCATTAGTTCAATCTGCAAAACATAAAAATTTCTAGAGGGTATGAAAGTAATTAATTAACCTGTTGCTTTGCATCTTGCCATAGGGTACTAGGTTTATTGTCTGAACCCGAGTTCAAATATATAAAAACCGGACCTAAAACCTTCTTCCACCCCTCTCCTTCACTCAACTCAACTCCATACCTCGGACCAGCATAATGTGTACTAAAGAATATCTGTATATCAAAATATTATTTTAGAGAAATTATTAATTTATCGAGTATCAATTTATGGAGGCTTCACAGCACTCACTGCTAAGGAAGTGGAGCCGACATGAGAAGTAAGATCCGTCTTCATCGGACCACCACTTCGAAACTCATAACTAGGCGTTATAACCCAAAATCCAATTTGGGGCTTAGAGCTAATCCATCCATGCAAATGGCTCTCCATGTTGTCCAACGAGTATTGATACTTATCATCCACCTCTCCTTTCAAACTCGGATTGCCGGGATTTGTTAATACAACTGCTTCTGGATACAAAAGAACTCGACCCGATTTCCTATCATCGTTCGTAGGCATGATCCTTTGCTTGTCGTCTGATATCGCCATGTAATTGAACCTAAAGAGTCAGTTAATAAGTCCAAATTTTTTGTCAATACTAGAAATGGTTAACACATTATTACATCTTTTGTTGAAGCTTGAATGCAACCCTTGCTTCATCAATTTTCAGACCGGGCCATCCTTTCAAGTGCTCGAATATTGCGTACGTGTAGAATCCCGACACTCCACGTAGGAGTATAAACCTGTGCCAGAATTATGACAAAACTAAGAAAACCCTAATCATGAAATTAGGGCAAAATTAAGAAATTAGGGCACATGCCTCTTGTCTATATTGAGAGGAACGACGTCACGGCCAAGTGAGGAGTTCCAGTTAGTGGTGAATGAAACTTCGATTTGATCAGCAGTTTGTGTTATTATCTTGAAATTTGAAGTTTTAAGCCTACAACGTGATAGATATCAACATGATTAACATAATTTTTGAACAAATTTAGACTTATATTTGATTAATTCAATGTAATTAAATCATGTTCTTGGTAATATAAGATTACTTGTCGAACAAACCCATTCTTTTCCCTTGCATACGCCAGGTTAAATCCCAATACCTGCATTTTAGAATTCAATTGGAGCAAGAAAACAATTAAGGCTACATATTTATGTTTTTAATTTAAATAAACGTGACAGTTGAAATATGAGATATATAAGATTAATACAACTTTCGAACAAAGAATGTTCAAACGAAGAATGCTGGTTAGAATTGGGTCGCTCACCCCCTCTCCGATTCATCAAATTGATCTTCGAGAACATTTTCAACTCCACCGTATGCAACTCCGTTAATCAATCCCGCTGCCTTTGATAAACTTAGTTTTACAATGCCGTTATCTATTTCCACCTGCAAAAATACAAGGAGAGATTCAACATTTGTTGTACGAATTATGGAATATAGAAACTTTTAGGCTTACGTTGCGGCCTACACGAAGCTGGAGCGGCGATGAGCCAATCTTGCTCTGTGCACTTGAATTTCCAGAATTAATGCATAGGACTGAAAAATACGCACACACGCACAATAAAACGTGTACTTTCATTTGCTGCGATTTCGTTTTCGTTTTTTTTTTAAAGAAAATGTCTAATTTTGGGGAAAGAAGTAATATTCTTTCAATTAATATGTACAAATATGAGAGTTTTATAGTTACATGAATTTAACTCATCCACATACGTTAAATAATTGACAGTTATATTCCAAGTACTTCTTCAATTAAAGCATCCTTAAGTACCGCCGTTAATTTCATTTAAAAAGCCCGTTTTAATTGAAAATCTAAATCCGCCCAATTTTCAATTTTGGACTTTCTTGCAAGTTAGGGATTTTGACCAAATTGACAACTTCAATTTTGGGCCAAGTATGAATTTGACTTTTATGCCCTTTTCATAGTATTATTATTATTACAACACTAAATCAACTACATACGTAGAAGTGGAAATACCAACTATACTGCATGTTGTCGGTTTATGCCCTTTTCGCATTAAGGATAAGTGAATTTTCAAAGAACCAATACATAATATATTTTCATTCATTCTTCTTTTCTAGTTTACCGCACAAGAAAGCTAACATATGATCATCTATACAAATATCATGTCTGAATATTGGAAGGAGGGCCTTCGAGTCTGATATAATCATACATGATCCCTTTCCAAGGGCTTAATCCTCTACACTGAGTCAAGTAAATTATGTTAGTACCAGAACAAAGCAAAGAACCTCGTATACCAACACTGTATAGCCAATACAATCCATGGATCCCATGTCTAGCTATCGCGTTGTCCTTCCCTATTTGCCCCGTCGTAAAATATGGAGCTTCTGATGCTTCATCATTGATCCGGACCTAACAATCAAGCAAAAAAAGTTGTACTTTAACTAACACCAAAAGTTGAAAAAAAAAAATTGAATCTTGATTTCAAGAATAGTATTAGTACCTGCAGTTCAGCCTCATTAGCTGAGGCCAATGCTAGCTGTAGAGTGTAGTTTGCAGAGATGTCTACTTCTGCTAGGTTGAATAGAATCTTCCAAGTTGTCGGTACGTATGTTTTATTTCCTATGTTCCTATTCACTTGAGCAAAGTACCAATCTGTCTGATAGATGCTTGTTTCAACTGAATAGACCAAGTTTTGATCTGGGTACAAGTCCGTGTAGCGATCCCACAAACCATACTGCCTAAATCTGTCAAAAAGATTTATAATAAGTATATGAAAATTTTTGAAAAGATTATGTTGTTTATATACTAACTTATCTGGCTGGACATTGTACAGCTGGTTCATAAGATAGGGATTTGCATCCGGTACGTAGAATTCAGCAGCAGTTCGATCAGGGACCCCGATTTCCCATAGAGTAGGCCCACTCCTCGGAGGATCATAGATAATATTCCCAAGCCTAATCTTGCTTCCTTCCACAAAAGCATAATTTTCAAGATTTTAGATATGGAGGATTTGATGGTAAGATAATGTAGTGAAAGTTTGTTATCTGAACCTGGTCTGATGTTGATTTGGATGTTGTATTTGTAGTCTCCGATGAAGCCCGGTACCCAACCGTACAGTGTGTAGTTCCCTGGCCTAATGTTGTTGATAGTGAAGTACCCTAATTCATCAGACTGAGTCCAAAACTGATAGCCCTGTTTCCAAATAGGCAACATATGATGAGTTATTAAGACGTTACAAACGAGTCGATTTTCAAGAATGTGAAGAAGTAACCTTGTTTTCTCTTTGCCAGGATCCATGATCACCAGGTGGAGCCAGTCCAATGTAGGCAGAGTTAGCAGTCATGAGGCGCGCATTGATGTAACTGAAACAAGTTGATAAATTAATGTTATGGTGCATATATAGATTATCTAATTTGTATATTAGTTTGACATCCAACATTATTTTGTGTTAGCTGAGTATTGTAGGTAGAACCCCTTTCTTAGCTCTGGGGACTTTGCCCTAGTCTTGAAAGGGGCTCAGTTCTGTGTAACGATACTCCATTCGGTTTTAATCTATAAGCTTTTAGTTCTATTTGAGATTATTGGAATTCCATTTCGTATCAATTAACCATGTGAAGGTATGAATGTTTCTCTTTATAGGAGAAAATGTTACCTATCATGAACTAGTAACCGGCCACAGAGTGTACCGCGTTCCTCCGCATGAAGGAAGTCACCCGACATAGGGAAGTCGTACGGCCATTGTTCTGTTTCTGTGAGCATCTAACATAGTATCAAATTATCAATGTCAGCAAACATGTAATAACTTCAATGCAAGTGAAGAATGTGTGTGTTTACCTGTTCTTTAGCATCAGCCCACAAAGCAAGTGGATCTTCTTGATCAGAAACAGAGTTTAAGTAAACAAACACAGGCCCAAACACCTTCTTCCATTTCTCACCTTCACCAAACTCTATCATCAATGGAATTCCAGCATAATGGGTGCTGAAGAACATCTACACATAAGTTCAAGAATCAGTTCATTATTGCAAGTTTTAAGGTTTCTTGTTCTTAGAGTATATACTTACAGAAAGGGTGATTGGACCAGCATGAGAAGTGAGATCTTGTTTAACTGGCCCTGCAGTCTTGAACTCATTGCTTGGAGTGATCATCCAGAACCCGGTTGGAGGATCCGAGCATATCCATCCGTGGACCCGGCCGTCCTTGTTGTCACTCGAGTATTGGTACTTGTCGTCCACCTATTTATTAACTTATCGAGTATTAATTTATGAAAAAGCAGTTCATTACGTCCGTGTCAAATTACCTCGCCTCTTAGAAAAGCATTGGCCGGATTTGTAAGAAGGACAGCTTCAGGGTAGTCAAGAGGCTCACTGTTCTTTCTGTCTTCACTAGTTGGCATAATCCTCTGCCTATCATCGGATATCGCCATGTATTCAAACCTAAACAAGTACAAAATCATACCTCAGTCCAAATCTTAGCTAAACCTAAAATTAGAGTCAAAATTTATCACAAAGAGAGTGTTTTCTTTACAGATTGTGTTGGAGCTTAAACACTATCCTCCCTTGAGACATGGTAAGATTAGGCCAACCTTCAAGGCGCTCGAGTATTGCATACGAGTAAAAACCGGAGCAGCCACGCAGCATAATAAACCTTAGCAGTGATGACAAGTTTAGCTCTAGTGAAGTGAACAAAATTATTCCTCAGCTCAACACAAAATAATGCACCTCTTGTCAATATTCAGGGGAAGCTCTGTTTCTGAACCGCTCCACGTCCGAACGAAAGAGAGCTCCACTTGATCATCGTCTTCTCGAATGACAAAAAGATTAGTCCCATCAAGCCTGCATCATTCATTAATCGGATCAAACAAGAGACATATGATATGATACTTGAAAAAGAATGAGAAAATACTAACTTGTCTATGTTGTTTTTGGGATGGTCTGCATTGCTCCACACAATATCCCAGTACCTAAATTAGGCCAATGTTAAATACTTGAGAAGCTCAACCACAATGCAGAGAGAAGAAAATGGTGTGTTGTACCCCCGGTTGTTTTCGTTGTACTCGAATTCGAGTAGATTATCGATTCCATTGTAGGATATTCCGGTGATCATTCCATCTGGGGTTGATAGTGTTACATTAAGAATGCCATTGTCCAACACCACCTTCCATATAAATCCAACTTTTAATTTAGACTATATATGTTTGACATTATATCAAGTTTTTACAAAAAGGGACATCCTAGTTTATGACATTATTTCCTTACATAGTCTTGGAGATCATGCAACTGAACTGGAGGGTAATACATATCATCATCAGTCTCATTCTTGTGAATTCCTCTGCAGTTGGAGCAGAGAAAAGGACGTTAAAAAAATTTAAAATTAAAATTTACAAAAGGCAAAATCTCACGGGATGCATCAATAAATAGAGATTCCAAGTTAAAATATTTTCATTGTTGTACTTTACTATACTTACCGCATAGAGAGAAACACAGAAAATATGTGGTGGTTGTGGAGTCTAATATTTTGTCTCATTTTAACAAAAAAAACTAATTAATTTCTTACTAGATGAATATTTTGTTAACTTTTTGTATGCAATATTTCTATATTTCAATGCTTGATTGGTTATAAACATAGTAATAGAAAAACATTTCAAGATCTAAAGAGGAAAAAGGTGAAAAGTTTGAAGAGTGTGGGAGTAAAATTTTTGGGAATGGGAGGTGATCACGGGAGTGCGAATGTGGGGCAACAAACTAACTTTGCCTGCCACATAATCATGCTACAAGGAAAACATATACATATCTAGAGAGAGAGAGAGAGAGGGAGAAAAACTTTTGAGGCCGAAAGAGAAGGATAGAATTCCTTCAAACACAGAAGACCCTGGAACCAACATGGGATTGCGGGTTTCATTTGTATTATTTCAATAATCTTGTCTAATTCTTGTTCTTGAGCCATGTAATGTAATGCATATGTGTATTATGCATCTAATTAATAAATTAAGCACCATTAGTCGAGGCACGCATCTTGAACTGCGTGAAATCAAAATGCTTCAACAAAATTAGTGAGAGAGCATTCCAAAGAATAGAGACCTATTCATTCTTGAAAGTTTTTAAAAAAAAATTGAAAAAAAATTCACCTAACTCATACATGCATGTACTAAACATTCATGCAAAGTAAATGAGACGTCCTGAAAAGGAAAACGTGTCATGTTAAATGGGACGGAGGGAGTAGTTTTCAAGAAACACAAGATGAAAGAAAGAAAAAAAGTTGAGACTTAACTGCCATCTTGAAGCAGCACATTTTGCAAGCAAGAAAATCTGAAGAAGACTCCCCAGCCACCTCAAATGGCCACCACATTTTCTCTTCTGCGCCATTTCTCTCTCTCTCTCTAGAAAAAGAAAAAAAGAATGTATAATAATTAAGGGATATATAACTTTTTTCTGGTGAATTATGTTGCAGACGAGGGAGGTGGAAGATGTTTAGGAATAAGAGAATGTGTGAGACAACAGTTACTGCAACATATATTGTATAGTGGGGATAAAGTATTATTTGATTTATTACAGTATGGACGACATTGAACACTTCTGTAATATAAAAATTCCTACAAAGACTTTTGGCGTTTTTCTTTATGGGCCAAATTCTTTTCTTTTCTTGGTTTTTTAGTTTTCCGAGTTTCTACCAAACCAGGAAATGGCTTTTTAAGACTCTGTCGTGTTTTTCCTCTTCCAGTATTGTAAAATTGGGGTGGTTGTTGACTTTTCTAGTTTTCCTACTCATACTCGGAAAATTGAGATTGTGGGTTGTGTTACATTATTCCACCATGTCTTTTATTTCAACAAATTATAATCTCTCTTGTACATTCATACTCTCTTGTAGGTTTTGATACAAAGTTTAGAAAAATTAATTTTTGTGTGTTAATTATTCGAGCCCACATGTTTTATGACTTGTAATGTTATTTTATTTCCTTTTATAGAAAGAAGACAGTATATAACTCAATATAGTATTTTATTTTCATTAATGTGCATAATATTGTTATTATATAGGTAATAAAAGTTTAATTTTATTAAAATGAGAAATTCAAGTATGGCGGGTCCTTGGTCGGAAAGGTTTCTATATTTGTATAATATTGTGCACCCTTATATGTTATAGTTAGTGTTTTATTATAGTTCTATAACATATACATTATGTGGTTATTCCTAAACTTCGAAAAAAATAATGATCTGGCATTGCTGAACTTTTAACCCGAAAAGTATATAAATGGAAAATTATAATTAATTAAAGCTGGAGATTCCCATATTAAATTGGTCTAAAGGGCTCTGGCATAGAGATGGCAATTTTGCGGGTCGGGACTGGGTAGTATAGTACCCGGACCCGCTCCGCAAGTTCGACTCAGTGACCCAGATCCAGACCCAGACTTGTATGGGTCCAGAAACTCAGAACCAACCCCGGACCCGCACGGGGCGGATCTACCTGGCCTCAGACCCGTTGGTGCCGTTTCAATTGCTAATTTTGAATTATTTTATTTTTGAATTATTAATTTCCGTTAGTGGAAGCCTTTTTGTTTGAATTTTCTTATTATAGTTGTCAGCTATTAGTATCTAAAAGTATGAATTGAAGAACAAGAAAATTCAAATAACATAAAGTAAGATTACATAATAAAATTAATAAAAAAATTAGTAATGCGGGTCTGAAACGGGGTTGGGTGGGGCGGGACGGGTAGAGAAATTGGACCCGAATCCGTCCTGGACCCACGTGGGTTGGGTCCAGACCCGCCCCGTACTTCTACGGGTCTGGGTATTACCCGCCCCATCGCGGGGCGGGGCGGAGTGGGTCCGACGGGTCCAGTTCCAATTGCCATCTCTACTCTGGCAACCAACACACTAAAATACAAGAATTCAACAATTTGGTCTCTTTATATTGAATATGGTATAAAAGTTGGTATTGCTTTGATTATACTCAAAGGGCGGTTTATCCTTTTGTATTAATTTACGTAGCCCACTCGCAATACGAACTTATATTTACATGTTTGCTTTTAATGAGAAACTTTTTATATCCCGTAATTTATATTTATGCGTATCATTTTTTATATATTATAATCATAATACTTTGGCAAATATACATGTCATTATATCATTATTATAGAGTGTGACATAAAGGGCACAATTTGATACACGGTAACATTTATGATATTTATACTCAATTTCTTTTTTTAATGTTTAATAGTAATATATATAAGAAGTTGATCAATCTAAACTAGCTAGTGGTTCTAAAATTCTATACAATGACATAATTTCAAATCTTTGGTCCTTCTAAACGAATATAATCATACATGACTTCTGCAAATGGTCCAAATTGGGTCGGTCCCAACTGGTTCTCGTGTTAAGAATATTGTATTATCTCCTTCCACAAGCTTTTCACCTTGTATTATGATGTTGTAAAACCGGTACAACCCTCGAATCTCATGTCTTGCTACTGCATTGTCATGGCCTATTATTCCCGTCTCGAAAAGCGAAGGTGATTGCTCATCGTTGAAACGTACCTTCAAACAATATCAATGAGTAGTTTTTAGTTATATATAGTTTGTAATTACATCCAAACATATCGCAGTTAGAAAAAGTGAAGTTAATTGGTACTCCCTCCGTTCCACTAGAAACGATACGTTTATTTTAGGCGCAGGAATCAAGAAAGTAGTGTTATGTGGTAAATTGTTTGACTTTTTAGTAGTTAAATATGATCCACACAATTTTTACTACTTTAGGAAACGTATCGTTTCTAGTAGGACGGTCCAATAAGGAAAACGTATCGTTTCTAATGAGACGAAGGGAGTACTTGTAAATTTGCTCCATTAGCTGATGCGAGGGCTAACTGGAGAGTGTAATTTGTCATTTTATCAACGGTCTTTACGTCGAACACGATTTTCCATGTCGTCGCTTCGTATTGTTTATTTCCCACATTTCTAATTCGAAATAATGATGACAAATTAATTGCAATAAGAAAAAACAAAAAAAAAGATAAATTAATTTATTACTGTCTATCATATAATAAGTATCCACCTAGTAACCTGCGCGAAAAACCAGTCTTTCGTATAGTTACTTGTCCCGATTTGGAAAACAAGATCTTCTTTAGGGTATAGGTCCGTGTAACGCTCCCAAAGTCCATATTGCCTAAACAACCTGTGAAGACAAGTTTAGTATTATAGCGTCATTTAATAGAAGATGAAACACGACAATAGTAATTATATTAAGATTTGAGTCCAACTTTTGAACGGGCAGGTTGTATTGATGAATCTTGTATGTTGGAGGCGAATCCGGAATTAAAAATTCAGCAGCGGAGCGATCGGGAATCCCAATCTCCCACAACGTTGCTCCGTTTCTCGGAGCAATATGTTAGTTATAGAATTATAGCCTTATTATATAAGGTTTTTTTTTTTTTTTAATTCCGAGGGAAATTTGCCGGTCAAAATACATACGGATAGAACAATCGGACCGAGATGAGAAGTGATATCTTGTTTAATCGGACCGCCGGTTCGGAATTCATTGCTTGGAGTGATCATCCAAAACCCTATTGGTTCTTCATCGCTGCTTACCCATCCATGGACTGTACTGTCCTTGTTGTCGCACGAGTACAAGTATTTGTCGTCCACCTAATGCACGTGCATGTCAAAATCACAACTACTGATGATACAACAATCTTCTTATACAAACTATATGTTTATTTACTGTCAAATTAGTAGTGTTCTTGAATTTTACCTCTCCTTTGAAGTCGGGGTTTGTTGGATTGATTAATTGGACAGCTTCTTTATAAGCTAATACAGTGCCGGAGTTGCAATCGTCCGGGGTTGGCATCAACCTTTGCCTCTCTTCGGACATAGCCATGTAGTGAAACCTACATGCATAAATGAAGGGTTACTATGGTGTATCCATATACATGAGAAATAATTATCAAAATAATTAAGGGTATGTTTGGTTTACAGGTTGGAATCGAGTTCGGATTCAGATAATTTCTCTAGAATTTGGAATGGCAATCAAGTGTTTTTAGATATTCTTCAGCCTGAAGCAAATTGTCACTTCCTTTGTATGTTATATTTATTGGTGACTGAACCACCTGGATTGGTAAGTGTGATGCTAACAATTCCATTACCCATTACAACCTGCGACCAAGCACGTTGTATAAAAATTATAAGTAAATGTATTTTACTGTAATTAAATAATACTACCTCCGTTTCATTTAACATGACACGTTTCTTTTCGGTACGGGAATTAAGAAAGTTGATGATAAAATATGAGAGATGAGCAAATGATGAAGTAAGAGAGATAAGATAAATGAATTTGTGAGATAGTAAATGATAAAATAGGAGATAGAAATGATGAAGTAAGATAAATAAATAAAAAAGTAGGAGAGATAAATAAAAAAAGTAAGAGATAATTTAGTAGCCCCTCCGTCCCAAAATTATTGTCCACTTTATTTTTTGCATGGATTTTAAGCAGAGTTGTTAGTTGTGTGTAGAGGTGTGGGTCCCACAACAAAATGTGTGTAATAATTTACTAAAAAATGAAAGTGGACAAGAATTTTGGGACAATCCAAAATAAAATAGTGGAAAATAATTTTGGGACGGAGGAAGTAATGTTTTAGAAAGTTACTTCATTTTAAGTAAACATGTAATTTTAAGTGGGACGTCCCAAAAAGAAAAACGTGTCATGTTAATGAAACAGAGGGAGTATATTATAAAAGAAATTGACTATTAATGAATATTACATGATTATCTTGTTCAATCAAGGATACTCTTGGAGATGGTAAATCATCAGCTTCAATTCTTTCATCCATAAGCATTCGTCTGCAATCAATCATTTATTCTTTATTTTGATCTAATATTAAGATAATTATTATTCGAAACTCGAATGACGTGAATTGATAAAATGAAAACTCAACTATGAACATTATGAGAATGAGTAAACAAAAGTAACATTTGTAGAGCCAATCCCACACAGTACAAGGTGAAGCAACTCCTAAGCTTCATCAACATTATTATTTCTTGCATAATTTCCAGCATGTATTGATCTGCAAAATTTTAGGACGGTATAAAAAGGAGGCGGGACATAAATAATACTATCTTTGTCCCACCAATCTTGCAACATTAGGATTTCGACACAGATTTTAAGATAGTGGATGTAAATATATAAAGTAGTGGTGTAAAGTAAAAAATAGTGGGGTCCACTTGTTTAAGTGAATGTGGTCCACTCATTTTTTTTTCTATTTTAGGTAATGTTGCAAGATTGGTGGGACAGTCCGAAAAAGAAATGTTGCAAGATTGGTGGGACATCGGGAGTATCAGATTATGTACATTTTATTTTAGGAACTCTTATTATTGATATTATCCTATGACAGAATGTCCAGAATTATTTATTGATTGTAATTATATGTTGAACTGCATTGCAAATTTGCAATTTTAATGGGTGGGAATCCCATTAAATTCTAATTTTTTGAAGCAGATTCATCCCAATTTACATATATTAATTTTCGATATTGAAATGTGCCATATGATCTTGTATTCGGAGAATATAATTAAAACCTTATTTACCATTATGGAAATAAAATGTTGCGGTGATTGGTATCAAAAAATATTTCAAAACAAATATAAATTTATAATATCTTTAAAGACGTATATTTATTTTCGGGCCTAATGTAGACTACGTTTACGATTCAGTTGGGCCAAACATTAAACAGCCATCTATTGATATATAATACAAATATATATGGGATAAAACATTCAATTGAGTTGAACAATTTATATTGAGTAGGGCATAAGATATGTTTTATTATTTCTGAAAAAGTGCCTTGGGCTGTAGCCCATAGGTATTATCCGAGTACATACATTAGTATTTATCACATAGTCTATATTAATAATTTAGCAAGTGTCAACTCAAATAATTAAGTTAATTATTATGATTTGGCAAAATCATACGCAAGTTGGGCCAATTGTTGCACTTGCAATGTATATTATTCTAATTTGATAAAATAAAAATAATGAAGCAAAGTAAATTGAAGAAAATAATTTATTTTTAGAATTAAGTAACATGGTTGTGGAAAAACTTAACGATTCTTTTATTCAGTCTTAATTTGTCAATAATGATGGAATCGTGAATATTAAACTTTTTAAAAATATATATAATGAGAAAAATCCAGAGCCATTATCAAAAAATTTATATTGATAAATAATGCTCTTGCACAATAATCTCGAAATTACATAAGAGGGATAAATCACTCTAGGCTAACAGACTCATACATAACAACATTGATAAATTTTAAAATTTCTAAGCACCTCAATTGGCAAGGATGATTTTAATTAAATTATTTTGTGAATGCATGATGAACTTTTTAGGTATCTAGTTATAAGTCATATCTATATCAGCTGACTCTTTGTTAGGGCTGCAAAACGGGTAATGATTAATCGGTTATTACTGTTACCGAACTGAAATCGTCGATTAACGGTAATCGATTAACCGTTTTTCTGTTAACGGTAGCAATAGCGGTTAATGGATATAGTCTATACACGGTTAACGATTAACCGTTCGGTTAATCGATTATTACCGAATTAACCGTTTAATTAATTATTAAATAATAAATATATACTAATATTATAAATATCATTACTTAAAAATTAAAGTCAACTATGATTAAATTATTTATGAATATTGCTTGGATCAGAAGTACAGAACAAAACAACTCTCAACTCTCAAGTCTCTCGACTCTCCCCGTCTCCCGTGACCCCGTCTGAGCCGTTTCCGGCCTCCCTGATTGGCCGACTCTCCGAGACTCCACCTTCCGGCCCTCCCACCGCCAGCAAGCAGCCGTCGGCCCGCCAGCCTGCCCAACCGCCAATGCGCCGTGTCTCCGCGGCTCCGCCCGTGTCGTCCACCTCCGACCCTCCGCCCATCTTCTCAGGTAGCAGTCACTGGTCAGTTCATCTTCCTTCCTTCCTCTAATCCTCCTAATCCTAATTATTAACTGACTTAATTTGGGAAAATTAGTCAATTGGGTTATGGGAAAAAAAGAAATGTCAAATTGCCAAATTGGGATTTAGGGTTTAGTTTCAACTTTTCAATTTATCTATTAATATTATCAATTCATTAATTAGGTAAACAAAAAATGTCATATTGATTCATTAATTGAAATTGTTTAATAATGTTGCAACCCTGCAAAGTACAAACGAATGAATGATTATGAATTGTGTTTATGAAACTCAAATACAGCTTGGTGAATGGTGATAGGAAATTAGAATTATCAATTATGTATGTGAGGTTTAATTAGAGATTTAGAGTGAGATGTCATCATATATTCATATGCAACCTTTTAGGAAATTAGGAATTATCAATTATGTATGTGGGGTATAACATACTTATATTGATAAGTTTTGAAATTTATTTTTATATCTAGAAATGGAGGATAATCAAGAAATTGAGTCGAATGTGAATATACAAGGTAGCAGTGCCAAAACACGTATTGGTGAATCACTTCAAGACAGTACCATATTAGTAGATTTGGTGGCTGAAGAGGAAGCACGAGAGGAAGTTATGGAAAACCCAAGCAAAAAGAGGAAAACTCAAGGAGCTCCAAGGTCTCTTGCTTGAAAGGAATTCACTCAAGAGTTTATTAATGTTGGAGATCCTCCAAAAACAGTGAGAGATACGACAAATGCGAAACATGTGGAGCTTTGATTAAGACGGATTCGAAGGCTAATGGTACAACCGGTTTGAAGAATCACACTCAAGTTTGTAACAAAAGGCAAGCAGCAAAAAGTAGTCAGACAACCCTGAATTTAAAAGCTAGTTCTATTGCAGGAGAGGGGTCATTGACTTCCTTCAAATTCAATCAGCAAACTAGCAGGTTGAGGCTAGCGGAAATGATTATCCTTGATGAGCTCCCGTTCAAATTTGTTGAGCATGAGGGATTTAGGAGGTTCACTGAAAGCCTAAATCCTGATTTTTCGTATCCCATGTAGAGAGACGGTGAGGATTGACTGCATGAAGCTATTTCTAGACCATAAGGAGTCTTTGAAGTCCTCTTTCCAGAAACAAGGAATTGGAAGAGTGTCTATCACTACTGATGGATGGACTTCAAACAACGGCACAAATTTCATTTGTGTTACAACACATTTCATCAAGGATTGGAACCTGCAAAAAAGGATCATTAGTTTTCGCAAGGCTGGCGGTCACAAGACAGATGACATTGGTGCAGCAGTTATCTCTGCAATCGAGAAGTGGGGCTTGGAGAGATTACTTTGTTGCACGATGGACAATGCATTCTCAAATGATAATACAATCAAATACATTAAGCCGATGTTAGAAAGGAATGCTAATATGGTTGATGAGAAGTACCTCCACATGCGATGTGTTGCACACATCATTAATTTGACTGTTCAAGACGGATTGGAGGAGATTGGTATGTCAGTTAGACGAGTGAGAGAAGCCGTTAAGTGGGTAAAGGCTTCATCATCCAAATTGGAACGATTTAAGGAGGCTGTGCAAATTTTTAAGATTAACACAACGAAGGGTTTATGCTTGGATGTGACTACAAGATGGAACTCCACCTTCTTGATGTTAGAGGCAGCCGAGCTGTACGAGAAAGCTTTCAAGTGGTTTGGGCCTGAACATGCAAATTTCAAGCAAGACTTGATGCTAAGGAAGCACAAGTAGCACTCTATTGGAGCACCCGTTGATCTAGATTGGGTTAATATTCGTAGGATGTGTGAGTTTTTGGGAAAATTCTATGATTTTACCCTTCTAGTTTCCGGCACGACATATGTGGCATTACATTTATTTTTTAAGGAAATGTGTGATGTCTTTAAAGTCATTTCAGAGTTTGAGCTTCATAGAGATCAAGAGTTTGTTGGGATGGCCGAGAGGATGAAGAAGAAGCTTGAAAAGTATTGGTTGGAGGCGGAAGAGCTAAATCCTAGAATGAATAAGATCTTATACGTTGCAGCCTTATCGGATCCGAGGCAAAAACTACAGCATGTAGAGAAATGTTTGATAATCGTCTATGGTGAGACAAGAGAAGCGGAATTGGCGAGAGTAGTCAAAGATCATTTGGAGAAGTTGTTTGCCTCTTATAAGGCACATCATGTGAATCCTACCCAACCATCACTCAAAAAACCTACCTTTATTATGCCCTTAGTGAAAATGAGGCACCACTCACTAGCTCATCGGGGAGCTAGAAAAAGAGGTTCATGTAGCCTTCTATGTTAAGTAGAACCGAATGCTACAACTACATCAGAGATTGCGGTTTATTTAATAGAAGATCAACTGAACTCGGATGAGAGTGCCCTTGATGAAGATGAGAGTTAGCTTGAGAGCTTTGATATCTTGAAGTGGTGGATGATACATAGCCCTCGCTTTCCAATTATGGCGGAGATGGCAAAGGATATATTGGCCATCCCCATATCGAGTGTTGCTTTAGAGTGTGCATTTAGCACATGAGGTCGCGTTCTCTCCCCCTTTCGAAGCTCATTGACACAGGTTATGGTGGAGGCCCTTATTTGCGCTGAAGATTGGTTGAGATCTAGTTCAACCGCTACCATCTTCTTAAGTGACGAAGAAGAAGACACTGAGGGCAATCAAGAAAAGGCCTTTGATAGTAATTACTTAATTTAAGATTTTTTTTATTTTTGACTACTCAAAACTTTCTATTTACTTCATCCGTTTGTTTAAATAGGGACAGCTCAAGCTAGACTTGGTCTTGTGGAGGTTCTGTTGGGATTTTGTATATTGGAAGCAAATTTTATGCTTGTATACAATGTGTTTTGTCCTTTACCACTATATTATTCTCCTAACTGATAAATATATATATATATATATATTTGCACATGTAATCATTTATCTTGTATATAAAAGTTAGATTTGTGTAGTGTGTCGGGTATCACAGAAGACTACACAAATTGATAATTAATTAATTTGAGGCTCTACTTTATTTCTTGTATTAGATCTCTGATCTATCCCAATTAGTTACATAGTTATTTATTGTCTCTTACAAATCATTATTAATAGATTACTGTATTTTTTGTGTTATTTAATAATGTTATTTATCTAGAATTAGTTGGCTGAGCCAATTAATTAATAAATAATAGTAGCCCAATAGATTAATTAATTATATTATGGGCTAATTATGTAGAAGTCCATTGGGAATATAATTAAATCAATGGGCTGCAAATATTAATATAATATTGGCTCTTGACGCCTAAATATATTAGTATTATGTTCATAATCAGTACAGACAATACACACATTAACGCGCATATGCGTTTTTGAGAGAGACACATATTTTTCTTTAGTTCTCCGACCATGCAGAGGAAGAAAAAGGGTTGGGACACAGATCAGAAGATCTAAACGCGAGCAACAATCAGACGCGGAGGAAGGTACAATTTCCTCCCCTAATTTTTCCATCAATTGGTATCAGAGCTAGGTTTAGGCTCTGATTGTTGCTTTTAGGAGCATGTTTAGGGTTTATTTTCGTCGTCATCGGGTTATTTTTCGTGTTTGGGGAGGCCTGCAAGCTACTGTTCTGATCCCGTTGTAACATTTTTCTCGTGACAAAATCTACGAGTAGTTGAGAACCCCAATATGTATACATGTATTTGTTGTTTTGTACAATATTTTGATCCGAGATGCATGAAAATCGAGGCACGCCGGTGCGAAAAGACGGAAAAGGCAAAACTTTAGTTTCTGGCATATCACGACCGCCGACTTAAAGAAGCGCGTGGGGACGCTTACAAATTCGTTGGGATATTTTTGTTCGTTCTTTCGTTAGCTTAGTCTGGATAGGTCGCACGACCCATTCCGACTTCTGGTTTGTCCGAAATAGCTTCGGAAAGGAGTAGTGGTCGTACTGTCCAGAAATCCCCAATCTGGCCGAAAATCCTAATTTGGCTAGGGTTCTGTCGCATCTTGCGGCGGTGATTCCCGACGCATCCGGCGTCCGATTGACCATCGGCTTGAACCGCTGGATTCCTCATCTCACGAACTTTGTGTCGATATATCGTATGGAGTCATCCGATCCCGAATACGATTGGAATCAACGTTTGAAGTTTGCTGCTCACAACGAATTTTTTCGGCGAATCGTTTGAAAATTGAGGGAAATTAATGGACGATTTTGGCCGAAATCCGTAAATGGTGGCCGAAAATCGTCCAAGGATCATTACCCATGTTCAATTGATCGAATCGCGGCTCGAAAACACGTAATTTGAGTGGGGAAGCTCGCCGACGACGGGATGCGAAATTCGCTTGATTCCCGTCCCGACAGCAGCAATTGTCATCGGATTTGGGCTGCCCAGACGTATGGGTCATGCCTTGGGGCGACGGGAGAGAATGAATACGACGGCGCCGGGCCCGGGAGGGCGCGACAGCCGCGCGTCTCGCTGTCGGGAGTCGCGTGCGTGCGCGAGCGCGATTCCTGCCGCTACGAGCGCGCGCCGCACGACGTGGGGATGGCGCGCGGTTGCGACGCGGGCGGCAGGAGATTAAGGCAGCGGCGGTGCGGCGGCGCGGCGGCAAACAATGCTGAACGGCGGCGGCAGCGGCGTGCAGATGTTGAAGAAGATGATGATGTGGCGGGCTGACGTGGCGCACCGCGTCAGTCCTTGCTGACCTAGACTTACACGTATCTGCCACGTGTCTAGCACGTGGCAGACATCCTGATGACGTGGCGACGATGCCGTTTTCGATGCAGTTTTCAAATTCGAAGATTTGAAGACCGAAGAACTGTATTTTGTTCGGGCTATGTAATAGATATGAATTATTTGTTTATTTTTAGCTCGATAACGACGTTTTATTTCCTATTTGCGTATTTATTTATTATTATACTTTAGCATGCGATTACGTGATTAATTGTGCTTAAAAAGCATGTAAATATGATTTAATTCGTTTTAAAGCATGTTTATTTTTAGCGAGCGCTATTTATTATGTACGCTTAGAAATTGCATAATTTAAGAATTATGTGATGATGCATGATTCATAAGGAACCTTTTGAATAAAAAGACTAAGCAATTTTAAATTAAGTGTTTAATTAGATTCCATTAATTTGGATATTAAACACTTAATCGGACTTCCATTAATTGGACTCTACACAGAAGTAGTAAAATTGTGTGAGGAAACGTCCACCTGCGTGGTTTGCTTGCATCTTTGAGCTACGAGTTTTGTGAGATGAGTTTTCCAAATAATATTTAATTATTATTGAGTAGTGGGAGCGAAGCCGTAAACGTCCACCTGCGTGGCTTGCGTGTCTAGTAAACACAAGTACTCTAGAAGGAAATAATTAAATAGGATGGCTAATTAGATCAAATTGAATGCGGCATGGTTCGAGTAAGTATATCAATTTCGAGAATTTGATTCTATTTTGGTCAAATTAATGGTCAATGTTTAGATGTCACCGCAGGTACAATTCACTTCCCTCGAAGTCCCTTCCCGCGTTTTAATAGTGACATGGTCCAGAATATCGAACTATTAATTCCATTCGTCTTAAGAACCTAGGCGTGGATTGGAATTAAAGAGCTAGGTAAATAGCTTGGTTTAGGGTACGCTAGTAAACGTCTACCTGCGTGGCTTACGAGTGGAATTCCTAGAGCTGTTCGAGTATTTAACTATCATTGTTTTTCAAAAGGTTACAATGTTGGTTAATTACGAATTATGTGCAAATATTAATTTCATACATGCTTTTAAATTATATTTTTCAGATATGTATGTTTGAATATTTTTCGAGTTCCTAAACAGTCTCACCAACCAAACACTAACGGGTTTAACAATTTTAAATAATTTTACAAAGTGGAAGAGATATCTTACCGTCCCAATAAATGCTCTTACAAGGTCCTATAAGAATTTCTGTTTTATGACCACTATGTCTAAGATTGAGATTCCCCTGAGGAAGTTACTCAATTATTTGGTAGTGATCAAAGAGGTTATAGGAAATGGTAAGGGTGCTCAAGTCTTGAACATCACCAGCAGCACAAGGAATCCTCCGAAAGGCGGAAACCAGAAAAAAAACGTAAAGGATGGACATTTCGAGAAGAGCAGTGAGAGTAAGAAGACGGTCCTTACCGATGACATGCGAATGTCAAAGGAGAAATGAAGGTTCTTCAATAGTGATAAGAAAGGACACTGGAAGAATTATAATCCAGATGTCAAGGCAAAACAGAAAGAGACGCGAGTCACTCTTGTAACTGAAACTATTCTGGTTCCCTATTCTACCCACGAATGGGTAGTGGATTCGGGGGCAACTGATCATGTTTGTTACACCTTGCAAGGTTTCTTGCAGAAAAGACAATTGAGCGATGGCGAGGTTGTAACGCCCCAATTTTTAAAACTTTTTAAAGGACATCACTTTGTGCATAAATTTTAATCTTCTCAATTTAATTTTAAGAAAAATGGATTTATAAAAAAAATAGGATTTAGTGCATATCATAACAGCGTAAGTCTTAAAATAAAAATAACTATGACTACTAGTTCTCAAAAATAAAATGCACAGAGTTTAATGCAATAATGACTTTCATAAATCCTTCATCGTGTGACCATCACCACCAACACCTCTACGCATCGGTCAAGCCATTTCCTGAAAAATGTTAGAATAATAGGGATGAGTACGACTACTCGGTGGGAGAATACACTTATCCAAACTATAGATTATATCAAACATAAACATGAGTAACTAGATCATGTAACATGAACTTGTAATTTGGCCACACAAACCACATGAACTTGTATATTGGCCACACAGACCACTTGAACTTGTATTGGCCACACAGACCACATGAACTTGTATTGGCCACACAGACCACATGAACTTGTATTGGCCACACATACCACATGTACTTGTATTGGCCACACAGACCACATGAACTTGTAATTTGGCCACACAGACCACGTGAACTTGTATTGGCCACACAGACCACATGTACTTGTATTGGCCACACAAACCACTTTCTTACATGCATGTCATCAAAACATGGAATATCGAATATAATATATAATAAAGATAAACGTAACATTCCCCACCTTGACTTGAAGAAAAATAATGGATATCAATGTTTAAATCTTGCGCGCCGATCCTATACATGTAAATTTATCTTAATGACTTTACATGGAATGTCATGCATGCATCAACAATTTCAGTAGTTCATAAATATACATAGATCATAATAATCAAATAATGTATATTAAACATAATGTAATTTTAATGGTTTCACCTAGTAATAAAATTAGGTATATTAAACATACTCTTATTTATGTTGACAATTCATTCTTGCACTGAGTAATTCGTCAATTCATGAAATAAATTAATGAAATCATAAAAAGTATTGTCCTAAAAAAATATAGATCTCTATCTTTAACAACATATTGTATATTCTGTCACAATAAAACTTATCATGATCAAGAATTCATTTAGTAGTAATATGAAAACTTTTATTTTTTTAATCTATGCATATTGACAAAAGAATTGGCATAACAAGAAACAAATTAACAAATAAATAGTAAACGTATCCTAAAAATTCTATATTTTTAACATGATTGACCTAACATATATTATATCCTATCAAAATTCAGCATGGTCTAAAACAATACAAAGAAAACATGAAAAATAATTTTCCTTTCAAACTCATGAACATGCTGTTAGAAACTGGCAGGTTACGAAGAACAATTTTTAACAAATATTTATCATGCTTGTAAAATTCTGAAAAAAATAATATGGTATACTAGATATACCTAGGAAGATGACCCTAAATTTTCACGATGATATGAAGACGGGAAGATGTGTAAATAATTCTTGAAACAGTTCGCAGATATGCTGACAGATTTTCGAAAATCTAATGTGAAACTAAGTTATGGACGACTAAGGGTGTATTTATAGGACTAAAAATCATTATATAAATAATGCTAATCATATCAAATATATTTTATCCATATTTATTTTCGTTCTCATATAATTTATATAGAATTTAGTGTATCACTTACCATATAAGAGATTCAATCATAGATAAATTACGATATAGGTAAATACAACTAGATTTTTTTCCTAAAACATGTATATCACACATAAAATATTTATTTTAATCATAATATAAAATTCATCTCCTAATAACTTAATACAATATAAAATATTATATTATTTTATGAATCCTAGTAGGTTTAGGAAATCCAAAATAAATAAATGTTATTCTTGCCTAATAATTCTAACATGATTTCTAAATAAATAAATAATATAATCATAATATGATATAAACAAACACATTCAAAGTTCAAAATAAATTTACATAACAAAAATAATTTAATGACAAATTACATAAATGCTTTAATTTTCATTTAAATTTCTAATGCGCGACTTACAGAACTAAAACACTTGATAACATGCATGAATAGATGTGCACTGCATTTTATATTGAAAATTTTGGGGCGTTACAGAGGTGGTAGTCTCAATGGGCAATGGATCGAAAGTTCCTGCAATTGCCATTGGAGATTTACATCTATCTTTTGATAGTTCTGTTTTAGTACTTAAAGATATTTTATATGTGCTTGAGTTTAGGCGAAACATTATTTTTGTTTCAAAACTTTACACCATGGATGGTTATAAATCAAGTTCTAGGTACTAGTTTGTACCTAGAACTGACACATTGTATACTAGAAGTTTACTTTAGTATAAGTGACATAATTGTTGGGATTTTGTATACTGAAAGCAAATTTTATGCTTGTATACAAGTTGTTTTGTCCTTTACCACTGTTTTATTCTCCTATCTGATAAATATATATTTGCACATGTAATCATTTATCTTGTATAAAAGTTAGATTTGTGTAGTGTGTCGGGTATCACAGAAGACTACACAAATTGGTTGAACTTACAAGATATAAACAATTATAACAGCTGAGATAACTTAAGGATAAGTTGTCGGTTTAAGCTGCAGTTTAGATAAGAAGTGGCTTGTCTTGGCTGCTTGTCTTTACTGGTACACTTAAGGTGGTGTATTGATGGATCACAGTGAGATGTGTTCTCATAACTGACCTTTGTGGAGAATCAAATACTGGGTGACTTAGCTGGTCTTAAGCTTGGTAAAGCTTCAGCTGAGTGCATTTGACTATCTATCACTTTGACCTACTATGGTGAACGTCATCGCGATCGGATCTACGTATCTTGGGTGTTAGTAGTTATTTATGGCTCAAGCTGGTTGTCTATATCTTGCAACCGTATCCTAGTAAAATGAGTTGATGATATCCCCTAAGGAACTCGCAAGGATTAGCACACTAAACCCGACCGGTTGATTAAGTTCAAGTGTGTTAATAAGGTTGAGAGGTACTACTCAGGAATATATAAGATGTTAATTAATTTAAGCTGTCCGTGGGCTTAATTAATTAACGGATATTTCTATCTTAAATACGGGGATCGATTAAGTCTAAAATACAAGTCATTGCTCAATTTAGGATAAAGGGGTAAGTGAGCACGGATTCTCTAGTGGAATGAATTTGTGTTTATTAATTAATTTTGCTCTAGGTTGAGCATAGATAATTAATTAATTTGAGGCATTGCTTTATTTCTTGCATTAGATCTCTGATCTGCCCAATTAGTTACCTAGTATTTATTGTCTCTCAGAAATCATTATTAATAGATTAATGCATTTTTGTGTTATTTAATAATTTTATTTATCTGAGATTAATTGGTTGAGCCAATTAATTGATAAATATTAGTATCTCAATAGATTAATTAATTATATTATGGGCTAATTATGTAGAAGTCCATTAAGAATATAATTAAATCAATGGGCTACAAATATTAATATAATATTGGCTCTTGAAACCTATATATATTAGTATTCTATTCATAATCAGTACAGACAATACACACATTAACGCGCATACGCGTTTTTGAGAGAGACACATATTTTTCTTCAGTTCTCCGACCACGCGGAGGAAGAAAAAGGGTTGGGACACAGATCAGAAGATCTAAACACGAGCAACAATCAAAGCTACAACAACATACGCGGAGGAATGTACAAGTTCCTCCCCTGGTTTTTCCTTCAGGTTCATTATCGACAGTTAGTACATCAAAGAGTGCTCAGACGAGCCAATGTAGCATATGATATGAATATTGGTTTAAGGTACTTATTTCTTTTTCTGTGTACATTGACTAATGACTATTGAGTTTTATTATTCATTATATCTTGACTATTATTTTTTGAATGTTTGGTCAAGTTTTCAGATAATCGGTGGTGAAGCGTTTTCAAATTCAAGAATCAATATCAATTTGCTATTTGGATTTGGAAATTTGAATTGAAGTGTTTTGACTTTTGAAATCTTGCAGCCTACCTACCTTTATGTTATAGCTCTTAGCTTGCTATTGCTACCTTATCTACCTTTATGGCTTTATCGACATCGTGGACTCTTATATTTCATGTTACTTGTTGACTTAAATGTTGAATTGTTGATGGTATCGATAAATACTTGTTTTGTCTACTTGTTGACTTGTTGATGGTCGATGGACGGACTAGATTCGACTTTGGAATTTGGGGTTGCTGCCTTTTTGAATTTTTGGTTGAATGTTCATGATTTCTTGCTTTTTGTGGAGTATATTGCTTTTGTGAAACTGAAACAGGTTATATTCGGTTAGACTTTGACAGACAATTTGTAAAATGACTAAAATTTGTGAAGCTGACATGCTTGGAAGAATGGAAGTACTAGAACCGGTTAGAGGCGGTTAACCGTTTAACCGTTCGGTTATAGTAGCGGTTACTGGAATTGGGTCTTAAACGATAACGGTTAACCGAAAAACGATAACGATTACCGAACCGTTTTGCAGCCCTACTCTATGCTAATATATTAAATATTACGAAAAAGATTATGTAGAAAATATCTATGTTAATATATTAAATATTACGAGAAAGATTATGTAGAAAATATGTATAGATATATATTTCCTACATAATCTTTCTCAAAATATTTAATATATTTCGTTTATTACTAGCTATGAATTTGTGTTTTGAGTGTCAACTTGACTAATTTATTCTGAGTTTTTTTCTTCCTTTTTTACAAAAAAAGTATTTGACCAACTTCTTCAACGGAAATATATTTGAAAGGTTCACTAACTTATTACGTGATGTAATTTGATGTATTTACAATTGATATTATTATAAATAATAGTATCTTTTTAGAACCGATATTAATTACGTATTAAAACATTGTTTTAACGTTTTAATCTAGCTCTATTCTTCATAAAATGTATACAATTTAAAAACAGTATTAAAGAATGGCGGACTAACGTCACAATCTATGTTAACTTATTTTATTATTACAAGATATTATTTAAGTTCATAGCTAGTAATGAACGATAATACTCATCGTCACCACTATCTCAACAAAAATTTAAAACTCTTCAAAACGACAAATTTAAATCGGTATTAGTCCAAATTCCACAAATTAATTAACATACTTAGTGGCAAAAATAGACCAAAACTACGATATGCATATCTCAGAGTATCATGCTGCAGATTTTGGCAAGGACGATGAAGGTTACGCGTTCATCAAATTCTTCAAATTGATGAATCCATAAATAACAATTAAGTGGGCATTTAGTTTGCAGCTTGGAATAAAAATTCGGATTTGAGATTATTTGTCTAAAATTTGAAATGAGAATCAGATGTGGAATTTGAACAAATTTGGTAAAGTTACTCGAAATTTGATAAAACTAAAATTTTCAGATATAATTATAAAAACTTGATTTCGACAAATATAATTCAAACTACAAATAAGAAATTTTATCAATTTCTAATTCAAAAACCTTTTTACCAAATGTGTTTCAAACATTTGAAAACTCGATGAGCACATTAAATATTTCTTTAATGATATAGTAAATTTCGTAGTGTTTGAAAAATAAGTAAAATAGTAAATCAATTCTAATTTAGGTAGCCCCTGTGTGATTCATGACACCTATAAAATTGTAAACCTTTGTAGAGTTGTAGTCCCCATCTAATACTCCAACAACTCCAGTCACCTTGATTGTATATTTTTCTCTATCGCTGTCTCGTTGTCCCCCCCACCAATCCCGCTCATATTCCTACAAATCATTATAATATTATCAACGACATAAATCAATCATCTCATCAAAATAAAACAAATAAATAATTGTCCCAAAAAAATCCACTCCCTCTTTGAATACCACTTCCGCGTACGTCCCTCAAATACCCTCCGCTTTCCACGCACTCTCCATCTCCCCCAACAACTTCAAACAAAATCATTGCCCTAATCTCTCTCTGTCTCCTCTCTCTCTCTCTCTCTATATATATATATATACAAGAGTTGAATTTGCTAACATAGTTTTACTACATATGAACATGAGCTACGAGAATATCGGCAAGAAGTGCTGTGGAATAAAGGGGCTTCGTCTCAATTCGAGGAGACGGCTGCGCACAAATTTCTTGTATATTTTTCGAGTTTTCAAGAGATGGAAGAATTCTTACAAGGGTTGTCTGAGGTTGCTAAGGAGGAGTCTCGTTAGGAGAAGAAGGAAGGCCGGTGCTAAAAGAGGTGAAGTCGGTTGTGGGTTTTCCTCGTCATATCATCCGGCGGTCAGAACGATGAATCACTCGAACTCGTTTTGTTCGGAAGCGATTGCGGATTGCTTGGAGTTCATCAAGAGGAACTCTGTTTCCATTGACGATGCGATCAAGCCTATGCTCGGCCAAGATTAGCCGGTTTGAAAAGAAAAAAGATTTTGCGATGTACATATTAATTAGAAAAATAGGAAGTTATTTTTATTTTTATTTTTTTAATTTGGATTTTAGGGTCTATAGAAGATATGATATGTAAGCATCATGAAATTGGAATGGTGTTTTTGTTTTTTTTTTTCTTCTAAATTTTGTTATTGTGATTTGATTTGGTCATGCAGAAGACAGAGATCTGATGCAGTTTGATTTGGTCTTGTTTCGATTTTTACTTTTAATTAATTTAATTAGTTCTATGTGGTAAAAAGAATACTTTCATAGCGTTAATTTCATAGTGTATTACTATATAATAGTAGTATAATTTAAATTATGACCAGTAAAAACAAATCTCGGGTTCTAAAATTGTCCCGTCCATGTGTTTGGTAATAATAGTTGGGAACCGACTAAAATAGGGAAATCATTATTTTTTACGGCAAGATTGATTATTTCCATGCTAGCTTTCAATTTTTTTAAGATTTTTCCCATTTTTATTAGTTTTCTTTTTATTTTCTTTGCCCAAAAGATTACAGTTAAATTTTAATAAAGTAATATCTTTGGGATAGATAAAAAATATTTATTTGATGAGGTTATTACTTTATCAAACATTATTATAGTGCATTGATCTATGTCGTGACCGAAAGAAATTATTATCTAAACAAGATATATTATTACTCTATCAAATATTACTTTATCGAGGTTTACCTATTCATATTCAATTTGTATGACAACAAACCGAGTAGGTTTGGATTTCTGAACAACAAATTATTATAAGTGGCATTGTATCAGCTTAGAGAAGTGCGAGTAAATCAAAATGAGTTAGCATTTAAACAAAAACTTAATTACTATTTTTGAAACTGTAGTAATCGTGCACGCCATTTTAAACCCATAATTAATTGTAATCTCGGATTTTTAGGGATAATTATGAAGAACATCTTTAGTTTTATGTGAATATATTAGCAATACAGTATAAATTAATTAGTAATAAACTAATTTGAAATTTTGAAATTTCTCGTCATTCAAGATTTATTCCTCCAATAAAACATCTTCAAACAAAATATATTGATCAAAGAAAAGGCGTGTTTATATATAGCTTAGGGTGTGTTTGCAAGTTTCAATACTTCTCGCTTGTTTTTTTCTTAAAATTGAAATAATTTTTTTTAAGCAAAAGTAGGATTTAGAAGTAACATTAAAAAAAGATATTTTTGGTATTATGATGTTTTACGCACCAAAAATATCTCAATAGATGCTTAAATAAAATTATCTAATGAAATAATTTATCTGCTTAATTTTAGAGAAGCTAATACAAAAATCACGTGTTGCAAAAATTAAAAAACTACTTATACGATCAAAAAACAGATAAATATTTAAAAACTAAGCTATTGCAAACACACCTTTAATGCCAAGTCTAGACTTGCGAACAAAAATAATAACATTAGAAAATTACTCCCTTTGTTTCAAAATTATTGTCCACTCTATTTTTTGAACGGTTTTTAAGGAGAGTTGTTAATTGTATGTAGAATGGTGTAAAATTGTGGGTCCATAAAAAAGTTGTGTGTAATAATTTACTAAAAAGAAAAATGGACAAGAATTTTGAAACAACCTAAAATGAAATAGTGGACAAGAATTTTGGAACGGATGCAATACTAAATTATTGCTAACTATCTTGAATTATGGAAATTGGGATGTCTAGTGGCAATCTCGGAAGTTGATAGTAGGTGTGAACTGTAAAGGAACTTTTTGAAAACCTAACTTGGCCCCGAAAATTTGACTAAACATGATTTCGAAAGAAATAAATGGTCATTAGCCAATTAAGTAGTAACAACAACAATAATAATATGAAGAATATTGAATTTACACATATATTTGTTTATTCATTTTATATAAAGAATTAAAATAAGGAATCAGAATCGATTGGAAATCCGAGTGAAGCCATGTCTAAGAAAGGGAAAGTTTGATTATTCAATAATTTTTATATAAAGAATTAAATAATTATTAAATCGTTAATCATTCAATAATTTTTAAATCTCTCAGAAAGGGAAAGTTTGATTAAATAATATAATCATCCTCTCGGATGTGAAACCAGCAATGCGGCGCTTGTTAATTAATCATTATTTGACACAGTTTTTAGGTGTCAAAGTCAAAATTAAACTAAAAGTGGTAGAAATATAGATGCCTCGGGATATGTATATATTATTAATTTATATCGACTCTTAATGGAAATTTAATATTAAATGAATTAATTACGTCAAAGTGGAAATATCAACTGTGTTGCCGATAGATGTCTCGAGGCAAATGCTATCAAGTAATTTTTAAATCTTGATGGGTTTTGGCGTTTTTTTTTTTTCAATTCAAAGTATAATAGAGTACAGTAAAACCATTTTAAATTAATATAGTTGGAACCGGGAAATTTTATTATTTTAGAAAGATATTTATTTATCTATAAATTAATATTTATTAATTTAAAGAGAATTTTCGACCTGAACAAAGTAGAATGTATAGTTAACCTCTAAAAACAATGAACCGTATAAAATACAATGAATCATTTGACTAGATTTAGGAACAATAAATTCAGTTTATTGTTTTAATACAATGAATCGTTTGACTATTTATGAATAATAAATTATGTTCAATGTATTTTTATTAAAAGATATTCAATGTATAATAGTAATAGAATATACTATACATAGATGAAGAGAAAATAATTAAATTTAAGTTTTTAAAAAAAGCAGTCAACACTAGAATCATATTTCAGAAAATTGTCTTAGTGTTTTGTTATTTAAATGATTATTAATTTATGATTTCGATAGGACCATATATTAAATGGAAGTTTTTTGAAAATTATTATCTTATTATTTTAACGAATTTGATGATTTTTTGCACTGCCCGAATCGGGATCAAAGAAAAATATTATCTTAGAGAGGTTATTAGTTTATTGAATATTAAATTACGGATGTTTTACTGTATAACGTACAAAAACAAGTTTCGAATGTGAAATAAATAATACAAACTCGATTGATCTGTATATTTCAGGAGACAAATAAATGGATCATATAGTGATACAACAAATAAACAAGGCCCAGTTTTATTACATCAAAGCAAAATAAACTAGGAATGGGATGCTAATTGTTTCCAAATTTTCATTTAGGTCCTTCTAAACGTATGTAATCATACATAACTTCCCTAAAAGGTCCTAAATTTATTGTCTGGCTCAAAAATAATGTATTCATTCCATCCACGAGTTCACTGCCTGCTATACCAATTGTGTAGAAATGATACAAGCCATGAATCCCATGTCTTGCTAATGCATTGTCGCCCCCAATATATCCCGTGGTGAATTGAGGACACGATTTCGGGTTGTTCACACGTACCTAAAAACGTAAATTTGTTAATTAACTAATACATTATTAATAACTATATACCAATTAACTTAAAGTCATTTATAAGGAGTAGAGAGGCATACTTGTAATTCAGCACCATTAGTTGATGCAAGGGCTAGCTGAAGAGTGTAGGTTGCTCCTTTGTTAACATTCTTTAGGTCGAATCGAATTTTCCACGTAGTTCCAACGAAGTTTTTACCTCCTAGATTCCTGAGTAAAAAAGTACACGATTATTTCAAAGAAGGGGTATGGTATATACATAATGAGATTAAGACAACTAGATTATACTACCTCGTTCCTTGCACGAAGAACCAATCTTTCGTGTAGTTACTTTGTCCGACCGTGTAAACCAAGTCATTCGTGGGATAGTAATCCTTGTAACGCGTCCATAATCCGTATTGGTGGAACCTGTAAATTGACAAATAGCACATCGAATAAGCGTGTATGTAAACCTACGATAGTACTACGAATGGTATTAATTCAATTGATACGAACTTTTCAACGGGTTTTGGGTATGGATGGATCTTGAATCTCGAATCTAGATTTGGAATGAAGAACTCTGCAGCGGTTCGATCGGGAATCCCAATCTCCCACAATGTGGGACCTACTCTTGGAGCTTCAAAAACAACATCTCTCACATCAACAAATGATCGAGAATCAATTCTGATCTCTGAAGCATGCTTGTACTCTCCTAAGACTCCATCAACTGATGCAAACAAAGTGTACGTTCCTGGTATCACATTCTTGATCAAGAAATTCCCATTCCCATCTGCTTGTGTCCAAAATTGATAACCCTACAACAAGAAATGAATAAAGTAAGAAAAAACGACACGAAAATTGTTTACCCAATTCGTATTTCGACTATGTTCTAAAAACTGAGTATCTTTCACATGAATACCTTATTTTCCAACTGCCAGGACCCTGCGACTACTGATGGAACCAATCCCACGAATGCTGAGGCTCCAGGAACAGCATTCTCATTTTTATACCTTTATTAAAAAAGAATAAGTATATTTTATTCCATAATACTTAAATTATTTGACAGAATTTGGACAAGTGATTTAATTTACCTATCATGAACAAGTAATTGACCCCTTACACCTCCCCTCTGGTTCGACTTAACGAAGTCATTTGAAAGTGGGAAATTATAAGGCCAGGCAGCTACCTCCTTCTCCATCTGATTATCATAATTAAATAATATAAAAACATTATTAATCTCGATTAATTTCACTATTAAAGGGATAAGTAAGAATTAATTCAAATTAATAATACCCTCCGTTTAGCATCTTCCCAAAGTATAGAAGGATTAGTCTTGGCTGCACCATCTGAGTTCAAATAAACATAAACCGGACCCAAAACCTTCTTCCAATACTCTCCAGTCACGAACTTGATAGCTATATCCTCTCCCACATAGTGTGTACTCATAAACATCTTTTATTACAAACATTAAGTCATTATTAGTAATAATCAAAGTATAAAATTAAATTAAACATATTCAAAATAGTAAAAGTATACTAACAGAAAGCATAGTTGGACCAACATGACTAGTAAGATCCTGCTTGAAGGGTCCCCCAGTTTTGAACTCGTTACTCGGAGTTATCATCCAAAATCCGACGGGCGGGTCGTTGCTGACCCACCCATGGACTTTGTTGTCTTTATTATCGCACGAGAATAAATATTTATCGTCCACCTATAATCAATATACATTTTTTTTAAAATTTAAATATCAATTACAAGTTCGGATCTCATAAATGAATATATTACCTCTCCTTTAAGGTCGGGATTAGTTGGATTAGTCAAGAGAACGGCTTCCGGGTAATCCAGAGTTTGACCGGTTACACGATCCGAGGGCATTGGCATAACCCTTTGCCTTTCGTCCGACATGGCCATGTAGTGGAATCTGCATTTTATTAAACCATGCATACATATAAATCAATTTATATTATTAAATTCTCTATATGAATAAACTATATATAATATGAATATTTATGATTTTTGAGTTACTTGTCTTCTCGGAGCTTGAACAAAACTCTTCCTTCCTGTATGAGAAAAGCTGGCCATTCTTTCAGACGCTCCAAAATAGTGTAGGTATAAAACCCAGGAGAGTCCTTCAGCAATACAAATCTGATTTTCGTATATTTCAAAATTAAAATTTATAGCGTATAAGAATTGAGTCGTTTATTCCGTTAAAATGACTTATAAGGAGAGAGAATTACTCAAGTATTTCATCACCTTTTGTCGACATTTAGTGGAACTTTAGAACTTCCAACATGCCATCTTGTGGTGAAGGATATTTCTGTGTGATCTTGGTTTTCCTCTATCACTTTATACTGAGTGCCTGCAAATCTGAACCAAAACCAAAATAAGTACAGTTAAAATATTCATTTATCGAGGTTATTACTTTATCGAACAATATTTTAGTACACTGATTCATATCGGGACCGGAAGAAATTATTATCTTAGCAAGATTATTATTTTATCGAATATTATTTTATCAAAGTTTAACTGTAATTGCATATCGAATTGAATAAATAAAATATTATGGTTAATTAATATTTATATTTTCATGATTTTAAGATACATTTGAATTAAATTACACTTACTTATCCATGATACCGTGAGCGCCCGGATAGTTCCAAACAACATCCCAATACCTGAAATTAAAATACTCATTAATACTCAATCCCTTTTTTTTTTTTAATAAATAAATTCAAGTGATTATACAAAAACTTATACCCTCTATTATCGTCAAGGTTTCGAGTATCAAGCAAATTGTCACTCCCTTTGTATGTCACGCCGCTGACCATACCATCTGGTACGGTCAATGTGAGGTTGACTAATCCATTAGTCAATACAACCTGCGACACAATTTTAGAGGGAAAATAAATAAGTAATTATAAGTCAAGGTAATAAAAGCATTATACTAGATAATTAAAAATATTACATGTTGATCCTGTCGAAACAAATGTACTCCACAGGATGGCAAGACAGTTTCAATACTCTCTTCCTGCTGCATTGGCCTAAAATTGAATAAAGAAATTAAATTTTTAAAACTATGACTTTTGATATAGAATTAAGTAAATTATTAATATATATATCTATATATATATATATCAATCATGCAAGATCATGACTCGTTATTCTACTAACTAGATTACTTCTATTGAACATTAGTGAACGTACCGATCAAAATTTCGAGAGACGACTAGTGAAAATAACAGCTGCACAAGCAGTGCAATCCTCCATATGATGATGAATCCATCTTGGAGCTGCGACTTCCCCATTGTTTAGCAATTTCTATTCTTCGAGGTTGATTGGGAAATGATGAGGTTATGGAGTTTTATACGCACTCTTCACATCGATATAATTGATTGTTCTTTTCTATTTTACCCAAGAAAATCATGCGCCTAATGGAAAAAAGGAAATAAAATTAAACATGCAAAATCTTTTTTTTTTTAAAGTTCAATTTATTAAGGCCAAAACCGAATATGAGAGTGACAGGTTTGAGATTTTGAAAATTATACGCAATAAATGGGGTTGTAATCAGGGGCGGATCCAAGGGGGGGCGCCCGGCGGCGGCGGCCCCCCCGAACTCGTGTCGAAACGCGATTTTATATATGTAATTTTTAAGAAATTTCATATTTCGCCCCCCCCGAATGTACACTTCACCCTCTTCTCTATCGAATTTTTAAGTTTCGCCCCCCCTCTCTCGTAATTCTGGATCCGCCCCTGGTTGTAATAATCTCATTTTCATGCAAGTTAAAGATTGGTTAACATTTATGAAACATGTATCCAAGATTTGTAAAAGAAGATCTTCATGATTAGTGATTGTTATTTATCTAATCTGAAAGATGGTTACTGATGATTGGGTACATTAAGAGTAGTGGATCTTATATTCTTTTATTTTTATAACGAAGAAAACTCGCAGCCGCTATTCGATGTGTGCACAAATAATTCCGCATAATTACCTGCATTATAAAGGTATTTAATATTTAATGTTGCATAAAACTATGCATATCAAGTGTACATTATGATTTCCAATATTTTAGGCACTTTTATATAATATATAACACGTTATAATTAACTGGTAAATTATCGATAAATGATTATTGTATTTCATATTGAAATCATACCGCGTTATGGATTTTTTTTTAAATAACATTTGCGTAATTGTATTTGCAAATTACCAATTTGATTTTTGAATTATCACCATCTTGTCGTGAAATCAAAGAATTCTTGAAATTACTTTAGATTTTCATTATTTCTTATATAAATTATGTGCATATTTACCAACAATATATCAATTACCATATTTCATTACGATGAACATGCTTGCCTTTTGGAAGTTTCCCAAAAATAATTTCCCCCTACTGTATATACTAGTTTGATAATTTTAATTATCCCTTCAATTATATCCTAAATCTAATCATTTGAAAATTATGAGAAGTCAAATTCTAGTGCTTACACTATTGCATGCAGGGACGTAGGCAGGATTTTAACTAAGGGGTGGCAAGATTGAATTTGTTACTTAAGAATAGAAATTTTGCAACACGAAATTTTATTTACATGAGTTTTTGTTGATTTGTCTTCTACTTTTTTCAAATTTGTGTTAAATATAAACTCCAAACTGAATACCAAATGCACTCAAAACTACTTTAAAGAAGCTAGTGTGCAAACAAATGAGAAGCATGACTAGACGATTTTCTATTAAATCTCATTTTTCCAACTATTAGATTTTTCTGAATTTTGATCACTTTCTTTTAGTAATGTTCTTACGCGAGAGGTTTAATTCGAAATATAATGTATTGGTGGACTCTGCTAGGAGCTTCTAATATTAGATTTCCTCTTCAAATACAATTTATCTTGCGGAAATAAGAATGAAAAAAATTATAGGAGTATTTTAGTAAATTTGGGATCAAAACAAAGGGGTGGCATTTGCCATCCCTTGCCCTAAGGTAGATCCGTCCCTGATTGCATGCCTTTCTTCTTACCGGAATTTCCCAAATTCTCCATGCAGACACTCCTCACGACAAAACAACAGCTCTACCACTAGGTCATGGAACCTTCAGCCGGTCCGTCGGGTAGACACAACAGACCACCTCCGGCGGGGATTATTCCGACGATCCCATTAAAAAGAATAGCTGCACAAGCAATCCAATCCTCCATATGATACATCTAGTTGGAGGTGCAATTTCCCATTGAAATTAGCTTGTATTCTCCGGTATTGATCGATAAATTTGAAAATAAATAAATAATGAAATAAAATTTGAGAGAATTTTGTGCGAGTAGTATTTAATGATTACTATCTTTATAATTGAAAAAACCGAGTTATAAACTATTTGGAAACTTAAATAAACTAGGATGTACTAATGTTTGTAGAGTAATGAAATTCCTTGTCTCTTCATGTAAATGCATTAAATTCATGAATTAAAGTTTCCATGAAGATCGTTGTTGAAGTTAGTTATTCATGTATATACCTTCAAATAGCAAATTATTTGAAAATGAACTATTCTACGAACTATCTCTGTCTCATTATTAGTGTCGTTCTTTCCTAATTAGGTTACCCATTAAAAGTATCATTCTAAAAATTTAAAGAATGTATAGACATAAATAAATTATCCAAAAATCAAATAATATACATATAATACAATTTTAATGATATCCGTGCTGATAAAAAAAACTACATTTTTTAATGAGATTGAGAGAGTATTAAATAAACCTAAAATCCACTCTATTTTTTTCTTTTTTTTTCTAAATTATTTCTCTCTTTTCATTTTCTCACATCTACCAAACAAAGACTAATAGAAGTGTTGGAGACTTGGAGTGGGCTTTAACTCAAAACTTTTTTTTCAGCTGTTTTTGTATAATTTATTTTAGGCCCATGGGGCCGAAAGAACTAACAGGCCCTCTAATATATGTTGATTTCCATATGCATAACAAATCATACAGTATATTTTATTATTTTATATTTTAATATACATAAATTTCACTAGTATTAAATGGAATATTTCCGTAATTAAAACTGAAGTAGACATTGATAAGTTGTGTCGAGTCAGATGAGTAATCCTTTCCATGCTGCCAAGCCCACCATAAACACTTGCTCCTGCAGCTTTTTTCCACTTCTCTACCATTGATTTAATATTCACTATTAGCCAAAGAATAAATCGAAGCAAATATAGTCTTTTACCAGTGGCGTATCCAGCTAGGGGCAGTGGGGGCATTGCCCCCACTGAAAATTCAAATATAATTCGCACGGCCATTCTTTAACTTGTGAAGAAGTGGTAGAGTGTTGATGGCGTGTTTATAAAAGTCTTGTGGTGTGGAGGTCAAAGGTTCAACCCATGAACTCTACAAATTCTCATTTTATTTTTCCTTGGCTAACAATGTAAGAAAAATATATTTTGGCTATGAGATTAGAAAAATTTAAGTGTGAATTTAGGAAATTTTAATTTTCTTGGTTTGTGTTATTCTAAATCCTATTGTTTTTTTTTTTTTTTTCCTTTTAACAATTTTTTAATATAATATAAAAGTTACTTTTTTTATTTTACATTTTCTAATATATTTTATTTTTTCTTGGCTAATAACATAAGAAAAATATATTTTGGCAATGAGATTAGTAAAATTTAAGTGTGAATTTATGAAATTTTAATTTTCTTGGTTTGTGTTATTCTAAATCCTATTGTTATTTTTTTGCCTTTTAACAATTTTCTAATATAATATAAAAGTTATTTTTTTATTTTACATTTTCTAATATTTTTTTCTTTGATAACAACATAAGAAAAATATATTTTGACAATGAGATTAGTAAAATTTAAGTGTGAATTTAGGAAATTTTAATTTTCTTGGTTTGTGTCGTTCTAAATCCTATTGTTTTTTTTTTTTTTGCCTTTTAACAATTTTCTAATATAATATAAAAGTTACTTTTTTTATTTTACATTTTCTAATATGTAAAATTGTACCAAAAAAATATTAGCAATATTAAAAATTATTGTTGAGATAGACTTTCACAAATGATAAACTTTTAAAAACGCTTCGATAGTTGGCCCCCACTGAGCGAAAAACCTGGCTACGCCACTGCCTTTTACTAAAAAAAAAGGATTTATTAATTGACGGCCATCGGCCATTTGAAATAACATTTTTTTTATATATTTTTAAGTTGAGGGCCGATGGCCTTCCTTAACAATTTATTTTTTTTTAAGTTCGATCCCTGCTTAATATTTTTTTTTAATATGTTGAAGGCCGATGGAGATCGGGCCTCCATCGGCCCTCGGTCTTGGTAATTGTCTCTGCATAATTCAGTGGCTTGGCCGATGAATTTGCTCGGCCGACGGGAGCTCTCAGATTTTTTTTCAGGGTCGATGGACTCCATCTGCCCTCCATCAGCCCTCCGCCGGATAAAGACAAAATGATTACTTTTGTGTTTTATTTTAGTTATAGGCTACATTTGTTTTTTCATTTCTACTATTTGACTAATAGTAGAAATTCCTCAATTAAATTCTAGATTTTCCCTTACAAGAAAAATACTCCCTCCGTCCCAATTATAATGTCCAGTTTTCCATTTCGGACTGTTCCAAATATAATGTCTAGTTTCCCTTTTTGGCAAATTATTACACATAATTTTTTTGTAGGACCTACAACTTTACACATCTCTACTCACAACCAACAATCCTCCTTAAAAACCGTGCAAAAATCAAAGTGGACATTATAATTGGGACTGAGGGAGTACTACTTTAAGTGGTAATGCCCACTGTTAGCCAAAATTAAAAAAAAAATACACAAATATAGCCTAAAAGTTAAACAAAATACAAAAATAGTCATTTTGTCTTTATCCGGCGGGGCCGATGGGAGGGCCGATGGGTCCATCGGCCCTTCATATTTTTTTATTGTTTTTTTTTTCACTAAGGCCGAGGCCCTCCACTCCTTCATTCATTTTTTTTGGTTTTTTTTCCTTTCTTCTTGAGGGCCTTCGGCCCTCCTTCATTTCCTTTTTTTTTTTTTTTTTTTCACTTAGGCCCTTAGTGATTATTTTTTTTTTTTCTTTCTTCTTTACTTCTCAGTAATTTTATTTTTTTTTTTAATTGAATACACATGAGGGCCGATAAGTAAAAAATAATGAAAAAAAAAATTACTATGTCTACGATGCCTTCACGTAAGGGCCATCGGCCATCGGCTCTCACACTTTTTTTTAATACACATGAGGGCCGATGCCCTTTCAATTTTTTTTTTTTATTTTTTATTTATTTTTTTATGGAGGGCCTATGGATTCCATCGGCCCTCCATCGGCCCCATCGGCCCTGCGCCGTATAAGGATAAAATGGCTATATTTGTGTTTTTTTTTTCGTAATGGACTATATATGTATGTATATATCTACTGATGGCTACTGTTGCAAATGCCTCCTACTTTAATTACTGAGCTTGTAATAAAGCTGGCACCATGCAATGATTGTTAATATTCCAAAATTGTATATCTACAACGAAGTAACGAATATTGCCTTAATAATGCTAAAGGTGATTTAATAGTCACATCTATCACATTGATGTTGGACCCAGAATAAATATATTCAAATATTATGAAAATTGACATCTATTATAATTATCCTCCTTTCCATAATTTTTCTCCATTATTTTTTTTGGAACATTCCATAATTTTTGTCTTTTTACTTAAATTAATAAATTATTACACACACTTTATTTAAGGATCCTACTAACTTACTTACAATCAATTATTCTTTTAAATTCTCATGTTAAAAAAAAAAGGGATAAAAATTATGAAACAGAGAGAATAATAATTATTGTAATTATTACAATAATATTCAATAATAATAATTAGTTGGTTAATTTTAGTAGTGTAAAAATGACCAGTCCGGCGCACAGAAGAAGATAAGCCTATTCTGGCATTGGCAGTACAGGCTATCATCTTACACATCTGTTACACCAAACTTTCATACAGAAGCTCTGCATACTAAACTATTAGGGCTAATACAATCTACTCTATTTGACTATTACGATTACAAAACTACCCATGCATTTAAAAATTATCCATTATATATCCAAATTTATTAAAATACATCCACTTTTTTCACTTTTCTCTCACTAAAATGTCAGGCCATGATCGGACCAGACCGATCGGACATGTCGGATCATGGCCTGGTAGTGATCGGCCTTGTGATAGGGCATGACCGATCATGCCTTGTGATAGGGCATGACCGATCATGCCCAATGTTCAGTTGTGATCGGCCCTTGGTCGGGCGTGTCAGACCGGTCAGACCGGTCCGACCGGTCGGACCCTGATCGGGCCCTCTGTTCACGTGATCGGACCATCCCATAGTAGGGGTATTTTCATCTTCTTGGGGATATAGTGTAGTTAAATATAAGAATTGAGTATAAATGTGTTTGTCTTTTCCCAGATGGGCATTTCACCGCCGGACTCAACTATTAATACCCTCATCTTTCTATCCACTTTTATTGTATTGGATCTAAACTCTACTCCCTCCTTCCCAGATAAAACGTGATATTTCTTTTCGACGCAGTAATTTATGCGGTGAATTTTTATGTGTTACGAGATAGAATGGTGTGAATGGAGCCCACAAAAAAAAAACTTTTTGTGAGATAAATTTATTTCCTTTTTATAAAACAGGACATTTTTGTAGAACAACCCGAAATAGAATATAGGACGTTTCATGTAGGACGGAGGGAGTACTACCTTCGTTGGTCACTTTATTTTTAGGGACATTTGTTGAAATACCCCTTTTCACTAAAAAAACACCATATTACCCACTTGTTAAAGTTATGTTTACCAAATATCTAAGCTTATCAAATTAGCCTCACATTTTCGTCAGCATCCATGGAGGAGTGCCAGCAAAACAGCCAATGCTGATAGTAGTGTCGATGGCGTGCCTTAGCCTATCGGCACTGCTAATAATATGTGTGCCTATCGCAGTGTCTATCGGCATACCTTTGTTTTTTTAATTTTTCACTGCTTTGTATAGTAAATCGGCACTAGTGGGATTCGATCGACACCCGTAAGGTCTCTCGGCACTCGGTGGCAGTTGAATCTCAGATAAAATAAGTGAAAAAATTGAGGGTAAATTGGTAATATTAGGTATTCTATAACTGTTATTATAATGAGTGGGTATTTTTGTGTTTTTTAAATGGGAATGGGTAAAAACATATATTTCCACTTATTTTTAACATTGGAATTAAGATTATAGATTATAAATTATGAGAGAAGTAGATGATAGAGTAGGAGAAAGAAGATGAGTAAAAGTAAATGATAAATTAACAAAGAGAAGATGATAAAGTATGAGATATGATTTTAATTATATGTTAAATTCGGAAAGTGACCAATTTTAGTGGACGTTTCAATCAGGAAAATAGTCAAGTTTAATGGAATGGAAATAATAGTATTTTTTTAAATACGAATATTAAAAAAAATGTTGATTATTTGCAAAGGAGTAATAAATTATTAGGGTTCACTATATTTATTAGAATAATGTTTTGCTTAAAAAAAAGTAATCAATTATAGTAAGGTTGCGCAAAAAGAAATATTGAAAAATAAAAGGTGATTGGAGGGAGTACCTTCTTAGTAAATCTCTCGTCCAATTTTTTCATTTTTGTAATATATGTACCTCTAACATTATGTTATGTGCCCCTGTTAAAATTATTAATTTGTGTTAAATGGCACACAAGCGACTATTCCATTGATGACAAAAATGGACAACCAATGTCAATCATTGTATCCGCAATTGTTAATTAGATATTTCTTAAATTCCGTTATTATTGTACTCTTTTTAAATTGAAATATTCCACTGTTACTATTTTTTTTTTCTAAAATAACAAAAATTAACTCTTAACCTAAAATGAAGTGAGTCCGTTTTTATTCACTATTCACCTTCATAATTTTATGCTCTCTTTCTCCAAGTATCTTTTTTTCACGCGATTATCTTCCATTCCAAAGTCAAAAAATTATAATTTTTATTTTTTGGTAAACTTTATATTATTTGTTCAATTACAACATGAAAAAAATAGAAAAAAATTTGATTATCTAACTATGCCCTACAAGAATTTGTATGAATTCTCATTTTTCCCACCAACAACCCCTCAAAAATTATGTTTATTTTTTAAGATAATTAAAACTCATAAAATACATATTTAAATAAAATTTATATATACCCATAACTTAAAAAAATGAGACAATAATAATGAAACGTATAGAGTAAATACTAAGTCCGATCAAAGTACGTATATAGTTTTTTTTTCTTTTAAGGAAATATTGTATGTATAATTTCTTAATAGAAATATGTATTTACTATTATCTGAATCTGATATTCCTAAAGCTGTTTCCACAATGGTGAGGGGAGCAAGGAATCCCACTAACGTGGCATCATCACGTGATGTGTGGGTGCATGGGTCCATGTCGCACAGAGATTGAAAGGCCACACCCATAATATAATACTCCCTCGTCCCGCAAATTATGTCCCAATTGATTTCGTCACGGAGATTAAGAAATTTTAATTTAGTGTGTATTTTATGAGTTTTAATTGTATAAAGAAAATGACACAGTTTTCGAGGAGTGGTTGGTGGAAAGAAATGAGAATTATCCAAATTTTTGCAAGCTAATAAAAGGTAATCGATTTTTATTTTTTATATTTTTTTTATATTTTATTTGAAGAAATAATCTAAAGTTTTCAAAAAGATAAAAATCATAATTTTCTGAGTTCGGAGCGGAACATAATCGAGTGGGAAATAGATTTTTGAAGAGAGAGATTATAAGAATGTGGGGGTTGAGTAGTGAGTAAGGGGGACCCATTTCATTTTATGTTTAAGAGTAATTTTTACTATTTTAGGAAAGATGACAGTAATAGCGGAACAGTCCGATTAGGCAAGTAGGACAGTCATAGCGGGACGGAGGGAGTAATTCAGAAATTTTACCTGCGCATTATATTTAATTTCTAATCAAATAATTGTAATAACTTACCGTGCATACATTTCACCTAGACACAATATTTAGGCAAGCTAAAATAGTCATGAGAGAGAAAGGGGTAAAAAATGAAAAGTGCGTCTCGTTTTGCATCGTCATCACCGTCAACTCCTCCAGCGTCGCCACGTATCCCCAGATTCTTCATTTTTATGATTTACAGAATAAAAATTAAAAGGCACATCCCCTGGGAGAATTGTAAAAATAGGTATTTTTATAATTTTATTTGAAAAATAGGTACATTGTATATAAATTGCAAAAATAGATAAAATTTTAATTTTTAATATTTTAAAATTTTGATTGAACCTAGTCTAACATCTACTCTGCCACACTACAGTCTATTTAAAATAAAGTAAGTGAATTGTTTGATTTTGAGAGAATTTGATTACACAATCATTTAAATTTTCATTACACAATTTTTAATTTATAATGCATATATATATACATACACCATGATACAGTCTATTTATAATGCATATATATATACATACACCACGTATATTGTTATTTAAATTTGCATTACATAATTATTTTCATTATACAATTATTTTGATTACACCACGTATATTGTTATTTAAATTTTGATTACACAATCAATTATTTTAATTTTGATTTATGATTTATTATTATCTTTCAAAAATAATAAAAAATTACTAGGATTGATATTATTAATATTTTTTGTAGTATTCATCAAGATAAGTGCTACGTTATCGATACACAACGTAAACGCTCGATTTCTCCATAGTGCTTAGATTTTTCAAACGAGCGCTTAGGTAATTTTTACGAGCTCTAAGGTAATTTTTTTTCCTTAACTTTTTGGTGATTGGCTAAAATATTTTTTTACGGTCGGGTAGATGAATACAAATTTTTAGGATCGAATACTAGTAATAATAATTATTATAATGAGGTTGAAATATAATGAGAAACCATTAATGAAATAAAATAGTTTATGATACTCCAATTTATCCAACAACATAGTCGCATACTCTAATGATGATTAACACACATATCCCATATGCGTACTCCCATCGAAATTCGATACCGCTGCAGGTCTTCTACTGATTTCATCATCTCAGGCGTTTGGATACCCGTTAGGATGCGGTGCACGTACATGGAAGCGTATGTACCGCAATTTATCTCATCTAACTGCTCATACTGTTATTCATTAATGCAATAGAATGGACAACACCTATTTTCCGGTACGAAATCATCGCCTTTTCTAGCAATCCAAAATCCGGCATATTGTAGTAGCTTTGACAACAAATGTGTCACTGTTCTTAGGGTAATGACTCTGAAGTCCCGTCCTTTTTGGTCCATCATATTCCACAATGAGTCATACAACTCGATCCTCCATTCATCAAGGCAAATGCGTAAGGTTACACAATGCTTAGGTCACACGTTGCACATTGTGACAATCTGAAACATTGAGATTTTTAATTAGACATTGAAATTGACAAATTAACATAATTCAATATGATAATATTAGAATTACACTTACATAGCTAGTATTGAGATAAGAACGAATACGTTGTACCAGTCCTAAGGGAGGGCACTTACATAATTCAATATGATATTATTAGAATTACACCTACAAAAAGTTAAGGAAAAAAAAACCACCTTAGCGCTCGTAAAAATTACCTAAGCGCTCGTTTGAAAAATCTAAGCACTATGGAGAAATCGAGCGTTTACGTTGTGTATCGATGACGTAGCACTTATCTTGATGAACACTACAAAAATTATTAATAATATCAATCCTAATTAATTTTTTTATTATTTTTGAAAGATAATAATAAATCATAAATCAAAATTTAAAATAATTGATTGTGTAATCAAAATTTAAATAACAATATACGTGGTGTAATCAAAATAATTGTGTAATGAAAATTTAAATAATAATATACGTGGTGTATGTATGTATATATGCATTATGAATAGACTGTATCGTGGTGTATGTATATATATACATGGCATATGTATATATATGCGTTATAAATTGAAAATTGTGTAATGAAAATTTAAATGATTGTGTAATCAAATTCTCTCAAAATAAAACAATTCACTTACTTTATTTTAAATAGACTGTACGGTGGCAGAGTAGATGTTAGGCTAGGTTCAATCAAAATTTTAAAATATTAAAAATTAGAATTTTACCTATTTTTGTAATTTATACACAATATGCTCATTTTTGTAAGTAAAGTGATAAGAATGCTTATTTTTATAATTCTCCCTAATTAATAAAAAAAAGTAAAATAACAGAACGGGAAATCTGTAAAATCCGTAACGTCTAATCCTCACCTATCCCGTATTTCTCTGTCTCGCGGTGTGGGCCCATCCTTGAAGGCTCGCTACACGATGTTGACGTCTGAAACTCGACGTGGTCCCCCCCAATGTGCTCGCTCCAGCTGCTGGTGCAGTCGCGCTCACGGCGCGTGCGGCCCAACACCTAACAAGTAGAGAGAATGCTGGGATTCACGCCACGAACGAGTTTTTGAAATAAATAATTTCGGTTAGAATTTACAACCCGTAGGAGAAAAATAAGCTCACATTTGCATAGGGCGATTATGAAAAGTAGAGTTTATAGACAGAAATAAGAACTTATACGCCTTTATTTTTAACAAACAATGATTAATTCTAATATTTAATGATTTAGATACTCCCTTCGTCCCTTTTTTTGCGGTAATTTAGGATGTATTTGTAAAGTTGTAGGATCCGTAAATAAAATATTTATAATAATATATTATTATATAAAATGAGATAAGAATTGGGTGGCTGTAACAAAAAAAATTGAACAAAAATTATGAGACAAATAGATTATTTTAATTTTGTTAAAAATTACTACTAAAGTTAATATTGCATACCCCTCCATCCCACAAAAAATGCCCATTTTTTTCTTTCTGGACATTCCACAAATACTATCCCATTTCCAAAAATAACAAATTATTAAATATAACTAATCACTCTTTTTAAGCGCCCCACCACTTTTACTCACAAGTCATAACCAACCACTTTTTTTAAATTATGTGTCGGAAAGTTATGGAACATTATTCTGGTGCAGAAGTATTATTATTTATATTTATAATAATCATTGGATTCCTCCTACTAAATCTCTATTGTTATTAAAATCACATGGAAAATATCTTCGAACAGAGCTATGTCTTTTGTATAATGAATAACTTGTATTCACTATGTATGATGCGCACTGGGTAAAATCTGTAAAGTAATTGCTGGGATTTGAACTCATAATGTTCTGTTACAGGCTAAACACCCTTACTCTAAGCCATTAGGATTATAATTATTATTTCAAATGATGTGATATTGAATCTTTATTGATATGCAAAAAAATTAATACGATTATATATTAATACATAGGGAGTGGATCAGGTGAGAACCCACACTTCTCACCCACGCTTAACGTGAAAACTGCGAACCGTGCATAATCATTACATATTTTATGCATAATTCTTATGTTTTATATGCAAAAAATTATGTAATTTTACATTATGCATAACCTTACATGTTTTATGCAGTAAGCAAAAATACAAAATTATAGGTATTTTTGTATAAAATATATAAGGATAGTTCGTAATTCTCACGATAACTATGAGTTCTCACCAGATCCACGCCCTTAATACATATACGTTAGTTATTTAATTATTTACTGTCACATAGAATGAGTTATGTTTCTATAAATGGTAATTTATTATAAATTTTTTATTTGTGAGACTCATCATTTTATACAATTTCACACACAACTTTCAACTATCTTTGCTAACTTTATTTGTAGAACTTATCATTTTGCACAACTTCATACACAACTTTCAACTCTACTTAATAACCGTGTACAAAAGAAATAAGACACATTATGGTAGTTTGTATTACGAATTTGAAGTCACAAAATCACAATGCATAGTACAACAAGTTTTTTATATTTTTACCATTAGTATTTAGTAATATAAATACGTAATAATAAATAATGTTGTTGAACGAAGTCAAGTACATATGATATTTTTATGTAATTTATGGTATAATATCTCATACTCCCCGTGTTTGAAGAAAAATAGGTTTATCGGTTAAACAGTAATCGCCCGGCCGGTGAAATTAAGCCGGTGAGATTACGATTATTAAGTGGAAATATGTATTTTTAACCATTCTCACTAAAAAAACAAATATACCCACCAACTATAATAATAGTTAAAGAATACCCGATATTACCTATTTACCCTTATTTTTTTCAATTGGCAAACTGGTGCCGATGAGACCCTACGGGTGCCGATTGTTTGTCATCAGCACTAGAATTATTCAATTTCAAAAATAATTTTTATTAATCAAATAATTGATAAACAATTTAAATTACGAGTGCCGATAGGCAAAAGGTCAATAGGCACTACCAAAGGTACTGCCATCGGCACTCTTAATTTTTTTTTTGTTAATAAAACAATTGATAAGCAGGTATAACAACGAGTGCCGATTGACTAAGGCAACCCATCGGCACTGCCAAAGGTACTGTCATCGGCACTCGGTATTTAATTTTTTTTTTCTTCATAAAAATTAGTCAAAAGCAACGAGTAAAGGCACTGCGATTCTGCGATAGGCACTGCGATAGGCACCGAATATAATTGCCAATGCCGATAGAGCAAATAACCCTTAGGCACCCATAGGCACTGCGAGTAAAGGCACTGCGATTCTGCGATAGGCACCCATCGGCACCTATAGGCACTTCATGTTCAAAAAAATGTTATTTCGAGTTCATGCTTAAAAAAAATACATAGTGCCTATAGGTGCCGATAACATGATCGGCACCCTTAGGCACTCATATAATAATACGAAAAAGAGTCCCTCTATCGGCCGTAGAAGTTGTAGGCCGATAGACGGAACATGTTGGTTTTAAAAAAAAATACATAGTGCCTATGGGTGCCGATAACATGATCGGCACCCTTAGACACTCATAGAACAATTCGAAAAAGAGTCCCTCTATCGGTCGAAGAAGTTGTAGGCCGATAGAGGGAATAGGTTGATTTAAAAAAAAATAAAAAATTGTATAGTGCCTATGGGTGCCGATAAAATGATCGGCACCCTTAGGCACTAAAATTTAAATAACGAAGTGCCTAAGGGTGCCATAGGCACTCCATCGGCACTGAAATATTTTAACAAAAAAAAAATTGATGAAAAATTGAGGGCAAATTGATAATCTTAATTATTTGGTGAATATAAATTTAAGGAATGGATAATTTTTTATTTTTTTATGTAAAAGTGAATAAAATAAGAAAGCTCCCTTAGTTAAGCATTACTGTCGGTGACACAACACATTCACAAATCTTACAACTCTCGACAGACTCTAATCCGGAGCAGAGGGTGAGGCGCGTGGGGCGGTTAGTTGACCCTGACGGTGCTGTTCATGTGGGCAATGGGCCAATTAAAGTGTTATTTTCCGAAATTTAGAACTCCACATACGTCACATTTCTCACACTATTTTGAGAGGCCGTGTAATTTTGCTTTTGGCGATTCCAATTTAGTCCCTCTTGATCTCACACACGTAAGGACTGTCGGACTTTTTACTAGTAGTTGATTTAACCTTTTAGCTTAATATTTTATCCGTCCCATTAAAAACGATGCATTTTTTGAAATAATAAAGAATGTATAAAATCTAAATAAACTATATCACATAATTATACTTTCTTGATTTCGGCGTCAAAAAACATATCGTTTCTAATGAATTGAAGGAATAATTTAATCTTAACTAATAAGTAGGTCGAAGCGCAAATCTGATTAAATAAAGAAAAATAGGCCCACACTTGAACTCCATCAGTGTAGGCGCATCAGATGTGGAAGTCACAGACCCCCACTCCACCTTGTCTCTCTCCTCTCCATCTCTCTCTCATCTTTTTAGCATTTTGGATTGCGGTGCTCCCACGGCTCTTTTATGCTAGTATTAATCTCCTCAATGAACCAATATCTTTTTCTTCATTTTTCTTAAATTAATGAATAATTCGATTTTCCTAGGTCCATTATAATCCATTCATTCCACTATTATTGTCTGGTATCTTTCGGTAGAGAGATTAATAAATTTAGTTCATGTATTTATTTTATGAACTTTAATGATATAAAAATCAGATAGTACAATTTTTTGGAATTGATTAATGGTAAGGAATTAGAATTCATCCAAATTATATTAAAATACAACTGAAGCAATTGATTTTATTTTATTTTTATTTATGTTGTAATTGAATAAATAATCTAAAATTTAAAAAAGTAAAAAATAATAAATTTTAGAGTTCGGAATGAATGTAATCTTGAGAGGGAGACTTTTGGAGAGAGTATAAAAAAGTGGGGGGATAATAAGCAAGGACTGACCTATTTCATTTTACGATTAAGAGTTAATTTTTATCATTTTATAAAAAATGACTGTAATAAGAGGACAATCTGATTAAGAAAGAGCAACAATAATAACTGGGTAAAGAGTTTTTTTTAATAAAATTTGAATTCATGATTTTCAACTCTAAGTCAAGCACTTTATATATTATCTTAAAAGGAATAATGGTCCACATCTATGTTATTGGCTAGTCGAGTATGGCAAATTTTATCGTCCAAAGGGTGTTCACATAATTTAGAATTAAAAAAATAAAAGTAAAATAGAATTGCAGTTCATCAATTTTACGTCGTACTATCAACAGCGACGTGCCCCGGGCCATTTATCCTATTCCTAATGTAATAAAAAAAATTACCATAAAAGAACATGATAACATTGATCCCATTTTTTACATAAATTTATAGAAACATATAAACACTAAACATGGAAATCTGACGCAGGTTGTAAGAGAGGGAATTAATTACGCGAGAGACGACACAAGTCGCATGATGATTATGACTAACCAACCTCTAAGAGAGTAATTAATTCGTACATTTTCACAATTATTAGATATAGATGATGCCGGCTTACTATTTATGGCTTCATGATTATAGATTTCTATAACGGGCAATATATAATTAGTTTGGTTGATGAATCATAAATGTGTAACAAGCTCTTGAACTATTTTTACAAAAAAGTATAAATTTCATATATATGGTTCGGTTAGATGACCCAATCGAATCAAATCATTGTCTTTTTAATTGAATCAAATCAAACCAAACTGAAAAACTTCATGAAGTATCTAATTTTCATTTATTATAATTTTTTATTAACCAAAATGAATTGAAAATATTTCTCTGTGTTTATAAAAAAATTAATTGTACCCTAAAATACTTAAATTATAAACGAAATATCTGTTGTAAATATTCGATATTATTATTCTTCCCCTTGAAAATTCGATTGAAATTGAATTGATCTGTTTTTTTTTATTATTTAAATCAACCCAAACATTCGAATTCTATATTCGATTTTGCAAAATAGAAATAGTAAATTTGTTTTTCCGAAATTTTAATTTGTTTCGCTACCAAATTGATCGTCTTAATTTTGTAACCACTTCTATAATAAGTTAACGAAAATAATAAATCAACTGCCTACCATATTCTTTTTGCCAATTCTTCAAGCTTTCGTTTTCAATTTTGATCAACGCAATAATAAAGTTTGAAATAACTGTCACAATAAGATAGTGGCTCGGTCGTTAAAATTCATAAATTCGCATTAAGATACTTTTTCTATCTCTATATTTTTATTTTAATTTTATTTTCAATTATCTTATTATTCTTATCTTTATTTAAAAAATAATAATTTATTAATTATAATTAATTAAATAATTAACTCAGACACATTAACACACTTCTTTCAATCTTTTTCAATTAAACATCGAACGCTACTAAGATAAGAATAGTTCATCGGGGAGTAAGTAATTATTTATATATTTATAAATGAAATGAAAAAAAAATACTTATAATTTATGGCTAGGTTTTGTTGTCTTCCTTATCTTCTCGGCTGTTCCCTTCTTGAAGCTCGCGCCCCCTTCACTTGACAAGCCCCCTTTCCCGTTCTCTGCTATCTCACCCCCCAATTAAAATAATCTAAATATATAAACTCGCAAAAGGGCTGCAAAAGCCAAGCAAGAGATTTTCAGCTCGCCCACTTGCACTCATCCATGTTTCTTCAAGCAATTGCGCACAACAAATTTTGAAAAACAATTCACTCAAACATACCAGTACCCCAAAATGAAGCGAGATCGTGATCGCGGCAGGGCGGCCTCCCCGGGAAAAGCCAAGATGTGGATGGAGCAGACGCCGGACGCCGGTATGGACGAGCTGTTCGCGGTGTTGGGTTACAAGATGAAGTCGTCGGACATGGACGACGTGGCGGAGAAGCTCGAGCAGCTGGAGATGGCGATGGGGACGACTGAGGATGGGGTTTCGGTTCTAGGTAATGATTCCGTTCATTACAACCCCTCCGATCTCTCCGGTTGGGTCGAGAGCATGTTGTCGGAGCTCGGCCAGCCGTTCGACATGGTTTCGAACGAAATCGGCGTCTCCGGCGAGTCTTCCAACAGAAGTTTTGTTGTTCAGCAAGACGGCGAGAGATTCCCTTCCGACGACGATTTGAGAGCGATTCCCGGTGGGGCTGTTTTCGGAAATAAGCAGAAGGATGAGGAATCGGAGAATGGGAGTAAACGGATGAGAGCCTCGACCGGATCGGAATTCACCGAGATTCGTTCTCCGGGGGAGGCGGCGCGGCCGGTGGTGTTGGTGGATTCTCAGGAGACGGGTGTACGGCTCGTCCACACGCTAATGGCGTGCGCGGAGGCGGTGCAGCAGGAGAATATGAAGCTCGCCGACGCGATGGTGAAGCACGTGGGCGCACTCGCGGTGTCGCAGGTCGGCGCGATGAGGAAGGTCGCCACCTACTTCGCGGAGGCGCTGGCGCGGCGGATTTATAAGATTTACCCCACCGAAACGCTTGAATCGTCTTATTCTGATATTCTGCAGATGCATTTCTACGAAGCGGCGCCGTATTTGAAATTCGCCCATTTCACGGCGAATCAAGCGATTCTGGAGGCTTTCGCTGGAGCTAATCGAGTTCATGTGATTGATTTCAGTTTGAGGCAGGGGATGCAATGGCCGGCTCTAATGCAGGCGCTTGCTCTGCGGCCCGGTGGGCCGCCGGCTTTTAGGTTGACCGGAATCGGGCCGCCGCAGCCCGATAATAGGGACGCCTTGCAGCAGGTTGGTTGGAAATTGGCGCAATTGGCGGAGACGATTGGAATCGAATTTGAATTTCGCGGATTCGTGACGAATTCGTTGGATGATTTAGATGCGAAAATGTTGGAGATTCGGCCAGGCGGGGTGGAGACTGTGGCGGTAAACTCCGTTTTCGAGCTGCACCGCCTCTTGGCCCGGCCCGGCTCGATTGACAAAGTGATGGACTCAATCAAGGCTATGAGGCCGAAGATTGTGACGGTGGTAGAGCAGGAGGCGAATCACAACGGGGGAGTTTTCATGGATCGGTTTAACGAAGCTTTGCACTACTATTCGACTATGTTCGACTCGCTCGAGTCCTCCAATTTGTCTCAGCCCAACGGGCAGGATCTGGTGATGACGGAGGTCTACTTGGGGCGGCAGATATGCAACGTGGTGGCCTGCGATGGTGCGGATCGGGTCGAGCGGCACGAGACGCTGGCTCAGTGGCGCGCGCGGATGAACACGGCCGGGTTCGACCCGGTCCACCTCGGTTCCAACGCGTTCAAGCAGGCGAGCATGCTGTTGGCGCTGTTCTCCGGCGCGGAGGGGTACAGGGTGGAGGAGAGTGACGGGTGTTTGATGCTCGGGTGGCACACGCGCCCGCTTATCGCCACCTCGGCGTGGCGGCTCGCGGTGGAGTAGTACGGTGGTGAGTCTCTAGTGGGTGTTGAACTCACTGAGTTGCGTGGACCGACTCGGACGAGAGCTACTGCAGAAAGTGGTGTGAGCTGAGTTGGGCGAGTGAGAGTTGCGGACTAAAATTAAGCCAAATCCTGTTTTTTTACTTTTCCTAAGTCAACCTCTCTTCTCCTAAACCTTTTTTTCAATTTTTTAAATCTCTGTTTGGGTACATTTGTTTGTAAGGTTGTGAAACTATTTTTATTTTTTTTTACATTAATTGTTTCTTCCCTCGTTCGTGTGAGAATTGCAATAACTAAATTGTCCCCACGTGTGTAATGTCATTTAATTCTCCGACTTCGATAAATAAATGAAAGCGTCAGCCACATAATTCTCCCACTTCTTAACATATGGAATTAATCATGTAATAATTCAAGAACTCCAAGTCGTAAAACAATTTGTGCGGCTAGATACTTTAGCTTAATCATTTACGGAATATTTGGTTCGTATCTTGAAATTTAGTTCGGATAATTCCAAAATTCACGAAATTATTGGTGTTTCAAAACTCAACTTATTAATTCCATAATGGGAATATTTGGTTCGTATCTTGAAGTTTAGTTCGGAAAATTCTAAAATTCACGAAGTTATTAGAGATTCAAAACTCAAAACTTATTAATTCCGCTATATTAAATAGTGAAAATTATAATGACTATTTTTCATATGCATGCGAGTGTAGCCGTATAGGTGCTTATAAAAAGTACGAGGAATAATTAAATCCTGCATTAAGTATGCGTGGTTGAGCCATGGAGGGCATTAATTAACATGTATACTTACTAACATAGTTTATAGATAGCCACGCGACAATATTCTTATCTTATAACATTTGAAATTATCGATTACATTAATTATTCCATGATTTGTTAATGATTGGCCTGCATTTGTTATTTCCTTTTGGTGTTCACTAATCTAAATCCTGTACATTAGGATAAGCAAAACATCAGTTTTCCTGTCTAAATCACAATTAATTGTTTGATTAATTACGATGAGTTAAGTAGTCACAATTTTCACCAAACACTATCCTTAAACTTAAGTGCGACGTTTGGTACTAGACGTTTGCTAATTTGCATTTCAAATTCTAAAAGAAATATTTTGAATTTAATTTCGAACTGTGAATCGAACGCTCGTTTAAGTTGAACTTAAAATTTTTAAATCATATTTATAAAGTTCAAAACAGATTTTATTCAAAGTCTATATCCTATATTGCACGGACACTGCAAAAACATCAATGTATTGTGTCGGACATGTGTCAAACACTTGAACACGACACGACACTTCAATTGTCGTGTCCAATAGATTTATTTACACTTAACATTTAATTCTAATAAAAATATACAAAATTAATTTATTTTTACACTAGATTTTATATTTTTAAATAAATTAGTGCAAATGTAGTGTCCTAATTTTTTTTTTAAAATATCGTGTCTCGTGTCCTATGTTCGTGTCGAGTCGTATCACGTGTCTCGTATCCGTACAATCTAATCTATATCTAATTCTCTTTCAAATTTTAACAATATGTCCTGAATTCGATTTTAAGTTGTGAATCGAGCGCTGGGTTGAGTTAAAACACAATTTAAAGAATGATTGGAGTAGGGGTAGAACCGTAGAAAGAGAAAGGCATCCAATGAAGGGCGGGATATGGAATTGACATATGCAGATGACAAGCCTTTATAGGTGTTAGGACAGTGAAGCCATGCTCAACCCATGTGCATCAATTTTACATGTAGTAAGCCATCTCCAACCGAATATTCTATTTTTAACATTATTTTTCAATTTCTGTTACATCAAACAGTAATCTCACTCCAATTCACAACCTCAAATTCATCATCAAAAAGAATATTCCCCATATATTCTATTTTATACTACTTTTTCTATTTTTACAACAATACCTATATATTTCTCAATATTATACATTAAACCCACAACAATTTCAACAAATAATTATACATGAAATAATTTTTATTATGTAACTGAAAAAATAAATAAATAAATAAAAATAAATTAATTGTGCATTAAATAATATAAAATTACATAACATGATTTTCTAAAATTACATAACATGATAAAATAAAATTTCAAAAAACAATCATAAAACTAAAATAATAATAATTATTATATAATAGTAATTAATAAATGACCCATTCATTAATAATTAATAGAGGCCCATTAATAAATAACTATAGATGACTCAATATTCATGAATAATTTAAATAGGACTTGGCAACTCCATCATCGTCTTCCTCATTCTCCATCTTTTGGTTCGATGTTTTTTATTTCTCAATTCCATTAATATTAGATATTAATTTTTCATTTTATCAACAACAAAAATAGAGGGGTTTGAGAGCAATTTTTAGAAGTTAAAAAGTGAAATGGTGTTATGAACAGTAGCACACCATTTTTGCAGTTCATAACACCATTTTGGTGTTGAGAATCCAGTTCGGTTGGTGATTCTTTTCCTACTGCAAACACCATTTTAACACCGATTGGAGATGCTCTAAAACAATATACACTAACAACTTGTCCAAGCATCAAATTTAAACCTGAAAATAGTTATTTTTCCCATTTCTTGCTTCAACAATCTTGGACCCAACAAAAGGAGTGGAGATCTTCTGCCCCACTTGATGGACCACTACATATTCCACCAATAAGATGAAGACATGTGTCGACTTATGATAAAAAGTTGGCCCACCAAAAAATGGGGCAGGTGATCCCTGCCCAACAAAAGTGGGGCAAGCATTTGTGTGTTCACTGCTGTCCAGGCAAGGACTACCCCCCTACCCCCACCCCACACCCAACTCATAAACATAAAGGGGTGACTAGTGCACACTACTTCATGACCATTTTCTTGCTTCAACAAAACCATATCTCACATGTCACCCACATGTGGTATTGGACATTATGGGGCCCTCACTCTTGACCCTTCAATATTGAGTAACATCAATGCTCTATACTAGTATAGTCACGAGACTGTATATCCGAAAAGAACTTAATTTTAGATCAGATCTAACTATCGCATTTTCGAAGTATTTGAATATAGAGGTTAATTAGTTTGTCACTATAAAGATTCACTAATTAGCAACTTCCAAAAGAAGGGTTACAACTAATTTTAGACAATTAAATATCAACTTTTCTGTATTATCCTCACCGAAAATCTCATCCAATTATTTGGCTAGTGGGCTAACATATACTTATAAAATTGATGAATTTCTGCTCAGAGAATCTGAATTTGGACCCACTATATATTTTATCTACAGCCGAACATCTTATCATTCATTTATTTATTCATCTACATGTCAATTATTGCTTCAATCTGCTCAAATATACAAGGCCCCAATTAACAAATTAAAATTCTCAACTCGGCCCATTTGGAAATATTTCAAGACTTACACTTCAGAAAAATGGCCCACTGGCCCAACTCCTTTTTCCATTTTATAAAATTAAATAAAATTAGAAATTTCACTTTAACAAAATCAATTGCAACATATAAGCCATATAAACATAAATAGTATTACGGGTTCGAATTCCACCAACACCGCTATACGTTACATTATAATCAAACAAAGAGTTGGAATAATTGATGAGAATAAAGCATGAATGAAGTGAAAGAAGAGATTAATGTAGAAATAATCTTTCAAGGGCATTTGGGTTTGCCTTCTTGGGTCTTCCAGTTGTTGTAGCATGGGCATGTCTCTTTGTTGCCGTACACTCCCGGCGGCACGCAGAGACACGTGGCGCAGCACTTCTCGCAGAAAAACATGCACGGCTTCTTGTGCGACGTCGCCGAGCACCGGTACGTGCACCGAGGCTTGCAATCTACAATATTGCTTTAAATTATATATCTAAAAAATTACTCCCTACAATATTAACAGAATTTAAAATTTTAATTAATTAACGTTAAATTATGACCATATATTATTACAAGATGTCAAGATCAACAATTTAATTTGGTTTCTACTTCTCCTAGAAGGATTTGATTCTTATGTTACGTATACCTTGAGGTCGGAGATTGTTGTATCCCTGTTCGAGATTGAGGAAACAACGTTAGTTAGGATGTGTAGTAATAAAGAGAGATTCATTTGAAGTGATGAGTATAATTGCAGATTGGCATTACCTCGGCCACGTTGGATAGTGTGATGAAGAAGAGCATTGATAAAACTAGCAAAAGGGTGTACGAGCGTGCCGCCATCTTACGTTCTCTCTCCAAAATCAGAACAAACAAGAGAAGAAAATCTTATCGGATTAAGAGAGAGAGAGAGAGAGAGAGAGAGAGAGAGAGAGAGAGAGAGAGAGAGAGAGAAAGAATGTGTGTGCTTAAGTGTAAGAGAAGTCTGGTATTTATAGGGCAAGATTTGCGAGGGGTTTATAGAAGGAAATAAATCATATGCACGAATATCGCTCCAGAAACGGCGCCGTGTTTCGTTGTGTTCTTGATCTGCATTAAATTTGTCAATATTTTTGCATTTTGGGATGTTACTTGTAATTTCAAGCAAATCGTTTCACGGAATCTGCATAACTGAGAATTTCTCGGAATTTATTCACGAGATATTAGAAATACGATTCATAATATATTTTAATATTCAAAAATATTATTTTACAATTGAAAAAATAAAAGGCATACTTTAAAGTCAATACATGTATATTGTTCATCATATTCTAATGCCATATTATGAATATATTTATGCATCTATTGTTAATTTGTTAAGCATATATGCATGATAAATTATATACGCTGATGCATGTATTACCATCCATATATACGTGCTAATAATAAAATAGCTAGATTGTCCTGACATAACGGAAAAAACGGATAGACTTTGGTGTCACACAATTATACTTCACTATATGTCACATCCACAAATCATTTGACATGTGTAATACATTTTAATTAAATAATCAAATCAAAATCAATTATGATGGGCCACACATGACACATGTCAACACCTTATAAAGTGTGACATCCAAGGGAGTATATTATGTGACACAAATCTTTGTGCGGAAAAAATGATTAGTCTATGGTAAAAAATTATGGGCCCAAATATCACCAGTTATACTTAAATTTTTCTCGTCATTAAAAAAAAACTATAAAAAAGCTAGATTCCCGTTGAATTTAGATTTTCAAAATTTTATAATGTAGTATAAAATTATAAATATATTCATCAGTTGTCAAACTTGTATCATTATATATATATTTTTTACTTTGATGTACTATCTATTACAATACATAAATGTGGTTCATAAGATTATTTTTAAATTGTTGATGAATAAAATATCTATGCATGCAAAGTAAATGATGTTTGCTTTTATACATTATATTATATTATAGCATATAGCATAAATGCATTTTGTGCATTTAAAATTATGTATTTATGCATCATCTGACATTCAACAAAAAAAAAGAATTGAGATTTAAGAAAGAATAGAATTTGAATTAAGATTATGATATTTATATTACTTTACGACATCGACTTAAAAAATAGTCATACATGAGATTTTTAAACTACTATTTTAACATATTAAATTAAATGTATTAAAATAATAAATTATATATTGAAAATGAAAATACTAGTAACTACTAAGGACTGATCTAGTTGGGTATAACTAGAGACGAAAAATTCAGTCGATATTCTTCTCTACTCTTACACGATCATCACATAATTTCAAGCTTCGAAGCTCAGTAGATATAAATTTCAGATTCAACGAATTTGATCTGAATATTCATGCTAGAGCAGCGTTGAGGAGCAAAATCTGCGGCAGTTATCGAGAGCAAAGAAACGTCTGCTTCAATATTGTAGTGTTGGCGATTGAGGGGCCACAAGCTGCGCTTGTGGTTGGAATTTATCTCAATCTTCTCTACTCCTCGCTTACTTGTAACTTACCACCACTCTCTCACTCTCTTCTCTCTCTAGGCTTTAGCTACTGTTTCATCCAACTCAGCTGGTAACTGGTAAGTCTTTCGTCACTCCTCAGTCTTACCTTTTGCTTGTATAACGACTTTTCGCTGCTAATATATAGTCTTAATTGCATGATTTTGATTTGGAATTTGTGTGTTTTGGGGGTATGTCTGAGCAATTTCCTAGCTAGGTTTAGATGAATATGTTCGCAATTTTTGCTTAGGGCTGTTTTTACTTGACAATCGAGACATGCAAGAGTGAGTCTGATTGATTACCTGAATTGGCATGTAAATTTGTGAAAAGGATTTGGGTATTGATGGATTACCTATATTGGCAAATTGGCATGTGAATCAGAGTTACTTCTTGTAATGCGCTTTCAGAGACAAAAGGATCATTCGGTATTTCGATGGTACAGTCTTTATCTAAACGTCAATTTGATGTGTTTGTAAGATGAATTCGGTGTTATGGTTGCCAAAATTTTGTAATGCTGTGCTAATTTAACTTAAAATGGTCAAATTAATGTGAAGAATTTGGTTGCTTGGTACTAAAGCTGTGGATGTAGCTTAAATCTGTCCGAGATCCTATTCTGCTCGTGTATTTCCCCAAAAAAAAGATGTTACATCGAAAGGAAAAATGCCTCCCTAAGTGAGAAACCTTTTTCAATTCTTCAAGTGTTAAGCCACTATTCCTTTCTCAGTTGTAGTTCCAGTGGAAGCTTGTGTCCCAAGTGATATTTTTAGTGTTTCTTCATTTGGTTTTCGAATTGGTCTATTTGATAAAATACTAGTTTTCGGTCAACGAGCGATGTCCTATTTGGCTATTTTTGAAAGGAGTTCATCTACACTAAAAACATTACTGATCATGACATTCAGTATTGAGGATAGACTGTAACTCTGCTTCCACTATCATAAAAAGCAGCCCTGATGCTGTTTCTTGAAAGAAAAAAGAAAAAGAAAACTCTGCCTAATGGTCATCTTCTATTTCTACAGACTTCAAAATTCTGGGTTGTCCACGCTCTGCATTGATAATTTCTTCTCAAAGCCAAGCTGCAGCTGGAGCTCCAATTGATACAAGTCCATGGCTAAAGTAAACGGTGCTGCTTATTCATCAGCCAAATCACCGCAGCACCCTCAGCATATCATATACCAAGGAGCGAACTATCATAGGCCGGGAACAGGACATTTATCGCTGTCCAACGTGAAGATCAGTACAAAGGGGTTCTGGCCTTTAGGCCGAAAGTTAAATAAATTTGTTGGAGAACGAGGATTTTCTTTGGTATGCCAGTCAACAGAAACCCAAAATACAGAAACAAAGGAGCGTGTGAGGTTATCCAAGTATATATATCACCAGTGATGTGACTCAGTATTATGTTTTAGTTAAAGGTCTTAGATGAATGTCCTGTGTCGTAATATTTTATAATCTTGGTCAGTGATACTGGTCGTCAAATACTGCATTACAGCATAAGTTATTAAGTAATGCCACTGTTAATATTTTATATGATCAGATTTTCTTGTGAGACATACTGTTTAAAGAGTTAATGTTGACAATTTTTTTTTGTTTGTGTAGATCTAAAAGTGGAGATGAGCATCCCATAAGGACAGGCAAAAGCATCTCGTCTAGTCAGGGATTAGCTGAAGCATGCAGATTTGTCTCAAATGATGCAAAATTCGTGAAAAAAAGAGCTAAAAATGATATTGTACTTCTTTCACGGTAGACCTATTCTCCAATTTTTCAGCACTAGCAACTAACTGCAACTAGCATTCTCCTGGTCTTTTTCATTTTTGGCTTCTAAAAAGGATAAATGGTGATATACAAGAGTTAATTTTTCCTGTTTATAGCTTCAATAATTTCAAAAACTCAATCCAGATTGAATAGCTTTCATGTCTACTCAGTATTACCTTCAGTAAAACATTTTCAGGGGCATAATGAAGTTGGATGCTCGTGCACGACAAGATGTTGCCCTTCTTGGTTCAGAGTTCCTCAAGCTTGATGGTAAGCACTCTGTTGCCTCAGTGTGGTAGAAATAGACTAAAACTTAATTGTATGAAAGAGATGTACAACATGATGTGCTCAATTGTGATTCATCAATTAAAATAACTACTTTTGTTATTTTGTAGCACGTGCTAAGGAAGATACCGAGAAAATTGATCATGACGTAAAGAAAAGAGCTGAAAGGCTTCATCATGTTGCCATGGTGAGGAATCTACATTTCTAGTTGGTCCTAAAACAGAGACAAAGAAAATATGTGTTCAACCTCACTTCTTTCTTGGTGCAGTTTCTGAAAAACATCGCTGAATCAAGATTGAAAAGTGCCGCTGACAAGCACTGGAGTGATGGTGCATTAGAGGTAAGTGATGGTTCTTTTAGCTACTTTCTAAAACACAAATCGTGTTCAATTAGAGCACAATTCCTTTTTTTTGTCCGTGCAAATTGCATCCCCTCATGTTGAGTTGCATTTTTTATTTTTCCCCAATAAAGTGTTAATTTCCTTCATAATACTATACTATGTCCTCTTTTGTGGAATAGGAAAGTCATCTATGCTGTCTTGAGAATGCCTTTATTTTTTATATCAGCTTCTGATGCATGAAAGACCTGCTTTCCCTGAGGAATATGGCTCCTTAGGTTGTTGATATATCAATACTTTTTGAGCTTTTACCAAATAAAACTTTTGGTTCCATGTGTTTATTTATGCATTTTCTGAAAAAGGGCCCAAAATACCTGAAAATTGAAGATGCATAATATCCTCAAGACTATCAAAAAGTTTGCTTTTCGTGCATTAGTATTCAACTGCAACTAATTTTTCTTTTATAGCTTATATTACATAGCCACATTCTGGACTCCGCTGCTTAAATCCCCAACCTCAAGGCCTCTGCCACTTCCCTCATCCCCAAAATATTTCTGCAGACAACCAAGATACTAAAAGGCTTCTGACTGATACACAAGTTCAGAATGAGGGGAAATGATACTTTTCGTGCTAAATGAAATATAACTTTGAATTCTCTTGTTCAGGCTGATTTGAAGCGAGCTGACTTTGTAGCCAAACAGCGTGTTATGGAAGATTCTCTGATGGCTTTGGAGGTATACCTCATTATTAGATAAAGATTTTTGTATGCTTCACTCGTTCGCAGCAAATTTTCCTTGTATAATTATTTGGAGGAAAACTTTTGATTTGTTATTTTCATGACCTCAGCTTCCCTGCATTAATTCATATTTCTATTTGTTGGACTTGCAGTTTGTCAAAAACATTCATGATATGATGGTGAGAAAAATGTACAAATCGTAAGTTTCTTTAACAGTCTACCTTCCTGGTCTTTCAAGGCATGCGAATAGTTCCCTGTTAAAAAGATATGATACGTGCAGGAATAGAGATCCTACTGGTGCTAGCGAGGACAGGAGGCATGTAACACTTGAAAAGAACGGGAAAACTCATGACTTTATCCTAGGGGAGGTATCTACGGACCGTATCAATGCCATTCAGGTTAGTGTTGGTTATATACTCCCCCTGTCCCAATATTTGTGGCTCACTTTCCCTAAATGGATGACCCAATATTTGTGGCTCACTTTTAAAAAATCTAATGATTGTGTAGACCAAAATTAACTATCAAAAAGTCAAACAATCTACACCATATAACACCACTTTCTAAATTCCCGTGCTGAAAGTAATTGAGCCACAAATATTGGGACCGAGGGAGTAATATATACTGAATAGATTGTAATAGTGAGAAATCTGTATTAATCCTGACCCTTCTTGTAATATAGGATGCTTATGAGACCATGGCTTCTGCACTTTCTGAAGCTGACGGAATTGATTATACCGATCCAGAAGAGGTCTGATAATCTGATTCAATTGAACACAAACTTGTAAAAGTGGATTTTCAATTTCCATGCTTTTCCTACATACTTGTTTTCTGTTTGGAGCAGTTGGAGTTGCTGGTGGCAGCTCTTATTGATTTCGATGCAATGGATGGTAAAAGCAGTGTATCTCTGCTGGCAGAGTGCTCAAGTTCTCCGGATGTCAGCACCAGGTATGAATATCGTTCTAGTTCGATAACCATCAGCTACATTCAATGCGTGTGATACAATCCAAGGAAACTCAAAACCCCGATGGAATGTCAAATAGGACTATGCATCAATAGTCATATGTGCATGATTAGATGATCTTTGCTATTTTTCTCATGACCTGGTTCGGTTTTACGGATTTTGAATGAGCAGGAGAGCACTAGCAAATGCATTATCAACAGCTCCATCAATGTGGACTCTAGGGAATGCTGGCATGGGTGCTCTGCAGGTACTTGATACTCACACTCTCTTGAAACCATTTTTCGTGTATACTACGAAAGGTCGGGTTCTTGACGTGTTTTGATATGGTTGCAGAGGCTTGCTGAAGATAGCAATCCTGCAATATCGGCAGCTGCATCCAAAACCATACAGGAATTGAAGAAACAGTGGGAAATAGAGGAAGGTGATAGATAGCTGGAGGTTCATGATGAACCAAATGGCTGAAGTAGATAACAAGGAGGGTAATGATACTGAAACAGAGTAGGAATCCATCATCAAATTAATCATGTATATAGATTTTCTTTGGGTCACTTTAACTAATTAGAAGGGAATTCCCATTTACCTAATGATTCTTCAAATCTTGCTTTTGTATCTTGATCTATAAAACAAAGTGAGACAAATTATGCCAGTTTAGCATCTTGAAAGGATATTCTGCTTTGAAATGCCACCAACTATTTGCATATTGTGCATTCATGCATGTTAGTATTGATTACGGCACCAGTTTGACAAGGCCAAAACTGTGGAACCGTAACCACCGGATATAGTTTAATCGGTCCCGTTAAGCTTGTCTCATTTCTTTCCATCGCAGTTATAAGTGAGTTGAAAATTGTGTATAAGTGAGTAGGTCTAACAAAAAGAGTTGGTCGTGTGTAAATAAATTGTCATTTTTGGAATGAGACAAAATGAATATAACAACCTAAAAAGAAAAGTGAGAGCAGATGAATGAGACGGAGGGAATATTATTTTTACTTTGAAGTTTGATTATTTTCCATAAATCTATCACTTTTCAAGAAGTGTTTCTACAATTACATTACTACTAGATAATTAATACTTCTAAAATCTAGGTTCAATATAGATTCCGAAAATAAAATCTAATTATGGAATACCAACATAGATGGAATTTAATATAGTATGTGATGCTAATATATAGTAGTAATTTATTAATACTGTATATAGTTAAATTTAATTTTCTTAAATTTAGAAACTTGTATTATTAAGAAAAGTTGAACCGAGCCGTAGAATGTTGACGTCCGGCCCGGTTCTGGTCCCGATTTTCTTGGCTGTTTCTTGAGCCGGTAATCTGAAGAGACTAGTCTTTCTCACTAAAAGTTCAACAACCCGAAGAAAAGAACTCCCTCCCTCTATACGCATAATAACGATCCAGATATCGCCATGAATACGCCTCCCAACCGATAATTAATATTTGAATTTGCAGTAGGAAGCAGCTATGATACTAGTTTCCTTAATTGAAAAATTCCCTGTATATATATATATACATGTTTCGATGTATATAGTCATATCCGGTCATGATTATTGTGCCGTTCTACATCTTAGATTGCGTTTCCTTGTCTCGCTTTGACCATTCTTTCGCTGCCATTTCGGATTAAGGGCTAACAGAGCAAGGTGCGCTTTTTATTATTATTATTTTTTTATTTTCAGTTTCTCGTTTGAATCGTAAATTGATGTTTTGTTCAAGTTATTATTATTATTTAGGGACATTTGCATCTTGAGTTTGAAAGATTCTGCTTGTTTATAGAATGGGCTCGATTCTGAGCGTGAAGCTGCGCTGCGAATTCTACTAGGACCTCCGAAAATCATTGCTTCTTATGTTTGACTTGAAACATCATTGTCTAATTGATATCTGGACCATGTTTGGATGTTAGATTTGATTTTGTTTTTTCTAGATTAAAGATGTTGGGAATATTTGATAGATAGTTTGGTGCTTTTGTCTCTTAGTGTTCTGTCTTGCTAATGTCCGAATCTTGATTTTCTTTGAGTATTCCACAATGTATAAAATGTGAAATATGAGGTGACGTTACTCTACACCACAAGGCCTACAAGACTTAGTTGTTCTCATTCTATGTGTTCATTAATTAGTTGATCTTACAGCCATAGTATGTCATGATCCAAGAAGATCCGACATTTAACAAAAATCTAACAAGTATCAACGAACCGGAATTGAAGGAAAGTGAGGAGGGTTTACTGCTACTGAGGTTTCGAGAGAAAAGAGGAAATGAAGATGAAGATCAGAATGAGATGTTTTACGATGCAAAAGATCGATTGGCAACCGTTGATACAGATGAGATTAATCCAATGGTTGAGAGTAGAGACATCCGAGCCGATAGATCATAAAGTGGACAATATGCGTGGAGGGATGAGATCATCCCACATGGTTAAGATGGGTTAAATATAAGTTGTTTAGTAATAGTTATTTTTCCTTTTACGTTTTTTACCTTTCGTAATGCGTTTTAGCCTATTTTAAATTAGGGTTTTGGGTATTATAAATACCCATTGAACATGTTATCGTTTTTTAGGCAATGAATAATCTTCTTAACTTTATCTCTTTTCTCCTTAATCTTTCTACTCTTTAACTCTCTCTCGATCCTTTTCATCTCTCTCCCTCTCTTGTGTTCTTATTAGAAATCTCCAATTAAACTTTGCAGATTGTTTTACAGAATTGATACATCATAAATACAGCAGAAAAATAATAGACCTAGTCTATTACAGTAGTATCAGAGCAGCTCGAATCCATGGCGAATTCAGGGCTCTCTCCTATTCCAGAAGACGGCAAGGTGGAGGACGAAGAACCAGTCATACAACCTGCAAAATTAGACGCCAATTCACAATTACTAGCGGATCAGATAACCAAGACTCTGTTTAAGCAGATGGCACTGAATAACCAAAATCTGAAAAATTCATTCAATGGAGCGATTGGGAATCTCACTAATCGGTTGGAACTTTTAGAGTCACAATCGAAAACGAGGCCCACATTAGCACCTTTACCGGGTACCCCACATTATGCTAATGCTCCACCCCGATTTTCCTCACACACACCCCCGGGGTTTAAGAATTTCGGCAAGGGATTAGATGAAGCAGGAGGTTCAAATTACATGGATGATGGTTTTGAGCAGCTAAGGGAACATCTGAATTCAAGTGGCGGATCTCCACATAATTATATCGGATCGGGTGGGGGAAATTATCGGGGAAGTGGCTCCAAAAATTTCGGCCCTAATACTAATACTGGGGTTATGCCCACTGTGGCCAAGGTAAGTTTTCCAAAATTCGACGGTACTCGTTCTAGATCATGGTTAATGCGGTGTCAAAGTTATTTTTCTATGATCACTACATACCCGAAGATCAAAAGGTGGCTTTCGCATCTATGCATTTTGAAGGCAAGGCATTTGAGTGGTATGATAACCTTCCTCTCAAGGGAGAGGATTTGGTTTGGGCCCAGTTCGTAAAAATGATATCAACAAGATTCCAGGACTTACAAACCAACAAAGCAATTGCAGAACTGCATAAATTGGTCAACACTGGAAACTACGAGGAGTATGTTGCTAGATTTGAAGAACTAAAAGCGTTTATAATCCACAGTAGGTGTGGTGCCTTCGATGAACAATATTGGATTGCGGCTTTCATCAGTGGACTGGATAAAGATGTACAAGCGGGTTTGGATATGCTGAATCAAAAAACGTTGGAATCTACCATCCACCTAGGGCGGCAGCAAGTACATTTAAATGAGTCTTTATTGAGGAAGATAAAGGAATTTACTAAGAATATGTCTCATAATGCTGGTCCAAGGAAGGGGGAGATTAAGCCTTATCAGAAATCATACCAGAAACCTACAGCAAGTACAAGTTCGAATGTGAAGCCGGAATTTAAGCTATTGACTCCCCTGGAAATGGATCAAAGGAGATCAAAGGGGCTTTGTTATCATTGTGATGAGCTATTTACTCCAGGACACAAGTGTAAGAATAAAATTAATTTCATGGTTATGAGTACCGAGGAACAAGGGGAATTCCTTAATGGTTTAGAGGGATCAACCGAAGAAGAAGAATTCAAAGATGCTAAAGAGGAACTGGGCATGGCTATGATCACCCTTGGATCCATGGAGGAAGATTCGGGCAAACATATAATGCGACTTATTGGAGAAACTGGAGACATGAAACTGAGAATATTAGTTGACACAGGGAGTTCTTTAAGCTTTTTGAATTCCAAGGTGGCTCAAAAATTGCAGGGAGGTATCGAGCCAGCTACTCCATTAAATGTGATAGTGGCTAATGGTAGCGTGATGGTCAGTGACAAGAGATTTAGAGGGTTCAATTGGAAAATGCAAGATATGTTGTTTGAGTACGATATTAGATTATTGTCTACGGCTGGATATGACTTAATATTGGGAAGTGATTGGTTAAGAAAAGGTTCCCCTATTTTACTAGATTATGAAAAGATATATTTTTCAATTTTACATAAAGGACAGAGGGTGAATATATATACAGTTAGAGGGCAGAAGCGAAATTCCCCAATAACTGCAGTAGCCATTTATCAGTTATTACAGAAGAAGCCTACAACACCAGGACATTTCTTATTAATGTCCCTAAATGAAGATGAAGAACAACACAACCCTTTAATGAAGCCATTACTGAAAGCTTTTGAGGATGTTTTTGATGTCCCTAAAGGGCTGCCTCCTAGTAGGGGGGTAGAACATAAAATTCTATTACGAACGGAAGTGTTCCAAAACAACAATACCCATATAGGGTATCCCATGCCCAGAAATCTGAGATTGAAAAAACTGTAGAAGCTTTGCTGGAATCAGGAGAAATCCAACCGAGTAAAAGCCTATTTTCTTCACCAGTGTTATTGGTCAAGAAAAAAGACAACTCTTGGAGAATGTGTGTTGACTACAGGTATCTGAACAAATTAACAATTAAGCATGATTATCCAATCCCAGTTATTGATGAGTTATTGGATGAACTACATGGGGCAAGATATTTTTCAAAAATTGATCTTAGATCTGGCTACTTTCAAATCCTTATGGATCAAGATTCCAGATATTTGACAGCATTTAGAACTCATAATGGTCATTATGAGTACCTTGTTATGCCATTCGGGCTGTGCAATGCTCCAGTCACATTTCAGTCTCTTATGAATCAAGTTTTCAGAGAAAAACTGAGGAAGCAAGTTTTAGTTTTCTTTGATGATATTTTAATTTATAGTTCTACTTGGGAGCTGCATCTAAAGCATGTGGAAGAAGTTCTGGAAACACTGAGATCAAATAAATTATTTGCTAAAATGAGCAAATGTACATTTGGCAAGGAGTCTGTATCCTACTTAGGACACATCATATCCCATGAAGGTGTAGCCACAGATCCTGAGAAAGTGGCTGCAATGGTAGATTTGAAGTCACCTACCAACTTAAAGGGATTAAGGGGATTCTTAGGACTTACTGGATATTATAGGAAGTTTGTTAAAAATTATGGGATAATAAGTAAGCCTTTAACTAATTTACTCAAGAAGGGATCCTTCAAGTGGACTCCAGAGGCTGAAGTAGCTTTTCAGAATTTAAAAAGGGCAATGACTACAACCCCTGTTTTAGCTTTACCAGATTTTGGAAAGGAGTTTATATTGGAGACTGATGCTAGTGGAACGGGTATAGGAGTATTGATGCAAGGATGAAGACCAATAGCTTATTTGAGTAAGATCTTAGCTGGAAAAAACCTGAATTTATCCATTTATGAGAAGGAGTTTTTAGCCATCATAATGCCAGTACAGAAATGGAAAAATTATCTCCAAGGGCATCATTTTTTGATTAAAACAGATCAGCAGGCTCTTAAGTATTTGTTGGATCAGAAAATAACCACCCCATTACAACAAAAGTGGATACCGAAGTTATTAGGGTATGATTATTCCATACTCTACAAGAAGGAAAAAGAAAACTTGGATGCTGATGCTTTATCTAGGAAAGAAGATTACCACTGTTTGGCTACAAGTGTAGCTATCCCATTGTGGGTAGAAAAGAGATGCACACCTGCAGAAGGTAATAGCAGCCATGGTAATTGATCCTAATTCTTATCAGGAGGATTGTTAAGGCAGGAAGGAAGAATTGTTGTGGGAACAGATGACAAACTAAGAGACACAGTTATCAAAGAACTTCATGATTCTGCTATTGGAGGACACTCAAGGGAAGGAGGCACCTACCAAAGAGTAAAAAAATACTTTATATGGAAGGGACTTAAGGCTCAAGTTCTAAATTAGGTTAAGGCTTGTCCTGTCTGTTCCCAGAGTAAATCAGAAAGGGGATCAAAACCTGGTCTACTACAACCACTTCCTATTCCCACACAAGCTTGGTCTCATATTACTATGGATTTTATTGAAGGTCTGCCCAAATCTCAGGGCAGAACAGTGATATTGGTAGTGGTGGACAGGTTGACAAAATACAGTCACTTTTTAGGACTCAGTCATCCCTATACAGCTCCTATAGTGGCTCAGGTATTTTTAGACAATATCACTAAACTTCATGGTCAACCCTTAAGTATAGTGAGTGACAGAGATCCTATTTTTATTAGTGTCTTTTGGACTGAATTATTTAAAATGTTGGGAACACGACTTGATATGACTTACGCCTACCATCCACAATCGGATGGTCAAACGAGAGAGAGTCAACCAATGCCTTGAAACTTATTTAAGGTGTTTGGTTAAACAAACACCAAAACAAATGGTTCAAATGGTTGGCTATGGTCGAGTACTTGGTACAATACGAACTATCATACCAGTCTTCAACTAACCCCATTCGAGGCTTTATATGGATATAATCCTCCTATATTTTCTATAGGACCATTTCCACAAACTCACTCAACAGATTCGCTGAATCTAACAGAGGAGCGAAACAGAATGCAGCAAAGGTTTCGGGAAAATTTATTATTAGCTCAGGACAAGATGAAGAGGCAAGCAGATAAACACAGAGTGGACAGAAAATTCGAAGTGGGCGAAAAAGTTTATTTAAAATTACAACCCTTCAGACAGAGCAGTGTAGTCTTAAGGCAGAACCAAAAACTAGCTCCTAGGTATTATGGCCCATATATAATACTAGAAAAAATGGGAGAAGTTACCTATAAGTTGCAGCTACCCGCCGGGGCCAAGATCTGGCCGGTTTTCCACGTATCCCTCCTTAAACGCTCGGTAGACCCTCAAAAGATTCACTCTTCAGATCTATCGAGATTAGATGCGATGGCTCGTAGTTGGCGTACCTACAATTAAAGGCAAACGAAGTCGAAAAAATCGAAGAGGAAGGCGAGATCCACTCCTTCTTGGTGGAATGGGAAGGAGAGGGGCTAAAACAGAGAAAAATGGGTTGAAGAGACTCATTCGCGAAAGCTCCTTCCGGAGCTACTACCTTGGGGACAAGGTACCAAAAATGGGAGAGGTAATGTCATGATCCAAGAAGATCCGACATTTAACAAAAATCTAACAAGTATCAACGAACCTAATTGAAAGAAAGTGAGGAGGGTTTACTCGCTGCGAGGTTTCGAGAGAAAAGAGGAAATGAAGATGAAGATCAGAATGAGATGTTTTACGATGCAAAAGATCGATTGGCAACCGTTGATACAGATGAGATTAATCCAATGGTTGAGAGTAGAGACATCCGAGCCGATAGATCATAAAGTGGACAATACGCGTGGAGGGATGAGATCATCCCACGTGGTTAAGATGGGTTAAATATAAGTTGTTTAGTAATAGTTATTTTTCCTTTTACGTTTTTTACCTTTCGTAATGTGTTTTAGCCTATTTTAAATTAGGGTTTTGGGGATTATAAATACCCATTGAACATGTTATCGTTTCTTAGGCAATGAATATCTTCTTAACTTTATCTCTTTTCTCCTTAATCTCTCTACTCTTTAACTCTCTCTCGATCCTTTTCATCTCTCTCCCTCTCTTGTGTTCTTATTAGAAATCTCCAATTAAACTTTGCAGATTGTTTTACAGAATTGATACATCATAAATACAGCAGAAAAATAATAGACCTAGTCTATTACATAGTATGTGACTGATCCTAACAACAGATGCAGCCTTGTTAAAATACAAGTTGAATTGCACAAAACTTTTGACCTCTTGTATCATTGCAATGGTCATCAAACCAAATTTCAGTGTGGGATAAATGACTATGCTTGTTCGTGTTGTTGATAGTTCGTTGAGATGGATTCTTATCATGAGACCGCTCATTATCTTGTTCGTGTAGATGGTCGACGTAGCTAAAGACCTAGCTGCCGGGACTGTAGGTGGGGCATCACAGTTGATTTTTGGACACCCTTTCGACACCATCAAAGTCAAGCTCCAAAGCCAGCCTGCTCCCCTTACTGGCCACCTTCCCAAATACGCCGGTCCAATCGATGCAGTAAGGCAAACCCTAGCAGCCGAAGGGCCAAGAGGTTTGTACAAAGGCATGGGAGCCCCATTGGCAACTGTGGCATGGCAGCCTTCAACGCGGTGCTATTCACAGTCCGAGGCCAAATGGAGGCGTTGCTGAGATCTGAACCCGGAGCCCCTCTCACCGTTAGACAGCAGGTCGTTTGTGGAGCTGGAGCTGGTGCTGTTGTCTCCTTCCTTGCCTGCCCCACTGAGTTGATCAAATGCAGGTTCTTTCTCTTCAACCTCAATAAGGGTTACGTTAAATGCATTAAACCATCTCTACTATTTACGTTTTGTCACTTGAACTATGAAAATGTGCATTTTGCCATCCGAACTCTGAACTTTGTCCTTAACTTTGAAAATGTGTAATTTGTCCCCTAAACTTGCTTATTTGCTGTAGAAGGTTAGTAAAAATTTCCTGGCACATGTAAAGTTAAGAGTAATATCATTTTCGATTATAATAGTCCATGAGGTAAATCGCACAAAACTAATAATTCAGGGTGGTATTACTCCTAAATTCGCACATATGGCTTGAGATTTTTGTCGAAACTTTACCTTCTGCAACAAATTAGATAGTCAGGGGGAAAATTACACATTTTCATATTTAAGGGGACAAAGCGCACAAATCTAATACTCCACGGGGGCAAATTGCATATTTCATAGTTTAAGGGCCAAATCGCAAAAAAATAATTAGTCTAGGGGTTTTAATGTATTTAACCTAATTAAGAAACATTGTAATAAGTAGTTAACTTGTGATATTATATAATTATTTAGACTACAAGCAACTACTAGCTCTGGAGCTATTGCTGTGAAGCATTCTGGCCCAGTGGATGTGGCAAGGCAAGTTGTTCAGTTGGAAGGAGGGTTAAGAGGGCTGTTCAAAGGGTTGTTTCCGACAATGACTCGAGAAGTACCAGGTAACGCTGCCTTGTTCGGTGTATATGAAGCGACGAAGCAGTATTTGGCTGGTGGGAGAGACACTTCTGGTCTGGGCAGAGGCTCACTGATACTGGCCGGAGCAGTGAGCGGAGGCGCGTGCTGGCTCTTGGTGTATCCGACGGATCTAATCAAGAGTGTGATTCAGATCGACGATTATAAAAGGCCGAAGTTTTCGGGCTCGATCGATGCGTTTAACAAGATCTTGAAGGCTGAAGGAGTTAAGGGACTGTACAAGGGTTTTACCCCTGCGTTTGTACGTAGCCTTCCTGCCAATGCAGCATGCTTCTTGGCTTATGAACTTACTAGGTCTGCTTTAGGATGATGATTGTCCAATGTATCTTTTGGAATCGCTCCTATTGAAATTGTCATGTTTTCTTCTTTGTTAATTATTACAATCATTCGCGAAAAAAAGAAAGTTGACAATTTTAATGGACCAAAAGCGGATAGACTTTGGTGTCACACAATTATACTCCACTATATATCAATTCCACAAATCATTTGACATGTGGAATACATTTTAATTAAATAATCAAATCAAAATCAATTATAGTGGGCCACGTATATCACATGTCAACACTTTATAAAGTGTGACATACAAAGGAGTATAATGTGTGACACACAAGTCTTTGTGGACCGAAAGGAGTAGCATAAACATTTATTTTTAGGAATAAGATCTTCCAAATAAAATATATGGTTGAGCTTGAAGTTAAAAAATAAATGAGAAGTAAAGATAAGAATATTTAAATAATGTTTTTAATATTTTTTATTTTATTTTGGTAACTATTAAGAGCGAGATAAGGGCTGCAAATAAAATCACATTAATACACCGGCCCAGGAAATATTCAACCCAAACGAAGCCCATTATGTAGGCCCAATAAGGCCCAATGAAGCCCATTGTATCTTTTATTTAATCTGAAGCCCTAGCTCCTCTCGTGGAATTCCCCGTTTCGTTTCGTAATCAACAAGTTTTCAGATCTCTCCTCCTCCCCTCTCAATTTCTCGATTTCTCTTGAGTTCGTTCGTGCACACGTTTTTGCTGCGGATCTTTGTATTTCGGTAGGTCGAAGGATTCTTCGTGTTCTTGCCCTTTGCGGATTCAGGTATGTTTTTTTTCCATATCACGGTATAATGTTTCGATCTGCGTTTGGGAATGTTTGTATCGAGTGCATATGCTGATTTCGTGTCTCGATTTAGATATACATATCCTTTTACCTCAAATTGGATTCGATCTCCCCCAAATTTATATTCTAATATGTAGAATATGTATGATTTACTTTACGCAACAATTGATTTATTTTTTTCGTTATCTACGTTTCGTCAATGCGTTTAAAGAATTTTATGGACGGTTTTCTGCGTGATTCTCCGTGTGTTGACTTTGATTTGGAGTAATTTACCTGATATTTTCTCGGTTATGCGTGTTCTAACTAATTGATTATTATTTCTATCTATTGTTCTTAGGATTTATGATAATTGTATATTTTCTTGCTGTGCAGTTTCCCTTATTTTAGAGAGGTCTTGCTTTTTTCAATCGTCTATGGCCTCTTTGGATGTATCTTTGGATGATATGATAAAGAATAGAAGAACTACTGAAAAAGGAGGCAGAGGGCAAGGGCAAGGCAGGGCTCGACGTGGAAGAGGGGCAGCAGGGTCCTTCCGAGGTGGAAGACCATTTGGTGCCCCTCGCAGAAATCCTCTGGGAGTGAATCCTCGCAATTCAGCCTACACTATTGCCAAGGCAAGCTTGATGTCTTATGCATTACATAGACAAATCTGATGCTGTAGTACCTCTATGAAGGTTATCTAGTTTTGCCTTATAAATTCAAAATTGAGAGGTTTCCTGCATATTTGGTCATTCGAGATGCCCACAGTTACTCAGGAAGGATTAAAGCTGTCATATTCTAGTGAATTCTCTAGGTTCCTGATGGTTTGATTCTTGTGGATATTGTCAAGCACGGATGTTTGTGAAAATTGAAAGATTTGGGGATCTCTACATAGCATCAGTAGTGGAGCATCTTACCTGAAAACTAAAGATCTTTTGCCTATTTAATATCCAATCATTTTGAGGCTTGCTACTTTTGCCCATCTTTATAGATAATTGTATAATCAAGATCTCTAGCTTGTATTTCCAATTCTAAGAGTCGGGAGTTTGTGGCGGATACATACTGTTTTGTGATGGATGGAACTACCATACTCTGGAATTACCGTGGGTGAGATTTGTCATATCTCCGTTCATGGCATGTTGTAGAGGTGGCTTCCATAGCTGAACTTGAGAACTGGAGCTCGCATATATTATGTGGAGCTGGCATGTTGTAGGTCAAATCTCAATCCTCCTATTGACTAATTAACGTACATCAGTTTTCAATGGACTTAGATAATCTTCTTTGAGCTTTTCCATGTCACTCCTTCATGGATCTTTGATGATATCTACTTTATCTTGGAGAGCGGTAAAATATAATTTTCTGGTCATGTGCTGACATTCACTTTCCCGATTCAAATATGTTTTGGTTTGCTTGCTTCAGTCCTTCCGCAGACCCAAGAATTTACCGTGGCAGAATGGTCTGTTTGAAGAGGGTCTCAAGGCAGCTGGGCTATCAGGGTTGGAAGCTGGTACAAAGATATATATTTCAAACTTGGACATTGGGGTTTCCAATGAAGATATAAGGGTATAAGTTTTAGCTCCATCTGGTATTTTATATATCTTTGAATGGTCTCCACGGGAATTTGCTGAAGAGGATTTATGGAACAGGAGCTATTTGCTGAGATTGGAGAGTTAGTTCGTTATGCCATACACTTTGACAAAAATGGACGCCCAAGTGTAAGTTTTGATATTTATCTCTCATCATTGTGAATAGTGCAAAGTTCTACGATATTTTAATCTTTCAGTATCTATTTTTAACAAAAAATGTACTTCTGTAAAATATAGGTGCTCAGCCTCACTTTCTCTAGGACATTGTTGTGTTATATATTTTTATTCCTTGGAATGCCCACCCAACCATTTTAGAATCAGTTTACAATCAATCTTGTCTGAATGTCTGAAATTGTTTTGCACTATCGTGCACCAATAGGTGTTTCTTAAGCAGACATGATGTTATTTTCAAGATACTCTCTTCAATTGATTGAATGCATTCTAATATCTTTCGACAAACAGGGTTCAGCCGAGGTGGTTTTTGCAAGGCGGAGTGATGCATTCCAAGCACTTAAACGCTACAACAACGTCCAATTGGATGGAAGGCCTATGAAGATAGAGATATCTGGTACAAATGCAGGGATTGCACTGTCAGCTCGTGTTAATGTAGTTGGAGGAGCAAATGGAAATAAGAGGACAGTTGTCATGGGGTATGTGACTGAATCCAATGAAGAAAACCATTTGTTTCATTTGTGTTACTTTGTTTCCTACCACCATGTTATGACTTATGAGACCAAAATCTTGATACACTGTTTTGTTGGTTTTTATCTATTCATTTTAAATGTAAATATGGGTGTATGCGATTTTCTTAAGTTGCCCAAATGGATTGTTGATGTGTTTTTAGGTCTGGACCTGGTCGTTCAAGAGGCGGCTTTGCAGCGGCAAACCGTGGTTCTGGGTAAGCTGCAAGTTATAATTTTCTTTCTACAAGTCTTTTGTGGGTGTTTCTTATCTGGCAACATGTCTAGAGAAAAACAATGCTATTCAATACCAAAATTTCCTTTTATATGTCCCTGAACATCCGAGCATAGCCTCTTGGTTTAAATATGCGATTACAAATGATTTGGCAGTCAAAGAGGTCGTGGTGGTTCTAACACCGGACGTGGAGGCTTTGGCCGTGGTCGTGGTGGTGGCCGTGGTGGTCGTGGTCGTGGTCGTGGCCGTGGTGGTGCACAATGGAAGAAGAAGAATGTTGAGAAATCGGCTGATCAACTTGACAAAGAACTCGACAGCTATCACGCGGAAGCGATGCAGACTTGAAGAAAGCTCTACAAGGCCGTGTTTGCTAGCTTCTCTAGTTGTTTCCTTTTTATAATGGTATTGCTTTCTGCTGCTGGATCATGATATTTGCTGTTACTGCGATAGTAGATGGTTGCGTGGGTTTGTATTGTAAATCCTTATACTATTCACTTGCCTTGCAGTAGTTTTATTTGTGCTTAGGCCAGTTTTATAGAGCTGTTGAAGGCTTCCGTTCGGATCAATAGCATAATATAATAACAATTCCTTTGCAAACTTGTATACAAGGAAAGAATGTGACAAAATTCAAGCATAATGTGCGAAGAGCTCACAACTATCTGTGTTATCTGTTGGTTGATGTTGATCCAGAGCCACTCTCTGCAATAGAATCCTCCCTCTTGAGCAGCAGTTTTCCGGACTCATTTCTATTGAAAAGTTTCTCCACCACTTCATTCCAACTGGCCTTGGCATTCTCACAGAAGGATTTCTCTTTCTGTGCATCGTCTTGACATGGTTCTTTGCCCCTTAAAGATTCCTCTTCGTTGGTGCCTGCAGATTCTTCTTCTGCGGATGTTACAGCATGGGGAATGTTCAAATTGACTGCTCTTTCTAATGCATCCTTGTGTTCTTTCTCGAGTGTCACCTTCCGGTCGAGTTTCTGCACTTTCGGGGGAGTTGTCGTCGTCTCTGCACCAAGCTCCTTCAAAGTCTGCACAGGAGTATGATTTAGAGAACAAGGCTATAGGAAAAAGTAGCAAAGGAGAAAGATATAGAGAACAACACATGGGGACTATAGATTTACTTACTTCTAAAGCCTTATCCGCTTCTCGTTCTATCCAAATAATAGCATGATCCGATGTAGCATTGCATGACAAGACAATATGCTCAAATCTTCCATCAACTGGGATAGCCGTCCGGACCTCTGGTGGAAACCGTCCACATCTGTACCGCGCAATGTGTTCAGTGTCAAGAATAACCAGAAAACTATACGTACCGAAGATTCAATCACATAATGCTTGCCAATTGCAACAAATTACATAATTCATCAAAATTATTGTGATGGTAGATGGTTGGGGAGTTCAAAAATTCGGGTCATCTAAGTCCTTTTAATAACACCTACATAACTTACCTGCAAAACTTTCTTTCCACAATATGATATATACGACCGGGTGCGTACAGTCTTCTTGGATCTCTGAGCTTTCTGCCTTCAGGAATGAATGTATCCCTCAGACACACCAGAAACAACAAGCATGGCAAACTGTCGCAAAGCATCAAGGCCCGGTTCAAACGGAAAGATACAATGTGATTTCCAGAACGAATTCGAGACTGTAAAGCCCCTTTATCATGTCATCTTTTCACACTATAAGCTAATAACAACTTACCAAAAGATGGACTTGAAAATGTCCTCCAATGGCGTGGGTGTTCTCGGCAAGAAATCATCCTGAACAGTAATAAGAGACCAAGAATTAAAACATGTAAAATTTGTATACTTTTAGAGACCTTATTTGTCAAGTACAATAACTAAATCAAATGTTATCATCATCATCATCATCATCATCGTCATCAACAAGAACAATGACACTATAAGAGGCAAAGCGGTATAGGACATTAGAGGACCAAAAACGAACAAACCAATATTAGAGGACCAAAATCGATTCTTTTCTCCAAGTCCAATGTATAATTTTTTTTTTTAGCATTTCAAGAAAAGCAGTTGTAATTTGTTCATAGTCATTCGTATCTCAGTCAATATCTACATAACAACACAAATCAAATACCAATCATTCACATTGAAATCGATTGCCATAGTTAATTTCTGAGTCAACTCACCTGCAAAATAATAGAGTTTATAACATCCGCATACTTAACCGCCAAGTTGAGCGACATACACCGCGCCGGCGCCACCGCGTAACACTTCACCAAACTCCTCGGAATCCCGCCCAATCGATCGCCATGGTTGACCACAATCACACTCAACAAAGCCGCAACTCCAGACCCCAACGAATGCCCAACGAAAACCATCTTATACCCCTTCCCGTTCTCCTCCCACAGCCGCCGCAAAGTCTCCGACTCGGCGTCAAGCACCCACGTCGCCGACTTCAGCAGCCCGTAGTGCACGTAACCCCCATCAAACATCTGCTTCCCGAGCCGATTATCCAGCAGCAGCTTGTAATCGCTCTCCTTGGCCAAATTCAATCCGCGCATCGCCATCACGATCTCGCGATTATCGTGATCGAGATAGATCAAGTACGGCGGCGCGTGGCCTAGGGTTTGCTCGTAGGAGACGCGCTTGACCACCCAATCGGGGTTGAGGCGGTAGCCGCCGGGCGGGGTGTACTTGGGGCAGCGCAAATCGGGCTCGTAGACGGCTAATACGACGCGGCAGACGCGAGGAACCGCCTCGAATTCGTCGGCGGTGGCGATGCTCCAGCTCTCGCTGTCGTAGGAGCCGACGTAGGTGCAGCGCTTCCACACCCAGCGGAGGCACCCCAAAACGACGACGCATTCTACTCCGCAAGCTACAGACATTTAATCAAACAGTTTGAGCTCGAGTTCGGAGCAAAGTGGCGAAGCTTTAAGTGGGATCAGCTGGAAGCTTCCCGTTTGAGCTGGAATGTAACGCAACTGATTCTCTCTGTATCACTGTATGTGTGTGTGAGAGAGAGAAGAAAGTTGGAAATTCGCTGATAAATCACTAATTAATCTTAACAAATAGTAAACAAAGATTAAGTAGAATTCTTTCGAAACTTTGAAAATGATAGGTTAACACGATTTTTAAACTTGAATTAACGGAGAAACTTTCTAATTTTTGTCAAAAATATTAGAACGATATCGTTTAACTGAGTCGAACGTCTAGCTCGACAAATTTGAATTATATTGTGATGTTGGGATGAAATTATGAAAAAATTAATGAATTAAGCTTCAATTCGGTATTACTTGAGGTTTTAATTTCATCTTGAAATCGTAATTGTTTTAGAAAAGTATGTTAGAGAAAGTCAGCGTTATGTAATGTTTTAATGTATATGACTTGTCAAGCAAAACATAGTCAAAAAGAAATTGAAGTTAGTATGTCTTCAATTACAAAAATTAAAAAGTTTGTGTATTAATTTATTAATAATTAAAATTTGATTATAAAAATGAGCTATATTTCTTATTTTATTAATAAAGACAATAACCCAAAATTAAAAACTTTTAGCACAATTAATGTGTGAAAATACATCGAGAAAAATTCGATGAATGTGTGGTATTAAATTAGGTAAAGCAACACAATGCTGAAAAATTAGTCATATATGCTTGAGTTCTCTTCTTGTATTTTATTTGTATAAAGACTATACTAATCTCTTTGAGATAAGTTCGTATGATCTTGTTCTATATGTCGTAATCATTAAGCGACCAAATTAATAGCTTGTGGGGGTGCTTGTCGCTCGGTAGGAAAAAATTGTCCTTAAATTACACCAAACATACAAGAAATCTAAAAACTTTACATAAATGGAAACATAAACCCAATATATTATATTACTCCTTTCCTCCCTCCCGTTTCAAATGGTTCATTTTTTTTGGGCGCAAGAGTTTAGAAAATTGATGATAAAATATGAGAGAGAAGTCGATGATAAAGTAAAAGAGAGAAGATGAATGAAATAGTGGAATAAATGAATGATTAGGTAGAAAAGATAAATTATAAAATATGAAAGATAAATGATAAAATATAGTATATATTTTTTTTAAATTATCATTATTTTTTTAAAACGGACCACTTAAAATATGATATTTCGAATAGAAAAACGGATCACTTGACATGGAATTGAGGAAAGATATTATAAGAAAACGAAAACATGTGTACTTGTACTACTATTACAATATTAATGTCATCAACACCTATTTTGTGATGAAAACAAGATCAAAATTATGTGAACATGAGATTTTTGTGTACGATTTAAATGCATAAATAGGATGTACGGATGCCAATTGCAGTAGGTGCTGACTCTCAAAAGAGAGTTGGCCAACAATTTGAAGAGAAACCATTAAACCCATCACAGCTTCACAAAGATTCATATCAGAAGTTTATCACCTAACATGGTGAAATGGGCATGACTTGCAAATTCACCTCGCCACTATAAATTTTTGACATTTCTTCAAAATCAACATAAAGTGAGATGGCACTAAAACTGGGAAGAGTTGTTCTTGCTGCGCTGATGGTGGTTATAGCCGTGGTTATGCCACCTTCATCGGCTTCCCTGGTGACCTTCATCTTCGGCGACTCGTTGACAGAAGTTGGGAACAACAACTACCTCCAACTCTCCCTTGCCAAATCCAACTATCCTTACTATGGCATCGACTTTGATGGTGGGAAAGCCACTGGAAGATTCACCAATGGAAGAACTATTGGTGACATTATTTGTAAGTAGTAAAACACCCTGCTCATGAATTACCTCTATCTCTCTCTCTCTCTCTCTCTCTCTCTCTCTCTCTCTCTCATTGATCAAATTCTCAGCTGCCAAGCTTGGGATTCCGTCACCACCTCCATATCTCTCCTTATCGCCAACTGATGATGCAATCTTGAAAGGGGTGAACTACGCGTCTGGTGGAGCTGGAATCCTCAACGACACGGGGCTATACTTTGTAACTATCTATCTTCATTCTTGAATTTTAATTCTGTCAAAACAAGTATTCATATGGTTATGTTTGATGATAGATAGAGAGGCTCACATTTGACGATCAGATAAAGAAATTCAAGAGCACAAAGCAATCAATAACAACTAAAATAGGAGACGAGGCAGCCAACAAACTCTGCAATGAAGCAGTCTACTTCATTGGAATAGGTAGTCATAAGTTAATTAACAACATACGCAGAATCAACCAGCCTTTAACTCTATTGATCACAATTTCTTGCAGGCAGCAACGACTACGTTAATAATTTTCTACAGCCGTTTCTAGCAGATGGACAACAGTTCACCCATGATGAGTTTGTGGAGCTCATGATCTCAACCTTAGGCGAACAACTCACGGTACATAACATAACTACTCAAATAATAACCACAACATTCAATAGTAACAACTAACAAGACTTGAGATTAAAAAAAAAATCAGAGGCTATACCAACTCGGTGCAAGGAAGATGATATTCCACGGACTTGGGCCACTGGGATGCATTCCATCGCAGAGAGTAAAATCCAGCCGCGGAAAATGCCTAAACCAAGTCAATCTCTGGGTGCAGCAGTTCAACACCAAAGTGAAGCAGCTGATCGCCAACCTAAATTCCCACCTGCCTTCAACGAAGATGATGTTTGCAGACACTTATGACACAGTGCTAGATCTAATCAACAACCCCACTTCATATGGTAGGTAATCTCAAACATCACAAACATAAGTAGAGAATTAATAGATTGATCAAAGTTTTGTTTCTGTTGATCAAGGTTTTAAGGTATCCAACACATCATGCTGCAAAGTAGACACAAAATTGGGTATATGTTTGCCTAACTCAAAATTATGCGATAATCGCAAAGATTACGTGTTCTGGGATGCTTTTCACCCATCGGATGCTGCAAATGTGGTGCTAGCTGAACACTTCTTCAACACCATGTTCGGAAAGTCTCCTTCTCCAGCTCCACAGCCTTCACATTAACAATACGGTAAGCCAATAAAAAGTTTGCTATGAGAATTACTACTTAGCCAGTTGTCTTTTCCAGACAAAGGAGAATTGTCTTTGATTTGGAATAATAAATCGAAATAAATTGGCATTTCAAATTCGGTCCTCTTAGCTTGATTTTGAATCGCATGCATTTGTATCAAATTAACATTAAAGCTCTAAAAATCAATTGAACAATAAGATAAGATGTAGCTCTCAGTGAAAGGCACAAGTTTTTCCACATGAGAAAACTGATCGGTAATTCCTCAAAGATTTTAACCCGAAGGAAGAAATATCAGACCATTACACTTTGAAACGACCGGCAGAGCCTTCATCTTAAATCTACAGATAAATGACTCATAAAGCCGCCGCCGATCAGATCCAAAGTGAAACAGGAAAAGCTTCCTTCAACCTAAAATCAAATTGGAATGTGCAGACCAACCAGCCTCTCTTCGGTGTGGTTAAAGCAAATCATTCATCATCGAGCAAATTCCAAAACAAACAAACCGAATGGAAAAAAAATAAAAAAAATTTGGGCGAGAGTAGTGTTGAACTTAACGAGAAAACGCAGAAATCCACGGCGAAAATCGGATCTACGTGTCCATAAGCATCGTTTGATTTGGCATCCTTTCCTTATGTCCTCTGTTACTACTTTTTCTGCAACAGAGAAATTCATAGAAGATGCAAATTGTTCGAGGATTTTAGGGCAAAAATGGATATTACTGATGAAAAATAACAAAGAAAACTAAACAAAATGATAGTATGTAAAAACTTGAAACTGAAAGCAGTGGAGTCGCAGCAGCCATAAATATCGATTTGAGTGGGCGAACAACTCGGTAAGTGGGGAAGGTGAGTGATGCTGCTAATATATGGATGAAATTAGGGTTTATTCGTCGACGGATTTGGGCCTTTTGTCCGGGTCGGATTTATAAGCGGTTCGGGTTTAAAATCAACCCTAATTAGCATGGGGTGTAGTCTATTTTCGTGTATTCCATGCACACCTTAAATAATGGGCGCGAATTTCGCTCTTCATATCCAAGATTCTTCTTTTGATTTCGATTAACCGAAAAACCGATCGGTTTCGGTTTTGGTTGGTGAAAAATGCTTCTTTCGATTTTGGTTAACCGAAAATCCGAAAATATGTTTTCGATTAACCGAAACCGACCCAATTTCCAGCCCTATCGAAGAAAAAGAAACTGGCATACTAATTTTGCTCACCATATCTAATTTCACTAGCAAGAAAACATCACATACACCAAAATCCTCAAAACATAAGTGCAATAAATCCAACTAATCCAATCACAACTTTTGTAGCTGAAACTGCATCGCCATAGCCATAGCCATAGCTCAAGCTAGCAGAAGAGTATGAGCTCTCCGAATCCATCGCCGCATCCGTACTATTCATCCTGCTGCCATTCTTATCACTACACACGCACAAAAAAAAAAAACTCATTCAATCATCACTTTATTTGTTTATGCATGTCTTCATGTTAAGCCTTAACATCTTTATATAGTTAAATCTCGATAAAATAATATTCGATAAAGTAATAAACTCGTCTAGATAATACTATTAATTTCTTCCGGTCCCAACTTGAGTTAATGGACTAAAATAATGTTCGATAAAGTAATAACTTCGTTTAACGAATATTTTTCTCTATGTTATTACTTTAAATAGGTTTAACTGTATAAACGTACCTTCCAGTCACTGAAACTGTGCATGAATCATTGCCTGCATAATTATTATAGCAAGACAACATTAGACTATCAATTATCAGTTCTAACACAATCTTGATGATCAGAAGTTTTTTACATCACTTACGTTGAGTAGTAGAAGTGATTGTAGCCACACCATTGAAATCACAGCTCCCAGCCGCCCTCCCCATCTGTTGGTAATACGAGTCGAACGCATACGTGGCGTGCGCGGAGAGCGTGTCCGGCTCAAAGCACGGCTGCCCCTGCATCAACGGCGAGCAGTCCACTTTCCCTTCTCCACAAGCCCAGTCCAACGCAGCCTGCACCATTTTCTCGTCCGCCCCGGCCTTCGCCGTGCAGTAAGTCTGGTTGGTGTTGGTGCTATCATTTACTGAGGATGAAACCAAGCCACTGAATGCGACGGTGTAGATCGATTCACCACTTTGATCGAACAAACCCCAGTTTGTCCCTTGTTTTGTATCTTCATTGTAGAGCTCGTAAATGTAGGCGCTGACAACGGTGCCAGGATGTCTAGGAGTTCCTGTTCTGTTCAGGACATGTTTAACCAGGTTCGTGTTGTATGTTCTTGCATTATCCGGATTGGCGTATGGGCCCACCTCGCTTTTAGACGGCCATCCCGTCTCGGAAACAACCACCGGCACGTCGCTGATGTTGAGATTCGCCATTGCGTAGTACGCAGCATCCGCCATTGCATCGAAGGCGTTTGAGTAGCGAAGGGTAGCGTTCGCGTCCACAGCTTGTTTGTTCGTCGGGATTGGATTGAAGAGCGCGTAGTCCAACGGGTATACGCCCACGCCCCTTGATTTTACGTAGTCGAGGTAAGGGTACATGCTGATCATGAAGTGGGAGTTGGTGGTTTGCAAGAATTTGAGTAGTGGGAGTAAGACGGCGTCGAGCGACCGGTTGAAGAAGGCTTGGGAGGGAGGGAAGGAGTTGAGGATTATAGTGGAGGAGAGAGGGGAAGAGACTTTGATTTTGTCATCAAGATTGGAAGCTACTAAAGCTAGATGGATATTCTTGATTGCGTTGATGAGGAGGGATGATGCATTTGGCATGTTTGTTGGAACATCTGAGCCAATGCAGATTGTTGTGATGTTTGTGGAAGGGTAATGTGTTAGCACATTTTGGGAGATCCATTTGGCTGCAGTTGAGTTTGATTGGGATATGGATAGGAGTTGGTTGTTAGGGATAGAGATAGCAACTTTAATGGTTGTATTGGCAAGTGCTTGGAGCATGTTGGGATCTGCATTGTAGAGCCTCACTTGCTGGATTTGCTGGGCTTTGAGGAGAGCTGCTGTCTCGGCTGGGGTCGGCGAGGAAGCCGTTGTTCGGATGTTGACACCGATGAACGCGTCTGTAAACATTAATGATGTTGACACCGATGAACGCGTCTGTAAACATTAATGCACGCCACGTGTATAATATGACATCAATAATGTATGATATATATATAAATTTAGAAAAAATGTGTTAATTGTACCTTCTTCAGCAAGAGCAGCTGCAGCTGAGAATGTTAAAACCAAAAGAAAAGGAACCAATTTTTCCATGCTTATTGATTCTTTGTAACTTGGTTTCCCTAAAACCAAATGCAGAAAAGCAAGAAAACTCAAGCTATAAAAAGGCCATGGTGCTAGAAAAAGATAATTAAATGGAATAAGAACTTTAAGAAAAAAATAAGAAAAAGAGTAGAGCAAATGCAAAAGATAAAAGGACTTTAGGAGGTGAAAAATGTTTGAAAATTGTCGAAATCCGTGTTTATGTTCCATATCAACTTGATATTGATCATGGTCTATGCATGTAAGTTTTGATAATTCCTCCCTTTATAAAGGTTTGTTACGCCTTTGTGGCACAATTTATCAAGAATAGATGCTATAAGTAATATTTAGATGATCCAATATATCTTGAAAGAATCATCTTTCATTCACTCGTGTTCTTCTCTTTACTGCTTTTCTCTTTAGAATTGAATCTTTTTTGTTTGAAGCTTCTGTATTGACTTTGAGAAAAGCAGTTTGTGAAGGCCCTTTAGGCTTAAAGGTTGCAATTTCTTGGCCACTATGTGGATTAAAAAGAAGGCCTTAAATTAAGAAATGTGGGCCTAAGAGATTATACTCATACTTCAACATGACCGAGACAAAAGAAAGATATATGGGATTATCGGAATCACCGTCTTCAAATTGTGTATTTTCTATCTGAAATGATATATTTTTCCACATACATATAGTGAAACCTCGATAAAGTAATAACATTAGGACTGAGAAAAAATATTAATTTAACGAGGTTATTATTTTATCAAACATTATTTTAATGCATTGACCCATATCGGGACCGATAGAAATTATTATCTTAGCGAGATTATTACTTTATCGAATATTAGTTTATCGAGGTTTAACTGTATTTTCATCCCACCAAACAAATCAACAAGATTGCCAATCTTAAACACACTGAAAGAAGTGCACAAAGTTGAAGAAAAAAGGTAACAGAGTGTTGAAACATAATTGAAACAAGTAGGCAAATTCAATTGGTCATTGAATAAAGTGGTGCCCATAATAAAATGTCACCCCATTTAATTTTATATAATAATTGGCTCCAATCCTTAAAATGGGTACACCTAGACAAGAATCAAGAACATTGTGGAAAGCCAATGCGCTAGAGTTCACACACACAATATTATGCAGAAAACATAAAGTTTAAGCCCAGTTTATAGTTATAAGTGCAATCATTGTTGAAAGTGATGGTAGATAAGATGAGTATTTATAGAAATTGGAACAAGTCTATGCTAGCCAATATAATTTAAGTATTAATAATTGTAATTAGTACTAATGTTGACCATCTAAACATGGAATGATGACTAAAATATTTAAAATAATACTTAACCTAAGGCTAATATAATCCAGAATAGACATATAATTGTTAAAATAAATATATATATTAGTTTTTTACATGTGGATCATAAAATGAGACACATAAAAAAGGATAGAGGATTGTTAGTGCTATTATATATTAACAGAAAGTGTATGTTAAAGTGGTGAGTCCGCTTATTTCCATTGAAAATTATCTTCTTCTCAAAATAGGCCAACAATAATGGATAACTCAAAAAAAACCCAGTAATAATGAAATAGAGTAGGTTGATTTCACAATTCCCGCAAGTGCTTTTTCATTGTACAAAAACGATCAATTGTATTTTTTATTTAACTAAAAACTTATTATTGTATATTTAGGCTCGAAAAAAATTTGAGCCGTTATATGGGTACATTACAATATAGGCAGACAATTGAGTTGGGTGAAATAGTAATATGCCGTATGCGTCAGCAATGCATCACAAACTCTTGTACTCATGTCATATGTGCAAATATTAATTGAAAAAATAAACATGGATGTTTGAAGGTTAACAATTGTTCAATTTAATTAACATAATAATCTCATTCAGTTTGCATTCGATTATTATTGTAACATTATGTTATTTATTTTAAGAAATCTAATTTATGTTCTCATCATTTTGATGGTTATCTATTGAGGAATGGATTAAGAGAAACTTCTTAAAATAGGAAATAAGAATTAATCTACAATCTTCATTTTATATAGTTTCGATTGAATATGTTCTAGAATATCAATTATGCATATTTCTTTTATATTTTATGCATAAATTTTTTTTGTTAAAAATACAAGTTTTATATATAAAAAAATAAAATACGAATTATACATTAAAAAATATAAAAGTATCATACTTTCTATTAGCTATATAATTCGGCATTTCTACCCGTATCCATTCTATTGGATAGTGTTTCAAACTTATCAATATCTATAAATTATTTCATACCCAACTCGACTTGTAGTTGGTCGCAGGACCATTTTCTTTTATAGTGTTTAATTATGATACATTTTTCACTTACCTATATTTTGTGGAACTCACACTATTAGTCACTTGTGATAGAACTCTCTTTTAATTTTTTTTTATCATTAATTGATAAAAAAAATCTTTTCTAGGTTTGAAGAAAAGTTAAATCGGCAGCTATAAAATATAAAAATGATTTCGAATTTTTAATATAAAAAGAGAATATCCCATAAATAGATAACTTTTATGCAGGTAATAAAAACCTAAATTCTTGAAAGGACAAAAGTGAACCGTTATATCCACTTATAAAACCCTATTTATGCCCACGAGGGAAACCAACCGCCCCATATCGATATGTTTCCATCCTTAATTTGCTGGACTTTCCGACAAGGACAGATCTTCGAACTCCGGCGAATTGGACTTTCCGAAAAGGACAGAACTGGAAGTTAAAGCTAAGATGATGATGCAGAGTGTATGTTGTGTGTTTGGAATGAAATGCAACTGGCTTATTTATAGACATCTTCCCCAGGTGAAAGGTTGTTGGTGCCATTAAGGAATGTGGACGTGGGGAAGGAAAGTGGAGAGGTGGAAGGAAAGTGGTGTTGGATATGAGTTAGTAGATGATACTCAGCTGTTCGTGGTTAAAAGAAAATTGGGGAAATCATAGTAGTACTATGGAATTGAAGATCCCAAAACCGAGCTGATATCAGTAGTATAGTGTGTCGTTAGGATTAGCTGATGTATAGGTTAGACTTGATGTAATCGTTTTTAATATTTTTGTCTAAGTCCTGTACGGGGTAATTGTCGAACTGATCTTCTGTCGAAGAAACTTTTCGGAACCCCACGTCATCAGTGTAATCGCTTGCGTTCTTGATCGCCGGTGACTAGACTTCGAAGAAGATAGCACATCACCGAGTAGACCTCGTAGAGGCCAACCCAAGCCAGATGCAAGCCCAAGACCTTCGCGGCCGCCACCGACCTACTCGAAGCCACATTCCTTGTCGCCGACTCGGTCGAAGAAGACAGAGACTTTGCGCGTCTCATCGGATCCGATAGAAAGCGACCCAACTACTTAAGTCTTTTCGAAAGTTCGGCGAGAAGATCATACGAGGTTGTTTGAACGGTCAACTCTGACATTCTCACCAACCACAAACCTCGACCAATGAGAAGCCGACAACGCCTTACCTGCTCCCTGTAGTAAAGCTGCTCTCATGTACAGTAATTAACTGCCCTGCTGCAACAAGTTCGAATTTATGGCCGTTTTCTTTGGAAGCTTGTGACACGTGGCATCGTCGTCTCCAACGGACATATGCCATAGCTCACAGCTATAAATAGAGAAGAAATCCGAGCTCCACGCACGGGATAAACAAGGGAAAAACGCTCAAGCTCAAGAACACTCTAGCAAACTTAAAGATCATCCAGCGAAGAACTTGCCTTCATAGAATATCATTAGTTCTTCTCTCTAAAGTTCTTTAGATCCCTTCTTCTCTAGCTAAGCTCATTGCCAAATTTATAGCTTAGAAATTCGAAGGAGTTCACCTTCTGTGAATTGTTCTTATTGTAAGAACTCCTTCTTAGTTGGAGATCATCTCCTCCCTTTCGAACTTAGGTTTGAATTGTAAAGTCGCTAAGGACTATAACTTAGAAGGATCTGTCATGTGCACAGTTTTCTTGCTGAGACTTGCTCAGATTAATCAACAAGTTATCCTGCCTTGTTCAGGACCGTGGACGTAGGATCTTGCGTATCCGAACCACGTTATATTGCTTGTGTTCTTTACTGTTTTATTGCATACAAACCTTTGAAAATCATAAGTTTGCATAAAACGTATTTCAAAAGTCGCACAGCCAAAATAACTTAATTTGCGAAAACACGTTTTCAAAAAGAGACAAACTCCGGGCCCCACACTTATCCGCACGCTAAAGTCTTCGATCGAGTTTCGAAGACTGACAAAAGTCGGTAGGAGAGCTCGAAGGGCCGACCCACTCGACCCGCGATCGAAGGTTGTATTTGGCACTCGTTCATCCGTTGCAACTAACGGCCTTTACCGACCTTCATCGAGAAAAAGAAACTGTACTCAGGTGTATTCACCCCCCCCCCCCTACACCTGATATTTGTCTCCGGACCAACAAGTGGAGAGGTGGAGGGTTCTCAACAGCCTCATTCCAGAGACTTCCAATTTCGAGCTAGGCCAGTCCACACAAATCCCACTAAGCCCAATGCCAAAGCCCAACTGTCAAGCCCAACGGACCACCCAAAGGACCAATTGCCAAGATCCAAGATCCAAGTCCACGGACCCGAAACCGGAGCCGGGCACGGGCACGGGCGCGGTGCGGCGCGCCGCGCTGCGTGTGAGACGGTCGGCGAAAAGGCTCGCACATGAGCATGTGTGGCCCAAGCACACCACATGTCACTTTGTTATCTCCTATTAAGTGGTAGAGACTTAAATACCACAAAAACATTACACATTAATCAATGTGGGACATTGATTAATGTAATAACTCTCCAAAACCCGAATTAGGTATGTTTTTCCACTTTAGGTAACATATTAGTTTTGTCCCTCAAAACTTCGAGCCACTATTTCTCACTCACCGAAAATCGGAATCGAGAAATTAAATACACTATAATAATCTACTCGAAACGTAGATCGACGTCATATATCTCAATTTACAAATCGGATATATATCGAGGCTCAAAAAATTAATTAAACGGGCTGAATTATTGCCCATGTCTAAATTGCATTAAATGCTACCATAGTTTCCATATTATATATATATATATATATATATATATATATATATATATATATATATATTAACACGATTTTCCAATAATCTCCCACATGAGTGGAAATAGCCAAATGCATGCATGCAGACACACAACTCTGTCCTCAAGAGACAATAAAGTATTAGGGTAGATGACTTGTGATTTTGAACCTTCCTTAGTCAGTGCTATCGAGCATACCGGCGGACTAGTGGACATGTGGCCTTGAACTATTCCTCCATGGTGTATACTAAGACAATAACACTAACACTATAAAGTCTCAACCTCGTTCGTTCTCACGTTTGTGTCCTTTACAGACCATGGACAACCTCTTTGGATTCATAAGTGTTACACAGAAACGGTCCTCACTTCTCACTTACATAGGTGATTCTTACTCGAGTATCCTGCCATACTCCACCTTCTCAAGGCATCCAATAATCATTAAAAGTCAAAGACTTAACCTCACCACTTGACAGGTCACCAACACTCTCGAGCTCTTTTAGGGAATAGACTATTTGAGTGTGGTATCAACAGACTCATATAGCTTAGTTTTCCCATTGAACCAAGTTCATGAGATCTCCAATCTACAAGGTTGGGTATCCACTATAATCGTCTTTAAATTGTGGATTTAACTCTCATTCCCTCTACGAGCTTATACGTTTGATCTCGATTCAAACTCTTAGTAAGCGGATCCGCTAGGTTATCTATAGACTTGATATAGTCTACAGAGATAACCCCACTCGTGATCAAATGTCTTACGGTATTATGTCGACGACGAATATGTCTCGACTTACCATTATACAACCCACTCTTCGCCCTACCAATAGTCGCTTGGCTATCACAATGAATCATCACAGGTGGCACGGGTTTCGTCCAACATGGAATATCTTCAAGAAAATTACGTAGACATTCGGCCTCCTCAACGGCCTTATCTAAAGCAATAAATTCAGATTCCATGGTGGATCGGGCTATGCACGTCTATTTCGTGGATCTCCAAGACACAGCTCCTCCCCCTATAGTGAACACATAACCACTAGTAGACAACGAGTCTTTAGTGTCAGATATCTAATTCGCATCACAGTACCCTTCAAGTACTGGGGGATGTCTCGAGTAGTGCAACCCAAAGTTAAGAGTGTATTTCAAATACCTCAGAACTCTTACAAGAGATTTCCAATATTCTCTACTAAGATTACTAGTATAACGACTCAGTTTGTTCACCGGACAAGCTAGATCGGGCCTCGTATAATTCGTGATGTACATAAGACAACCAATGACTCTAGCATAATCCCCTTAAGCAACAGATCACCCATATTCTTGCTCAAGTGAACATTAACTTCTAGAGGAGTCTTTGTCGGCGCACTATCAAAGACAATAAACCTCTTAAGTACTTTCTCAATATAATGGGATTTTAATTGCCTATTTAATACATAAAAGAACTATTTTAATTAGTTTATTCAACTTAATTCGGTCATTTATTATAAAAATCTTATTACAAATGAATAATAATTAAAACAATTATAAATTTCGATTGTGTGCAAAAATAAATTAAATTTAAAGTTCATGTGCAAAAAAAGAAAACTGTAAAGAGTTTGTATTTTTATTGAAAAATCAAATAAGATCAATAATGACTCACCCGACACGTCAGCAGCCACTTCACGCCGGAAAAAGCCATGTTAGCTTTGATTTCGCCAGATTTTTGATCAATGTGCAATTTGAAACAAATCAAGAGTTCGTATATTTATAGGCTAAATTGAAAGTTCGTATGCAAAAAGAAATTCGAAAAAACTTGTTGTATTTAGAGAAGAATAATTCATTTGAAAATAAATAAAATATAAATAAAATAAGGAATTAAGCAACCTCAAAGCAATCCTTTTTCTTGCAATCATATATACATACTCATAGCAAATTTACCAACCCAAACTTTTTGTACAAATAACAATCATTGTCAAGGGATAATAATTTCAATCCATCTCACTGTTCCACTACAATTTATTCTTTTCCATTTGTTTATAATTTGTTTTTTGGATTTGGGGCAAATGTCATTGATTTGGGATACCCTTCTCATTATTTTGGAAAAACTTTATATTCTTCTTTAAAGCATAATATTGATTCAATGGGATCTTTGATATACGAGGCAAAATTCGCAACCACTAGAAAAAATATGCATGAAAAAAATTACGGTGCTACATAATAGCTGGAGATCATTAAAAGAGATGTGTACCAAATAATGAATGAATTTTTTCAATATATATGTACATTTTAATCTACTATTAGGCCAACATTATGTTGATGTCATCTTAGGTTAGGCTTATACAGGGGCAGTTCGGACCTTTCCACGAGATTGCGACGGAGACAATTGAAAACATAACTGAAATTAAATTATTATTACATAATTTAAATGTTTAATTTTGTGGACATACTTCGATTTTCTTTGTTAGATCGCTGCACAAACTATTGAATGCCAAGACAATTTGCTTGATTTATACGCGACGTTGTCGCTATTTAAAATGCGCAGCGCAGTTCATATTTACCTAAGCTAGTTGTCTCGTATTTCGTTTGCTTTAATTTGGTGGCTATCATGGAATATGCTTTGAGACTTAGATCTTCCAACTTTGGAATTTTGCATGTTGTGATGATCTATAAACGATAGTGATAGAGAAGACATTTGTAAAAGCAATCATCAATTCACTATTTTTAGTGGGTCTTGTACCTTCACTAACATAAAATATTAATCTTTTCATTAAAATGTGTTGGCATATGTTTATGAAATGCTTACAAGAGCAATATTTCATCTGTTGTATATGGTTTTAAATAAATACTAAGGTTTTATTTTATAACAAACTTTGAAAATATGATCATCAAAAGTCTTGAATAGGCGAGTCTGATTAGATAACAATGGCGGATCAAAGAGTTTTGTATGTAATTCTTAAAATCTTTGTATTTTACCTTCTCCAAATTCCACAATTTCCCCCTGTCGTCCGTAGCAAATTTTTGGATTTCGCCCCTCTCTCCTTCCGTAATCTTCGATCCGTCCCATTTTCAACACTCAAAAACTTTAGTGTGCTATGTACCTAGTCATCTTTAAGACTATTAAGAATTCAAATTACAGTTTAGTTGACTAGATCATAGAGTCTACTCTCTGTCTTATGCCTCAATTACAAATTTGCTGATTCTTTTGTTAATATTTAGAGCATGAATTAAGTGAAACTATATTAAATTATTGGAATTTAAAATTTATTTTATTGTAAATCGTACTATGATATAGTAACCGAACAAGAATAAGAATGAGAAAGGAATCCAAATGCCCCATGGGATGGCGTAGCGGTGAAGGTGGATGGCCCGGGACCGATAGGTCATGAGTTCAAATTCCACTGAAAACGCTATGTGTGTGTCTATCACCCTGTCACATTAAGGGTGGTTTAACTCTCCTGCCTGGTTTGCAGGCTATTGTACATGAGCAAGATATCGGTGGTCCAACAAATACGGCAACGAATTCACGTTTTCACACTCGGAGGTAAACGCGCTTTTTACCGTTTTCAAATCAGTTCAACTCCCACAACCTCCCCTAACTAATTGATGGGTAACAAATGCTTCTCGAAACGCGCTTTTGATTTCAAATAGAACTTTCAAAAGGGTAAAACAAAATGTTACAGAAAGTAAAAAATGTCAAAAATATTTTGATTTATTTTAACATTATCTATACATCAACTAATTTTTTTACAAGAGCAAGTCTCATTATTCGAGGGTCTACACGTATCTCTAATGGAATTAATGCTGATACGTAAATTGGTTCTATATAAGTGGTTGATATAATGTTCAAATTTTATTATGCTCGATTTAATAATAATAGTATCTGGAAATGTTACCTTAATTTGTGTAAACAATAATCGGCACAACCCATAAACTAATACGCTTGTAATTATAAGTAAATTTGATTACAACTTACTAAATTACATTTATATATGGCTACCTAAATACAATGTTATTTTCATGATTTATTCATACTTCCTCTTAATTCTATAGTATTGTATTTTACTAACATTTAGAAGTATGTAATTTAGAAATTACTATGTTGATAAAACTCAATAAATTGCATAACCAGTGTCTACCGCACGAAAAATCTACTAGAATAATAAAGAATTATTAAAAATAATTCTAGACCAAAGAGTCATTACATGTTTTTTTTTTAAATTAAAAATCATGATTTTAAAATGGCACTTTCATCCCTTGCAATTTTGGAAAGTGCATAATTATAAGCATGCAATATCACAATAAACAAAATGACAGGTCGACACTATAATAACTCAGCTTTGAATTTATTGCCAAAAATCGTATGATGAAACCCAAGATTAAATACATCGTTTTAAAATAAGTATGTGATAAAGTAACCAATTTTATTATTATATATTAGAAAGTAAATGCACAAATTTCGATATAATTCTATTTTTTTTGTAGATAACTTTCAAAATACTTCGGTAAATATAAAATCTTTTTAATTTATTAAATTTATACGCCCGACTCAATTTGGGGTTACTCTTTGCAACAAATTGATATGTTCGTTGTTTGACAGTTTTCCCACTAATTTGTCAATTAATATTTTTAGACTGATTCAATAAATATGATTATAATATAATGCACATTGTAGTAATTCATTTCTCAAACAGAGAAAAGAAAAAAAAACGTGTTGGATAATGAGTGCATGATTCCCCACATTTTTTAGAATAAAAAAGTTATAAATTCGAAATAACTAAAGTCACCGTATATAGAATGTATAATTCGAGACAACAAAAACCAAATACAAGTATACAACCCTAACTATCGCACTGAATGTAACAAAATATAGTACAATACTCATTTGTATTTAAGATTCTTATAGTTTTTTATATATGCTTAAAAAATATAGGAAAGGAAAGAACTAATTGTATATACAGTTAAACCTCGATAAAGTAATAACTATGGGACCGAGAAAAAATATTCATTTAACGAGGTTATTACTTTATCGAACATTATTTTAGTACAATAAACCATATCGGAACCGGAAAAATTTATTATTTTAGCGAGATTATTACTTTATCGAATATTATTTTATCGAGGTTTAATTGTATTTCCACTTTTGTAATACGGAGTATTATTTAGAGGTTGACATAAACAGCTTCGTCTCTGATCAACGTGTGGCAGTATCTGAATTCTTGCATCATTGTAATTACCATATTTTAAATTCTTATCCTTAACATTTTTATTTATTTATTCCTTTTGGCCGATAAATTCTTTCGCATTTATTTTACTTCTAAATGCTGGGTGGGATCACAGCGTGGACTGACCACTCTCTCCTCTTCTATATATATATAACTGGCCTAGCTGGTGCTGACGATCCTATTCTTCTTCCATTCATCTCTCTCTCGTTAATTTCTCCCACTCTGCAAAATTTTAAAATTTTGTGAAAATTAATGATTGGATAATTCTTGGGTTCTCTTAATAAAATGGGGAGGCAACCATGCTGTGATAAGGTTGGATTGAAGAAAGGGCCATGGACTGCTGATGAAGACAAGAAGCTTATCAATTTCATTCTTACCAATGGCCAATGCTGCTGGAGGGCTGTCCCTAAACTTGCAGGTTTGCTCCCGTTTTATATTTCATTACGTGTAGCATCTACGGACTATTAATTATCAAGACGTGTAATTTTGTTTCAGGGCTATTAAGGTGTGGAAAGAGCTGCAGATTGAGATGGACAAATTATTTAAGGCCAGATTTGAAGAGGGGAGTTTTGTCTGAATATGAAGAGAAAATGGTTATTGATCTTCATGCCCAGCTTGGGAACAGGTTGATTAATTACTTTATTACATTTCCATCCAATTAAATACTAATTCAATTCTTGAAAATTCATGAAAATGCAAAAGTGATTAATTTTTCAATTAATTGTATCAAATTATATAGAATGTGGAAGACATGTTCATCACGGTCCTTAGACAGTCATCATTTTTTCCCACTTTACATGCAATTTTTTTTCATAAAAATAAGATATTTAAGACAAAACCATAATCATTAATTTTTCCAAATTAAATTTGTGTAGATGGTCCAAGATTGCTTCTCATCTACCCGGAAGAACGGACAACGAAATCAAGAATCATTGGAACACCCACATAAAAAAGAAATTGATGAAAATGGGAATCGACCCAGTCACCCACAAGCCTCTGCCGCCACCCGCCGCCGATCAGCAGCCGGAAAAAGATAAAACAGAGGAGGTTGGGTTGCAGTCCAAGGACGCCGTATCACAGCAGTCAACGGATAATGATGACAAAATAATGAGCACCGTCGAGTCAAACGAGATGTTGTTAGTCAACGGCTCTGATTTCTGCGTTGACGAGATTCCGGTGATTGGAGCCCATGAGATTCTGCTTCCGACCGATCAAGACTCGCCGACGGCTTCGTCGTCTTCTTCTTCTTACTCGTGCTCGAATTCTTGTTCCGGCGGCGGCGCGTCGCAGAGCGTTGAGGATTATTACAGTGAAATACTGAACAGCAATATTTGGGACGATTGTATGGGAGATACGTTTGATTCGTTGGGTGATTATGATAGTGGTTTGAAGGGGATAAATGCATTAGATTTTGAATCTTCGTTGGCAACGTTGGTTGCGGATGAAGATTCTTGGAAAAATTGAATATAATTTGCATTTTTCAGTTTTATGTGTTAATTTTTTCCCGAGTATCGAGAAAAAAAACTGCAATTATTATTAGATGGTATAATTTAATGTTACTATCTAGTAGTAGTGGGCAAAAAATTACATGTAGAGATGTAGAAAAATAATAATTTGTATTGTAATCGTTATGTCATTTTTAATGGACTATCTCTTTTCTACTGAGATTTAATTGTGTAAGTAGAGGATAGCGACCTAACTTTATTAACAAATTAAAAGAATGAAAGAGTTGCAACATTACAATCGTAGAGTTAGATTTGATACCGTGCCACTTGACTTTTTATTTTTCTTTTCGCCATCCAACCTGATTTGTCTTGTTTTTAAAAAAAGAAAATAATTACTACATAACCTACTATTTTTATTTGTGGGACCTACTTCTTCTTTACATACAATCACTCACTCATCTTAATTTTCGTGCCGCAAAGAAACAAGTCGGGCGAGACATAGGAGTACTATTTTTGTACAGTAGTAGTAGTATTTTTTTTAAGAAAAAAAAAACCCATTTTTGATTTTTCACCAATGAATAGAAGCGAGTGAATGAAGATTCAAATGATTTTTTTCCCTTCCGAAAATTGAGATGAACTGTTAATAGTGAACATTAATTATATGTCATGTTTATAAATATTATACTATATTGTTATATACACGACAATACATATGTTGTATATGTTAATGGAGCAAAAAATGGTAATATAACAGCAAAATTTATCCAAATATTAATTGCGGACTCTAGAATGGCATATGAATAATGTGACATGATTTTTCATGGCATGAATAGGGCTCTCAAATCTAGCAAGACCAAGTTGGCCAACCCCATGAATTCAGCAGGCGCTATTATTGTTTTACTTTCTTAATCGGATTGTCCCGTTATTACTATCATTTTTTCTAAAATAGCAAAAAATACTCTTAAACAAAAAATGAAGTGAGTTTCTCCTACTTAATACTCATCCCCACATTATCATACTCTATCTCTCTAAAAATCTATCACTCACACAATTTTCGTGTCACCCCGTACTAGAAAATTTATGATTTTTAATTTTTTGAAAAATTAAGATTATTTCTTAAAATGCAATATGAAAAAAGAATCGATCGTCTCAACTATGCCTTGTAAAAATTTGGATAAATTCTCATTTCTTCTACCAACCACTCCTCGAAAATTATGATCATTTCTTAATACAATTAAAATTCATAAAATACACATTTAAATAAAGTTTATTAATCTCCGTACCGAAACTAAAGGGGACAGTAATAGCGTGACGGAAGAAGTATTAAATTAAATTAATATTTATTAAAAATTTACATAGAATATAATAAAGTGTTTTCGTCCAATGGAATTAGCACCGGGTTATCAGGCGGGCAACTCGGATCCACCTTATTTTGAGTCCGATACAATTCTAACTATGAACGGGTTGGGTCATTTTGGACAATTCACAGCTGAATAACATAAAAACCAGTCCATTATGAAGAGCTACAACTACTAGTTGAGTCACATCCATACATGTATATATACAAACAGGCTCTGCATACAATATAAACATTAGTAAACGGAAGGGATGATTACACGACGGTTTTTGGGATAGTTCTCAAACTTTTGAAGGTACCACCTATGTGTTTCTCCAGCAGCAAACATGAGATTTGCTACCTGCAATGGTATAAGTAATACAACAAACAACGAAGCATCAGCCGTGTTAAGTGTCCGCGAGGATGAAGAGGTTTTCGTGCGTTCTTGAACAATGTTCGAGTAAAAACTAAGACGTACCACAAAACAAAAGACCAACCAGACCATGATATCAGAAAAGCCGCTAGCAATCACTAGTCCTCCATAGATAACCTCCATGAATAAGATTGCATTTTTTTAAAATCTACAAATTCATAGGAAAAGCAGTAGAAGTTCCACAAATATGACAAACAAGACTTACAATTTCAGCAAGATAATGCGGACATGAAACATAGTCAAACCAGTCGCCTTCAGGAATTGCATAATCGTCGGCCTTATGACCATTCTCCCTTAAAGACCCCTAATTTTTACCACAAGGTGATAGGAAAAGTGTTACAAATATAGTAGTCCTCACTAGAATGTCATTGAAGATTAGTATAAATGCATAAAATGTATGTTCTTATGGATTCAAGTGTTCTATCAAGAATCAATGAAACAAGAAGCCAGCCTTTGAAGGGGAACTAGATTGTGATGTGAAAGACTCACAAGAATTGCATGGCAACGGCGTTGATGAATCCAGCCCCAGAAGAAAAGAACTGCACCTATCCATGCAAACCATTGGAGTTGCAAAAGAGGATTCACATGCCCCCACACATCAAATTCTGCAACTTTCATTCTATCTTTCCCTTTAACAACAAATTCTGCAAACAAACCTAACACATATTTGAACACCTCCATCGAATACGTGCTGCAGATGGAAAGTGGTGCTGCGGTATAAAAACTATTACCAGAAAGACAAGTCATCAGAATGCATGAAGATTTCTTTCCTTTCACTATTTTTAACTACAACACTCCTATCACTTTATTATCTTATTACGAAATAAGAATACATTCATTTATTCTCTCCTAGTGTTAGTTTTTATATCATTCATGATTTTCTATTCACTAACAAATAATGTAAATAAATGCATCATGATCAACCAGCTCCAGAGTTCTATGAGTATAAAGAGAATAACAAACGTGTCACGTTATCAAAGAGGAAAGACTTACAACATGCCAGTGAGATAGCCAGCAATATGCATCCTCGCTGAGGGACTATAATTGAATACGTATATGCTCTCAATAAGTCGTCGCAGGACTTGAGCTTCCATCAATAAAAGCAGAAAAACAGATTTCCATATCCCATGCTTGTAATCTCTTAATGATGAATGGGACTTGTGCAACGAAAACTCGTGTGAAACTCCAGACAAGTGGCTAGCTATACTCGAATATAGAGATGACTCCGAAACCACAGCAGCTGTTTTGTATGCATAGTGCCAAGTGGACACAAGCAGCAAAGTATTCCAAATAACAGCAACTATGTAGAAGTGACAAAAATATTTCTGGGGAAGACTTAGTTTCTGCAACACAAGAAGGAACAAATCTCCCTACATCAACTAGCAAATCAACTCCAAAGAGATATGATATATATTTTGAGTTCAATGAAATTACTAGAATAACTCATAAGGGGAGAGGGTTAATCCAACCTTGTATAACTTCAAAATAAATCATTATACTGAATCAGACCTAAAAAGATGACAGATTATTCATACAAAATTTCCTTTTTTATTTTTATAGAAAACCTCAACACCGACTGAATCGAAACATAACAAGAAGTCCGTACTGATCAGAAACTCAATTGGCAGCAGAGGGAGAAAACCTATTATTTTCAAAATCAAATTACTCACTCTCGAAGAAGAGTCCATAATCTTGCCGCGGCCGGAGAGCTGAACCATTAACCGGCGAAAAGGATCGACTTTAGTGGACGGAATCGACGCGGCAACAATCGGCAGTATCCCTGCAATCCACGCCGCTCTCAGCATCGAAACCACCGTCATTGATGATGCCTGATTCAGCAACGATTCCAAGGCGTTAAAGAAGTCTTCAATTGACGACATATTTGGTAATTAATTTCGATTCAGAATCGCTTCGCGTGCAGTGCAGGAATGAGTGCGAATCAAGGTTTTATGTCAAAAATCGGTTAAGCGGTAATCTTCGTCATGATCAGGATTCGGATCAATGTCAGCAACCCCATTTGGGCCGGCCTGCTAAGCCAGACAGTTCTTAGAACCGGGCTGTCTATCAGTGTGAGAGAGATTTAAGAGAGAGGAATGGGCCTGTCCAAGTACAATAAATGGGCTTTGCAAAAACCATTTAAACACTATTAATATAATCTATTCCCTACATCCCGTTGAACTTGTCTTATTTCTTTTCACCACGGTTATTTAAAGAGTATTAGTTTGAATTGATAAATGTATGGGATCTGCTTAATTAATTAATTATTTTGAATTAGTTCGTGTGGTAAAAATGTGAGACCCATACAATTAATTAATAATTGCATTTATTTGAATTGATAAAGTTTGAGATTCGCTTCCTTATTTAGAAACAAAATAAATTATATATTTCAAAACGTCATTATCTCTTTAATAATTAAACCTTCAAAATTTATGGACAACTGAGCACAACTGCTGACGAAAACTACAAATTTTAAGATAGTATGAGAATTTAATTAGAAGGGAATCTCCACCGAAGGCAACTGAACACAGTTGTCAAATGATTAAAAAATACAATTGGATTTCTTAATTAATTAATCAATTAACACCGTCTTCCTATTGTGTTATTAATAATAAAATTAGCTTCTCGTACTAATGTTTGTGCTATTATAATGGTTTTATTTATCCTATTTTCTTAAGTAAAAGTTTAGCGTTCAAATAGTATGACTCAATCGGAAAATAGGTTTATAACTTAAATTGTGAATTTTATAATGTGGGAATATCGCATTATTTATTTTTAAAAATTATAAATAAAAAAATAATATAAATTACTTCATACCATTAGATCATACCGTGAATAAATTGATCGGAGTCATAGATCATAACTCAAATGGGACTTTGGTTTAATTAATTATTTTAAACTTTTATTAAAAAATCACAAAAATCCAGGAAAGAGTGTCACAGCAAGTCAAACCAAAATCTTCTGCTAAGCTGTATCACTGCAAAAATCGCATTTAATTATTCTTACCCGAAATAAAATTTATTTCCATTCCTTCTTCGCTCAATTAAGGACGAATATATTCATTGCTGTCGGTTGAGACTTGTTTTAAGATTGAAATATATATTGAAGAAATTAAAAATCTTACTTTTACGCGTCAAAATATAGTTCTATAAATAATAGGCATAATAAATGTATATATAACAATAAATATTTTGGGACATTGAACGTTTTTATTCTAAATCATTAATTAATATATTATATTATATTTAGGGAACATTTAATGATGTTAAGTGCAATGAATGAACCGAGTGGGCCCGCAACAAGGGTAACAGTATATTTTATATCAACTCTCTTCTCTTTCTCTCTCTCTCATATCAACTCTCTCAAAATGAGAACTCCACTTAATACAAAGAAGATACCAACGTCGTGACGCCAACTTCGTACTAGATTCCACAAAAACCTCAAAAAACAAGAAAATCATTCGCAAAGTTGCCTACATTTGTCGAAAAATGGTGGAGTTCAACATCCGCCACCTCCTCCTATTAACGGCCGCCGTCCTGATCCTCCCTTCCGCCGCACCTGACATCGCCTCCGACCGCGCCGCCCTCCTAGCCCTCCGCTCCGCCTTGGGAGGCCGCGCCCTCCTCTGGAACGTCTCAAGCCCCACTCCCTGCAATTGGCCCGGCGTTATCTGCTCGCCGGACAACTCCTCCGTCGTCGAGCTCCACCTCCCCGGAATGGGGCTTTCCGGTCAACTCCCGCCAAAAACCTTCGCTAACATGACCAATCTGCAGACGCTCAGCCTCCGCTACAACGCCCTCTCCGGCCCGCTCCCGGCCGACCTCTTCACTTCCCTCACTTCTCTCCGCAATCTCTATCTTCAGCACAATTTGTTCACCGGCGGAGTACCGGAAACGCTATTTTCTCTCACCACTCTAGTGAGATTGAATTTAGCGGAGAATAATTTATCCGGTCCGATTTCGCCGTCTTTTAGTAATTTGACTCGTTTGGGTACTCTCTACTTGCAGAGCAACCAATTTTCAGGTCAGATCCCCGACCTAAACATACCCAGCTTAGTTCAATTCGATGTATCGAATAATAATCTAACCGGCCAAATCCCAAAGGGGCTCGCCGGAAAACCTAAAAGCTCGTTCATTGGGAATTCACTCTGCGGCGATCCATTGAGTTCATGCAATGGTACAAAATCGAAGAAGAAACTCTCCGGCGGAGCGATCGCCGGCATAATAATCGGCGCGGTGGTCGGTTTTTTCTTAATCTTACTGCTCGCAATGTGTTTGTGTAAAGTCCTAGCTAGAAAAAGGTCAAAATCGAAGGACGAACCAGTGGCGAACGTGAAAGACGTCGAGATTCCACAGCAAAAATCAGCGGAGGAAAGGAACGACGGCGGCAGCAGCCTATACGCCGCCGCCATTGGTGGGGCGAAGGAGAAGGAGATTTCAGAAGGTGATTTGATCGGCGATGGGAAGAAGGGTTTAGTCTTGTTTGGGAAAGAAGGGTGGAAGATTGAGTTGGAAGATCTGCTGAGGGCTTCGGCTGAGGTTCTGGGGAAGGGGACGTTCGGCACCGCCTACAAGGTGGTGCTCGAGACCGGGTTCGCGGTGGTTGTGAAGAGGCTGAGGGATATCACCATGGCGGAGAAGGAGTTCAGGAAGAAGATGGAGGAGATTGGGCGTGTGGATCATCAGAACTTGGTCCCTTTGAGGGCTTATTACTACAATGCTGAAGAGAAGTTGCTTGTTTATGACTACTTGCCTATGGGAAGCTTGTCTGCCTTATTACATGGTACATTACTTTTCTTGTCTTGTCTCTTCCTATGGTTTAGTTTTTCTTGATTTCTTGAGTTTTGATTGTCTCTTTTCTTGCAATGCTGATCTGATCTGAATCAATAGTCTACTTGTTAATACAAATTATTGGGTTGTTAGTACATGTCTCTCCAACATTGGTTGTAATTGAAAAAATTGAATCTTTTTTTATTCAATTTGGTGGATTGGAGACTTAAACTTGTCCCATTATACTAATTCTTGGGTTGTTGATTCTAATTGAAAAATTGAATCTTTTTGTATTTCATTTGGTGAATTGGAGGCCTAAACTTGTCCCATTATACTTGCATTGTAGAATCTTAGTTCTGAAACCTTGAAACTACTCTTCAAATTGCACTTTTGCCTCAAGCCAATTTGTACAAACCCTTACAACATGTTTTGCTCCGAACAATGTAGGAAACAAGGGGGCGAGCAGGACACCGTTAACATGGGAAACACGGGCTGCAATCGCGCTAGCCTCAGCCAAAGGAGTTGCATATCTTCACTCTCAAGGACCAACAATCTCCCACGGCAATATAAAATCATCAAACATTCTACTAACAAAATCATACGAAGCCCGTGTCTCTGACTTCGGCCTTGCTCAGCTAACCGGCCCTGCAGCCACTCCCAATCGCCTAGCTGGCTACAGAGCTCCGGAAGTAACGGACCCTCATAAAGTCTCTCAGAAGGCTGATGTTTACAGTTTCGGAGTATTGCTGTTGGAGTTGTTAACCGGGAAGGCTCCAACCCACACGTTGATGAACGAGGAGGGTGTTGATCTCCCGCGGTGGGTGCAGTCCGTGGTCCGGGAGGAGTGGACTGCTGAGGTTTTCGACCTTGAACTGCTGAGGTATCAGAATGTGGAGGAGGATATGGTGCAGCTGTTGCAGCTTGCAGTGGACTGCACCGCGCAGTATCCGGACAAGAGGCCTTCGATGGACGAGGTGGTCGTGAGGATCGAAGAGCTTTGTCGTTCGAGTTCGCACGATCAAGGCAACGTTTTGGATGGACCGGAGGTGATTTAGACGACAAAGATTGAATCTTTTTTCTTATGTTAGTTGATGAAATGGTGGTTTATTTGTTTGTTTGTTCATTCTTCAAGTGCGTGCTTACTCTTTGATTGAGGAACAAGTACAACTGTGCATTTTTTTCTACGATTCTTTTGAAGATTTTTTTTTTTTTTTGGTTATGGAGAATGTGTTATGATTCTCGTTGGTTGTGAAATGAGTATGGATTGATTCTTTATTGAGCTGGCGGTGGCCTTTTTAAATGTAAAGATCTTCTTCCCTGTCCTACTAAGATGCTCATGATCATGACCAGCTCAAACTTGTTCAAACTGTGTTTTATTCTCTCTCTCTCTCTCTCTATAGTAGAGTTTAAGATCGTGGCACCAACAACTGGATTTCCATGTGACGTTTTAAAATTCGGTCTTTAATAATGCATCGCTTTCAGCCGTTTTGAATTTTTCCTTTTTTCTTAACGTTTAAAAATGGCAAAAAAGTTAAGGAACTCTTTTCCCTCTATGCTTCAAGATCGACTACTAAAGATAGAGATGCACTAATCTTTTTACATTTATTCTACTAATTCATCCTATCTTTATGTAGTACAATTATACTTTTAATATGATAAAGTATATTAGCTTTATTTGTATGTTTTGTCGTGTATATAGTAAAATTATACGTGTAATATTTTACCGATACATGATTGATAAATCGTAACATTATAGAGAAGAAAACTGAACAATGATAATAATAATCTCATCTCAATTTGCTATTGCGTAGAAACAGAATTTACCTAATGCGTAATTCGAATATAGTGGCGGTTGTTTCCTTATTATAGAAAAATGATATGATTATGGTAGTTAGCGTTGTCACTTAATTGCAATTTGGTTATAAAGATATATATTATGATTTCACTTGGTCTCTAGTGATTTATCTTTTACTCAACTTTTGTTAAGATTTTGCTTTCAAAGTTGGGAGAGATTTATGATTTAAGTTCACGTAATTTTTGGTTGGATTGTGATTGCTTCATAGATGGGAATCCAATCCATTTTGTGACTGCAGAATAATACTACTATTTCTCATAATCATGCATCACGTTTTTTGTGCATCATAAATTAATTACAAAGTCCTTAGATTCGCTTCAAATTGAAATTAGGGTTGTTAGAAACTTGAAACATAAGTAATTGAAAAAAAAAATTGAATTTGAAATCCACTCTTAGAACTGTAAAATAATACCTCAATCCTTCCCTTTTCAAATGACCTTAAATACAATAATAGAATAGATGTGTCTTCCAAACAAAAGTTGCGAATTCAAATCCCACCTAACGTGTCTGCCATGCATGATTAGTCTAACGTGATTTTGGCCAAACACAAGATATAAACCTGTCAAAAAACTCTCTCTATATACACAATAGTACAAGTACTCGGAGCTAAAGTTGCAGCAGCGGAAGACTAAACTCCGCATCATGAGACACGAAACGCTGCGATCATTTGACAGTTTTCGAGTGTTTGATAAGCCATTCGATCACAATATCGATGTTCACCGTCTCCTTGCAAGATATCATATAGCAACATACTTCTCTATCTGTGATTGAATTTAGTCCCCTAAAACGGCAAGAAACAAAGGGAATTAAGGATATTAGTAAAGGTCAAGAAAGAATCAAGACTTTGCTAACTTACAGTTGATCAATCAGTGGTTGCTCCGTAAGAGCTTCCGACTTATCGATCTTGTTTCCAAGCACGAGCAGAGGAATCCCCGATAGTGTAGGTTTCTTCAAGAGATCATGTAGTTCGCTTCGAGTGATGGGGATGCTGTCGCGATCAGCAGCATCAACAACATATCTGCACAAGGCAAAGGATAAGGACAATATGGGCTTATGTAAAAACACATAAGGTTATAATATAGCTGAAAAGAGTAGATTTTTTCATTCATAATTACTACAATCAGTCATAGTAGTTCAATCAGATGAACAGTTCAGTTTCTAAACAAAATGCGCCAAGAGTTTCGAGGAAAAACTAGACTGTGTAGATGCAACCTAATTTAAACCAAACCAAATTTGAAATCCATAGAGGAAGAAAATCTGAAGAACAGTTAAACATCGATAAAGTAATATTCGATAGAGTAATAATCTCATTTAGATAATAATTTCTTCCGGTCTCGATATGAGTCAATGCACTAAAATACTGTTCGAAAAAGTAACTACCTCGTTAAATGAATATTTTTTTCCTATCCCGAGATTATTACTTTATCGAGGTTTAACAGACATATTACCATGTAACGTGTTATGTACCATCAAAACTAAATATTATCATTAGAACAATTAAGAGAAGTCAATTACACTATAGCTGAGACACCGCGGCAATATCTCTCCCACATGGAACGGAATCTCCGTTGCCCTCCCAAGTCCCAAAGTTTTATAGTCACATTTCCTTTTGTGACTTTCCGCATATTAAACCCCACCTGCACCCGAAAACCAGAAAGAGTTTAAGACTAGCGATGAGTAGAATAAAGCCGCTTGAACTATGCTAAGCATTCGTTAAGATACGTACAGTTGGGATCAAATCCTCGCTATAACCTCCTGTCTGAAGGGAACCCAATATTATGAGTCTAGTTCAATGAGTAATTATGTGAGTGAGAGAAACAAAGAGAGCAATTTGTCAACACTTACAGCGATGGCATTGACGAGGGAGGTCTTCCCTGCATTTTGAAGGCCTACAAGAGAGAGTTCCATTTCCTGTTTGTAGAATAAACTGATACAGAACATGATCAGAAACTGGAGACTCAAAACATTATGAACCTAAACAATAATCATATGTGATATTTATCTGATAATATTCTTCATTTTCATCACTCAAAACAGCATCCTAACATAACTTGGAAACTACTAAATCATAATCTGTCAACAAAGATTAGATATCAACAATTCCCAAAAATGCAGGAAGCCTTCTACAACTTAAGACCTTTTCTTCTACACAACAAGAATTGAATTATTGAGAGGACAATGATATTCCCAAATTCCCATTTTGAATGCCTCAAAATACAAACAATAAGCAAAACAAAGCCAAGAAATATTACATAGTAGTACATCATAAGCTCGAGAGGGGGAAAGATACTAAATAATTTACATCCTATATAGTTTTTCATAGCTGAAAATTACTCCCTACACTATATTAATTCCTTTTGTCTAATTTTTTTGACAAATCACCACTGAGACATTTTATCAAACACAAAGACGTAATAGTTAGAACGAAGATACACCCCAAGAAAAAAAGAAGTGAAATTCACCCAAAAAATTGCAGAAAAAATTCTTAAAAAAATAAAAAAAAATTACCTTCTCAACCAGTTGAGGAGTGAATCCCACAAGCCCATCTTCAATAAATCAATAAGCTGTCGATATTTCGATGAAATGGGTTAAAGGGGTAGATTACAAAAATAAATTAAAAAGACACTTTTCGCAGATTCTTGAATTCTCAGAGGAGAAACATAGGGAAAGGAAAGGGATATCTGAACTTGAAGAAAAGCAAGAAACTTCACCGACTGGAATGGATATTTTACAATTATATTTCTTTACTAAATTCCCTTGTTCTTTAGCCTGTTTCTCCTGTTTTTGTTTTTATTCTTGCGGTAGGACTTAAACTTCGATCCAAATATTCAAGCGATCATTTCAATCTACAGTAAATTGAAAAACCGAAGAGTCAAATCCAGGAAACAAGCACCAATTTTGGGCAAAATAAAATAATCTCTTCTTAACACGAAAGAGATATGGAATCTTGAAGAAGAGTGTAAGCAATAAATCAATCATGGTATGGCATCTAGAAGAAGAGCGTTGGAAGATTCCACAAGGATAAAACTCGATTCATTTTACTAAAGCCAGGATTGGTGTTGGGCCTAATTTCTGTCCAGGCCCAATGGTCGGTCAAGTCAAACTCTCAGTCAAGAGTGGAAATTGCAATTACGCCACAGGAGTTCACTTAGGCCCGTTTGGTTGATAGAAAGGAATAAAATCGGAATCAGGAATGAAACCTAGGGGAATGAAATAAAGGAATGATTCCTAAAATCAGTTGTTTGGTTGGCAACAGAAATCATTTCATTCCTATACACAGTGGCGGAACTAGAGTTATGAAGTTGGGGGGTCGAAATAGAGGAACAACGGTGGCCGAAGGCAGAGAAAAAATTGAGAGTTGCTAAATATAATTTTAAATGGTTCAAACACAAACACGATATGAAAGATATAATATATATTATTTCTTATATTTGTTACGCTGAGAAAGATATTTATATAACTAGTAGAAAAAAGAGAGAGAAAAATATTTATAACATCTGAGAGAGTTATACATATATATTGAATTAATTATACTTGTAATAAAACTAAAGAAAATAGAAAATAAATAATTTAAAAGTCTAAAAATAGAAATCATACTTATATAACTAGTAGAAAAAAGAGAGAGATAAATATTTATAACATGTGATGGAGTTATGCATATATATTGAATTAATTATACTTGTAATAAAACTAAAGAAAACTAGAAAAGAAATAATTTAAAAGTCTAAAAATAGAAATCATACTTATATAACTAGTAGAAAAAAGATAGAAATATTTATAACATGTAAGAGAGTTATGCATATATTTTGAATTAATTATACTTGTAATAAAATTAAAGAAAATTAGGAAAAAATAATTTAAAAGTCTAAAAATAGAAATCAAATGAGTGAATTGGGTTTCGAAGATGAGACATCTCTTAAAAAAAATAAAGTCATTAACCAACTGCACTACAAGCAAATAGATAACTATATTTTTCACTAAAATTATCTATAAGCAATACGAATTCTATACCCTATTTAATCGAAGTTCCGTCGGCCGGGGGGTCGGTCGACCCTCCCGACCCCCCTCTAGTTCCGCCATTGCCTATACATGTTTGGTTCGATGGAAGAAATAGAATCAAATATATTTTTCATTGACAAATGAGAACGCAAATTTGAAAATATGAAAAACCCTAATTCCTAATTTATGGACCCTAAATTTCAATTAATAATTAATGATACCCTGTTCTTGTAGCTCTAGCAATGAAATAACACAAATTTCACCACATGCGTGAAGAAAATTAAAGAAACAATGGTGTGGTTCAGTGACAGTTGGACGACTTCTGATCTAGATCTGAAGTTCTTCTCTTCTCTTTCTTCAGTTCTAACATTCTGAGCGAAACGTTACCACATACAGCGGGGCAGCGGCGCAGAGACGGAGCGGCGGCGGAGCATAGCGGAGCAGAGACGGAGCGGCGGAGCAGAGACGGAGCGGCGGAGCAGAGCGGAGCAGTGGCAGAGCAGAGACGGAGTGGCAGCTGCAAATGTTTTGGAGGAGAACTTTGGGAGAAGAAAATCTTGTAATTATGAGAGGAGAAGAAATGGTCTTTGAAATGCAGTGAGAGTGAGGGAAAAAGAAAGGAAGAAATGAAACCAAAGTGTCCAATTTTGAGGGGTTGGGAAAGTCTCATTTGAGGGAGTTGGAGGGGGGAATGAGGACTGATACCTATGCAGTTTTTTCAACGCCAAACATGAGGAATGGAATCATTCATTTAAAATGATTGCTAATTCCTCCACTCCAACCAAACGGGGCCTTATTGTTTGCAAATGCCCTAAACTTTACCACAATTATATTTTGATCCTGAGTGAATTATCAAAAATCGTTATCCAACCTAAAGCAAACAGGAGGAAATCTAAATTGACTTTACAACCATGTTTTCTGTCTTATTACAACATGCACATGTTTACCAGAAACCCCTCTCAAAAGACAAAAGCAACTGAAATTTCAAGAACTTAGTAGATATATTTGTATAGCAATTCGATTTCTTAATTGTGCAGGAATCTTAATTCTTTTAAGTTTTTATGTAAAAGCTCAATGATCTGGGAATATACGTACATGATCCCTCATTTACTACTCAAATTCAAATGCGTCCATTTGTTTATTGATTTTTATAAGTATATTCAAATTATATTTGAATAGTATCGCTAGATAGTATTTCCAACATTATTTAAAAACTAAAGCCAGTTCGAAATAGACAATATTGTTGTCTGATTGAAAGTAGGACTGGAACTTGGACAAATCAATACTCCCTCCGTACCATTATTTATGTCTCATAAAGACTTTGACACGGAAATTAAGATGAATAATGTGGAAAAATATAAAGTGGTGGGGTTGGATGATTGTGGACCACTCATTTGTGTTGATTTTTGGAATGTGACATAAATAGTGGGACAAACAATTGTAGCAAATGAGACATAAATAATGGAACGGAGGAGTACAACATTCCCGTTTTGTGGATGCATACATTTGAATTGGGAGAATGACCATAAAAAAAAAACATTTATGCAAAAGAATACAAGTTTTAACAGATTAGAAAAAACAACTTGGTGAAGTGGAAAAGATATGGTGGAATCTAAATGTATATTAATTTAGCCTCCTTCATTCCCTTCCCCCTTAAGTTTGTACTCAATTTGATTATAAAAAACACCTTTAACATCAAAGCTGCTTCCTTCCTTTTGAGATAGGAAAAGAAAGTAATTCTTTTTTGCCAGAGCCAAGTTGATGTCCACCATGCATGAAGATTGAAGAGAATGGAAAGGCAAAAAGGGCCATAAAAAAGCAAATCTTGATTGAAGAGGGATATGGCCCCAACTCTCCCTCCCATTTCTTTTTGTTTATTTACCTGCACAAACAAAAAAAAGTACCAAAACTAATTATAATCAATTATAGTTTCAGATCACAAATAATTCAATTTCACATTTGTGATCAAGATTAAGAAGTAGGAACGAAATCTACAATTTTCGGGATTCAACAAAAAAGTATGTAAAGCTCTCACCATTACGCCCACAGATCCTTCTCACAAAAGTGAGGAAAATGATGAGAATTGCAACTCCAGCTAATAATCCAAGTACTATAGCAAATGTCTTCTCCGAGTCACTATGAGATGAATCTGTTATTCAACATAAATATTTTTACAAGACTGAGAGAAATTTATTAAAATTAACAATAATTTTTAGTTTCTCGAGTACTATATAAAAACATTAAAATTATTAATTGAAGGTGGATTTTGAAAAAGCTAAAAAGTTTCTTACCATGATTTGGTCTGGAATAAGCATGGGCCCCACTGGTGGAGTACCTCGCATAGCACTTAGCTAGAAACATATCACCAAACACCGCGCCGCCGCACTCCGCCTTGAGCCGCCGCAACGCCTCCGCCAAGCAATCCTGACACTGCCCCGTACTCAAATCTCCCACGCACTGCGCCACGCCCTGAACATCCTCCGACCCGCCGACCCGGAACGGCCCGCCCGCCCCGTTCAAACCCGCCAGCACGGCATCGCGGCGGCTCAACTGATCGCCGCCGACGCCATCGGACGGCCCGCACTTCTTCATGACAACGCTCTTGTCCTCCACACCCACGAACGAGACGTTGTCGTATTTTACGAAGCAGCCGTCGAGCTGCATGGCGCCGCCGCACGCGAGGGGGCAGAGCGGGCCGAGGTGGGAGACGGCTTCGGCCACGCAGGTGGCGCATTCCGGCATGGCTAGGTCGGCGCGGCACTGGTATAGGCCGTACACGACGTCTTGTTGGGTGGTGGCCATGATTTTGAACTTGTTGTAGGCGGAGTAGGTGGCGGAGTTGGCGAGGGAGGTGAGGAGGGAGTTGAGGTTCGATTCGTATTGGGAGCCCGGCGTGTATTTGATCTGGGAGCAGCCGCCGTAGACGAAAGAACTGGCGGCGGAGGTGGCTGGAATGAAGAGAATAACACAGAAGAATTGAAGAGAAAATGTTAGAAGTTGAGAAGAAGAAGAAGAAGGTGTTGCCATTTTTGGATGTGTAATGAAGTGAAAAATGGTTGCATGGAGATGAGTATTTAAGTAGGGAATATGTGTCTTTTAGAAATAAAACAATTAAATTGAAAAATTACCCAAGCTTTTGTCCTGGTGACGTGGAAAAGTATTTTAATCATTATTATCATTTCAATTTAATATATAAGCAATATGGAAAGTAACAATACGTAGACTAATTACTTAACATGAAAGCTAAGCTGATATCTTTTTTTTTTGTTGACGAGGAACCCGCAGCCGCTACCTTTGGTGCGCACAGGGTAAACTTCGCTCCTTAATGTGACAGGGTGATAGGCTCACACATAGCGTGTCCAGTGGGAATTGAACCCATGACCTATCGGTCCCGGGCCACCCACCTTCACCGCTATGCCATCCCAAGGGACGCTAAGTTGATATCTTTATTTCTCGAAGGCTGCTTCAAGCTCTCTATTTTTTTTTTGGACGCTGAGATAACCCAAACCACCCTAGATTAACTATAAGAGCGGTCTTGGTGCCCAGAACCTATCGTCTTGGTGGGAATTGAACCCAGAACCTATCGGTCTCGGGGCACCCACCTTATCCGCTACGCCATCCCATGGGAACAATGTCATTCCAAAATTGAGTCCAAATCAAGGTGTTAACGCTTTAAATAGTAGCAGTGCAAAAATCAAAATCAATTACTTATGACCAAATTAAACAAACGCCCAACAAACAAATGTCCGTGCAATAAATCTGATATGAACGCATGCACCCATTACTGATAAAACAGGACATCATCGTAATAAGTTAACCTTCTTCCAATCATTCATCTCTCTCTCTTGTCTGATCGGAAAAATGGTGAACCTTGTAGCTGCTATGATGCCGCTGATACACGGCGTCGCCAAGAAGGCCGGCGTCGTCCCTCACACCGTCGAAATCGAGCCCGGCACCGTTATCAACATTTGGGTCCCTCGAGAAACTCTAAAGACAACACCACTCCCTCCGGCGCCGCCGCCCACGCTAAAACTATCAAAACATCTGTTGTACTCCTCCACGGCTTCGCCGGCGACGGCATCATCACCTGGCTACCCCAGGTGCCCTCTCTGGCAAAGAAGTACGCCGTCTACGCGCCGGACCTCCTCTTCTTCGGCGGATCCGCCACCGACAAGGCGGACAGATCGCCGTCGTTTCAGGCGGAGTGTCTGGCGAAGTGTCTGAGGCAGGTGGGAGTCGAGCGGTGCACGGTGGTGGGGTTCAGCTACGACGGCATGGTGGCGTTCAAGATGGCGAAGCTGTACCCCGAGCTGGTGGAGGCGATGGTGATTTCTGGGGCTGTCACGGCTTTGACGGAATCTATTAACAAGGCTGTGTTAGTGGAGCTCCGTTACTAGTCGTTAACGGAGTTTCTGTTGCCGAAATCTGTTAAGGAGTGTAAGGCGCTGCTTAGAGTCGGCATGCATAAGAAGCTGTGGATTCCTAGTGGCCTCTATAAGGACTTTCTTGAGGTAATTTATAAACAAAATTATATTTTTTGCTGTGATTATTATTACAGTTTTATACTTGTTCGTCCAATAGAAATGTCACGTTTTGTTTATTGGGAAGCCGTCCCACTATAAATGATAGTATATTTCTTAAAATGACAATAATTGTATGAACCAATTTTAAATACTAAAAAATTAAACAATCTACACCACATTACACCACTTTCTTGATTCTCACATTCAAAAGAAACTTGTTGTTTCTAATGAGATAGAGGGAGTAATATATTGGATGATTAAATTCCACAGCATCTACATAATTTAGTGTTTTAGTATTATTTGTAGTAAATAGTCACATAGTCCTCTACCTTTTCTACAACATTTAAATTGGTCACTCACCTTTTAATTGAGTCATATAAATCTAAACATCTTAATTTCAACGGTTACATTCATCCTTCCCTTCGCTTCCCCTTCTCTCTTTGCTAGCAAGGCTCTCTCGAAGCATTACCTTTGTTACAACATCGAAGTACATCGTTTATTTAATTAACTTCTTCTCTCAAGTAAAAAATTGTGGTTGATGTACAATTTAAAATTTGATGGAAAGTGGCAAAAAGGAGTATGAATATTCCGACCGAAATTAGGGTGCATAAACTTATATGAGTCAATTGAAAAATGGATGACCAATTTGAATGTATGGAAAAGGTGGAGAGGCGAATGTAGCAACGAAATTGGAATATTTAGGCTTATACAACTCCATTAAAAAAATAAAAGACCAACTTGAATATTATGAAATAAAGTATCAATTTAACTATTTACTAGGAGAATGTGAAATTAATATAATCCAAAACATATTAAAATAGTATTCCACGTCATAGTGGATCAATAATTCATGCAGTTCTAGACTTCTAGTATGGGCCAGAATACTTCAAAATACTCGTTTCAACGAAAAGAGTATCTGTACTACTAGAACCAAAGCCCGACACTGGTAGACGTTGGGCACACCGCACCCCAGATTTTAGAAAATATTGAAAAATTAATCATTTTGTCCTTCGAAGTTTGTAGAAACTATAAATTCTTAATTTCGATTCTCATGGAATAAAATAAACTATAAGCTTCCTCCGTCACTGAAATTTGTATCATTTTCTTGTGTGACGATGGAAACCTGCCTATTTTATTTCAAGTGTATTTTCTTTTTGTTACAAATGTACAGACAATGTTAAAAATACAAAAGAAACGGGCGAGCTACTGGAGAGCCTCGTGGTTCGTAGTAAAGAGATAAGCATCCCTAATTTTTCCCAGGTGGATATATATAAGCAAATAATTATCTATTTATTAGCAAGTACACTAAGCTTATTAATCTTTTCGATAGTTGGGTGTTATTATTATTATTTTTATTTTTGACGCAGAGAATACATCTCCTGGGGTGAGGAAGATAAGATATTCAAGAAAGAAATTGTTGAGAACATGAAAGTGTAAGCTATTTTTATAATTATTTTTTTAATATTTATATAAAGCTTTATGATAGCCGAAAATGGCTCAGAGCGTTGAGTTGGTGAAATGCAGACAGCTTGGAGATAAGACGACTTATCAAGGCACAAAGCAAGTTCATCTCGAGAGACCATTGGTTTACAATAGATTTCTCAAGCAGTTTCATGCTTATGTGGGCGCACAAGAATCTACGAAAGTGTAATTTTTATTATGGTATACAGAATAAAATTTATAATTGTTATCTGAAGCAGTTTCTTGCTTCTTTGGCTCATAAGAATTTACGAAAGTGTAATTTTTATTTTGATATAAAGAATAAATTTATAATTGTTGTCTGAAGTGTTTACAGTAATAGAGCATAATAATAGAGGCAAAATGTTTCATTCGTTATGTTTTTTGTGTCTTTAACAAATGATACAAGAGGGTCTTATATAGTACAAAGAATAAGCTAATTATGGTAGAAATATGTACACTATAATTAGAAGATTTCTACCATAATTAGAAGATACTGCAATCTGTAATTAAATGATAAGATTTCTACCATAATTAGAAGATACTAGAATCCTCTAATTATTTTCATTCCTATCTTTCACACTCCCCCTCAAGTTGGTAGTCAAAGGGTCGGACATACCCAACGTGTCAAATATCTGATGAAACGCTCTTCCAGATATAGCTTTTGTAAGGATGTCTGCCAGCTGATCTTCTGATCGAACAAATGGCAGAGAGATATGGTCATTATCTAGCTTTTCCTTGATAAAGTGTCTGTCGATCTCCACATGCTTGGTTCTGTCATGTTGTACTGGGTTGTGTGAGATACTCACAGCTGCTTTATTGTGACAATAAAGTTTGATATCTTTCGTCTCTAAAAGATCGATCTCAGTCATCAACCTTTTTATCCACAACAACTCGGTTATTCCCTTCACAATTCCTCTATACTCAGCTTCTGCACTTGAAAGCGCTACTACACTTTGCTTTTTGCTTCTCCAAGTCACAAGGTTACCTCCTACAAAGGTTAAGTATCCTGCAGTAGATCTCCTGTCTGTTATATTTCCGGCCCAATCAGCATCAGTGTACTCGCAAACTGCTAAGTGATTATTTTTCCTGAAAAAAATCCATTTTTCAGGAGAAGACTTTAAGTATCGTATAATTCTGATAGCAGCATTCAAGTGTTCTTCTAGTGGTTGATGCATAAACTGACTTATTACCCCAACAGCGTATGCTATATCTAGCCTTGTATGAGATAAGTAGATGAGCTTACCAACAATCCTTTGGTATTGATCTTTGTTAGTCAACTTCCCACTTGAGTCACTCCGAAGACCATGGTTTGTAGTCATTGGTGTGTCTGCTGATTTACAGTCCAGAAGCCCGGTTTCCGTAAGAAGATCAAGCACATATTTTCTCTGAGATAAAAATATCCCTTCCTTTGACCTCATTACTTCTATTCCGAGAAAATATTTTAAGCCTCCAAGGTTCTTCATCTCGAATTCTGAGAATAAGTTTTGTTGTAGCACCTTGATCTCTTTGTTATCATCGTCGGTAATGATCATATCATCTACATATATAATCAAACAGGTAATTTTGTCATGCTGTTTCTTCAAGAATAGTGTGTGGTCTGAGTTGCTCTGGGTGTATCCGAACTTCTTCATGACAAATGTAAATCTGCCAAACCATGCTCGAGGTGATTGTTTTAGCCCATACAAAGATCTTTTCAATTTGCATACTTCTCCCTCTTTAAAGTCATCTTCAAATCCTGGTGGTACCTCCATATAAATTTCTGTAGTTAAGTCTCCATGGAGGAAGGCATTCTTTACATCAAATTGATGTAATGGCCAGTCACGATTGGCTGCTATAGATAAAAGGACTCTGACAGTATCTAGCTTTACCACGGGAGAGAATGTTTCAGCATAATCAATTCCATACACTTGAGTATATCCTTTTGCCACAAGACGTGCTTTATACCTTTCCACTTCTCCATCTGGGTTATATTTGATAGTGAATACTGGTGATCGCTGTATTGCACCAAATAATCCTGCAAAAATGTGAGAATTATATCAGTATAGTTCACAGGGTATCGAACACAGGGAACGGAGGACTAGACATATTATTTTTCTACTTATCTTGGTTTTGGTTAGCAACCACGCAAGTTTTAGGTTTTATTCTAAACTAAGAACTAGTAAAAACTGAATTAAATATAAAAACTGAGAACTGAGATAAAACTGTTTAAACTAGGCAGATAAGAGATGGGTCCAGCAGAATATTCACACACACGTATTTCCAATCCTTGGCACATAAAATGAATTAATCTTAAGAATCAACTAGTTATAGACTACCGTAACTTAAACTGCGTAATCCTTACTCCCACTTACTTAGTCGGTAACCGCCATGTTGGGCATCGAAAAGACTACTTCCCTAATTTAGCTACAACCTACGTTGTTGGGCAATCAATAGATTTAATAGCTAAACAGCTTTATCGAACTAAGGGAGCCTAGTATAGGAGCCTACTCGTATGTTGGGCATCTAATAGTCTCCTACCGGTTTAATTCAACTACTCTTTCGAATAATTTCGCTACTTACCTAGCCTTGTTCCACGAGAAACGATGGAAGTACTAAGTTAGCTACAGACTGAATAACCTAGGGTGATCAAGCCTAAATTACTAGCCAGATTAAATAATTAAGAATTAACCCGAAACCCTTTGATTAATTATAAGAACCTAAGCCTCATGTACTGTTCACGTGTGCGTTTCATATCCTGCCGGACCACTAAAAGTTTAGCTACTCATGACAATGTCCTGACTGCACAGATAAGACACCCTGCGAAATAGAACATGCACCATTTGTAACTCTAACCCTAGCATGCACGTAAACGAAATTAACTTAAAGATAACGAACTAAAAACTGGAAACAAACATTAACAGAATTCAAACTGACATAAACTGAATTAAAAGCGAGAATTGCAACTAGATTAAAGTATCATAACCTTCGGTCTTATGAAACAAGAAACGAAATTAAAACGATAACGATACTAAGCTAATATCCGAAACTGAAAACTAAAACATGAAATACGAAAGTGTTTGTTTCTTTAACATAAAACTACTAGCTGCATGAAGTATCGGAAGGAATGGTGGTTGAAATTTGCTCGGCGGTGGTGTGGAATAGCTTCGGCGGTGGCTTGGCTATGGCGGATTCTTGTCGGCGGCGGCGGTAAGTTGATCGGATCGGAAAGGATGAGTCTTCGAGGGTGGAAAGGTATGCACGACGTGTTTTTGATGGTGAAAAGGCTCTGATTTTCGTGCTTCAATCCTCCTTTTATAATACCCTAGATCATATCTAGGGTTTCTTCTTGGATAAGGAAAGGATTTTGATAGATATGGAAACATCTAATCCTTCCTTATCTTCTTCTTTCCTTCCTCTCTCTTTCCTTTCTTGATCCTTTTCTTTCCTTCTTTCTTCCTTCGACCAAAACCGCTCAAAATATCCTCATTCCAGCTGTAATTCGCGTCGTCACCTCATCTCCACTTGCCGTGCCAAATCAGCTCCTTTTCTGCATAACTGCCAACAAATACGTCTCACCTGCACAGTTAAGAGACCTTTCTGGACAGAAATAATTAGGTATGAAATTGACTCATCAAATCTCCTTACACTTGAGCTATACTCGCCCTCAAGTATAAGAAGAGAAAAAGATAAGTACCTAATTATTTTGGTCTTCCCCAAGACCCAAGACTCAAAAGAAAAGACTCAAGACTCGAACAAGAACAAAAACAAGACTCGACACGAACGGAAGAAAGAAAATAACAACGGACTCACAAAACGAAAAACAAGAAGTCATACCAATCAATTCGAAATTCTCAGCACCAATTCTCTAGCCAAGCAATGTCAAATTGTGCAATCATGATCTCATCCAACAAGTAGACAATGCAAATTTTGAAACTAAACACATATATATCAACTTGGTCAAAATCTAAACAATGTGGATCTCCTCAAGTTTCACTCAACACTCAACTAATCTAGGTCCGGTTCAAGCCTACTCAAAAGAAAATAATCCACGCAATCACGATAAGAGATCATCACAATAGCAATATCAAGGAGGTCTTTCTCATTCGGTTGTAATGGGGCTTAGGACTTAGACAATTTGATGTTGGTAAGGGTCCTAGGGGTACTAAGCTCCATTAAAATTCAGAAACAATGTTATGCATGTAAAACTCTCTCACCTGCGCAGTCAAGAAAGTCAAACTCCCACCACTTAGAAAATTCACTTCAATGCTATATCATCAACTATGCACCCATACTCTTTCTTTTCTGCCACGTATCATATTCAGAATTTTTTTCTTTTTCTTTCATTCTCAATTTTTTTTTCTTTTCGTGGCACATACTCTTTTTTAGCAAACTGGGCACAAACTGTCTCAATTGTACAGACAGGACACTTTGGATACTGCTTATATTGAGCAGTCTTTATACTTAGACTTTTATCCAATCTGTTTTTTTTTTTTTTTTTTTTTCTGCAGCATGTCTATACTGGGCAGGTAGAAGAATACACTTCAGATTTTAACTATCATGCACAAAAGAGTTCGTAAAACATGCAATAACACGGGTCAAGAGAAAGTTTAAAATGGCCTTGGCTAATATTTTACTAACTCAAATCAAGAAATTTGGTCAAGGCTCAAATTGGTTCACTAAGGGATGCTTTTGGGTAGGAAAAATTTTGTCGCGGCCGTGTGGCTAAAAATCCCTAGTGCCTCCTACCATTTATCACAAGTGATTCAAACATATTGTGACTTTGCGGATAAACACTCTCAAAAGAATAGTAGGAAGTGTCCTACTTTAAGGCTCAAATCTAATTTAAGTGAGTGGTTATAATATTTCGATCCAAACAAAGTTTATTTTTCGTCATCCCAAGTTACATACACATACGTGCCTAGATCTACTCTTCACAAAGTCCACAAGCTAGCATATTGAAAATAAAAGCATGAATAAGACAAGTTCGATCATAGAAAACGACACTTCGAAAATCAAAAAATTTGGCATGCTTCGACACAAAATACCCCCCTCCTTACACTTAAACCTTGCTCGCCCTCGAGCAAGAGAGAAAAGACAAAACAAGAGAGAAGGCATGACAAAATAAAGACACAAACACCCTCATTACACTTGATCCCTATCAAGTGTAAGAACAAGAAAAACACATAAAAACGGACTCAAACACAAAACAAAAAAAAAAACACAAAACGAAAACTAAAAGGGGGAAGAAGAGTCACGGGTCGCCTCGCACGGGCGGGCGAGGCGATCTGTTCGAATCGTGCGGCGGAGACGGTCTACTCGGCGTCCAAGGGAATCCAGATCCGTCCTTAGCGTCTGCACTGTATCACGTCTCCGCAGAGGTAAAGGCACTCGAGACACGAGGTCCCAGTGGATAAAACTGGATCTCCCGGTTAGGCAGTTGGTACAGTAGGCGAGTATGCCTCAACAAAGTCCAATCAAACAAAGATGGTGGATCTACCCTAGTCAAATAACCCGCATCATGTATGATAAAATTGAGTTCAATGAACGTGGCAAGGATATGGCACAAAGTCATGTGACGCACGGTATGACTAGGAATTATGAACATGTTATGAGCAATCCACCAACCTAAGTTAATGAGGCGCCTATTAACCATGCACCATAGAAAATACAACTCATTGGCACTCACCTTTTCAAAAGACGTACTCTTTCCGGTCAAATTGTGGGCTAAATATTGGTGGCACATGCGAAGGGCGGGATCATTTATAAAGCTGACATGGGAACCGGAGGTGACAAACTCACCCGGGTCGCTTGGGGCGAGAAGCCTCCACGCGGCCCGTGAACCAATATACCTCGGATCTTTGCTCGGTATACTATGAAATCCCATCTCAAAATGCCCTAGCATATAGTCATCAAACGAACAAATCTCTAGTCTAGCATTCCACTCGGCAACACTCATTGATAAGTCCCCCCAAACAATCTAAACTCAATACACGGAGTAACCAAATCTTTATCACCCTCAAAATGAAAAGTATTAAAGAACTCACTTGCAACCTCTTTATAGCACGGATAATGATGCGACTCAAGCAACCATGACCAACCAATATTTCGAAAATATTGAAAGAAAGGTTCGATTATACCTGCCGCGCGGAGAAAGGTGCGATCAAGGAGGCGGCCACTTCGGAAGTCTTTGCCCTCGCGCTCTTGTAGACGCAGATTCATGTACTCGATCTCAAATTGTGAGAGAGCATGCACGGCTTCCGGTGAGTCGAAACAAATCACCATGCGGTTTCCATACTCCGCTGCTCTTGGAAAGGCCGATGAGGAGTCGGAGTCGGCGAGGGACAAGTAGTTCATGTTGAAGTCATCTTCAAAATTCCCATCATGATCATCGGACAAGTAGTCCGAATCTCCTTCCTCTTGGCTTGGCAACTCCGCACGCAAGCTCTCGCTCTAATTAACTCCCTCATAGTAGTTGAGTGGTGGTGGTGGATGTTGAAACTCGAGGAATGACAACCACTCGTATAGAGTTTGTGGCGATTGGAGTGGCGGATTTGACGAAGAAGCACCATCCGCGCGACTTGCTTTCGGTTTCGGCGGAGATGTAGACTCCGTAGCATAATTGGATCCGGCTTCAACTGCCATGGTTGGCGGATTTGGTTCCTCATACGCGAATTCCTCCGGTGGTTGCGGTTCAATTTCAAGTTGCGGAACTTTCGGAGTTGGCGCGGCCTCCCGGTGGGCAGCGGCGGCATCGCGGCGTCTTTGAGTCTCGGGATCAGACTGGACGGCAGCCAACCAGCGGGCAGCAATGGACAAGCCGGACTTCTTCTTCTTTGGAGGCATGGCGGTTATCTCTCAACTGTGCAGGGAGGAGGAGTCTTGGAGAAGAAGGTAGTTGTAGAGAGAGAAGTAGTGGGCGGCGGTTTTTTTGGGAGGGAAGATGTTTGAATAGTGTCAAGTGGTAGGGTTTGGTTTCTTCCCTCCTTTTATACAAGTAAATTTTGCAATCAGGTCCTATCAGTTGTACAGTTAAGAGATTCGGTCCCTCTCTTATTGCAATTCGGCCCCCATCTTTTCCTCCACTTCAATTGACTCCAAATGTTCGTTCTCTAAGCGATTGAGTCCCTAAAATTCGCCTCCTTACTACAATTGGGTCCCTTGGTATTTCTGAAAATTGCAATCAAGACCCCTTAATCTTATTTTCTTCATCTATGCTCCTTCAACTCCTTTTTCTTGCACTTTAAACACCAATTCCTTACTTAGCAAAATCCTGAAAAATAAAAGAAACCACACCAAGTATAAAATCAAACTAAACAAAATGAAATCAAAGAAAAATCGGAAAAATAACGGGTTGCCTCCCGGAAGCGCCTTTCTTTAGAGTCTTCGGCTAGACCTCCTCTTCAAAAAGTTAAAAATACGAGGGAATGGACAAGTTTTGCTCGTCCATATCTTCTTTCTTTGCGGCCGCATGATAAATCTTCAGACGATGACCGTTGACAGTAAAAGTCTCGTCGGAGTCCAATTTCTGTATCACCACTGCTCCACCTGGCCAGACAGAACACACCCGGAATGGACCTATCCATCTTGAGCGGAGCTTTCCAGGCATAATGCTAAGCGTGATTGGTAGAGCAATACAAGCTGGCCCACTTCAAAAGTTTTCATACGGATCATTTTATCATGCCACGCCTTTGTGCGATCTTTGTATCTCATAGCCGCATCATAGGATTCTAACCGTATTTCTTCAAGCTCTTGAAGCTGATATTTCCTCTCCTTAGCACTTTCGGTCAGATCCATATTGATTTTCTGTACTGCCCACCAGGCCTTGTGTTCCAACTGTACAGGCAAGTGACATAATTTACTGAAAATCAATCTATATGGAGACATACCGAGGGGAGTTTTATAGGCTATACGGTAAGCCTATAAGGCGTCGTCCAGCCTCATACTCCAATCTTTCCTTGATAGATTGACCGTCTTCTCCAAAATAGACTTAACTTCTCGATTTGACACTTCAGCTTGCCCATTCGTTTGTGGATGGTAAGCGGTAGAAACTCGATGGGCTACTCCATACTTCTTCATCAACGACTCTATGGTACGGTTGCAGAAATGTGTTCCTCGATCACTTATGATGGCTTTTGGTACGCCGAATCTGCAAAAGATATTAGTTCGAAGAAATCCTGCAACCACTTTAGAGTCGTTAGTTTTTGTAGCCTTTACCTCAACCCATTTAGAAACATAATCAACGGCAAGTAAAATGTACATGTTACCATTTGAGCTAGGAAACGGACCCATGAAGTCCATACCCCATACATCAAATATCTCACAAAATCTCAAGGGCTTTTGGGGCATTTCATCCTTCATAGATATATTCCCGGTCATTTGGCAACGTGCACATGACTTACAGTACTTATAGGCGTCAAGGTGTAGGCTCGGCCAAAAGAAACCCGCATCCAACACTTTCCTTGCGGTTCGTTTTGGTCCGAAGTGTCCTCCATAGGCGGATGAATGACAATGGAAAAGGATGTCGCCTTGTTCTTCTTCCGGAATGCATCTTCGGATCACTTGATCAACTCCCATTTTCCAAAGAATTGGAGAGTCCCAAAATATCGCTTACACTCGCTCTTTAACTTTGCTTTTTGGGCATGAGTGAACTCGGGTGGCAGCTGCTTAGAAGTCAAGAAATTCACAATATTAGCAAACCAAGGTAATTTAGAAGCGTTACCTACGGTTTTCAGCAATTCTGGTTCAGAGTTGTCTTGACTGGGCAGCTGAGACACTTCCTGGACTCCTACTGTAAAACATTGTGTGGGCAGAAGCTTGGCAAGGCTGGACACCGTTTCACGAACAGCATATAAATGCTCTTCGGGAAAAGTCTCCTTTATGGGCTCTCCATCGTCTTTTTGAATCAATCTGCTCAAGTGATCCGCCACATAGTTCTCAGCTCCTTTCTTGTCCTTAACCTCCCAATCAAATTCTTGAAGGAGAAGAATCCATCGGATAAGTCTCGATTTTGATTCCTTCTTTGCAAGGAGATGCTTGACAACGACATGATCGGTGTACACAATGATCTTTGAGCCAAGTAAATAAGATCGAAATTTGTCGAAGGCAAAGACGATAGCTAACAGTTCCTTCTCTGTGGTGGAATAGTTGCTTTGGGCTGGATTCAATGTCTTGGATGCATAATATATCACATGACTCTCTTTTCCAGTTTTCTGTCCCAGCACTGCCCTGACTGCACAGTCAGAAGTATCGCACATAATCTCGAATGGCTTATTCCAGTTCGGGGCTTGCATCACAGGAGCTGTTGTAAGCTTGTCTTTAAGGATGGTGAAGGCCTCCTTACACTTAGCATCGAACTCAAACTCGACATCCTTGTGAAGTAAGTTTGTCAGTGGCTGAGCGATTTTTGCGAAATCCTTTATGAAGCACCGATAGAAGCCGGCGTGTCCTAAGAAACCACGAACTTCCTTTGGATTTGTCGGCTATGGCAACTTTGCGATGGCCTCCACCTTTGCCTTGTCGACTTCTATTCCTCTTTTAGAAACAACGTGACCGAGCACTATTCCTTCGGTCACCATAAAGTGGCATTTTTCGTAATTCAATACCAAATTCTTCTCGACACATCGGGCTAGGACTTTGTCGAGGTTCTTCAAGCACGAAGTGTAAGAGTCACCATAGACAGTGAAGTCGTCCATGAAGACCTCTATGCACATCTCGATGAGGTCTGAGAATAAGCTCATCATGCACCGTTGAAAGGTGCCCGGTGCATTGCATAATCCAAACGGCATTCTTCGGTAGGCAAACGTTCCATAAGGGCATGTGAACGCGTCTTATCTTGATCTTCCTCTCGCACTTGGATTTGGAAATAGCCGCTGTATCCGTCCAAAAAGCTAAAATAGACTTGCCCCGCAAGTCTCTTGAGCATCTGATCGATAAATGGAAGCGGGAAATGGTCCTTCCGAGTCGCGGCATTAAGCTTCCTATAATTAATACACATGCGCCATCCCGTCACTAAGCGTACCGGAACCAATTCGTTCTTCTCATTCTCGACAACTTGGAATCCGGACTTCTTGGGCACAACGTGTACCGGACTTACCCATTTGCTATCCGATATGGGATAGATAATACCCATGGATAAAAGCTTTAATACTTCCTTCAGCACGACTTCTCTCATGTTCGGATTGAGTTTCCTTTGATGGTCACGGAAAGGTTTGCTATCCGGCTCCATGAGGATAGAGTGCTCGCAAATGTCGGGACTTATGCCGGTTATGTCGGCTAAAGTCCAACCTATGGCTTTCTTGTGCTTCTTCAAAATCTCCAACAATGCCTTCTCTTGATTTTCGTCAAGATCTTTATTAATGATGACGGGCAGCGTCTCATTATCTCCGAGATAGGCATACTTCAGATTTGTTAGAAGTGGTTTAAGTTCCAGCTTTGGTGCCTTGATGATTGACGGCAGCAGCTTTTCGTAGGCGTCTTGATCGGGCGGTTGAGACATGCGCGCCAACGGTTGCAATTCCGGAGTTGCGTACAAAGCCGATATGCTTTCTCGATCTCTTCATCTCTCATACCTTCGAGGTCTCGATTCGGTCGATCCTTGAGTCAAGGTAACTTCCATTTTGTCCCGCATCACATACGTCTCAAGATATTCTTGGACAATTGCATCAATGGCGTCAGTAGAAAAAGCATCCTCATTTTCATGATCGTAGGGTTTCTTAAGTGCTTCTGATATTTTATGAACATAAGTTTCATTATGGTATGCTACACTTATTGAACCCTCATCCACATTAATTATTGCCTTCACAGTCTTTAAAAATGGTCTACCTAATAACACTCCCTTGATCCCTTCAACTTGTCTATCATTAGTGTCAATTACATAAAAATCAGCCGGATAGACAAAGTTGTTGATTCTGACCAAAACGTTTTCAAGTAAACCAATCGGAGCAATGCATGACCTATCTGCTAATTGAATAATTACCTTAGTAGATATTAACTCAGCTCCTACCAATTGATTATATACATATAAAGGCATAACGTTTATAGATGCTCCTAGATCACACATGGCTTGTTTTATCATGACATCACCCATCAGACAGGGCAGTGTGAACATACCTGGATCGGCACATTTAGCCGGAAGCATCTTCTGTGTAATTGCCAATACTGTATGATCAAACAAAACCTTTCCGGACTTGGGAACTTTTCCAGCAATGAAATCCTTTACAAATTTCCCGAACTTGGGAATTCTTACGGCTTCAAGGAAAGGGATATTAATCTCTAATTTTTCGAACAGCTTCATGTAGTCCATACTTTCCTTGTTTGGCGTTCTCTTCCTTTCCAAAGCTTCGGGAAAGGGCGGCGGAATCAGATTTTCATGTTCTGACTGGCCAGTCTGGACATCCTCCTCATCTCTTTCTTGTTCGGATCTTCGACATACTTGCTCCTTCGAGCCTTCGATGGTATAGGTTGTTCTGCGGGATTCTTTTTCTCTCGCTGATTTCTCTGTTGATTTCTCTCGGATGTCTTACCCGCACGGTCGGGCCGGGTAGTTCTTTGCCTCCATACGGCGTAATTTGATTGCGATTATGGGCATTCGGGTTCTGGCTGAGTTTGAGTGCGGCACTGCCACTGAGAAGTCTTTATTTCCTCGAATGGTAGAATTTAGCTTATTCATCCGTTTAGCCAAATTCTCCATTGTAGCCTTTCTTGCTCCTTCTTGGTCCGATTAATTTCCCGTTGCATTTGTTGCTTGAAATGCGGTGGTATCTTTCTGCGAAGAAACCATCTCGGCCAAGAGCTTTTCTAAAGGGCTCTTTTGTTCCGACCGGGCGGGTTGGACGTTCGGTCTTCTGAAACCGCCTTTGATGCGGGGGTCCGTACGTCTGCGATAATTATTCCGATTAGGAGGATTATATGGCTGTTGATATCCATGTTGCTTGTTGATATGGTTGCTTTGAAATTGGTTTTGAGGTGGATTCCTCGGCTGAAAATGCTCATCCGGTTGCTTCCAACGGAGGTTCGGATGAACCCCTTGTTGCCCGTTCCAATTTCTCGCTGCATTTACTTCTTCTCCCGGACATTGCAGCGACGTATGTCCTTTCTCTCCGCATGCTCCACATGCATGATCGGCATTTGACCGGCTTGGGGGCGGGCGCGTTACGCTTGAGTATCAAGTCGAGCTTATCTTGCAACAAACTGAATTTTGCCTCCACTTTATTATCGATCTCATCCATGTAGTCAGAATGAGACCAATTAACAGCTCTCCTTGTCGGTCTCGGCCCTTTGTATTGCGAGGTAGACTCCGCAAGCCCTTCAATTATGTTCCTTGCATCTTCGTAGAGGCTTGTGTGGAAATTTCCTCTCAGACCGATATCGACCATGGCCTTTGCTTCGTCTGTAATCCCTTGATAGAAAATCTGTAGTAGCTCCACATCCGATTAGCCATGGTTCGGGCAACTATCGACAAGTCGTCCGAATCTCTCCCAATATGCGCCGAAGGTCTCGTCTAATTCTTGAGCGATCCCAGAAATCTGCTTCTTAAGTGCATTTGTCTTCGATTGTGGGAAATACTTCTTCAAGAAGACAGTGCGCATTTGGGCCCATGTAGTGATGGTGTTTGGCTTTAAACTTGAGAACCATGCTTGTGCTCCATCTTGCAGTGTGAATGGGAAAGCCTTGAGCTTGAATGCGTCCAGATTGCCTTGTCTGTGCAGATTGCATACTTGGTTGAACGAGGGCAAAAAGGAATTTAGGTTCTCGTTTGTCCTCCCATAGAACTTTGGCATGGCAGCTACCATGTTCAGCTTGACATCAATTTGTTCAGTAGTTGTGATTTGGATTGGACCGGGAAGGTCCGCTCCCATGTCAAGAGATCCGGTATTCATCCTCAAGGGTTGTGGATTGTGCACTTCGTCCTCCATCTCTTCCTCTTCTCACTCTGAGCTTGTAACTGGAGTATTATGAAGTGTTTTGTCGAACCTAACAGTTTCTAGTTCGGAGTCGCTGGTCTGATCACCGGTGTCTGTTCTGTCTTCTGACTGGGCAGTTAAGACGTTTTCTGCCTCGGACAGAATCTGTTGCTTTTGCAGCTGTGTCCTCTTCCTAATCCTCTTTGCTGTTTTCTCGACCTCTGGATCAAATATGAGGTTAGGCTTGGAAGACCTGCTCATGCAACGCTTAGATGATCAAAAAGATTAGTAGAAAACAATAAAACTAGTTAACACCGTTCCCCGGCAATGGGGCCAATTTGGTGATCGATGTATTGCACCAAATAATCCTGCAAAAACGTGAGAATTATATCAGTATAGTTCACAGCGGTATCGAACACAGGGAACGGAAGACTAGACATATTATTTTTCTACTTATCTTGGTTTTGGTTAGCAACCACGCAAGTTTTGGGTTTTATTCTAAACTAAGAACTTGTAAAAACTGAATTAAATATAAAAACTGAGAACTGAGATAAAACTGTTTAAACTAGGCAGATAAGAGATGGGTCCAGCAGAATATTCACACACACGTATTTCCAATCCTTGGCACATAAAATGAATTAATCTTAAGAATCAACTAGTTATAGACTACCGTAACTTAAACTGCGTAATCCTTACTCCCACTTACTTAGTCGGTAACCGCCATGTTGGGCATCGAAATGGCTACTTCCCTAATTTAGCTACAACCTACGTTGTTGGGCAATCAATAGATTTAATAGCTAAACAGCTTTATCGAACTAAAGGAGCCTAGTATAGGAGCCTACTCGTATGTTGGGCATCTAATAGTCTCCTACCGGTTTAATTCAACTACTCTTTCGAATAATTTCGCTACTTACCTAGCCTTGTTCCACGAGAAACGATGGAAGTACTAAGTTAGCTACAGACTGAATAACCTAGGGTGATCAAGCCTAAATTACTAGCCAGATTAAATAATTAAGAATTAACCCGAAACTCTTTGATTAATTATAAGAACCTAAGCCTCATGTACTGTTCACGTGTGCGTTTCACATCCTGCCGGACCACTAAAAGTTTAGCTACTCATGACAATGTCCTGACTGCACAGGATAAGACACCCTGCGAAATAGAACATGCACCATTTGTAACTCTAACCCTAGCATGCACGTAAACGAAATTAACTTAAAGATAACGAACTAAAAACTGGAAACGAACATTAACAGAATTCAAACTGACATAAACTGAATTAAAAGCGAGAATTGCAACTAGATTAAAGTATCATAACCTTCGGTCTTATGAAACAAGAAACGAAATTAAAACGATAACGATACTAAGCTAATATCCGAAACTGAAAACTAAAACATGAAATACGAAAGTGTTTGTTTCTTTAACATAAAACTACTAGCTGCATGAAGTATCGGAAGGAATGGTGGTTGAAATCTGCTCGACGGTGGTGTGGAATAGCTTCGGCGGTGGCTTGGCTATGGCGGATTCTTGTCGGCGGCGGCGGTAAGTTGATCGGATCGGAAAGGATGAGTCTTCGAGGGTGGAAAGGTATGCACGGCGTGTTTTTGATGGTGAAAAGACTCTGATTTTCGTGCTTCAATCCTCCTTTTATAATACCCTAGATCATATCTAGGGTTTCTTCTTGGATAAGGAAAGGATTTTGATAGATATGGAAATATCTAATCCTTCCTTATCTTCTTCTTTCCTTCCTCTCTCTTTCCTTTCTTGATCCTTTTCTTTCCTTCTTTCTTCCTTCGACCAAAACCGCTCAAAATATCCTCATTCCAGTTGTAATTCGCGTCGCCACCTCATCTCCACTTGTCGTGCCAAATCAGCTCCTTTTCTGCATAACTGCCAACAAATACGTCTCACCTACACAGTTAAGAGACCTTTCTGGAAAGAAATAATTAGGTACGAAATTGACTCATCAAATACCCATCTACAACCAACAGGTTTTTTTTCCAGGGGGTAATATGCTCTTATCCCATGTTCCATTCTTACTGAGTGCTGCCATTTCTATATTCATTACATCTCACCATTCTTGATGTTCTTTGGCTTCCTCTGCACTTCTAGGGATCCATGTTTTGGCCAGTTTCTCTCTGAACTTTTGGATTTTCTCGGGTACACATGTTACAAAATTGGCAATGGGGTATTTTGCTTGTTTTGGTTTGTATTCCGGACTATATCTTCGAGGAGGAATGCCTCTGTTATGTCTGGGAGGAAGAGAGTATACCCGCTCATTCTCATTCCGCTCATTGTGACCTGCGGTGTTAGTGTGTGAAGAAACACAACTAGGAGAAGCACACATAGAGTCAGAATTTTGTACCTCTGAATTATTCGATGAGGAAGATATGGGGTTGGGTTCATTGGCATGGACTGTGCATCTTCAATAGTTACCTCTGCAGTCGGTGCAGGATCCCAGTTTTCATGGAATAACCACTCGAAGTCGGAATGTAGGTTTTGATTCTCCCCCTCAACAGAGGACGACGGAGTGTCATAAAAATATTCAGTCTCGAGAAAATGACAGTCCATAGTGACATATAGCTTTTGGGTTACAGGATCAAAACAACGATAACCTTTTTGATGAACGCCATATCCAAGAAAAACACATTTTACAGCATAGGGATCAAGTTTGGTCCGATGGTTTTTCTGGATGTGAACAAAGACAGAGCAACCAAAAATTCGAGGTTGTATCATAAGAACAGAGGGCAAGGGGAATTTGTTAGATAAGGCTTGAAGAGGGGTAGTTATATGTAATGCTTTAGTGGGAAGACGATTAAGAAGATAGACATCAGATGCCACAGCTTCAAACTAAAAACGAGAAGGTACCTTTGATTCTAAAAGGAGGGCTCTAGTGGTTTCCAAGAGATGTCTATTCTTGCGCTCGGCAACCCCATTTTGTTGGGGTGTATAGGGACAGATAGTTTGATGAATGATTCCACTTGTCTGTAGAAACAACTTTAAATCGTGGTTAACATATTCTCCCCCATTGTCAGATCGTAAGATCTGAACGGTACTTTGAAATTGGGTTTTGACCATTTGGACGAACTCCATAAAACGGTTACAGACTTCGGATTTTTGCTTCAGAAAATACACCCACGTCATACGTGTGCAGTCATCAATAAACAATACAAACCAACGAAAATCAATGTACATCGATTCCGGGGCCGGACCCCACACATCAGAATGGATAAGAGAGAAAGGCACAGAGTTATTATTCTCAACAGAAGCAAAGGAAGTACGATGACTTTTAGCAAAATGGCATGTGTCACAAGAAATCTTATAGTTATTAGACAATAAAGATGGAAAAAAGATGTTTAAGGTAATCATCAGATGGATGTCCCAACCTCCGATTCCACAACCAGAGTTGTCTGTCTTGTGATCCATGAGCCAAATACGATATGCCGCTCTCGGATATGTCATCAACATAGTACAATCCATCCTTCTCAGAACCACGCACAATTATCTCCCTCGAACGAATATCCTGTAAAATACAGAACGTGGGATATAAGATAACCAAACAATTGAGCTGCTTTGTAACTTGACTGACAGATAACAATTTGCATGATAGTGAAGGAACATAGAGACACTTGTCCAGTTTAATTGTTGGAGAAATTTCAACAGATCCGCTCCCAAGTACAGGAAAAGTTCCGCCATTGGCATTTTTAATAGAAGTCCGGTGTGGTATTATGGGATCTATAATATCATTTTGATCGTACGTTATGGTATCTGTTGCTCCACAATCGAAAACCCACTCGGAATTCAATTTGGATGTCGGAGAGTTAGCACAACTATTAAAACAAAATGAGGGTGAAGGCAAATCGGAAATTTCCATACCATTTAATAACCTACCCTCTCCATCATTTCTTTTACCTTGCGTCATCGATCCCTTTTTTTCCTCGATTATATTTGACTTCAATTGTTTGCCGTCGTCGGAAGCAAAGGCAGCGACGCCGCTGGTAGAGGACAGGCCAATGGTCTCATCGCCGCTGGTAGCCACATTTGCGATGCCGTGAAGCGTGGATCCAGTCGTTCGGTTGCCGTGGTTCTGCTGTCTGTGCCGATTCTCATCCCACCACTCCGGGTACCCATGTAATTGGAGGCATGTGTCCTTAGTGTGCTTGTTTCCGCCGCAGTGAGAGCAGCGAAGCTTTTCTTTGTCGGCGGGGCGGGGTGATGACTTCCCGTAACTGTCTGATTGCCCCTTTCCTCTTTGGACACCTTTTGCGACATGAGCTTCGCCGGGGTGGTGATGTTGGTCGTCCGGTGTCATCATAACGCCGATTCGGAGTGATTCACGACGTATGGTGGCGTATGCGGCAGCGAGAGATGGAAGGGGATCGTGATTCAGGATTTTCCTTCGTACTGGGTCAAATCGATCATTAACGCCAGCTAAAAATTGGTACAGTCTCCCTTCTTGTGTAAGTTTATTATAGAGGTGTATATTGGCTTCTCCTGAAAATCTGTTTGGTTGTCTCTGATCGATTTCTGCCCATATGGCCTGTAATTGACTATAGTATTGTTCGAGAGTTTGATTACCTTGTTTGGTTTGGCTTGCCCGAGTCATCAACTCGAAGATTTGCAGGTAATTCGTCCCACTGTTGTAGGTTGTTGCAATACCATCCCACAATGTGTGGGCTGTCGGATACTATAGAAAATTAGGAACCAAACTTGGTTCGATGGAGTTGATGATCCATCCTTTCACGGCATTATAAATCATATCCCAGTTGTGAAATTTGGGATCATTGATTGGAGGGGCTGGAGGCTCGCCGGTGATATGATTGCCTCGGCCTCGTCCTTTGATAAACATGGCCATCAATTTGGACCATATGAGGTAATTTCGGTCGTTTAACTTCACGTTTACCATTAACAGTGAAGTTTCGGTAGTTGGATTCTGATTCATGGTTGTTTTCTGGAGGTATTGGAGGATGGATAGAATGTTGGGATCAGATGATTGGGACAGAGAAGTGTCGGTTTGTTCGGTATGTTCGGCCATGGTAGATGATGATGGCAGGGTTTTGAATCAATTATGAGGATCGGAACTCTGCTCTGATACCATGTTTACAGTAATAGAGCATAATAATAGAGATAAAAGGTTTCATTCGTTATGTTTTTTGTGTCTTTAACAAATCATACAAGAGGGCCTTATATAGTACAAAGAATAAGCTAATTATGGTAGAAATATGTACACCATAATTAGAAGATTTCTACCATAATTAGAAGATACTGCAATCCGTAATTAAATGATAAGATTTCTACCATAATTAGAAGATACTAGAATCCTCTAATTATCTTCCGTAATTAAATGATAAGATTTCTACCATAATTAGAAGATATTAGAATCCTCTAATTATTTTCATTCCTATCTTTCACATGAAGTGTACATTGGATTGACGAGTACAGATTCAATTCTTTTGTCACATTTTATTTTCTCCTCATTGTATATTTCAAAATTCGTTATCTTGCCTATTTAAATTGCTATTTTAGGTAAACTCTACTCTTACATAATTTATTTAGAACGCAACTCAAATAATGGTTATAATTAGGATAACAATAGAAATCGGAAACCCCCCACGCTGCAGTGGGGTAGTATCTGTGTTGTTAAAACCGGCCCGGCCTGGCCAGTTGAACCGGTTTGATTGGGACCCGGTCATAAATCCGGGGCGGGCTGAATGTAAGCTCGTTTTTCTTATTAGCCCGGTGTGGCCCGGTCGGATCGACTGGTTGAACCGGGATTCGTTGGCCTGGTTTTTACCATTTTCAGAATAATTTTTTTTACTTCATCAAAATGTTGCTTTTGGGAATCAAACCCCCACCCTCCTCTATTAATACGTTGACATTAACCACTAAGCTACACCCCTATCCCATTATTTTTAGATAATAAAAATATATTTATAACTTCCAACGTACACCTCAGCCACATATTCTCCGGATCAACCCAGCAGTTCAATCTATCGAATCGGTTGAACGACTAATTTTAAGTTTTTCGAGCCGGTTATGAGAATACTGGATAGTACCCGCTCGTAAAAGCATGTGGTGGGTCCAAAACCATCTCGCACGGATGTGAATTCTATCTCATACTTGTTCCTCCCGTTGTACGATTCCCAACTTTATTTTAATAATTTATTTTTTTTAATTAAGAAATTATAGTAATTTATATATTTATAATTTACATCAAATCTCTTGTAAAAACAAAGAAAGAATATGACCTAATTGAATTTTTATGATAGGCCCGTGTATTCTGCATCAGGCCCACTTAATATTTCATATTTTCATTTGGAGATATGAGGCTGAGTCTACTTTCGCTTAGGCCCATGAATTCACGACGTCAACTTTCAGACGATTGTCGTAACGTTTAATTATTTTCTATTTTCAATTTAAAAAATGTTATTGCTTGCATATTACTACTATCATCTTAAACGAATAGCAAACATCATAGAACAGCATAATTCATAAGATCGAACAAGATAAAGATGCAAAATGTATCAATTCTCTTGGGAAAAGTAGGGATCAAAATCCTACACATTTCCAAAAAGGAAATTGGATTTTCACTCAACTTAATTAGAGCTATACAAGAACTCCAAGAAAACAAAACAAGATTTAGCTGTATTCTAAATCTGATCTCGTTTTTTTCGAGCTAAACTCCTACAACGCGACACGACACGATACGATACGCCTACCGACAGTCAAGCATTCGCGACTAGAGCTACACTCCTAGCTCTAGCCAAGTGAACCACTTCGGTTCTAGCCTCATTGGTAACACGATTAACTAGTAACTCTAGAGCTTCCTTCATCCACCAATATTCACAAACTATCCTTGCTTCTCTAACACTTATCTGCACAAATTTTAGTCCCAAATAAATCAGAATCATTTGATTGAACCAAATTAAGACAAAAATAATTCGAGACTTAATTAATTAATTACCCATTTTCTTTGACGGATGTCTTTCTCCGGCCAAAACTTCAGCTGCTCTTTCACAAGCATCGGAAACATGTGGCCTTCGAGGAAGGTGTCTCTGTTCTTGCTACTGAAACTCCATCTCCCCAATTTATGCTGCAACCAAAATCGAGAATTTTCCGTGTTTCAGTCTCGTATTTTATCTATATAAAATGATTTAAAAGTAAAGAAATAAAACCAACCTCAACATCTCCGATCACTCCGGCTTCCTCTGCCGTCTCGCGCAGGGCGGCATCTTCTATCGATTCATCAATCTCCCAACCACCCTAAATTTGAAAAAAATTAAACATCATAAATTTGAAACAAATCCAAATTAATTAGTGGATAAATTATATTCAAATTAACACCTTCGGAAACATCATCCCTTTGCCTTTTCTCTGTGCAGTGATAACGAGTACTTCAATATCATCCTCGCCCACCATAGTGGAGCCACATGGACTTCTATATCTGTACGGAACACATCTACAGAGAACAGAACCAAAAAATTTTCCACAATTAGCATATACTATTGTCCTATCTATCAGAATAAATGTTGAGAGAGACGGACCCGACGACTTGGCGATGGCCGAGAGAGTTGTAACGCTGCATATGTCTTCCGGTACGAGCAAACATAGTCTTGAATTCCATGATTGGAAAGTAGAAAGAGATGTAGATAAAGTTGTGATTAATTAGTATTATCATCAATATATATATATTGTGAAGAAGAAAGTTTCTTTTGAGGAAGAAAACTGCGATGAATGATGATGAAGTCGGGCCACTTCATCTTTTTTTAGGGCTAAAAATATGACTTTGCCCACCCACATTTATTATGTTTCTACTATAAAACCGTTGGAACTATAGTGGCAGTTTTAAATTGCACATTCAGTTTCACACCGGATCCAAGATCCCATATTTTTATCAATCTGTCATAATTTTGTAGTATGATCGTGTGAATATATATACATACTACTTCACTTATTTCAACATCATAATTAACACCAACCGAATCATTAATTCTATATTGGGAAAATTACTAAACTTAGTAGTAGTACATTATCCTATGAAAACGACGTAGTGGTTACGGTGCTTAGTCTTGTGGCTAAAGACCTATTCTTTCTTCTTGGAAAAACCTTACTACAATACAAGTCTTCCTTCATTGGAAGAACAAGTCTCCGAATTTCATCAATATTGCTATGTTGCAACTTGTGAGTCACAGTTGCGAAATTTACTCGTATCTCGGCTATGTAGCGGCTGCAAATTCCTAATAAGCATAAATGTGGCTCCATTTCAAAATCATATTACTCCTTATGTTCTAAATTTATGTCTACTTTCATTTTTCGTCTATCCAAAATTTATATGTTTTTTAGTAATTTTTTTGAACCTAACTCATGTTTCACTAATTTTAATAGGTTTAATTAATATGATACTCCCTCCGTCTTTCTCCGTTATTAATGTCTCATTTGTCTTTTCGGACTGTCTCATTATTTGTGACTCCAAAAAAAAAAAAAAAAAGTAGACTACAGTCAATCTAAACAAGTAGACCCCACCATTTTATACATTTACGTCAATATTTTATACATTTACACCACTTTGTTAATCTCCGTGTCTAATCCCAATAGGACATAAATAATGGGACGGATGGAGTAATATATATATATAAAAGATTGTTTTATCCCACTTTTATAATAGCATACACAATTATGTTATTAATTTTTAATATTTTATTTTAATTTACTCAAGTTCCAACACTAACATTTTTCTTTCATATCATTAACTTTTTTTTTCCTAATCTGTGAAAAAATAAACGAAATCGGGACTGAGGCCGAGGGAGTAGAAGTAATTATGATGAGGGTAATGAGTCAAATTGCAATCAAACCAATAATTTTACTCATTTAAACATATAGTTATCTAATTCAGTAAAATCACATTAAATGTATTTCATTTTAATTTGGGTACTTTTTCAATTGTAAATGTCGATTGTAGCGGTCTATTGTATATACAACAACGGTACATTCTATGTGCGGATTAGTATTGAATTTAGATTGAATAGTAGAAGCAAAATTGTGCTTATCCTATTATTTATTTAGACTATAAATGTTGTGTTAAATGGTAGATAAAGTCTTACATCGCATAATTCGAAGTATGGAAATTTAAAAGAAGAATAGGTTATCTTCTAGAAAGTAAAATAATGGTGAAAAGTTCCCTCAAATTTGAAGTTCTTCTTTAGAAGCACCTCGTATGATTGAATATTCCAAGATTTACTAAATTAAACCAATAGATTAGAATGTATTCGAAAATCGAAATAGTCTTGATTTGTATTAATATTATTTTAAAGTGATGTATGTTTTTAATGTGGTAATTATTTAAAGATTATTTAAAACTAATAGATTATAAATTTAGAAGAAACTCGATTACAGTTAAACTTCAATAAAGTAATAATTTTATGACCGAAAAAATATTCATTTAATAAAATTATTATTTTATCGAATAATATTTTAGTACATTAATCCATCAGAATTGAAATAAATTATTATCTAAATGATATTAAACTCTATCGAATATTATTTTTTCGAAGTTTAAGTATAGTAGTTACTTTCTCCAACTAACTAAACAAAGCTTAAGAACGTCTTAATATATGATATCTGTCCGTGTAGAAAGAGAAGCCGCAATTTGCAGATCATAGTTGACACGTAAGCTACACGTAGTCTTCTCTTATTCATGAGAAAGTTGCGATTTTGGTGCCTATATTTCCACTTTTTTTGATTTTTGGTGTCCATTCTTTAAAAATTGTAATTTTGGTGCTCATACTTCATAAATTATTTCTGTTTTGGTGTCTCACAATTTAACATTTATTTTTAACAAATTAAACACAAATTCTTATAATAATATTATTATCAAAATAGTTTAATAATTATATATATAGCTATAACTTTTAGACCTCATTTTAACATTGTAATATTTGTGCAACATTAAAAAAAATTATTTACAAAAATTAAAAAAATTAAAAAAAATTATTACGTTATTTTAAACATTGAAAATAAAACATAAATAATTAACTATTAAATAAAATTAACATAAAGTATTAAATTATCATAACCTATTATTTTAATAGTTTAAAATCATTATTATTATAAAAAAATATTTTTTAAATTTTTTTACATAATCTTACAATTTTACCTTTCTTTAAATCAATATAATATTATTTAATTATTAAAATAATAAAAGACAACAAAATTGCTAGTGTTTTTTAAGTTTAGACACCAAATATACAACTTTTGAAGTAAGGACACCAAAACTCAAAAATTTTGAAAATTTAGACACCAAAATGGTTAATTACTCCTTATTCATTCATGTATTTATCCTTTGTTTGGAGAAATTATTTTTTATGTTTAGTGAGAGAAAGCTTGTAATTTATGTCTTGTGGTATTTTCTTTTTTAGAATGTAACAAGAACTAGGTTAAAACAAATCTTACTATGAGAAAAATGATGAATATATATTAAAATATCCCAAATTAAAACTAAAAATCCCAAATTAAAATAACACCTCAAATTTAAAAATAGTACTTTCTTTTCGACACTGTTACTAAAGAGAGTTAAAAATTGTGTATGAATGAGTGGGTTTTACAAAATAAAATTAAGTTGTTATGTATAAATAAATTACTATTTTAGAAAGGACAAAATAAATGGAATAACAAAAAAATTATATATACATATGAATGAGATAGAGGGAGTATTAATAAAACCGCGGAGGCAAAATATAAGCTTCCTCGATTTTGAGGCCTATATAACCTAAATCAGACTTCTTAAGAAGTCTTTATCAAATTTGAATGTAATTGCTCACATATCAAAGCAAATTGATAACTTTTATAATTACATAATTATTAATAACACAATATAATAATCTCGCCGCTAAAAGAAAAACATCAATCCAACAAACATCTTTTGGAATTTTTTGTAGTACCTTCCTTCTTCATTTGGATGGTAAGTCTTTGGGGATTCAAATTGACTAGTATAGAAGTGAACTCAGAATTAAAAAATAAAGAAGTAAACCATAGGAGTATAATTTTGTTCTAAGGATCGAAATGTACAATTTTAAAAAGCTGAAATAGGAATAAAAATTTAAAAGATATACAAAGAATGGAAAATGTACATCAGTACGTAATTAGGAGGATGACATCACGTGTCCAATAAATTATTGTCCAATTGGTGTCCGATTCAAACGACGTAGTTTTGTTTTAAAAATTACAAATCAAATGGATAAGATTAAAAAAGGAATTTAATAATTAATTAAAAGGTACATTTTTTAATACAAAACTACGTCGTGTTGAATAGGACTTCAATTGGACAGATGATTTCACCCCATTTAGGGGCTCGATCCACACTCGTCCCCTAAATTCTAAATGCTAAGTAAACTCTATTTATGTTTAAATAAAGAATCTTTTTAATTATTAGTACTTCTTCCGTCCCGCTCCAAGTGATCCGTTTCTTTTCATCGCGGAAATTAAGAAAGTTGATGATAAAGTATAAGAGATGGGTAGATGATAAAATATGCGATAAAAGATGAGTGAGATAGTGAGAGAATAAATGATAAAATAGAGAGATAAATGATAAAGTATGAGATTGAAATGATGAAGTAGGAGATAATTTATAATTTTTTTTAATAGTCATTTATTTTTTGGAAACACGTCACTTGGAACAGGACACCCGAAAAATAAAACAGATCATTTGAAGCGGAACGGATGGAGTATTGTATAAAACAAGGTAGTATATGAAGATGATAATTATAGATAATTATGATGTAGAAAATGAATTAATATTCATCGTAGACGTACAATGAAGCTTCCATTGAAATCGGGTATATGTAAATTTAGGGGGGTCAGAGGGCAATCATTCACCAAATTGTATATGCTGGATTTCTTTATATATAGTCAAATTGGCATAAATGATCCTCAATGTTTTTTTGTTTGGATAAATTGGTCCCAAATTTTATTTTTAATTTATTGATCCCCAATGTTTGTTAATTTGGATAAATTGATCATTCTATTAAATTTTAAGTTAGTCAACTATTAGTCATAGGGGTATTTACGGAATAAAAGTTTCAGAAATCAATTCATCCAATTTTTAAATTAAATTTGAACTTTTTTTAATTTTTTTTAAATTATAATCTTTTTTTAATTTTTTTCAAATAAATTTTTTGGTAAGGAAAAAGATAAAAAAAAATTAAATAAAAAATTCATTAAAAGTAAAAAAATTAACTAATAATAGTTCTTCAAAATTTTAAATTAATTTTAACTATTTTTTTAAATAATTTTTTTTCAAATAATTTTTTGAATTAGCTTTTCTTCATTTTTTTTTGTACTTCAAAAAAATTACGACATCTTCGACCTCGAAGAACACAACACCTTCCTCATCTACTGTGTCGATTTGCTCCCCTCTTTCCCGTGAGACGCAAAATTATTAGTTAATCTTGATTTAGTTAAATTTTTATTTAAATAATTTTTTTTAAGTATGAAAAATTATTGAAAAAAAGTTAATTCAAAAAATTATTTGAAAAAATAGCTAAAAATTAATTTTAAAAATTTGGATGAATTGGTCCCTAAAACTATTATTAGTTAATTTTGTCTTTTTAATTAATTTTTTTCGTTAGCAAAAAAACTTATTTGAAAAAAATTAATTATTTTCGAAAAATAAATAATTTTTTTTTTGAAAAAAATTATTTGAAAAAATTTATTTTTTTCCGAGAAAAATTATTTGAAGAAAAATATTTTTTTTTCCAAAAAATATTATAATTTATAAAAGATAAAATTTTATTGAAAAATTGAATGAATTAGTCCCTGAAATTTTATTTCGTAAATACACATATGACTAACAGTTGACTAACTTAAAATCTAACAAAATTACCAATTTATTCAAACTGACAAACATTGGAGATCTATAAACTAAAAAAAAGATTGAAAACCAATTAATTCAAAGTAGCAAACATTGGAGACCATTTATATTAATTTGCCTTATATATATATTTTGAAAACTTATTATTGCGCCTTTTTGAAATTGCATATTAGCCTTCTAAATTAGAAATTTCATCCCTTCTTGAAATTAAATTATAAAATTACGCATTGAACTTGTATATTTCGTATCTCTTAATTCTAAATACTGGTCCCGCACATATCAACTTCTATCCGAATAAATGTCAAACCGCATTTTAATATTCGAGAACAATTTGGGTACTACATTTAATCATTTCATTTTCTCTAGAATCAAGAAAAAGTGGAAATTGAAATGGTCCATGGTGGTGTGAAATCATACACAAAATCTTGCCCACACTTCCAGAAACTCTCTTCATTATAAGCAGGGGCGGATCTAGGATTACGAGGGAGGAGGGACGAAATTAAAAAGTTCGATAGAGAAGAGGGTAAAGTGTACATTTGGGGGGCAAAATACAAAATTTCTTAAAAATTGCATGTATAAAATCGCGTTTTGACACGAGTTCGGGGGAGCCGCGGCCGCCGGGCGCCCCCCTTGGATCCACCACTGATTATAAGAGTAGTCTCTTTCACGTCTTGCATGCCTTGCATGCTCAATTAATTACTTGCAACAATTTAATAATTTAATAATTTTATGTAGTTTAACATTAGAGATTTTATTTAATTTCTTAAATAGTTTAAACATATAGTATGTACGTTTAACATACACCCCAATTAGTGTTAAATCTCAAAATTATTTAGAATATTAAATTATATTGCAATAATTTTCTTGCACTTGCTGATATGATATCTCGTATAAATTTCAAATTTGAAATTAACATTTACTAATTAATCTTGTCAATAGTAGTGATTTTGAAAAGTAACAACAACTCGTGATACACGCATCGTCGGTGATTAATGTCAACTAAAATAAAGTTTGATTATTTTAATTTCCATTTATTATGAATATTAGAATATTAGAACTTTTTTTTATTGTTAATATAAATTGAAACGTCAATCATAGATTTCGTATTTATTGTGTCCATGTGAGATTGTGACCCTCAAGTCATATTGCTCAAATAATGCAAAACAATTCGCGCAGTTAAATTCACACCACATACATTTATTTATATCTATACATTATTATAAAATACTCTACTTTAGTTGATTTGGCATATGATATAAGCCAAAAAATTAAAAAAAAATTGATCGAACCAAAGCTATGTCAGTTGATTCGATTAAGTTGTTATAGTTGATACCAATAAATTGTTTGTTTAGCGGTTGTAGATTTGCTCTAACCTGCTAATAACACAGGAGGGTTCAACTACCATAGAATAATTATAAGTGGCAGACTCACACATAGCGGTCTTGATGAATTTTGAACCCATGACCTTTCGGTCAAAAACTACCCACCTTAACCGCTATGTCATCCCAAGAAGACCGTTTGAACATTATTTATTAGAGGAAGTTGGGACAAAATGGAGTCTAACTATATTGATTTTAGTGGGAATACACGCTGGTGGCCAAAACGAAAAAAAAAATACAAATGTAGCCCAATTCTAAAACAAAACACAAAAGTAGCAATTTTGTCTTTATCCGGCGTAGGGCCGATGGGAGGGCCGATGGGGGGAGTCCATAGGCCCTCCATCGGCAGAGGGCCGATGGGGGCCGATGGGGGGAGTCCATAGGCCCTCCATCGGCGGAGGGCCTATGGGAGGGCCGATGTGGGAGTTCATAGGCCCTCCATCGGCGGAGGGCCGATGGGGGCCGATGAACTCCCCCTTCGGTATTTCTATTCGAATATAAATATTTGATTCGATTCGATTCGATTAGTATTCAAATACGAATACAAAATTATGATATTCGATTCGATATTCGAAAATATTCAATTAAATATAAATATATAATACATTTATAAAAATATTTATATAAAAAATATATTTTATAAAACTTAATATAATAAATTTAATAATTTTGAATATATATATTTAAAACTTAAATATTTATTTCAAAATATATAATACATTTTGAATATATTTTATAAATTTTGAATAAATTTAAAACTTAAATATTTATTTCTTAAATATATAATTTTGAATCGAATAGTTTCGAATCGAATCGAATCGCATTAAATACGTACCAAATTTGAAATTATTAAATTTTTTTTTTACTGTGATGGCCGATGGTTGTGATGGCTGTGATGGCCGATGGCCGATGGCATTAAAAATTTCTGTGATGGCCCCAAAATTTGAATTTTTTTTAGGGCCGATGGCCCTCTGCTTGACCTTTTTTTTTTTTTTTTTTTGTTCAGGGCCGATGCCCTCTTAAATTTTTTTTTTTAATATGTTGAGGGCCGATGGAGATCGGCCCTCGGCCCTCGGCCCTGGTAACTATTTCTGATTTTTTTCTTTAGGGCCGATGGACTCCATAGGCCCTCCATCGGCCTTCCCATCGGCCCTCCGCCGGATAAAGACAAAATGACTACTTTTGTGTTTTGTTTTAGTGGTGGGCTACATTTGTGTTTTAATGTTTACTATTTGGCTAATAGTGAAAATTCTCTTTGTATGTATCTATATACTTCGACATATCACTAAAGGCTAATTATTGCTATTTACGTGGCTGCCTAGTTTGGGGGTGATGGCTTGTCACACTCTCATAAATAGTTATATCAACAGTGATAAACCACGCCTCACTGCTTGCCCAGCAACCAACATTCACGTGAATAATCTCCTAAATGTATTGTAATTTTTTGTAACGAAGAAAAATTCTTAGTTGATATCGAAATTTTATCATAGTAGAAAATCTAATGTTAAGATTTAATTATTGTTGTGGTCGTGCCGGAGTGGTTATCGGGCATGACTAGAAATCATGTGGGCTCTGCCCGCGCAGGTTCGAATCCTGCCGACCACGATTATTATTTCTTTTAAATTAAATTTATTTAGGTATAAAAATCCCTTAAATAATGATTGATTTAACTGAAACCAATTAAAATACTCAATAGTCTCTAACCTTAATCAACTCTAAACAATTAAATAATTATACAGCTAAAATAGCATATTTATCCCGTGACTTTAATTTATTGGTATTTTCGGTCCCATAAATTTTATTTGCTTGTGATTTCGGTTAGGTGTTTTCGGTCTCATAACTTTTATTTGCTTGTAATTTCGGTCTCCATAACTTTTTAACTTATTGGTGTTTTCGGTCCCATAACTTTTATTTGCTTGTGATTTCGGTTTGGCGTTTTCGGTCTTATAACTTTTATTTGCTTGTAATTTCGGTCTCCGTAACTTTTTAACGCTGCAATTTTAATCCCATAAATTATACTAACTTGCGATTTCAGTCCCATAATTTTAATATATGTGATTTTTTCCATAATTACTCAATTTATCCATTATTAATATATTAACCTAAATTTATCAATTTCATTTTATATTTACCATTAGCTCTGTTTTATCGATGGAAAAAGTTTAGCTCTCTTTATGATGCAGCACATTAATTTTACTATGTTATTGCATGTAAAACACTATCATCTTGTAAAAAATTATAACTTTATATAGATGTATTAAAATTACTCCTCAACAAAAATATAATAAAATAGCATAAAACTTTTATTCAGTTGAGTATATTAACATGATTAATTTATTATTATTATACATTTACAAATAGCGCCCAACATTTATAATTATATGATCACCTATGTTGCACGGACACTTCGAAAAATGTCGCCATACTGTGTCGGACACGTGTCGGACACGGACACGCTTGGACACGCGCCCGACACGTGTCGGACACAGCAAAAACGTGTCCAGCAAATAAAAAAAAAATAATTTTGGACACTTCCCGGACACGGGAATTGAAGTGTCCGACTCTTCTCGGACACGGAAATTGAAGTGTCCGACTCTTCCGGACACGGAAATTTAAATTTTTGATTTTTTTTTTAATTTTTATTACAAATCGTCCATAATGGGAATCGAACCCAAGACCTACAAAAGATCAACCACTTACGCAGAAGTGAGAATACTAACTACACAAGATCAACCACTTAAGTGTCCGACTCTTCCGACACGACCACAAAAAAAAAAAAAAAAAATTAGACTCTTAACAGATCAATAAACTGACAGTTTTGAGTTGAATAGTGATGTTGGGATTTTAGAGATTGCAAATCTCACCTTTGATGAGCCGGAAGTGGAAAATAATTTGTTGGATGAAGTATTCTACACCGATTCATAAAACTTGAAAAATTACTTTTTATTTATATTATTATGACTTTTAAGACTAATGTTTATTGTTGTTATCTACTTATCTTAGTATTTCACATTTTTATGCTATGATTATAAATTATGAGTTATGACTTATGCGTTTTGAGTTAATAATGTGAACAATGAGTTTGATATTGAAAAGTTTGACTTAATCATTTATATATATATATATATATATATATATATATATTAATAATTTAATATTATTTATATTAGCGCCCGTGTCGTGTCCTAAATTTTTCAAAAAATACCGTATCCCGTGTCCCGTGTCCGTGTCGTACCGTGTCCCGTGTCCGTGTCCGTGCAACCTTGATGATCACGTTTCTCTTTTAATAGTTTTATCAAAAAGAAAATGAGACATTTTTATCGACAATTGAGCACTCAAAATTTCAATCATATACTCCAATATTCTACGGATCAATGCTCAAGCCAATATCCCATCGTTTTGACACGGTTCGATAGTTCCATCAAGTTATACTAATCACATGAGAATATGATGTCGCTTTTGTCTTAATTAATTTTAGGGTACCAAAGTTATAGGTATTAAAAAAAATCACGGGATCGAAATCGCACATAAGTAAAAGTTACATGATCAAATCTGCAAGCAAGTACAAATTATAGGATTAAAATTGCATTATTAGAAATTACGGGATCAAATTTGCAAGTAAATAAAAGTTATGGGATCAAAAAAGTAGCACCAAAAGTTACATAACCAAAATCGCCAGTAAGTGAAAGTTATAAGACCAAAAACGCAACACTAAAAGTTATGAGACTGAAATCCAGTTAGTGGAAGTTATAGAACCAAAAATGTCATTTTCCCTTATTATATGAGTCTCGTATCTTTACTACACAAATTCTTTCTAAATAATTAATTAATTATATAGGTCCATACTTTTATTATACAAAAAGGAAGTGGATAAGTGAGATGAGATGGAGAAAGAGTAGAATATTTGAATTGTTTTATTTTATTTCGAAAGCTTTTCCAAGAAAAGAATAAAATTGGAGTGTCTTAGCTCCCAAGCCCAGTTGAGGCAGATGGTTTTATTGTACATGGGCCAAAAACCTAAAAATATGAACAACATATCCAATGTCCATTTATACTAATTGCTTCTAGCCCATATTTTATTTAGGATGCATGGTATGAGGGTCTAATAATTAGTTATTTTACTATTTTATAGATTTTATATAAGATGTTTTGATTAGTTATATTGTAGTTAACATTTAAAAATCATATATAAAAATTGGAATTTTCAAACCTATAGTGATCAATTAGTTGTGCTGAAAATTCACATCTGATTTTCATTTCAAATTTTAAAAAATGATCGTAAATTTAATTTTAAACTGCAAATCAAACACCTCTTAATTGGTATTGTATGAGGATGGCCGAAGTATATAATTCTTCTTAGTTTATTAATTTGTTTTCTATAATAGGAGAAATCATACAGATTTACTCGAAATGCACGTCATAATTCATAAAATAGATAACAAAAAAGTCAATGTCAATTTGTGGATTCAATTCGACCATACTATTCTACAAAAAGCAACAAAACAAAGCAAGAAAAAATGCATATTCTTCAGCCAATGGCAGTTCCAGAAAGATTCCAATTAATGACTTTCATATCAGCCTTAAATCTTTATTATGATAATTTGAAAATAACATTTGACTTGCCCGAAAGTAACAACTGACTTTTCCTTAGCCTTACCTTGATTTCTTAATAGAAAGATTAGTACATATTTATAGTTTAAAGAAAAATAATGATCAAGTCAAAATTGAAAAAAAAAAAAAAGAATGAGTCCGTCAATTAAATCAGTAATTAATTCCCACTATGTACACATCTTAACTTTATCGTTCGATTAAAGTCCAGAATCTGAATTAATAAATAAGCAAAAAAAATAATCATTGGCTCAACCTATCGGTTTCGGTTAGAGGATTTTGTCTAGCATTAAGAGTGTACTTGCATGACGGTATGAAATTCATAAAAATAGGAAATTAATTAGTGTTGCTGATAGAATAATTATTAGGAATTATGAGAGGGCCGTCACAGCAAACGCATCCAAAAATATGAATGAGGATTATGAAAAAAGAAATTTCGAGAGCAAGACCAACGAAAAGTAAAATTCCAAATAACTTTAAAAATAATAATTAAAAAATTATACATAAAAAATAAATTTTCTAACAATTTGAGGGGCACCAGCTTGCATCCATACTAGGGTGTTACGGTATGTCGAAAAATCAGTATACCGCACATACCGTGCCAAAAAAATACCAAAAATATTGAATTTTCGGTATACCGAGAATTTCGATACGGTATACGTATCGAAGTTTTTCGGTACGGCAACGGTATGAGATTTTCCATACCAAAATTTCGATACATATCGTATACTGCGGTATACTGATTCATACAGAACCTCAGTATATACCGTGTACCGATATACAGCGATACATATCGTATACCGTTGTATACCGATTCATACCGAACCTCGGTATATACCATGTATCAATATACCGCGGTACACATCGTATACCGAACCATACCGATTTCTACCAAATCACGGTATATACCGTAAAATGATATACCGAACTAACCGATTCGTATCGAACTATGTTGATTCGTATCGAACTATACCGATGTATACCGAACTATCCATTATACCAATCTCAATGTTTATATCATAGATTTTTAGATTCGTATTTATCTAATAAACTAATCGTATTCACGTTATTTATTTATTATTATATATTTGGATAGTTTTTTGAGATGTTGAATGTAATTTGCGCTTGATGAGTTATTTTTTATTATATGTATCAGCATGTTCTACAAATTATCTTAGACACTTTTGTTGAATATGATTTGAATATTTTCTACATGGGCATGTTTTGTTTCGTGGTAGGTTGTTTTTCGGTATACCGTTTGCTTCGGTATAATGTTATCTTTTTGGTATACCTCCTATTTTGGCATGTCATCTGTTTCGGTAGACCGAAGTACGGTACGGTATACCGAAAGAGCAGTATGTCAATGATATGAAGATTGATTATACCGAACTTTCGGTATACTGAACTACGGTATACCGAAATTATCAGTACGATAACGTTATGCATTTTTCCATACCGAACTTTTTCAATACGGTATGCGATATGGAAAAAATCTTACATGTATACCATGTCGAACACCCCTAATCCATAAAGCATGGGGATTGGTGGGAGTCCCCCATTTTTTTATAATTTATATCTTTCACTTTAATTTTCGAGTTTGCCACTCAAAATTTAGAAATGTGTCATTCTACTATTAACTTAAAATTATAAAATAGTAGTTTTGATATTAAAAACTATATATTACACTAACTTTAATGTAGGTTTAGAACTGAAGTTTGGACATCTATTTTGATAGAGTTGTATATGCAATTTAACATTTATAATTTTATGTAATTGATATATTCTATTTGTGCTTTCTTTTCTCAAAAATTGGTTGATCATTTGAATGTAATCTTGAATCTAATCCAATTACATGTAGGCCCCTATCAAAATAGTTTGTTGAAAATTACAAAAAGATACTAGTAGATTATTAACATAATATCCCTAGATACGCACTAAGTAATAAGAGTATTTATATTCAAATAGAAACGAACACCCTTAAAATAATTTCTGGGGGCTCTGAAACCCCGAATAAAGTCATCTATTCCCTTATAAATTTCCCCCAAAACTCGAAATCATAGATTTTGCAATAAATAGTTCTATACTATTTCAATCTTATAATAGAAATTCCGCAATTGGTATTTGAAGTGCACGAGCTAATTATTTTTGCATGTATTGTGGCCTACATGTTGAGAGTTGACAATCACATCCCTTTCGAATTTTTGGCTTCTAAGCCTACATCATAATTTGATTAAACTCTTGGATCGTCGACGATGTTTCTACAATCTATCAATTTCGTAAAAAAAAATATCAACTACACTATTTCAAATTTTCAACAGAAACTTAGATATAAATTATTGATGAATTATTGATTTTAATAAAAGATGCGAGGCCTCGAAGTGGCTAATTGCAGGTTAACGGTATCTGTACATATAGACTATTGATTTTCAAATCTTTCTTAACAATCATGACGACATCTAATATTAAAAAAACTTAATTAGCCCTAATTGATTAGTTAAATGCATAATCAACCCTTGGCAATCAGATTAACTGCATTGTGCCCCTTCAGGAGACCTTTCAGCTGCCTTTCAATATCCAACCAAACTGATCGTTTTTTGTCTCTCTATTAATTTATGTTTTTATTTAAAATAGAATTAATTTTATGTAAGTTTTTCTCTAATTTGAAGATTAATGATAATAATGAATATTATTATTTCCGGGGTAGAATCGGTAGCCACTAAACATGAAACCAGAGCCATGTGAATCAAGAATCTCCCCACGAGATTCGCCCTCAACACAGTCAGCAGTTGCCTACCTTTTTTTCTACAAGAACAAGTCTACAATCCATTTTCAGCTAAAATGACAAAAAAAAAACATATTCAACTGAAAATATGTAAAATTATTTTGTGAAAAATATATATGTTGGCTTAAAAATGTTGCACGAAAACTTGACGACCACATTAGCAATGCGTTTTTCTCAATTGCCCATAAATCTTTAAAAATGTAAGTATCTAAATGAAATTACAAAACTAGACGAGTCAAAATCTAAAGTATTAAATAAGAATTGGGAGAAATACATGGAATTTTGAAGAAGATCGATTCAAAGTGCGAGCAACGATATAAGTGTTTATGCTTGATAAATTATCAAAACTAACTATTATATGCACATTGTAAGAGTATTTCAGATATTACATATTGACAAAAAATATAACACACAAATATTAATTTTGATAGTAGAAATTTTCTTACAATAATTTTAAAAACACTGCCCGTTTGGTTGACAAGGATTCTGCCTTAGGAAAGTACTCTGATTCCAAATTATTAAAATCATGTGTTTGGTAGTACACGGAAAGTAATTTGATTCCAAGATTTTAAAATCCTGTGTTTGGTTCAGTTTTAACAAAATATTAGGAAAGTAATCAGAATCCTAAAAATAAGGAAAATAGTGTAATAATTGTGGATTCTTTTTCCTGGTTCCGAATAGGTATTCTTTTTCCTTGGTTCAAGGAAAGTATTTATTTATTTATTTATTATTATTATTATTAAAAATAGAATAATAATTAGTTAATAATATTATTAATTTGTAGTTAATATATTTTTATAAATTAATTGAATATTTTAATTTATTTGTCTTTTTATTATTTTTTATTTATGAAAAATAATAGCAATATAATAATTATTATTTTTCAAATAATCATGTTATTATTCTAAAAAATATTATTATTAAAATAAGTGAGTACTTTAATAGGTTTATTATTATTATTATTATTATTATTAAAGATGTTAATAATATTAAAAAAATAAATTTTTAACTAAGTATTTTGAATATTTTATTATAAATTATATAATAAAAAAAATATCAATAGTAATATTTTTGAGTGATTTTATATATTTATGAAATAATTATATAATAATTAACAAATAATTGATGAGAAATATATTTTATTCATATTATTGATAATATAATTTTACATTTCCTAGTATCAACCAAACAAGTGCAAGTATTCTGTTTTCTGTAGAATCATATTCCTAGGAATCAAATTTCTCAGTAATTTTACTTTCCTTAATCATTTTTCTCGCAATCATATTCCACGGAATCAGATTCCCTAACAACATTACTTTCCTGACAACCAAACGGGGCCTAAGTGTTTTTTGCAATGAAACCAATATATATAGTTTTACGAATTTATTTTTGTCTTTTCCGCCCATTTTCAAACATTAATATTTCATATTTCATTTTGTTAATGTATTTTCGTTGAAATGATATTGTTAAATCAAATCCAATTTGATCAAAATATCTTATTGAAATATCTAATAGTATTATTACTCTTGCCTCGGACTGGAGTGATCGTCTCTCTAAAACCTCTCCTATAAATACTACTCGCCGCGGCCCCCATTTCAAGCACAACCATTCAATCTTCTTAGAGAGAGAGAGAGAGAGAGAGAGAGAGAAAAGAAGAAGAAGAAAACCGGTTGAATTTCTTGCACAATGTCGCTGCTTACAGATCTCATCAACCTTAACATCTCAGAATCAACTGAGAAGATCATTGCTGAATATGTCTGGTGAGCTCCTCTGTTCCAGCATACTCTGTTTTCTTCTCACTTGGTTCTTCGCTTTTGATTTTTTTCTCTCTTTATTTTTTGCCTTTTCGGACCAGTCTTGTTCTGGGTTTTGCTTCTTTTTGATCTCATGTTGCTCTGTTTGTTCTGTTTAAGGAAACAATAACCTGGTACTTTTATTCTCTTGTTGCTTTCTTTCTTTTTCTTATCAACTGTTTATTTGATTATTTTAGTCATAAATGATAGTAAATCTTTCTGTTCTTCAGTAATTTCCCATTTTTTTAGATAAGAAAAATTATATCTTTTTGTTGTAATAACCTCATCCAAACTATGAATAGGGCTATTTTGGTCTCTAATTGATTTCAGAAGAATCTTTCTTCTCCTCTTCTTGATTTTGATTTATATGCTAATATGGATTTGTGGTGTGGCAGGATCGGTGGCTCCGGTATGGACCTCAGAAGCAAAGCCAGGGTAATCATCTAATCCTCATACAAAAAGATTAGCCTTTTTTATTTTACACCATTTCTTGATTTCACTAAATTAATGAAACAAGTTGCTTCCTTCTTGCAGACTCTAGATGGCCCTGTTAGTGATCCTTCCAAGCTTCCCAAGTGGAACTACGACGGCTCTAGCACCGGCCAAGCTCCCGGAGAGGACAGTGAAGTCATCCTCTAGTAAGTTTTATTGTCTAGCACTTTTTAACATGAAGAAAAAACCTTAGTATACTAATGAGTTTATGATTCATTTCTGTAGCCCCCAAGCAATTTTCAGAGATCCATTTAGAAGGGGACATAACATTCTGGTTAGCCTCTTTTGCTTCTATATGTCTTACTCCCTCCGTCCAGAGTGAAACGTCTTGTATTATGTTTTGGGTTAGTTTTGTTGAATGCTTTGTGTTAAATTTCTTGCAGGTCGTATGTGACGCTTATACCCCTGCCGGTGAGCCTATTCCGACCAACAACCGGTACAATGCAGCCAAGATCTTCAGCCATGCTGATGTTGCTAAGGAGGTTCCATGGTAATATATAAACATATTTGATTAATGAATTGAATTCATTTTAGTGACAATTCTTGATTGTTGTGATTATAGGTATGGTATTGAGCAAGAATACACTCTGCTGCAGAAGGAGGTTAACTGGCCTCTCGGATGGCCGGTCGGCGGTTATCCCGGACCTCAGGTCTTGATCGATCCGAACCTCTAATGAATATCACGTCTATATCGTTATTACAAGTTAGTTGTGTTTTGTTGTGTATAGGGACCGTACTACTGTGGGATTGGATCGGACAAGGCGTTCGGGCGTGACATAGTTGATGCTCATTACAAGGCTTGTCTTTATGCTGGTGTCAACATTAGTGGCATCAATGGGGAAGTCATGCCTGGCCAGGTAAACCTTCCTTTCTCATTTTTAACACAATTGTCTTCTTTTGTTGGTTCGGGTTATAAAGATATTGCGTATGCAGTGGGAGTTTCAAGTCGGGCCTTCCGTTGGCATCTCCGCCGCTGATGAGCTCTGGATTGCTCGTTACATTTTGGAGGTACTATTCTCATTGTTAATCTAATAAGATTTATTATGAATTATAAAGAGTAATTTTGAATGTTGTCCCTCTTGTAGAGGATTACTGAAATTGCTGGGGTAGTTGTGTCATTTGACCCCAAGCCTATTCCGGTAAGAACATTTCTTCTTGATTATTAATTAGTTATGATATGATTGAGGTTTATGTAATGAATCTTAAATGTGATTACGCACTAGGGTGATTGGAATGGAGCTGGTGCACACACCAACTATAGGTAAATTCTTATAAGCTTAAAATTCCCAACTTTTGCCTTTTTTTTTTTTAATTTTTCTCTATATTCATTAGTATTTCTCTATATCCTCAGCACCAAGACTATGAGGGAAGAGGGGGGCTATGAGGTGATCAAGAAGGCGATCGAGAAGCTCGGTCTCCGCCACAAGGAGCACATTGCCGCGTACGGAGAGGGCAACGAGCGCCGCCTCACCGGGAGACACGAGACCGCGGACATAAACACCTTTAAATGGGTAAAGAATCAAGATTTTGAAATCATATCAGTTAGTTTATTACCAATGCTAGCGAATTGAGTTTGTTGTGTCGGAATGTAGGGTGTGGCTGACCGCGGTGCTTCGATTCGTGTTGGGCGGGACACGGAGAAGGAAGGGAAGGGCTACTTTGAGGACCGGAGGCCAGCTTCGAACATGGACCCGTACGTCGTGACCTCGATGATCGCGGAGACCACCTTGCTCGGCAAGAAGTGAGCCAAGGCTACGAGATGAAAGGATTGTTTAACGAACCCTTTTGTTTGTTTCATATATATATATAGTTTAGATTTCCGTTGGGTTGGTATTGTTTTTACCATTTTCGAACGCATTTGTGGCGTATCGGGGTTGTGAGGTCGAGTTCATCCCTAGCAACGTGATCGAGTCTGTGATCGAGTCTGTCTAAGATGATTGGTGTTAATAAATTAAGTATGGGGTTATTTCCAAGATTTGGAAAATGAAGAAACAGCCATTTGAATTTTAAATATTCATTTTAAACGATTTGTTTCCTTTTTAGGACGTTCATTTAAAATGATCCGTGAAATAACTTCTTTAATACTTTATCATTTCTCTTACATACTTTATCTATTTTTACTATATTAATCATTTTCTCTTTCATACTTTATTATCTACTTTTTCACTCTCTCATTCATCTTTTCTCTTACTTTATTATTTACATCTCACTCATCTTCTATTTTACTTTATCATCTACCCCTCTCTCTCTACCTCTCTCTCTCTCTCATGCTTTATATCAACTTTTCTTAATTCTCGTACTCATTTGAAACGAGATGGGGGGAGTACGAGCTAAGAAATGGAACTGATTTGAAAATTTCGATTAAATTATTAATTATGATATGGTGTTCATCCAAAAAAAATGGTCCCTCATCCACACAGGAGTGTGGTTTACCCAATATACACTTCGGTAGCGGCTGCGGGTTATCATTGTCATCCAAAAAAAAAAGGTCTCTCATCCTGCCCCTTGGAATGACATAATGGTTGAGGTGCTTAATCTATGGCTGAAAAATCATAAATTCAGAACCCACTATGTGGAGTCTGTCACCTATGTGGAGTCTATCACCTATGATTAATCCCTTTGAGATGACATAACAGAAAAGTCATAAGTTGGAAACCCACAAAAACTGCTACTTAGAGTCTATAACCTATGTGGAGCCTATGGTATTTTTCTGACCTCAAATAGTGTAAAGTATCAGTATAATTGAAGCAGCTGGTGTTTTGCCGTTTTTGTTATTTAAGTGAATGAATTATGAGATATTAGGCATCTTTCACATCCCAAACCCACCTCCCACAATATTATTCTAAGTAGTACAGCCATATATATTTTGGTGATTTCATGGATTTTGGTTTATCTGATCGTACTATTGTTTCGAAGCCTATTGAGTGCTTGGTGATATTCATTTTGAGTCCTTATTCTTTCGGGTACTTACGAGCTCGTACAATCTTATTTCCATTAAAAATGTCTGGTATATTGGCCAAGCTGAGAGATTCTTTTTATCTGCACCACAAGAAGCTAAGGAGAGTTTTGGGGAAATGGATCCTCTCATGTTGCCACTTCATGCAACAACCTGGTGGGTCTATCTTACAAGGCACTTAGTATTCTGATATGTTTATCTTGTGGCCATTTTCTTGTCATGATATTTATATTGAATTCTGATATTATTTGTGTAACTTGTAAGTTGTCCCCATTCTGTTGCTTTTGCTCTTCTTGCTTACTTTGTTCAGCCACATTCGTTCTGGTATATGAAGTAGACCAAATGAGCCTTTCTACTTAAAGCGGCAAGATCTTTGGAGAAACATCGAAGTATATGAAACTTAGTAACGTTATAGATAAGCTTCTTTATCAATATATTAAGAGTGAATTCTGAAAAATGTATGAAGCGACTAAGTGCTTCACAACAGGTTCATCAAACCAATCCTGACAACAATTCTACCTACCAGAAGTCAGCAACCCTCGTATCAGGTTAGAATTGTTCCTGATATCTTCAAACTTCAGGATTCGAATAGCTTCGCAGAATAGCTGGAAAACTCCTTGTTGAATTTCTGGAGCAGAAAGGAAATAACGAACCGGTTGGAGTATCCCCAAAAACTGGAAAAGATGGGCAGTCAGTGGCTTCAGTACTAGTAAGTTTGCTCGTCTAGAAGTCTGAGAAAAAATTTCATATTGGGTATGTGAGATAAGGGGGAAGTGGTCCAAACTATGATGTTTATTTGTGTTTCAACTAACCCTAAAGTTATTAACCTGCCTATATTTGTTCATCACGAGCTCACAAGTTTGATTAACCGATTGTTATACTCCACGTTCTTGCAGCTGCAATCAATCGATAGTCTTGGAATAGTGGAGATGATGAAGCATGAATTTCTTGGTTCAAGGGTCAGTGCTTTCTCATTTTTCACTTTCTATGTTTTTATGCAGTGATTTAGATATATTGATAATACTGTCAAAACAGGAGCAGATTCCGGTTGATGCTAATGCTGCTCTTCGTGTGATCCCGTTTGTATGTGTTGGTGCAGTAGGAAGATGGGTATTTAATTAGGCAGCTAAGTATTTTGTGAAAACATTAGGCTCCGGATATCACGTCCTACCCTTGAAAGGGGCTTATTTTGTGTTCTATTAATCTACGAATATATTAATTTGACAAATATTTATTAGGATCGACCTTACATGCAATCTGTCTTTGTTTTTCTTATCTTGCTTGCTCTTCTCGTTCATCTTCTTATTTTCCTTGTCATCTATTAATGATTTGGATTGAAAGACCTCACATGAAGTCGTTCCCGCATGAGACTCTCTTAAGGTCTTAATCAATTTTAGTTATTACTTTTCGTGTTCTATTAATCTAGTTTTAATTACAATATATGATATCTCAAATTTTATTATCTACTCATAACTCTTTCTTTTTCATTAAAAAATAAAATTTAAGGGTGCAAGAAGATCGATCAACTTTGAACTTGGAGGCCAAGACGGATTTATTAATAGACCAGGGACCAGAATGACATTTTCACTATTATTTGTATTATTTGAAATAAACCCCAAATCCGGAGACAGGGACAAGCGCTCAACGACGACGTTTAGGTGGTCGTAGAGGTTTAGGGTTTTAGATCTGATCTTTCACAATACTGTTAGCACGAACATAAATCTCATAATTCACATTTCGTAATCCAGAAGAGGAATGTTTCTTCGACAATCAATTTGTAAATTGATCAAGGGGCTTCGTGGTTCTGCTCCTCTACAGGCCAAAACCTACAATTCTGTTCCGAATGCAGGTACTTTCTGACCTCAATTAGTGTAATATATCAATATCCAATTCTCAAGCAGCTAAGGGAGGGAACTCGAAAACATCCAATTCTCAAACAAAAACGGGATTTTATTGCCACTGGATGTTTTCTGGGTTTTTCTTTTTGGTAGTATTACCATCATATTTTGGTGAATTCGTGGGCGATTCTCTGGTAATGCTATTGTTTCGAAGCCTAATCAGTGGTTGGTAATTCCGTATTTGTTTACGAGCTTGTACAATTTAATTTCCAGGAAAACTGATTGTTTCCAGTAAAAATGACTTGGGAGGTCATACATGCACGAAGTACCGCCTTGAACTACTTCCATGGCTTCTTCTGTCGGGACAAGCTGGTAAAAATGACAACCAGATATTTTAGTTAATTTCTTCTGGAAAGCTACATTTGTGAGGTACATATAGTTGAAACTATTCTTTTTTTTCTTTTTTTTTTTGCAGCATTTATTCTTGGGACATGTTCGTCACCTTCAATGGCAGAAGATATTTCATCTGAATCAAGTTCTAAAAATGGTACAAGCGCGGATGATTTTAGTGGCTTGCGTAAAGTAGAAGATGAATCAATGATATCAAATGAGCACACATCTAAATGGAGAGTTTTTACTGATAATGGACGGGATTACTTTTTGAAGGCAAGTTTTTAAGTAATTCTCTTTCTCATACAATCCACTTTTATGAGATTTTTATCGAAATCTTTTGTTTTATTAGTCTTTTTTATGTTACCTAGGGAAATATTGATCAAGCTGAGAGATTCTTTTTGTCTGCATTACAAGAAGCTAAAGAAGGTTTTGGGGAAAGGGATCCTCATGTTGCCTCTGCATGCAACAACCTGGTGGGTCTATCTTATAAGGCACTTAGTATTAATTTTTTTATTTTTTAACATGTTTATCTCATGGACTTGTCATGATAGTATTGAATTCTGAAATTTTTTGTGTACCTTGTAAGTTTTTCCATTCTGTTGGATGTTGCTTATACTTTGTTGAGAACTGTTTGTTCAAGATGATTAGACAAAGCTAGGCACTTATATTAGCAATCATTTATAACTTCACATGAATTGCTCATTTCATGGAAGTATCAAAATTCTTGAAGAATTTCCTTCGGACAACCATTACACTTTTGGCTGTTATTTACTATATCTAGTTGGTAAAATTATGATTCTTCTTAGTTCTTACATGCAGGCTGAGCTATACAGAGTCAAAAAAGAATTTGACAAGGCGGAACCCTTGTATGAGGAGTCTATCAACATACTAGAGGAATATTTTGGAGTAAACGATGTAAGGTTAGTTTCTGTTGTCTGCAAGGTATCAGTTCCTATCAGGCTATCACTTGTATAGCTGTCTGATGAAGAGTGTTTTGGGTTCGGATAATAACATTTTTTTATGTGGTAGAGTTGGTGCTGCCCTTCGTAATCTTGGTCATTTCTACCTCGTACAAAAAAACTTGGAGAAAGCTCGTATATGCTATGAGGTAATAATCACATATAAGCACAGAGTTCTTCGCTACCGTAGCTTGGATTCACTGCATCTGTTTCATAATTGATAGTATTTCCCAGTTTTATAAGTGTCTCAATCTAAATGTCGTTTGAACTGTCGTAGCTTGGCCACTCTATAAAATTCTCATTATCTCATAAGAAACTTGGATCTATTTTCGCTTGTTCTATGTGCCAGTACCATATTGCTTCTTAGGTATGAAGTAAACCAAATGAGCCTTTCTATAATTCTATTTAAGCATATGGTCTTTCTAGAATAGTTATCTATCGGTCAAAATAAGAGCCACTATAATCAATAGTTGTGGTGTATGAGTTGATTGAAGCTCAATGACTTCTGATGTATAAGCAAATTGCTCTCTTGGTAGTCTTATTTTGTCCAGTTAACTTATACCATTAAATAATGTTAATTAAATATTTGGAATTCAAAAGTTACCAAATGTGGAAATTTTCTTTAACTCACAATAAATTCGTTCAAGTTTATGGTTAATTAGGTTTCAAGTTTATGGTTAATTAGGTTCAATGACTATCTGCGGTCTTCACCTGAGTGGTCTTGTCAGAGGGGCAATGCTAAAATGTCTCTCCATTAATTAATTACCAAAAGATTATGGGATAGTCATCGCAGGAACATGAAAATGTAATTGCTAACTATGTTAAATGTATAATATTTACTCGTTTGTTCTTTATGTGCATCATCTGAAAAATTCCATTTCTCTTCATCTAATACTGACAAAGCTATTTTTTTGCTCATATTTCACAGCGTGCATTGAAGGTTTGTGTCAATCATTGTAATCACCCTTTCATCTTCTTTAGTTATGGACTGTGAAACAGACTTCTCTTGCAACCATTTCTTGATTGGCTAGATAAAGCGGCGTGTTCTAGGAGAAGATCACACAGAATATGCTGATACTATGTACCATCTTGGAACCGTAAGCACGAAAACCACGATCTGCTTGTCAATTGGACAAAAACTTTACGAAAAAAAAAGTTTCTACAAATTCGTAGAAGAAAAGGGGAGCAGGGAAACATGAATACTTGCTGTTCAATATTTCGAGACTGACTTCTTGCTAATGAATCGAACATCCAGGTTTTTTATTTGCAAGGGAAGGAGAAGGAAGCCGAGGACCTAATTGCAGATTCTATAGAAATACTGGAGGTCTGTAGATTCATTATGAATGCTGATGGTTTTCTGCATTGTTTTATAATGTCTATTTTCTTATTATTTTTTGCATTATCATGTAGGCAGGTGGGCATGGAGAATCTATGTCATGTGTCAGAAGAATGCAGTATCTGGCTCAGGTTCGTTCCATATCTCACAAAACTTTGAAGTTTGCTATAGTTTATTCAAGAGAATCAACTGCACACGCATCTTTTCTTCCTGGTGACTGTAGATATACAACAAGTCAAATCGATTTGCTCAAGCTGAGAATCTGTTGAGACAGATTCTTCATATGATGGAACTATCAAAGGTTAATCATCTTCTGTTCATTAAATGTCCAACAAGATCTTGCAATTTCACTGTAGCTTGGTTGTATGCTACCCTCTCACTATTACTTTGTTGTTTTAACTGGGCATTTGGTTTTTCTGCTGTACTTAAGTTTTATATATAAGATATGCAAATTATATTATGACATAGGGGTGGAAATCTCTGGATACTGTTGTTGTTGCTGAACGGCTTGCATTAACCCTTGAAGCAGCAGGGAGAGTAAAGGAAGCAGAAGAACTATTAGAGAGGTACATTATTATTAAGCCCTAGTTCACTACTCAATGAGGAAGCAATAATTCGTTCTGCAAAATAACAAGTGCCATTCGTGTAGCAGATGTCTTGATGAGCGGAAAAATTTGCAGCCTAATCACAATATTCAGGTTTAATTTATTTTATGTGTTTTCACTCTTTTCTTGAGACCCCTAGTCTAACGCTAATAATAGTCATATTATTGATGTTAATAGAGCGCTGCTGACATGCTCCACCTAGCAAGAATCAAAATGCTTCTTACCAAGCAGCTACCAAAGACGAACAATTCTCAAGTTCTATCGGAGCTTGATAAGGCCAAAACTCTTTTGAATGATTCAATAAGGTTAGATTGGGGAAAATCTTTATGGACCGCATTCTGTCACTGCATATTCGCTAGTAACTTTCCAAACGAAGCACTTCATGAAGCCTCCCGGAATTTGATTGATTTATTTATTCCTTCGGTTGTCAAATTATTTCAATCAGTCTTTCCTGTTAAATTTTCTCATTCGAAATATGCATTTATTTTTGTAAGCGACTTTTGCGTCTTAAAGAGGTATGTATACGGTATACCTTCTCAGGATAGCTCGAAAACTCATTGTTCGATTTCGGGAGCAGAAAGGAAATAAAGAACCAATTGGAGCATCCAGAAAAACTGCAAAAGATGGGCATTCAGCAGCTTTGATACTAGTAAGTTCGCCGAATCTAAAAGTTGCAATAAAGATTTTGATATTTGGTATGAGATATATAGTCGAAATGGTCCAAATTGTTATGTTTGTTTTTGTGTATTTGTACATATGTTTCAAGGAACCGTAAAAATGTCAATCCTGCTTTTATTTCTTTATCACAAAATCCAACTCTTTCAGCTCACAAGTTCGATAAACTGATTATTATACTACACGTTCGTGCAGCTCCAATCATTAAGTTCTCTTGGAGCAGTGGAGATCATGAAGCATGAATTTATTGGTTCAAGGGTCAGTCCTCGTTTTTCACCTCCTATGCTATGCAATGATTTCACAGAGAGATTTTAGACTAATTGAAAATGCTATAAATCTTTCTATACTAATGTAGAAGTTGGAACATTTTGGCCCCTTACCATTCCACTAACCAATACATATTTTTTTTCCTACAATTTTGCTCTCTGTTTTTTGTATCTACTCTGAACATATGCCTATAAGATTCTTCACAAAACAGGAGTACGTTCCGGCGGAGGCTAATTCTGCTCTTCATCAATGCATCTCCACGTTTCAGGAGGTACGCTCATCTGAATCCACAAAAGCTTACTTAACATCTTCTTTTGCATGCTTTTTTCATGAGAACTTGAGAGCTCTGTTTCTGCCAAACATATGATTAGGTTTATCTTATGTTACTTTCATTCATCCACATGACAAAGTTGTAGTCTCTAATGCAACATGAAACTTGTCTGCTTTGTGCAGTTGAGATCTGAGCATTCAATCTCTGATTCTCCAGAAGTTAAAGCAGAGTATCTATCATGTTTACGGCGCCTGCATCAATTGATGAGCAATGGCACTTCAAGTAAAGAAATAAACGACGAAATTCGCCGTGTTGAAGGCGAGATATCTGCTGCTGGAAAACCATGAAGCTATACAATGCAGTTCTGCTCTCAAGAAGAGGCTGTTGAAATACAGCCTCACTGCCCTATTTCCAAATCAATTGGGTAATAGATAAAGTCATAACTATTTTTGCTGTTCTTTTTTAATAATAACTCAATGGCGTTGGTGCAGATTTCTGTATATGTTATTTCCTAATTCATAAATCCATGGTTTTAGAAGCAATATCCAATTCATTTTCCATAGTAACTGTCTTTTTGTACAGTTAAACCTCGATAAAGTAATAACCTTGGAACTGGAAGAAAATATTTATTTAATGAGTTTATTACTTTATCAAACATTATTTTAGTGCAATAACCTATATCGGGACCGAAGGAAATTATTATTTAAGCGAAATTATTACTCCATCGAATATTACTTTATCGAGGTTTAACTGTAGTTGATAACTAATTAATTTCATAATTTTAGTTGCTGAGAAGAATTATTTGACATTATTAATTCAGAAAATGAAACTACTTTTTATTCATTATGATACAACAGAAAATAAGTAAAATCTCCACTCATAAGTTTTAGAAGAATTAGTCAAAAAAGTTAAAAGCATATGTGCTAAAAAATGTCTTTTTATTGGAAAAACTTAGCCACAAGTTAGTGAGTTACCAACTAATTATAATATGTATATAATTTATTATTATTAACAAGAATTTACGCATTTTGGACCACGGAGAAAATGACAAGATATTTATTGTCCGATTACAGAGGTTTGTTTGTGTATGTAATAATAAGTCCTTTTCTTGATTGTTATTATCAGCCTAAAATGGCGTTGGACAACAGCATGCAGCTGGTGCCTACTCTTCTAACGCGGAAACCTTTTTTCTTTTGGGACCAAAATTAATTTTTTCAATCAATTTCAATAATATTCAGTTATATATACATCTATATTTCCACTTAATTTCATGGCTTATATTTGTTTTCTTGTCTCAAAAGATTATTAAATATTTTTATAGTATTTTGTAATGTCACACTTAATGTTTTCATACATGAGGTTATTGAAGACCACAAGTATTGACAGTTAGAGTGAAGAGTTCGTTTTCAGAATTGTACGATAGACCTTTATAAACACGTAATTAATTGAACCTCTCTACATATTATGACCCAATTAATTAATTTTGATTTATTAGTTTGCATTCATATTAATAAAATAATAATAACGGAACAATCGATAATGAAATACGAGACAATATTAATGGGATGAAAGAAGTTATATTTTTGCCATTTCCCTTCAAAAATGGTGAAATTGTTTAAAGTGTGATATGACTTGATGCGAATCCGAGAGATATATGTGAGTTTAACCCAATATTTAGCTCTGTCTTTTATAATATTATACGATAGACATTTACAAACGCGTAATTAATTAAACATGCCTCCTAAGGTCCAGTAGTGATTCCGATGCCACCACTAGATCCTTTGGTTTGATCGACACCTCCAAAAGGTCCAATTTAAATCTCAATGCATGTCTTTTGCAAGTTGTAACATTATATATATACACATAAACTCCATCAATAAATAAAATATAAAATAGGTGGCAATATTGTCAAAAAGGTGGGCGTTACATATTCATACTATTCGTCTTCGGTCGTATTCCACGAAAGTGAGATTCCACGAGCGTGCATCTTCAATTTATTATTAACTAATTTTACGACACAATTGTGTGTGTGAACGAGGCATGTTTTTATGGCCATTTCGTTTCGGTTCGAATTTTGAAAGCGATGCTTTTGCTTTACCATGTATTTCCAGCTGTTCCATTTTCAAATCCCCAGAACCCTAATTTTGCTTTAATCCACACAATGGATGTGGTGAGATCGAACCGAAGAACTATGAATTAATATACTCTCTCTATCCCATTAATTTTGTCCCGTTTTCTTTTTGGGACGTCTCACTTATCTTGTTCCATACCTAAAATCGAAAGAAATAAGTGGACTAGAATTATTTAAATATGACCAAACTATTTTACTATATTTTTTCACCACTATTTTATACATTTACACATACTATTTTAAATTCAGCGTCCAAACATAATTGGACAAGATTAATAGGAGGCGAGTATCTCTTATCTCAATTATTAAATGACTTGAAATGAAAATTCTCAACAAGATTCCCTTATGGATAAAAATAAAAGTGATATGTATGCATAAGATTACTTTTATCTCTTAAGAGTTTAATTCCTACGTAGTTACCGATCTCTCTCTCTCTCTCTATTTATTATTTTCTAAGGCAGCAATGATGAACTCGAGAAAAGAAGTGGGGAAACTGTTGGTGTTACAGCTAGATAGTGTGTTGCTGCCGACTTCATGCATCAAAAGGAGCATTAGCATATCATGGGACTACACTTTCACCATATAAGCCAAAATGCATCTGCCTTTCTATAAAGTGTGTTCTCTTGTTTTAGTGATGGGTTTGGCTACTGCCCCACCCTTCTCTAAAATCTACTCCAACTTCGTGACGGAATCATGATTTGAAAACATTTCTTTTCTTTTGGGCTGAGAATTAAAAAAGTAGTGATACGTGGTATAAATTATTTGACTTTTTAATAGTTAAATGTGGTTTACATAATTTATACTATTTTTGAAAACGTGTTACTTCTAACGGGTATATTTACGAGTAACGAGTATTAATAATACATTGTTTAATTAATGATAGCACATGGATATAAATCATGATTTAGGGATGACAACAATGTAACACCAAACTAAGTGAGCCATGTGGCAAGAGTGAAAGCCTAAAACGAAACGATTAAAGAGATTTAAGTGCATAATAAAATCACTAAATCATGTCCATGTGCATGTGCATGAAAACGTGGGATAGAAAGTGAATTATTTTAACAGAGTACGAGCGACTTTGTCTTCCAGATTGCAAGCAAGCAACGAATCTAAAGAGCCCACAACTGCCCGCATTTTAATTTTTTAGGTGAATTATTAATTACATTTTAAATGCTCTTCAAATGCAGTACTATATACGTTTCCATATTAATGAAGTTATGAAAGGTATTTTTGAGTATTTTGAAATAAATGAAGACACATGTCAATATGTTATCGATCATTACACTCAACAACAAAACTCATTCTGAATTATATAAAGTATAAACATGGGCATAAGCTAATTTTACAAAAATAAATTAAAATAATATATTCTGCGTTACATTTCTATATTACTTTAAGCTATATATCTTCCTAAACTATTTTCTAATATTAAAATAATACAAAACTAATTTACAAAAACAAAAAACTAGAACTCAAACAGCCTTGCTACAGTCTGCTGCGCCAAACCCTACTCGTCGGTTTACCAAATCAAATTCCACCCACAGATTTCTTTGATGGAAGTTTCCGATGATGTTACTAGCGACGCCTAGCGACTCCGACCGCCCCACGGCGACGCAATGGATTCCGCCGCCGACATGGTCGAGAATTCTCACGCTACTGATCGGAATCTCGACCCCGTTGTCGAACTCAAAGGCCATGTCGCCGATCAACCGCGAGATCTCAATGGCGTTACCGTCGAAGCACATATCCAACGCGCCGCCGTAAACGTAGCCCTTCTTCAATTTGGCGCCGGCCAGCCGGACCACTTCCGCCCTCACTTTAGCGTACGCGGCGTCGACCAGAAAAGTGTACTGCGTGCCGGAGTCGATCATCGTCTGGCCGGAGCCTCCGGCGTCAGGCCGGAAAACCGCGGCGGAGATGTTCAGCTTCCTCCCGCCAATCTTGATCCCGGAGAGGCCGACGGTGTAGGCGAGGGGGTCAAAATTGGGCATGCGTTGACTCGCGGGGAAAGTCAACAGGTCAACGTATCGGAAGGTTCGAGAATTGGGGTTCCGTCCGAGGTAGAACATTCCTGTCGGATTCGCCTTGTCCTGCGCCGTCCTGATCGGAACGCAGTAGGAGAAGCTCGGCACTTTGGCTTGCGAGATGAAGGAGAGCCGGCCGCGGTTCATTCCCAAAATGCCCTCCGCGTCGGCGGACTCCTCCGCGCAGCCGAGGATTAAAGGAGGGGTACTTCGGGAAGCGGAGAAAGTGAATTTTTCTCTGACGAGATTGCCCTCCGCGAAAGTACCATCCGCGTAGAAGTAGGAGTAGTGGCAGAGGCGGTTCTGGTCGCACATGGTTGGGAGGGTAAAATCGGGAATTCGCGGCTTGCAAATAGGGTGAGTGCAGGGGAGGAGAGAGAACGAAGATGAGCGAGAGGGATCAAACGTCGTCGGAGGCGGGTTGCGGGGAGCTTTCCGGTGGCACTGAATCCAAGAAAGCTGGCTTCCCGTATCCAACACCATCTGCTGCGCCTGAGGCGGGGTCCCTATTGGGAGGGAAACAATCAGAGCCATTGAATACTTGAACGGCGACTTGTAGTTGTAATTGAACGGCGGCGATGAAGCCACACCGTTCTTACTCTGGACCACCGATGAGAGGAGCTTAGCCTTGGCACTAGCATGGTGTTTGGCAAGAGGGGATGACGTCAGTGGGAAGGAGAGAGAAAGTGGCTTCTTTTGAACTGTTAAGTGGAAAGAATTGATGAATTGTAGCATGGAAAGAAGAAGGAAAAGGGAGCTCGAGAATGCCATTTTCTTGAAAAATGGAGGTTCGGAGAGAGAGAGGGAGATGAGAGAGAGTGGGGAGTGAGAAGAAGTGTTTGCAGTGGAATGGTGTGAGGTGGGTGGATATTTAAATGGGCATATGAATGAAAGAAGAGAAGGGGATTAAGGAAACGCGGTTTCCAGAGCTTTCTCATACTTGAGTGGTTGCATCTAATAATTACCAAACAGCTACTTATCTTCTAAATGTGTCAACATGGAAGTACATTTTGGGTTGATTGACTGCATCTTTTATAATCCATTTTCACCTTATATTTTATTTATTCACTTACTATATATAAATACATTTGTTTCTGTATGTACAACAAAATCTAGTATAGTACTCCCTCCATTTTATTTAAAGAGACACATTTTTCTTATTAGACATTCCAATAGAATCGATACGTCTTTCAAAATCATAAAAATTGTATTGAAACATGTCACTTTAAACGTAACTGAGGGAGTAGTAAATAAAATCAGAAAATAGTAAACATTAAACCCTTTTTTTATTTATAATTTTGATAGACAAACAGGAAATTGGTTTTATGAGCCTCACTTATTGGAAGCATTGGGCTATTATCTTTTAGTTATATGAGATTAGTCAATCAATAATTAATTAGTTTGACTGCATTGGATAAGAATCTAGCTAGTTAGAGGACCCCTTCGATCATAGGTTTGGTTCACATACCTTAATTAAATATACGCAAAAACTTTTTCTTTTAAGAATGAAACTCGTATTCGTTACTCGACAATGAATTATATAGTCAAACTTCCGTTATATAATATGGGGTTGCAATCATAATTAAAAGAATGAGGTGGATAGGAGTGAACGATATATCGACTACATTCCATAAACTTGTTGATCAGCAGCCTTTACTTTAACTCTTGGAACCACTTTTGACTGGCTTTCGCTTTCAGAGTAATTCATTTCTCTTGTTACAGCTGTACATATTTTTGGATCCTATCTTTCAATTTAATTCTGCATTTAAATTTTTTGAATGATGTTTGTACATGTACAAACAAGGCAAAAGGGTCCTCATCTACCCCTAAAATACGAGATTGAAATACGATACAAGTGCACTAATTACTTGTCCGTCTCATTGGCATTGTAATAGCAGCCTCTGGTCTTAGCATCCCTCACCAGTTTCTTCCAAACGGAGTTACTCTTCGACAGCGTATCGCCGTTACCTAGTATGATCAAGCAGTACCTGCAGAAACAGAAGCAAAATTTGTATTAGTAACACAATGTTGATAGGCTAGGCAAGGCAAACAAGCTACCTCGCCCGAGTGAGGGCTACATTAGCCCTCTGAGGATTATCAAGAAGCCCGACGAAACCATTCGTATTGCTCCGAACTGTGGAGATGATTATCACATCTTCTTCACTGCCTTGAAACCCATCAACAGTTTTTACATTTACAGAAATGAATGAACCACTGCTGTAAGTATTTCCCAATGCTTCCTCTATGGCCAAGATCTGAGCTTTGTAGGGAGATATGCATCCAATCCCAATCTTCTTCTTGCTCTTCATACATTCTATGAGAGAGAAACATACACAAGAAGCTCTATCCATTCTCATTAGCACCCTCAAAGGAAGAACAGAAGTAGGCATGTGTGTGAACAAGCCCTTCATGCAACTAACTAATCTCCTTCTCAACACACCAAATCTTTCTGCAAAGAATGTATCAAACCTCAAAAGCTGGCTTCTTTCGCCTTCTCCGCCTTTATATTCTTCCAAGTAACATAGATAATGATCCTTGGGTTTCTCAAGGAAGGAGATCATCTCATTCACATTGCCTTTCCATCCAGTGACGGGACACGAAACACGAGCTAACTCATCGATACTATGATCAAGAAACACATCATGAAGGCCTTCTTCCTCATCTATCTTCATTCTCTCCCCATTTCCAAACAAGACTACATCTCCCAATCCGTACTTGTCGTGCTCGAGCTTGCTAGAGAGAATAATACTCATCAACCTTTTAGCCACTCCTAATACAGCAACATTTGTGGGAGCACAAATCACAGTCCTGCATTTCAATCTCAACAAGGTGAGTGCTAGTGAAGAGATTGTTTTTGTCTTCCCTGTTCCGGGTGGGCCCCATATCAGCTTCACACTACTTCTATGTCTGCATTCTGTTATTGAAACACAGCTTGAAACAGCAGCCTTTTGAGAATCATCAAGGTCAAATGATGTAATAACAGCCCTTGACATGTACATGCTAGTGCTCTCAATTTTCTTGGAGGAGCAAATTGCACAATCCTCTTCTACCTGCACAATTTAGTTTCAAAATCCATCATTAGATAACATAACAAAGATTCAAAGAAGAAATTGAGAAGCTTACATTTGGATCAATTCTAAGAACAGAGGTGATGACATTCTTGTTCCCTCCTTCACTTGAATATTTCAAAGCATTCCAAATCCGGAGGCTGGTGTTCAAGTTTGTGAGATACACAACGAAGAGTCTGCCCTCCTCGAATAATATTGGTTTGGACGACGTGATTATCATCATATGGGAGGCTTCACCAGAAGCGTGTTCGACTAAGGCAAGTGTGTAAGGTGCTTTAGGCCTATTAAAATCATTGATATGTTTCGGTTTCACATCCGTTATCGCGATCAGATCGCCAAACTGAGGTCCTTAGCTCGCCCAATTGTTGTCTCCTCTTGGTGATGTTTTCAAATGCAATCTGTAGAGAAAGTTTTCAGTTGGGTTGGATGATTTTGGTTTCTTGATTATGAGGATCTCTCAAAGTGGTGCGGAGTGGATAGCCGTCAGATTGGAATGCAGATCAGCATGAGTTTCTTCAATGAGTGGGATGATAAACGAAGTCAAGTAATGCTTTGGAGATGAAAATTTATCTGGGATTCGACCAATCTGCATGAATATATCACAATCCAAGAATAGAAGAAATTAGGCCTAAGTTTCGACTTGTTATTTTTGATAAATGTAGCATACATAACCACCGCCATTTCAACTTGAACTGAATAACTGAAATTTGAAAACTTGAACTGAATAACCGTTGAACACCAAAAGAGGTGGGACGTGGAGCACAAAATCACGGCAAGATGAATGTAAAAGAGTCCTCATCTAGCCCCACCTTTAATTCAATAAAATACGAGATTGAAATACGATGCGAAAGCACCATGCTGCCACAAAACACCTAATTTAGAACATGGACGAAGTAGTGTCATTTCCTCAACGTCATTGCTGCCAGATTGTTGGCTATCTCCTCGCATGGATCATAGCCGTTCGTATCGCTCAACCCCCTGCATCAACGAACAAGAGGCGTCATTACACACCCATTCAAACTAATCAGAAAACATGAAACACAAGACTGATTACATGTTGGCATTGTAGTAGCAGCCACGGTTCTTGGCATCTTTCACTAATTTTCTCCAAACAGAGTTACTCTTCGACAGCGTCTCGCCGTTGCCTAGTATGATCAAGCAGTACCTGCAGAAACATAAGCAGAATCCATATGCAATAAAAACACATTTCGATCACGACATGTTTTAATAGGTGGAACTGGAAAACTACCTCGCTCGAGTTAGAGCTACATTAGCCCTCTGAGGATTATCAAGAAATCCAACTTGGCCATTCATATTGCTCCGAACTGTGGAGATGATTATTACATCCTCCTCACTGCCTTGAAACCCATCAACAGTTTTTACATTCACCGAAAACGAACCGGTGTTGTAAGTCTTTACGAGTGCTTCCTCTATAGCAAAGATTTGAGCTTTGTAGGGTGATATGCACCCAACACCAACCTTCTTCTTGGACTTCATGCTTTCTATGAGAGAGAAACACAACAAGAAATAGTTAAAACTTTCCTTAGAAAAGGTAGTATAAATGTATAATGAATAGCTAGACTACCTTTATGAAGTTTGGATACTATCTTAGAGATCATTGAGACCTCTGCTTTGTTCATCAAACTGTGCCTTCTATCAGATTCTTCTTTCCCATTGGCTATATTAATGAAAGAATACGTTCCGAATTCGCAGAATTTTCTCTCATAAGCTGCATCAGTGACATTGGAGCCATTCGTAATCCGGTTTTGATAAAATTCCTTGTTCGGAAACAAGCTTATGGAGGGATGCATTCTATACTGAACATTGAGAAGATGCTTGCTGTGTCCTAATCTCACAAGCCTCTCGAATAAGCTTCTCCCAAACGACGCCTTCTGGCATATCTATCCATATTAACAAACAAATTATTAAGGTTGAAATATATATAAACTAAACTTGGTTTTTTGATTTACAAACCTTGCTCGTGACCATTGCAGGGAGCTGCTTCTCGTCTCCAACAAGTACAGCATGGCGGACGCCGGGGAGTTGCAGGGGAATCGAAGATTCACATTCTTTGACCTGTGCAGCTTCATCAACGATCACTAGCTCTACTGGTCTCATTTCTTTCACTAGGTACAAATTCGAGGAACTCGAAACAGTGCAGAAGATTAACAAAGCTTTACTCAGGCAGAAGTTATCGATCGAATCATACTTGGTGATTTCTGGGACTGAATAGATTCCACTGAGGGATCTCAGTATCTCCAAACACTCCACTTTTCTCCTCCTTACTTCTTCATTGTGGTCTAGTCTGTTCCGCAGCAAAACATCAAGTTTCGACAGCTTACGCGAAGCTCTATCCATCTTCTCCACCACCATCAACGGAAGCACGGAGGTAGGCATGTTGCCGCACAACCCGTTTATGCAGCTCGCTAGCTGTCTCCTCAACGCGCCAAATCTATTTGCAAAGAATTCCTCAAACGTAAACAGCACCGCTGCCTTGCTCGTTTTCTCGCCTTCGTCTTTATGTTCTTCCACATAACGTAGGTACTGATTGTTGGCGTTCTCAAGGAAGGTGATCGTCTCATTAACACTCGCTTTCCATCCAGTCACGGGGGACAATACGCGAGCCAGCTCACATCGTGAAGGTTTTCATGCTCACCGATCTTCATTCTATGGTCGTTTCCAAACAGAAGTACGTCTCCCAATCCTTACTTCTCGTGCTCGAGGTTGCTAGTCAGGATACTCATCAGCCTTTCAGCCTCTCCTAATACAGCAACGTTTGTGGGAGCACAAATCACAGTCCTGCATTTCAATCTCAACAAGTTGAATGCTAGTGAAGAGATTGTTTTCGTCTTTCCTGTCCCGGGTGGGCCCCATATCAGCTTCACACTACTTCTATGTATGCATTCTGTTAGTGAAACACAGTTCGAAACAGCAGCTTTCTGGGAGTCATCAAGGTCAAATGATGTAATAATGTTTCTTGCCGTAGTCATACTAGTACTGCTTTTACCATTCTTGATGGAGCAAACAGAGCAGTCCTCTTCCATCTGCATAATGTAGTTTTAAAATATGATTATTAATCAGAAGTCTAATGTAAGATAATTAACATAGCAAGTAAGCAAAATCTTACATCCGGATCAGTTCTAAGCACAGAGGCGATGATATTCCAATTCCCTCCTTCGCCGGAATTCAAAGCATTCCAAATCCGGAGGTTGGTGATCAAGTTTGTAAGACACACAACGAATAGTCCGACCCGGCTTACACCTTCCTCCGAAACTATTTGTTTGGACGACCGGATTCTTATAGGCTGATTAGCTTCACTAGAAACGCGTTCAACTAAAGCAAGAGTGTAAGGTGCTCTAGGCCGATTCAAATCACTGATACATTTCGGTTTCACATCCGTTAACGCAATCAAATCCCCAAACTGAGGTTCGTACCTCGCCTTACTGTTCTCCCCGTTTGCTGATGTTTTCAAATGCAATTCGTAGAGCAAGTTTTCATCATCATGATGTGTAGGGCGCGCTATCGTTTGGAAATGCAATTCGTAAACCAGTTTCTTGATTTTGTGGATCGCACAGACCGGTGCGGAATGCAGAGCCGTCAGATTGGAGCGAAGATCAGCATGTGTTTCTTCAACGAGTGGGATCATAAATGACGACATGTAATGGTTTGGAGACGAGAATGTGTCTAGGATTCGATCAATCTGCATGCATTAATTACACTTCAGCTATAATTAAGTTTGGAAATATGAAGAACGCAACAAGGATATGTTTCATTTTCATACCTTATCCTTATAAAGAGATTCATTCATGATATCAGCGATAGACCATGAGAATATGAAATCAGTTAAGTATGGAGTTACATGTTTCTTCATCTTCGTCGAGTACTCCATGAACAAATAGGGCCAATGTACTCTCTCTCTCTCTCTCTCTCTCTCTCTCTCTCTCTCAGTATCTCTCTGTGGTGTGTTTGTGTGTAGGACAAAATGGGGAAGTTGAGAGCTGATATTAAGAAGGAAAATGGAATCCTTCTTGGGAAGCGATGTGATGTAAAACCTCAAGAGTCTCTCCTTCACATGGATTGCAATGTAAAAAAATTTAAAATTCTATGCAGACTCTTGGTATTTCGCGCGTCATTTCACTGTAGAATGTATTAACATTATACTCCCAAAGTCCCACATTTTTTGTTCAATTTCATAGAATAATAAATCATTACGAGTAGGGGCGGATCATGATTTATTGTTCTAGGGCGGCAAAATATTCGAATACGTGTGTCCCTATTCAGGGTATCGGGGGCGGAGCCCACGAGAATTTTTTTTGGGGCGTTTATTTTTTACTTTGATCTAACTATACTTACTGTTTCGGACTTATTTAAGGATTTTATATTTTCTTCTATCAATATCCGTTAAATATTGTTTGTATTTTATACGAAAAATATAGTGTCAAACCCTATTTTGATAAGGCCTATGATTTAGTTAGGGGATATTTGGAAGAATAACAATCTCTAATTTAGGAATAAATCAAGTATATAAAAGATAAAGTTTTTTCATTTAATTTTGCTCAAAAGATAATTATATAAGTATTTAAAAAAAATAGATGTTTTAAATTCCAAGTTCTAAAGGTCCACTAAAATTAGTGGCACTCAATTCTACATTCTTTTAATTTTTACAAAATTAATGCTTACATTCACATCAATTCTTAACTTTTGCTTGAATTAGGGTGACAAATTCAAAAAAATTAGGGGGTCGAATTCAAAAATTTAAGTGGAACAACAATATGATTAACTAAAAATTGATAGCAACTCGTAGTATTATACGAATGTTTGGGGGGCGGTCGCACCCACTTGCCACCCTTTAAATACGAACGCCACTGATTACAAGCACTTTATTTGAAGACTCAACATCTCTACACACAACTAACAACTCTCCCAAAATACATTGCCCAAAAGAAATGAAATAAGAATTATGGGACGGATTGAGTATTATATTAAGTTGACCATAATAAGATTAAACACTAAATCAACTTTATCAACTACTCCCTCCGTCTCACTCCAATTGTCCAATTTCTTTTCAGCACGGAGATTAAAAAAATTGATGGTTGTGTGTAAACGAGTAATAAAATAGTATGAATCCACTAACTTATATAGAGTATTGTTTTACTAAAAAGGTAAGTGGACAATTTGAATATGACAACCCGAAAATGAATACTGGACAATTAGAATGGAATGGAGAAAATATTTAGGTAGAAATGAGAATATCAAGTACACCAGTAAAATGTAGAAAGATAAATCTTAATGAATTGAGGATTTTTTACTCGCGCTTCTACTGCAGTTATGTGGCTAGAAATTTTTTGTTTTTTTAAAAACCTCAAGATTAATGTATTTAGCAACAAGCATAAGAAAGTCTTCGGAATTGTTTAAAGCTGGAGCTTATAGATAAGTATTTAAGTTGTTTTAAGTTATCGATTTAATAATTTGTAGGTATTTGCTAATAAGTGCTGAAAGTGGAGAAAATAATATTTAGAAATGCTGCTCATAGCAGTAGCTTATTTATCATTTTTAAATAAATTATCTATTTTGTTGCTAATATTATAAAATAATTGTAATTTATGATAAATAAATAAAATTGAGAAATTAATCATATTTATATTCATTTTTACTTTATAATTTCGATCTCAATATTATAAAATATTAAATTAATTTATTTAATATATGTAAATTTATATTATATCACATTGATATTTTTGGTTATTGAAGAAGAAAACTTTACAGGAAAAAGAAATTTGGAATTAAATATACTTTAGGGTCCGTTTGGTTGTCCGGAAAGTAAAGTTTACAAGGAATATGATTTTGAATAATATGATTATGTGGAAAATAATTTAGGAAAGTAAAATTATTAGGAAATATAATTCCGTGAAATATAGTTATGAGGAACATATATTACTTGCCCTGCTTGGAAAATGCGAGGAAATTTTTTAAATTTTAAATTTCTTAAATTTTATTTAATCTTATTTAAAATAAATTAATAAGTTAATTAAGATATATAAGAAATTAACAACAAATCTCCTTTGAAGCCGATTATGGCCTCCGGCACCGTTGTCGCACACAACCCAATTGAGGATTAATTATTGTCTATTAATGACTGTTAATTATGGGGGTGTCGAAATGACGATAATAACGTTAGCCGAGGCAAGAGTTGGACTCTTTCTCCGCAAGACGATAATGCTCCGCTACTCGGTGCAAGCGGTCTATAGCACTCGTCTCCAAGATACAACGGCTTATCAATTACGAGTAGTTTCACTACTTCTCGTAATTCCGGCGAACTACTTGGTATTTGGGACTAAGGAAATGGAATTAATCTAAATGTATGTGATAAAAGGGACATAAAAGAAAATAAAAAAGAATAAACTTCTTTTCTTGGTGTTTTTTCTCGGTTGGATTAGTTGTCTATTTATAGACTTTGATAAGTCCATTCATGAAGGGACACACTTCTATGAAAAGGTAGTAACGTGTGCATGCGTCCATTCCCTCATGAAGCTATGCAACCATTCAACTATGCATGTGCATGCAACTATTAATGTGAAATAATGTCTCACCAAAGAAACCATGCAACGTTATGTAACATGCAACGTGGCTCCTCACCAACGTACAACATGCCAACGTACAACATGCTATGCAATGTTTCGAATGATTTTTCCAACCGACGTGTCTCGTGTATTTTCACAAGTTTCAAATTTAATAATCTAATTTTAAATCTAACAATCCCCCACATTAGATTATTAAATGCAAATGCAAAATGTTATGCAATTCCTTAGTCCCAATGACCTATTATTGCATCAGGATAGGTAGTTTTTTGCTTTGAACCTTCCTTAGTATAATGTTATCGGATTTACTCGCTGCTCGGTGAACGCGATGTCTTGAACCGGTCAGCTTTTGTGTAAACCAAGACAATAACATATACAAAATAATAGATACAATATCTTTCGTTCTCACGTTGTGTCCATTTTGGCCTTGGGCCATATCTTGGATTCATAAGTGTTTTTCTATTTGAAGCGGCCACACTTCTCACTTATATAGGTGATCTCCTAATAAGAGTATCCTGTCATACTCCACCAATAAGACTATAGGAATCATTAAAAGCTTATAGCTTACCCTTTTACCACAAGCTACAGGTTTGCACTTGGAGCAGCTTCGAGAATGGATTTTTAGTTGTGTTTCCAAGTGCACAACTTGAACATTCTTAACTTAGTTGTCTCTTTGAACCATGTTCATGGGATCTCCAATTATCATGGTAGAGTTACCATTAAGAGCGTTCTTTTAGTGTGGATTTTAATCCCATTCCCCTAACTGCATTGTACAATTGATCACGATTAATACCTTTAGTAAACGGATCCGCAATATTGTCTTTTGACTTCACATAGTCAATACATATTATTCCACTAGTGATCAATTGTCTAATGGTATTATGTCTTCGACGAATATGTCGAGACTTACCATTATACATACTACTTTGTGCTCTCCCTATTGCAGACATACTATCACAATGTATTAAAACGGGAGGCACGGGTTTTTCCCAACAAGGAATGTCCTCTAAGAAGTTCCGTAACCATTCGGCTTCTTCGCCAGCTTTGTCTAGAGCAATGAATTCCGATTCCATTGTAGACCGAGCTATACAAGTCTGCTTAGAGGATTTCCATGACACTGCTCCTCCACCTATGGTAAACACAAAACCACTTGTGGACTTGGAATCTTTTGTGTCGGATATCCAATTTGCATCACTATATCCTTCTAATACAGCGTGATACCTTGTGTAATGCAGACTATGAGTTAAAGTATGCTTTAAATACCTTAGAACTCTATTTAGTGCGGTCCAATGATCCTTTCCATGATTACTTGTGAACCGGCTTAACTTGCTTATTGAATATGCTATGTCGGGCCTTGTACAATTTGCTAAGTACATTAGGCTTCTAATGACCCTAGCGTAGTCCAATTGATAAATTGGATCTCCTCGATTTTTGGCTAAGTGTAGGCTTAAATCTACTGGGGTCTTAGCCGGAGGTAGATCAAAAGCATTGAATTTCTTAAGCACATTCTCTACATAGTGAGATTGTGATAAAGTAATTCCTTCGGATGTTCTCGAGATCTTAATCCCTAGAATTACATCAGCTATTCCCATATCTTTCATGTCGAACATTCTTTTTAACATTGCTTTAGTATTCATAATTATATTATGATTACTTCCCATAATAAGCATGTCATCAACATACAGACATATAATGACAAAGTTGTCATATGTGCCTTTAATGTACACGCACTTGTCACACTCGTTTATTTTAAAACCATTTGATAACATAACATGATCAAATTTCTCATGCCATTGTTTGGGAGCTTGTTTAAATCCATATAATGACTTAACAAGTTTACAAACTTTCTTTTCTTGTCCGGGAATAACAAACCCTTCAGGTTGTTCCATGTATATTTCATCTTCTAAATCTCCATTTAGAAATGTCGTTTTAACATCCATTTGATGTATCTCAAGGTTGTGTAAAGCAGCAATGGCAATTAGCGTTCTTATGGAGGTTATCCTCGTTACGGGAGAGTATGTATCAAAATAATCATACCCTTCCTTTTGCTTGTAACCCTTGGCTACTAGCCGTGCTTTATACTTGTCAATAGATCCATCGGCCTTATATTTCTTCTTTAGGATCCATTTGCATCCTAAAGGTTTACAACCGGGAGGAAGGTCAACAATCTCCCAAGTGTGATTGTTCATAATTGACTCAATTTCACTATTGATCGCTTCTCTCCATAGAGGAGCATCAGGACTTGACAATGCAGCCTTGATTGTTTGTGGTTCATCTTCTAATGAATAGACTACAAAGTCTGGACCAAAAGACTTTGCTATTTTCGCTCGTTTTCCTCGTCTTGATTCTGGTATTGACCCATCACTTTGGTCAATCTTTTCTAGTGAGCTTTCTTCATGAGTTCGTTTCTTAGAACTCACATCATTCTTTTCTTTCTTAGGGAATATAGATTCGAAAAAGACAGCATTTCTGGATTCTATAATCATTCCCTCATTTATGTCGAGTATTTCCGACTTATGTACCAAAAACCTATATGCGCTACTATTGCTTGCATATCCTATGAAGATGCAATCAATAGTTTTAGGTCCTAGCTTTACTTGTTTAGGTTTAAGTACTTCAACTTTTGCTAGGCACCCCCACACTTTAGTGTATTTGTAGGATGGTTTCCTACCTTTCCATAGTTCATATGGAGTTTGATCTTGTTTCTTTGAGGGTAACTTATTTAAAATTTTATTTGCCGAAAGAATAGCTTCCCCCCACATGTTATGCGCTACTATTGCTTGCATATCCTATGAAGATGCAATCAATAGTTGTAGGTCCTAGCTTTACTTGTTTAGGTTTAGGTACTTCAACTTTTGCTAGGCACCCCCACACTTTAGTGTATTTGTAGGATGGTTTCCTACCTTTCCATAGTTCTTATGGAGTTTGATCTTGTTTCTTTGAGGGTAACTTATTTAAAATTTTATTTGCCGAAAGAATAGCTTCCCCCCACATGTTATGTGGTAAGCCCGAGCTTATCAACATAGCATTCATCATTTCTTTTAATGTTCTATTCTTTCGTTCAACAACACCATTTGATTGTGGTGAATAAGGTGCAGTTGTTTGATGGATAATGCCGTTTTCACGACAAAAGTCCGCAAAAGGTGCAACATATTCACCGCCTCGATCACTTCGGATCATTTTGATCTTGGTGTTGAGTTGATTCTCAACTTCGTTTTTATAGCTTTTGAAAGCATCGAAAGCTTCGTCTTTGCTTCTCAAAAGATATACATAACAAAATCTTGTGCAATCATCTATAAATGCTATGAAATAATTCTTTCCACCTCTAGTTTGCACAAGTTTTAAGTCGCATAGATCGGTGTGAATTAATTCAAGAGGTGTAGTCGTTCTTTCCACCGAATGGAAAGGCTGTTTAGCCATTTTTGCTTCAACACAAATTTCACACCTTGAATGTTTGTCAATTGACATTTTTGGCAACAATTCTAAATTCACTAATTTTCTTAGTGTATTTAGATTTACATGTCCTAATCTATCATGCCATAAATTAGGAGACTCAGTCAAGTAAACAACGGGGATCTTTTTATTTTCACGGATAGCATTTACATTGATACAATTCAGCTTAAAAAGGCCGCTATCCACATAGTCTTTTCCTATAAATTGTCCATTCTTGGACAGTACAACCTTATCCCCCTCATCTCTTTGCGTTTATGCTTGAGATAGTTCTTGAAATCCTTCCACATAGGTGGTAGTTTCTCGATCACAGTTGCAACTTGAAATGATTCAGAAAGGACCATACATTCGGCAAGTATATCATGTATGATCAATTGAATCTCTTGCACTTGTTCGACTACAGTTTTGGCATCCACCATCTTGTAGTCTAAGAATCGTCCAACGACGAACTTCTTTAGACCGGCATCTTCGGTCTTGTATTTTATCTCCAAAGAGTCCCACAATTCTTTCGACGTCTTTGCAGTCGAGTAGACACTATAGAGAGTGTCGTCAAGTCCATTTAGGACATAGTTGCGACATATGTAGTCGCTGTGAGACCATGCATCATACGCTATGTGTTTCTGCTCATCAGTTTCATTTTCCCCCATAATTGGAGGTGATTCTTTCAAGAATCGAGATAAATTTAAAGTAGTTAAATAAAACAGCATTTTAGATTGTCAACGCTTAAATTCAGAACCTGAGAATTTTTCCGGCCTTTCCGCATGCACAGGGGCGCTTGGAATCTGATTGTTCGTTGCTGTTGCAAAATTCGGCGGCATGTTACTACTGCTTGTCGTTACTTGGACAAGGGGATCGGGTACATCACTGCTACTTGTCGTCATCTCTTCAACACAATTATCGTCATGCATTGATGGATAGACGCATGCATTATTAATCATGCATGGCTTCGTAAAGGTTGTGATGATTCAATAAAGCGTCTCTTTGCCTCTTTGATTAACAAAGCATTGTGTCTCTTTAAGAAAAGGCATCTCATGCTATAAATTACGGGGGTGTCGAAATGACGATAATAACGTTAGCCGAGGCAAGAGTTGGACTCTTTCTCCGCAAGACGATAATGCTCCACTACTCGGTGCAAGCGGTCTATAGCACTTGTCTCCAAGATACAACGGCTTATCAATTACGAGTAGTTGCACTACTTCTCGTAATTTCGGCGAACTACTTGGTATTTGGGACTAAGGAAATGGAATTAATCTAAATGTATGTGATAAAAGGGATATAAAAGAAAATAAAGAAGAATAAACTTCTTTTCTTGGTGTTTTTTCTCGGTTGGATTAGTTGTCTATTTATAGACTTTGATAAGTCCATTCATGAAGGGACACACTTCTATGAAAAGGTAGTAACGTGTGCATGCGTCCATTCCCTCATGAAGCTATGCAACCATTCAACTATGCATGTGCATGCAACTATTAATGTGAAATAATGTCTCACCAAAGAAATCATGCAACGTTATGTAACATGCAACGTGGCTCCTCACCAACGTACAACATGCCAACGTACAACATGCTATGCAATGTTTCGAATGATTTTTTCAACTGACGTGTCTCGTGTATTTTCACAAGTTTCAAATTTAATAATCTAATTTTAAATCTAACAATGACCAAATTAGAATATATTTGCCATATGGGTTGCTTCTAAAGCCTAGTCTCCTCAGTTTTATTCTTAGGCCTCTAGTTTCTTTGGCTAGGGTTTAATTATTATTGTGATAACAACTTTCATCACTATGACTAAAAGTACAGTAATACGTATATTCTCATAAACCACCGATGCATAAAAATACCTTCACAAATCACAAACAATTGCAATCTCTGGAATCGATTATGAAATTTGTGCATATTGAAAAATATATTAATGATAAAAAAAAAAAATAGTTTGATATGAACCGTAATTGGGAGAAAGATGATACGAACTACACATGGGGAAGAGATGACCGGCGTGCCTTTTGTTGTGAAAGACTTGTTTGAAATTTCTTGTGAAATATCGATATATATATGTTGTTTAAGGGAGTCGATATATAAATTCCCAGCATTGTGGAAAAAGATTAACTAACATATGATAGAGAAAAAGAATCCTCGAATATCTACTTTCCTAATTTTCCTAATTTTTAGGATTCATTTTACTTTCCCTAATTTTATTAAAATTAAACCAAACACAAGATTTTTAATTTCCGAAATCAGATTACTTTCCTATTTCTACCAAACATATAAATTTAAAAATTGGAATCAAATTACTTTCCTGTGGTAGAATTGGTGCAAACCAAAAAGGCGGGTTAAAGGTTATTTTAGAATTTTACAAATTTAATCAAAAAAAATTAACATGCCACAAACTATAAGCAGAAGCTCAATTAACAACTTATGAAAAAGCTCTAAAATTGGTAGAAAATATAAAAACTACAGCTTAAAGCTGTGTTTCTACACGCCAAAATTCATTTTTAAACTATAAGCCTTGAAACATAAAATATTTCAAACGCCCCTTCATCAACTATTGATTATTGAGAACCCAATGCCCAAATATATGTAAATTCACCTTGTGCTTGGGTCAAACTTGTTTGATTTAAGGATCCGTTTATACAATTACTAATAAATTGCGAATTAATCCATATCATGCAAAATAAATAAATAGCACTAATATTTAAATGTTTTATAAAAGTTGTATCATTGTATGGCACTCGATATCTTGCTATCTACTCCATTTAATTAATATACTTTGCTTTTGTTTAAGTCAATTTAAATCCACTCGTTTCCCTCAAAATTCAACCATAAATCAAATTTCACCTCAAATATATGCAAAAACAATCTACATCAGACAAAAGAGGTGCAACGTTGAGCTCAAAATCACGCCAAGATGAATGTGAAGAGAGTCCTCATCTAGCCGCAGCTCAACCCGATTGCCCGCCCCTACTACACGGTATATAATAAAATACGAGACTGAAATACAAGACAAATTAATGCACTAAGCTGCTACATTACTACGTACACCTAATTTATAACATCATCCCTCAAAACGGTTGCTGCTAGTTTGCTGGTTATCTCTTCGGATGGATCAGAGCCTTCACCAATCCTCGGAACCACCATCTCCCTGCATCAACAAACAAAGCACGTCATCACACAGCCATCCATACACTGATCAAGAAACATGAAACACAAGAAACATAAGTACTTTTTTATCTCGTTGGCATTATAATAGCAGCCACGGTTCATGGCATCCGCCACCAGTTTCTGCCAAACACAGCCGCTCTTGGACAGCGTCTCGCCATTGCCTAATATGATCAAGCAATATCTGCAGAAACACTTATATGAAAATTACACTCGCACACATTTTGATCACGACATGCGTAGGCAAACTACCTTGCGCGAGTGAGGGCTACATTAGCCCTCTGTGGATTGTCAAGAAACCCAACTTGGCCATTCATATTACTCCAAACTGTAGAGATGATTATTACATCCTCCTCACTCCCTTGAAACCCATCAACAGTTCTTACATTTACAGAAAATGAACCGTTGTTGTAAGTCTCTCCGAGTGCTTGCTCTATAGCAGAGATCTGAGCTTTGTAGGGCGATATGCAACCAACCCCAACCTTCTTCTTGGACTTCATACATTCTATGAGAGAGAAACACAACAAGAAATAGTTAAAACTTTCCTCAGCAAAGGTAGTATAAATAAATGTGTAGTGAATAGCTAGACTACCTTTATGGAGTTTGGATACTATCTTAGAAATCATTGAGACCTCTGCTTTGTTCATCAAACTGTGCCTTCTATCAGATTCTTCTTTCCCATTGGCTATATTAATGAAAGAATACGTTCCGAATTCGCAGAATTTTCTCTCATAAGCTGCATCAGTGACATTGGAGCCATTCGTAATCCGGTTTTGATAAAATTCCTTGTTTGGGAACAAGCTTATGGAAGGATGCATTCTGTACTGAACATTGAGAAGATGCTTGATGTGTCCTAATCTCACAAGCCTCTCGAATAAGCTTCTCCCGAACCGCGCCTTTTCGCATATCTATCAATAATACCAAACCATTAACAATAGAAATATAAGACAATTCTTGAAGTGTTTTTTTTTTTTTTTTAAATTTACAAACCTTGCTTATCACCATTGCAGGAAGCTGCTTCTCATCTCCAACAAGCACAGCATGGCGGACGCCAGGAAGCTGCAGGGGAATCGAAGATTCACATTCTTTAACCTGTGCAGCTTCATCTATGATCACTAACTCTATTGGTGTCATTTCTTTCACTTGGTACAATTTGGAGGAGTTTGAAACTGTGCAGAAGATCAAGCAAGCATTCTTCAGACACAAGTTCTTGATCTTATCATACTTTTTCAGTTCCGGTACTATGTAGATTCCACTGAGGGATCTCATTACCTTCAAACACTTCAATCTCCTCCTGCAAAACTCATCATTCTTTCCTATTCTCTGATTTCTAGTCAATATACCACGCACCAAAGCTTCTAGAACCGACAGCATACGACAAGCTCCTTCCATTTTCTCCACCACCATCAGAGGAAGCACAGAAGTAGGCAAGTTCCTGCACAACCCTCTAATGCAACTGACCAGCCTATTCTTCAATGCAGCAAATCTATTTGCAAAGAACTCCTCATACGTGAGCAGCACCGTGGGCTGTCCTCTTTCGCCTTCTTGGCCTTTATGTTGTAGCCGGTAATGTCGAAACTGCCCCTTGGGGCTGTGGAGGAAGCAGATCATCTCATTCGCATTGGCTTTCCATCCGGATGCCGGCGACAAAGCACGTGCTAGCTCTGTAACACGATGATCAAGAAACGCATCGTGTAGCTCTCTGTGCTCATTAATCATCATTCTTTTGCTGTTTCCGAACAGAACTACATCTCCGAATCCGTACGTCTCGTGCTCGAGCTTGCTAGTGAGGATACTCATCAACCTTTTCGCCACTCCTAATACAGCAACGTTTGTGGGAGCACAAATCACGGTCCTGCATTTCAATCTTAACAAAGTGAATGCTAGTGAAGAGATTGTTTTCGTCTTTCCTGTCCCGGGTGGGCCCCAAATCAGCTTCACACTACTCCTATGTCTGCATTCTGTTAGTGAAACACAGTTTGAAACAGCAGCCTTTTGAGAATCATCAAGATCAAATGATGTAGTAACTTCTCTTGCCATAGCCATATTACTGCTCTCAGCATTCTTGGAAGAGCAAATACTACAATCCTCTTCCACCTGCACAGTATATATGTTTGAATAAAATCCCATCTTTAAAACTTTAATGTAAGATAACATAGAAAATTAAGAAGAAACTCTTACATTTGGATCAAGTGTAAGAACAGAGGTGATGATATTCTTGTTCCCTCCTTCACCGGAATTCAAAGCATTCCAAATTCTGAAGTTGGTGTTCAAGTTTGTAATACACACAACAAATAGTCTGGCTCCCTTTCCCTTTCCGAATAATATCGGTTTGGAGGAGGTGATTGTCATCTTCGTACGAGAAGCGCGTTCGACTAAGGCGAGTGTGTAAGGTGCTTTATGCCTACTCAAATCAGTGATGCATTTGGGAATAACATCTGCCAATGCAATCAAATCGGCATACTGAGGTTCATATCTCAAGCTATTATTCTCTCCCTTTGTTTTCAAATGCAGTTTGTACAGCAAGCTTTCAGCTTGATCACGTAATCCTTTTGGTTTCTTGATGGTGAGGATCTCACGAGCCGGTGCAGAGTGGATAGCCGTCAGATTGGAACGCAGATCAGCATGAGTTTCTTCAACGAGTGGGATCATAAATGAAGTCAAGTAATGCTTTGGAGATGAAAATGTCTCTGGGATTGGATCAATCTGCATGCAAATTAAATTACAATCCAAGTATAGTAGAGATATTTATTAAGAATGCAAGAATCGTAGTTTTCATACCTTGTCCTTGTAAAGATCTTCATTCATGATATCAGCTATAGACCAAGAAAATATGAAATCGGTTAAGAGTGGAGTTTTGTCTTCTTTCTTCTTCGTTGTCGAACCCATGATCTTCAATCAACACAGTTACACAAATCCCAGCTTTTGTTTCAGATTTCTTCAACTGCTTTATTTAGACCCTTTTGCATTCTCTCTCTGTGGTTTAAGACAAAAATTGGGAAGTTGAGAAGCTCATTTATCTTTGGGAACTGGTAAGTGATGTGATGGAGGAATAGTTCTACTGCGATTTTCTTTTGATAATTGTTGGCAACTTGCATGAATTGCATGAGATTTGCACTATAAAGAAAATTAAAATTCTACGCGACTCTTGGCATTTCAATTTTCAACCGTCATTTTCAATAATTATTGCATAGGAAGATAAAAAAATTAAAAGGGGGGGGGAAGGGGGGGGGGGGGGGGGAGGGGGGGGGGGGGGGGGAAAGGGCCCGCCGCCCCCCCCCCCCCCGGCCGGCGCGGGGGGGGGGGGCCGGCCCGCGCGCCGGGCGCGCGGGGGGCCGGGGGGGGCGGCGGGGGGGGGGGGGGGGGGGGGGGGGGGGGGCCCCCCCCCCCCCCCCCCCCCCCCCCCCCCCCCCTTTTTTTTTTTTTTTTTTTTTTTTTTTTTTTTTTTTTTTTTTTTTTTTTTTTTTTTATTAATTTTTTTCTTTTTTTAATCTTCTTCCTCTCCTCTCTTTTTTTTTTTAATTTCCTCCTCTTTTCTTTTTTTTTTTTTTTTCTTTCCCTCCTTCTCTTCTTCCCTCCTTCTTTAAAAAAAATAAAAAATTTTGTTTTTTTTTTGTTTTTTTTTTTTTTTTGTTTTTTTTTTTTTTTTTTTTTTCTTTTTTTTTTTTTTTCAAAAAAAAATTGAATATAAATATTTATCAATTAATGCTCCTTCCATCTCATTCATCTTGCAACATATTTTTTTTCGGACCGTCTCACTCATCTTGCAATGTTTTTTAAAATAGAAAAAAAAAATGAGTGAATCACAATCATTCTAAATAAGTGGATCTATTATCTTTTATTTTACACCACTACTTTACACATTTACCCCATTATCTTAAAATTCGCACTAAATTTCAAATGTTGTGAGTGAGACGGAGAAAGTATTTTTTATATGAAAAACATCTTAATTATAAATCCACCTTGTGCTTGGTCACAAACTTGTTTGATGCATGTATCCGTTTATACAAATAGTAACTAATTATATATTCAATTAATTCACATGATCAAGAAAAAGTACTCCTTCCGTCCCACAATTGTTGTCCCTCTTTTCTTTTCGGGACGTCCCACAATTGTTGTCCACTTTCCTTAAATAGCAAATTATTACACACACTTTAGTTGAGGGCTCCACCATCTTACTCACAACCAGTCACTCTCCTAAATTCTCGTGCCAAAAAGAAAAGGAATAAGAATTGTTGGACGGAGGGAGTATATGTTTACATACTGATATGATGTTAAAATAGCATCATTTAATTTAAAGAAGACATCATTATATTTTAACATGAGAGATAATCCCACTAATTTATCGCAAATTTTCCTAGGAAAACTCATAGTAGGCATTTATGTGTTTGCTAGCTACAAGCGTGAGACTCACGTATAATAATAATATTGGTGATATTCGAACTTATAACTTTCAGTTAAACAATTGATTGTTTTTAAATTGTACTTAATTTATTCCTAGCAAATTAAACAATTAAATTATCGAAACAACTCAAATTATATTTAATATTAGATATAATTCCACTTCTTTATCACAAAATTTACTAGGAAAATTCGTAGTAGATAGGTATTTATGTGTTTGCTAGTTACAAGCCATATTAATAATATTTGTGAGACTCAAATTTATAAGTTGTAGCTTAATTTATTCCTTGCAAGTTAAACAGTTAAATTATCGAAACAATCTCTACCCTCTCAAGAATCAATCTCGAGGCTGACGATGCCGTTAAACCCAAAACTGATTTCAAAACTTGAGCTGAATAACTGCTAAACCGCGCAACCGTAAATCCCCTCTCCCAGCTCCAAATTCTACAAAATATGCCAAAAGATGAGATCAAGAAAACAGAATGGCTACTCTGGTTCTTGAACCTCACTCCAATTGGAGCACAACTCCCAAATACTACGACTTCTACAGTTTCGCCGCCTCCGGCTGCCCCATCACCCTCACCGGCCCATTTCGCGACAACGTCCGCCGCTTCCTCCAGGAATGCGCGGAGCTCGACCACAATCTCAGCGGCATGCCGGTTTGGCGCACTTTATTGGTGTACGAGAGTAAGGTGCTTCCCCTTTACACCATTGAAGAAGATGTGCACCATTCTTCCGATCGGCCGTTCTGCAACCACTGCCGCTCCGTAGGTCAGTTCTGATTTTACAAGCCTTTTGTTTTCTTGAAATCTGAATTGGGTTTTGGAGGGTTCCGAACAAATTCGTCCATTTCTTGTGTTTACTAGGGTGGAGCCATCACTTCGTATCGAGAAGGAAGTACCATTTGATCATTCCGGCGAATGATGAGTGGGATGGTTGGATGGATGATGGCGTTCTTGATCTACAGACCCATCTCTTGCACGGTATGATTCACTGCAATGGGTTGGGCCATTTGGTCTGTATAAATGGTATTGAAGGGGGTTCGAGTTTCATCCATGGTAAAGAAACTATGGATCTTTGGGACCGCATTTGTATGACTCTTGATGTGAGGTAAGTGGAATATGTAACTAGAGTAAGTCTTGATTTTTCTTTAATCTCTTGAGTTTTTGTTATTGTTGTGCTGGTTGATAAGTGAGTTTGAGTTGAGTGATTTGAGAATTGTTTCAAATGAATTTAATTTGAGTTGTAGCCTCTCAGAATGGGATGAGAATAAGATGAAATTATAGTGATTTGAGAAGTGTTAAAAAATGAATTAGGTGTGAATTGTAGCCTCTCAGAATGGGATGAGATTAAGGTGAAATTGTAGTGATTTGGGAAGTGTTTCATATGAATTTGGCATGAATTGTAGCCTCTCAGCATGGAATGAGGTTAAGGTGAAATTATAGTGATTTGAGAGGTGTTTTTTCAAATGAATTTGGTGTGAATTGTAGCCTCTTAGATTGGGATGAGATTAAGGTGGAATTACAGGAAAATAGAAAATGACTAGTGCTTAACTTTTTGTAGGCAAGTTACAGTGGAAGATTTGTCAAAGAAGCACAAAATGGACCTAAGGTTGCTCTATGGAGTCGCTTATGGGCAATCCTGGTTCGGTAAATGGGGATATCGGTTCATGAATGGGAGTTTTGGTGTGAAGGAGCATAACTATGAAATAGCAATGGCTCTTCTCAGCTCCATTGAGCTTGATCGAGTCATCAAAGATAATACATGCTCGGCTATCAAACAGATAGTCCATCATTATAGAAATATGAGTGTCACAAGTTTAGTTACAATTAGAGACTTATTCAGCTTCATGCTTACTCTAAAGTTGACAACTCCAACTTACACTGAAGTTGCCTTCTCCACCCCTACTAGAAGATGTTCGTTGAAATTCCCTAAACTTCCTCTCAGAAGCACCCAATTTAAAAAGGAAAAACCCACAAAGTTGAAGAAGTTTTCCTGTGTTGCTGCTAAGATGGACAGCAGATGGCCAGTTAGAAGACTCGAGCACGTTGCAGAGGTCATAGTCGAAGCGCTCAAGGAAAAGAGAGCATTAAACAATGCTTGCAGTAGTGGAATGACAAGGCAAGAGGCCCGTGATGCAGCACGTCTCCATGTTGGTGATACCGGGTTGATAGATCATGTCCTAAAGGCAATGAATAATGTAGTCGTCGGGAACTGCATTGTTTGTCGTTCAGTGAACAGAGCGACTAAGATTCTTGAGTATACTATTCAAGATTACAATCATTCAAAAGTTGAAGGGCCAATTTCGACATGTAGTTTTAGTTCCGGAAGAGATGTTTACTATGATGTTTTCTATCTGTACTCAAAGGTTCTGCTGCACTACCCAGAGTCTGAACCGGTTCAATTGGCTGCTCAAACGGTTCTTCACAGCAAGCATTTTGTGAAGGAGTTTCCTTTTAGAGATGAAGATGATGAGTCTCTGAAGTTCATGTGCAGACTCATACTGAGTCCAACTGATCTCAATGCTGATGTTTCTTGTGACTTCAAACCAATGGAGTACGTACACGTGCCTCTCTACGCTACAGTTGGTGATCTCAAGATAGCGGTGCAGAATGCTTTTCGTGACACATACTGCGTGCTTGAGAAGGTTCTAGTAACCGAGATTTTAGAGCTGGAGGGAGTGGATGATGAGGAAGTTCTGTTTGGCTTAGTTGAGTCGGGCATGGAGCTACATGTGAAGGGTTCTGTACTAGATACGAAAGATAGTTTTTTGAGGTGTGAAGGTGGAAATGAGAAATGGACTGTTAAGTGCAAGTGTGGTGCAAGGGATGATGATGGGGAAAGAATGCTTGCTTGTGATATATGTGGAATTTGGCAGCATACACAGTGCTGTGGTATTGAAGAAGCTGAAGCGGTTCCAAAATTGTTCGTATGCGAGACGTGCTGCTGCTCTCTTATAAAGTTGCAAACATGTGGTTTGGCTTACAACTACAACTCCTGCGAAGGCTCCTTTGCTGCAGATTCTTACAACTATAACTCCTATGAAGGTGCAAACATTAACATGTAGTTAGAGTCATTTTTAGCATCATATTCATTTAGTTGTGAGTATTTTCTGCTCTTTTTCTGCAGATTCATGTTCATGAGGTTGGTTGCAGAATATCAGTTACATGTACAGTTGTAGAATGTCTTTACACTGTAAAAAAAATCTACATTCTTTGGAAAGAAATGATTTTTGCAAGATTAACATGTAGTGAAGAGTCATTTTTAGCATCATATAATGTTTAAATTTATGATAACTTAGAACAGACTTGAAAAGCAATAGTTTCTTGAGGAAATTCATTACCATATTGAGTCAAATTAGGGTAGCAAGTTACAGATTTGAACAGAAAGAGAAAAGTATTACAGTATCCTTAAATGTGAGTTTGTTTAAAAAGAATTGAAAGAATTTCTACAAAAATTGGTATGATTGTATTGTATGTATTGGTTTCTGTATTTTTATGTACAGCACCACTAACAAAAACTGAGATCAGCTCCTAAATTAGCACAAAATTAGTCTCCCCTCTTGATGTACTTGAATCCCATGGATGCATCAAAGCAATCCAACTTATCTCTGAACAGATTCATCAGCTTTAGCAAATCGGTCACTTTCTCCTTCAGCCCTTCACCACTCCCAATCTGCAGAACAACCAAGAGCTTCTGAAAAGCCCCGAGCTGCACTGCCTCAGCAAGGGCCTTCTCATTCACTCCCAAGCAGAGCTTCCAGAGGCTCGAGATGGAAGATTCTGTCGCGGTATCTGAGATCCGCAGAATCTTCTTCACGAGTATTGGGACTGTTAGCGCGTTCTCATTCGCGCTCTCCTTCCCTTCTTTTGAGCTGCAGATGCTGTCCATCACACATAAGGCCTTTTCACATACATTCTTATCTCCATCAACAAGGATCTCAAGAAGCAGGGGAGTTAGTCCCATTTGGACAAATCTCAATGAGTTTCCAACGCTAGAAGAGATCATGTAATGAATAACCACTAAACTTGCTTTTGTGGCTCGAGGGCAGATTGGGACTTTCACAATCTGAAAGAGAGTTTCTTCAATACCTTCAATTCCCATTAGGCCATCCACACACCCTTCATCTGCAGAGACTAAATCCTTCAACACACAAATTGCATTTTGCCTTGAGGAAAGATCTTCTTCACTCTTCAGAAACCACGCCATGCAACGTAGAGAAACCGCGCTTTTCAACTTCGAAACGCCTTCTCCATCAACCGGAAAAGCCCATGTTAGTGCAGACAAGATCTCCTTGAGTAGCCCCACGTTTTCATTGTCCGAAAAACGCGCGAAAGACTCGAAGGAATTCGCCAATGCCGAGCCGACGCCGTTCGAAACTATGCATCTCTTGTTGAGCTCGCTCTCCTTAGCCGAGTTCTTGATCTTCCCCAACAAGTCCGAACACTTTCTTGCATCCCTCGACCGCGCGGCGGAATCCATTTTCGAGCAAATCTCGGAGACCTCGTACCGGCTGATCGGAATGCGAGGAGTTGGGATTCTCTCAACTCCGTGGGATTTGTTCTGCACGCACCAATCTTGAATCATCTTTCTGATTGAGTGATTTGGGATTTGGTCGAAGTTTCTCAAGGTTTGGTTGGTGACCGGACACGTGACGTGGCCGGCGTCGATCCACTTCTCGATGCTTTGACGATCGTACGTGATGCCGGTCGACAAAGTGACCGGATCCTTCATTAAATCGAGCGAGATTGGGCACTTGAAATGATTCGGAATCGTGAGCTCCAAATCTTGGCTAAGCATCTTAGCGGCCTTGCTCTTGCCGGCGCCGCCGCGGCCGCCCCTCCGCCTCCACGAGAAAGTCATTCTCAAGAGAAGATATATAAAGATTGTTGTGTGAATTTGATTATTTTTGTGTTCTTGTTAAAACTTGAAGTTTTATGTTGTTCTTTGATGATGATGATGATGATATTGTAAATGTTGGATTGTATTTATATATATCTAGAGAGAGAAAGAGGAGGGAGAGAGATGGTCAAAGGGACAGAATTAGGGGGATAATTTGGACTAAGGAATATTAGGAATAAGAATTGCATATTTGACCGTTGAAGATTTGAATTTTTGGAACTCCATTTGTTGCTGATCAGAAAAACGAGTCGGCATTGGTTTTGACTTGCGTGGGTAGTCGGTGCTGACCGGATTGCAATCGAGGCGGCTCCACCGCTGGATTAGGAGTTGAATAAATCAACGAAATGTACGCCTCCACGTTGTGGAGGGCGGTTGGCCAACCATGTCCAAATATATTAGTTTAATCCCCACGCCCTCCTGTATTGATGCCTTTATTCCACCTAATTTTTAAGTATTTAAATTAAAATCGTTGCTTATATTATAATTTACCAGATTATATATAAATTTGTACCCACTTTTCAATAAAGATAAATAATGGGACAATTGAGACGGTGTAACTACCCCACCCCTTAAAAAAAATACACTAAAAAGAAAAGAATTATTTATTCATTACGCTCCCAAAATAATTTTTTAGTGAAAATATCGTTTTATCAATGGAATTAAGCATTCGTTAATCGATTTCATGTTTTACTAAATTCTATACTTTGTCTCCCTTCTCTTTCGATTCGCCCTCTATATGTATGTAGTTCGTAAATGATAGTATTAATCATAGATGAATGTATGATGAGTACCATTTCTTAATTATGAAAAAAGTACAATGAAGTTTGGTACTCCCTCCATCCCGGATGAAACGTCCTGTTTCTTTTCGGCGCGGTAATTTATGCGGTGGACTTTTGTGTGTTAGGAGAGAGAGTAGTGTGAATAGGGCCCACAAAAAAGTAACTTTTTGTGAGAGAGATTTATTTCCTTTTTAGGAAACAGGACATTTAAATGAGACAACCCGAAATAAAATACAGGACGTTTCATGTGGGACGGAGGAAGTACATTTTATGGACTCTCATTGTTTTGGGCGAACACCCTCGAGTGTTGGACCCAAAATACAATAACTAATCAACAAATCGTTCAACGGTGGAGGGAAGACTAACAACTATACTTTTATTTATTTATTTTAATTTTAAAATCTAAAAATAACCTTTCAAGTCACTCGAAGAAAATAGGAACGTCAATTCGATTAAATCAAATCAAACTGAACCGCAAACTCAATTAATTGGAATTTTGATTTTCTATTTTACAAAACCAAATACTGAACGAAAATATTCAGTTTGGTTCGATTGTGGTTTTACCCGAAATTTAAAGGAGACAAAAAATTTGACAATAGATAAATTTATAAACATATTTTTTTCTTTCCTAAATTTATACCTAAGATATAATTCTAAAATGTTTTTATTAATTAAAAGAGATGAAAATGATTTGATTAGACAAAATGCATATAAAATATGTTTAATATACAAAAAAAATTAAGATATTTTCAATTCGATTTAATTCGGTAACCAGATGGTCAAATTGAATACCAAACCGAACCATTTTGGTTTGATCTGGTTCCTCAGTTAATCTACCATATCAACGCCCTAAGAAGAAAAATGGCAATAAAAAGTCATACTCCCTCCGTTCCACTCCATTAGTCCACTTTTTTTTCGGCACGGAGATTAAGAAAGTTGTTTGTTGTGTGTAAAATTAATAAAGTAGTGGGGTCCATTTGAATATATTAGAGTATTATATTAAGTTAAAAGGGAAAGTGGACTAATGGAGTGAAACGACCAAAAAAGAAAAAATGGACTAATGGAGTGGAACGGAGGGAGTATATTCTAACTTAGGAAATCTTAACTTAGTGAACCTATCAAAAAAAAATTAAATATGTATTTATGATTAATAAACTAGTTAAGAAGAATATTATCGGCTTTCATCGTGTTTTGTGTATTATAAACTTATTTATGATTAAATCTATACTACATATTAGTATTACTTAACCTCACGAAAAGCGTTTGAATCTCTACGTCGTATAAAATATTTATGAATACTTCTTTTTAAGAAACGTCTACATTTAACTAGACGGTCAACAAGAAAAATAAATAAATTAACTAAGCATTGGTTTTTCAAATGTATGGCTACATATGTGTGTTGAATGTTGATATCTAGAACCTTAAAAAGGAGTGGTGATCGTTTTCCTAAATTGGACCCGGCATTTTGGAGTATAAAATAAATTAATTTTATATTTTTCATTAGAATTAGATACAACGTATATCGTATCGTGTCAGACACTACAACACGTATCTGACACGATATGTTGTCAATCATGAGTATAGATTTGATACTATTTGTCTTTCCTATTTTTAATTAATATGTAGCTTTATTTCTTAAGTTATGATTTTGATAATACATTTTGCAATATAATTAATCAGGTAATCTCTTGCATTACCCTGGCTACAAATTCTATTTTCTCTTATAGAAAATACGAATGGATTTTAGATCCTATATTTCTTAGTTATGCTCCACTTTATATACTTTATTATAATATTGTATACCGCGTATATAATACTATATGACATTATTAATTAATTTATTATTATATAAAGTAACATGTCCATCCAAGAATATTCTAGTGGCATAACTTTCTGTCAAAGGACAGGAGAACCAAATATAAAGGAAATAAAATATGTTTTCAAAACACTAAAATTGTTATTAAAAAAAGGAATTATGTTTTTAAAAAAAAAGGTTAAAATAATTGCATAATTTCGGTCGCAGTCGAAGTCGAATAAGCTGGTCCACAATCTGAACTGTATATGTGTAAGGATGCTTCAATTGATAGTCTGGAGAATTTTGTGAAGCATTTTTAAGCCCATGTGAAGTTGTGGACCAGAAGACAACACTCACATGATGTTATCCCAACCTTATTAGTAGTACTTATCTTAAAGGATAAGTCTCCTCTCTCTCTCCCTCTGTGATTTTGATTGAGAAACGAATGAATGTCGGACCATCTTTTTCAAGGCTAGTAACTATTCACACATGTGAATTGGTAATTATGTAGGATCCATTAATGCATGTCTAAAAGTAGAAAGCAAGTTGGCATTTCAATCAATGAATAAATAAAATACGAGACTGAAACACGAACAAAAACTCGAACAAGAAACACGAGACGATACCACTATTTCATGACTAGCTTCAAGATATCAAGAATAAGAATATATAGGTACAAAAATAGCAAAGCTAAAAACCAATCAGAATTAGAATCTCCAACCACTTAAAAAATGCAAGCCTTCTTCACATGCAAACAAAGTAAAAATAAATAAACCCCAAAGAAGGTATAAGAATGGCAGACACACACAACTAAGTTACACTGAGGTAGAATAACATCACAGAATAAACAAGTAAAATTAGCCTCAACAAATTACACCTTCAATCCCTCCTCTTTCACCTCCCATCAGCCGAAGTAAAAGACTCGGCAAACCCGTACGGCCGCATCGGTATGCTCGTGCTCGTGTTATCCAAGCTCGGAAGATACGAAGAAGACGACGAATCCATATGACTTCTCCCTTCAAACGCCTGCCACTTCTTCAGCGCTTGAGGCAACGACATTTCGAGATCAATGCCGTATGGATCCTCCGAGCTCTGATCGGTCGGTTTCCAGAGCTCGACGAGGGAGGATAGTACGTTCACCGCGTGGCCCATGTCGGGCCTCTGATGCGGCTCCCTCGCACAGCAGTGGCCGGCCAGCTCAGCAAGGGTGCTGATGTTTGCTAGGGTTTCTTCATCGAGGTCGATGGTGGGGTCGATCGCCTTACGGAACATCTCCTTGTTGAGGTGCATTCTTCGGAACCATGTTACAAGATGCATGCTCTCTTCCGGTTGGCTCTCGTCGAGTGCCTTCCTCCCGGTTATCAGCTCCATCAGGATCACACCGAAGCTGAAGACATCGACTTTAGTAGTCACTCTCCCGGTAACTGCAAGATGCACGGAAAGATCAAGAACAAGAGCCAATTAGGACAATGTTTGATGCTTCGACTAGCAGTAACACAAACTTTAAAACTTGGCGAATTGATGCATAAACTTTCTAATTTTTGCAATTGAAGGCATCCTCTGATCCCCAATCTTTTTTCATAAATCGAAAGAATATGGCAGTATGAGGTCTCTTATTGAGCTAAAACTTCAATAAATTGTATGTTTACAATATAAAAGGAGCATGTTATATAGTGTGATCAAGTTTCACTACTTGTGCAAGGCTATGTTACTGCAGTATCAGATTCAAGGACAAGAGCCAGTTAGGACAATGGTTGATTTTTAGGCTACTATTTGTAGTGTGTTGGGTGCTTAAAATTTAATCATTTTGATATAGAAATAGCATGATATATATAGTTTGATCAAGTTTCATATTAGCTATTGAGTCAATAGATACAATCAAGAAAACTATAGGAGCTAGCAAAACTGAATCAGTATGATTGTAGTTGATGAGGGAATAGTTACCTGCATACTCTGGTGCAAGGTAGCCAAAAGTCCCAGCTATTCTTGTTTCAATGGAGGCTTTCCCTTCGGGAGCAAGGCGTACGAGGCCAAAATCCGCAACCTTGGCCCTCATATCATCTCCAAGTAGAATATTGGAAGGTTTAAGGTCCCTATGTATAAAGCTTTGGTGGGCTAATCCATGGAGGTACTCTACACCCCTAGCAACATCTAAGGCTATTGTCAGCCTTCTCTTCCACTCCAATGGCTTCAACCCTTCCTCAGCCCAGTTGAAAAGATGGCTGCTCAGAGTCCCTTGAGGCATGTACTCATATACAAGAAGCTTCTCATTTCCATCAAGACAGTAACCAAGAAGAGCGACTAAATGTCTGTGTCGAACCTTAGTTAAAACAGCAATCTCGGACTTAAACTCAGCAACTCCCTTTCCAGCAATGACTCCACACTCCATTCTCTTCACTGCAATCTTTGTTCCATCATGGAGTTCTCCTTTATAGACCGTGCCAAAACCGCCTTGGCCTAGTATGTTATCTTGACTAAAATTATTAGTCACACTCTTTAGGACTTGGATTGAAATCACCATGTTTCCTGCTTCAACCATTTGGATGTCGTTCGTGTCGCTAGCAGAAACCGTGTGAGTTTCGCTAGTAGCACCAACGGATACGCTAGAACCTGCAACCGTGATCTTCACACTCTCATTATCGGATCCAGAGTGGCGAGGATGAATCACCATTGCGTTCGGGCTCTGAACTCTGCTGAAACGCTTCTGCTTGCTCTTGTACAAACAGAAACCTCCCACCCCAATCAAACAAAGAACAAACAAACCGCCAATCACTGAAATCACTACTACTCCAACTATACTTCTTGATTTCCTATTACTCTTCTGCGGATCAGTTTCAGAACTACCACCTCCAGAAGATGAGTCTGTGGAGTTTGAACCACCCTTATCTTTCCCAAGTTCAAGATTCCCATCAGTTTTAAGAATCATATTACTTCTGAAAGTTGGTACTTTCCCATAAAGATGGTTGTTAGAAACATCCAACTCAGCAAGAGAAGGTAGGGTAGTGAGCTCTTCAGGGATGGTGCCAGTAAGATTATTGTTGGCAAGAACAATCCTCTGCAGAGACTTAAGTGAAGCAAAAGCAGGAGAAATGGAGCCATTAAGGCCCATGTTCTCAAAGTTAACAATGGTGATGTTCTCTTTGTTGCAATTAATCCCAAACCAATCAGCACAAGGATCATTCCCTTTCCAATTCTCAGACAACTTTCTAGGATAACCCATCAACTTCACTATGGAAAGCAATGTATCAACTCTAGGATCACAATCACCAGGCTGTGGCAAGCAAAAGCTATTAGTATCAGCAGTCATATCAACAGAAACAGAGTCCTTAAACTTAGGCATTGGACCTTGCAGCAAGTTATTAGTCAAATTAACAACTTTCAACGATTCAAGATTCATTAGAGACACCGGAACCGGCCCGGTGAAAGAATTATCCCTCAGACTTAGAGTCTCTAAGTTCTTCAACCCAGAGAAGTCAGGCAATGGACCTGAAAATCCACTACCATGCAACCAAACCTCCTTCAAGAATGTCATGTTCTGTAAAACATCAATTCCTCCACTATTTTTAAGCCCATTTAACCACAAAGACTCAATCTGAGACCCAGAAAAAGACAACGGAAGCTCTCCCACCAAGTTATTAAGAGCCAAATGCAAATTGATTAGGCCAGGAAAAGCATCCGGGCCAAAAAAAGAGGGGATTTTGCCACTAATATTAGCAGAATTAGCTGAGAAATTCTGAAGGGTAGATGCATCTTTAAGGCTATCCGGGATTTCCCAAGCAGAAAAAGGATTGTTATCAATCTCTACTGACATCAAAGACGACATGCCCATAAAAAAATCAGCAGGAATTGAAGTGAACTGGTTGTTGCTAAGCATTAGAACTAGCAATGAACTCAATCCTTTCAAACTCGGTAAAGGGCCAGAGATATTATTCCACTGCAGCTCTAAACGCTCAAGCTTGGTGAGAGAAGAGAGTTCTTGAGGGAGTGTACCTGCAAGCTCCTGGTGCCCGATTTGAATCCGGGTGACCCGGTTCTCCGAGCAGAAGACGCGGTCCCACTTACACGGATCCGGGTCGGACCACGATAGCCCATCCGGTAGGGTTAAACTTCTCTTGAGCGCAAGCATGGCTGGGGCATCGTCTGAAAGTGAGCTTACGAGCAGGAATGTGGAAAACAACAGCAACCCATGTAAGAAAGAGCGCAAAGACTGAATCTTTAGCCCAGAATTAGGCTTCATTTGGATGAAATTTAGCAGAAGCCGAGGATTTATGAGACTTCTTTTTGTGAATGGCGCAAAGATGAAGAAAAGGGGGCCTTTTTGGGAGTGCGAGAACTCGGAATTTGCCTAACCAGATTTAGCAAAGCTGTCTATGGTTTTGTCTGGTGGGTTGTGCTGAGGACCATAGGATTCGAAAAGGGACGAAAACTGAAGTGTAAAGCAAATGCAAATGTAAAATATTTGTGAAGCTGCATTGAGAAAGGAGCTGGAGCACATGTAGAGATGGGCCCACTTTGTCAGATAATTTTGAGAAGAAAGATGACAGTGTTATAAAGCTGTAGACGATTCTTGGTAACATGGCCAAATTGTGTGTGTGAGAGAGTATCACTATTATACTCCTTTCCTCCTATTTTGCAAATTTCTTTTCTAATATAGAGTGAATAGCTATTTTGGGTGTCTAATCTTTCAAATTTTTTGAATTTTAGTGTTTTTATTATAAAAAAATTAAATTTGGTTCCTAAATTTAAGAAACACTAATCTTAGTATCTTATATCATTTTTAATAATTAAATAATATTAATAGTGATTTAAAGAAGGGTAAAATTTAAGATCATATGAATTTTTTACAAAGTATAGTTTTTTACAATATATATATTTATAAATAATTATAATAATTTTAAACTATTAACATAATAGGTTATTATAATATAATAATTTATTTTAACTTTATTTAATAATTTATATTTTTTTTATTTTCAACGTTTAAAATAACTTAATAATTTAATTCATGTTTAATTTTTTTAAATAATATTTTCTTTATGTTACACAAATATTATAATACTAAAATGACGCTAAAATTATGTCTTTATATAAATTAATACAAAAACTTTAACGATTTTTAATTTTTAATTGTATTTAATTATAACTCATCAAAAAAATTTATAACAAAATTATTTAAAGAAATTTTACGCATACGATTTTACCCTTCTCTAAATCACCATTGATATTATTTAATTATTAAATTAAAAGAAGACACCAAAGTAGCAAGCAATTTTGAAGTTTGGAAACCAAATTTGTAATTTTTAAAATAAAGACACCAAAACTAAAAAAAAATTGAAAGTTTAGACTCTAAAATAACAATTCACTCATTTTAAAATTAAGAAAGTTGGTAGTTAGGACTACTTTATGTTGCACCAACACTCCTGAAAGAACCTTATGTATCGAATTGGATACATGTTAGACTCTTCAACACGACTCTATATTTTAATTATATAATTCTAAGAAAAATATATAAAATTAGTTTGTTATACACTTGACATATTTATATATATAATTGTTTATATCATGTCCTAAGTTTATCAAAATATTGTGTATCACATGTCCCTATTGTATCGTATCATGTGTCTTGTGTTAGTGCGATCCTAAGTTCAGAGTAAAATAATGTAAGTAGTGAAGTCTATTATATTAATTAGAATATCATTTTATATCGAAAAAGGTGGACAATTAGAGTGATACAATTCAAAAATTAAATGTGAAACAATTGAAATGAGATGGGTGGAATACTATCTCAAACGAGCATAAGTAATTTTCATTCATGTGTAATAGTATAAAAAACGCAAACTTACCCTAATTCTTAAGTAAAACATAAGTGATATATATTGATGTTTGTTAAATTTGAATCATGAAATACGACCACAAACAAGTAATCCCTATATATATGCAGACCTAATTATTGGTTGTGAAGGAAAGATACGATCTTGAATTAGTTATGTTCTGCAATGACACATACCTGGAACATAAAGTTGATGCAACTTGTGTAATAATATATATAGTAACACTATTTCCATACAAAAAATTGTTCCAACAAGCAAAGCAATAGCTCGTGATGTGTATTTATATCTTGCAAAATGGGCCTACGCCAACTTGGATGTCACATTTATCTGTCTACTGCTTATGGCATTTAGGAAAAAATATAGTACTTGGTGTTTATAGTATGCACGAATCTAGAATTTAAAATTTTATTCCGAATTTAATTGATGTGATTGTATGCAAAATTCGGAGAACACAACATAGTAAAATTTCAAAATAATAAGAATAATAGTAATAATAACTTGGGCCTGTGCAGACACTTGGTCCTAAAATTACAATACAAGGTTGAAGTGTTTTGCAGCTATAAAGGTCCAAGGTCCAAAATAAAGTGCCTAAAGTTGGTCTTTAAATTAAACTCAATCAAATTAGTAGTAATAATTATTAATAATTAAAAAATATTGTAAAGAAATTAGTATTCGCTTTATTTAACGCGTAACAACATATTTATTTTCAAATTAATAAATATTGAGCATAAGTTGTAATATCAACTACTAAAAAGACAATATAAAAGAGTATATGTATGTCGGATATACGAAATGTGCATATCCAATAATGCAAACATGTAATTTAGATGGTATCCGTCACTCTTTTATGAATTATAACCAAAAAGAATTATGGGATTAAGGCTTATAGAAAAAGACAACCTGGTACTTACATATACCCGGAAAGCCGAAGAATCTAATGCCAAGGAATATATGTCGATGCAGCAAAGTAGTCATCACCATAATTAATTAATTCATAGTTATCATCGACTTAAAGTTAATAAAGGCAAATTAGCATGCATGTGAAGAAATAAAGGCACGCCACCAACATGGTGGGAAATTGATTATACTAACACATTTTAATTAGAACCAGTGATTAAACAAAATTATCTTCCTAATACCAACGATTATACTAAACTAATCTCAAAGCTATAGGTTTAGTGGAGTTTTGGGTGCTTCATGTGAGGGGGTCTAGTCCTCAACTCAAGGGCCAAAAGCGGCGCCTCGAGCAATGCTCTTTTCCGACATCGAATTTTGCATTTTTCGCTAAAAAATTAAATATTATCTATGGAGATTAAATTTTTTTTATTTAAGTACGTATTTTATGAATTTTTGAGGTGTGGTGGTGGAAAGAAATGCGAATTCATTCTATTGGGTTATGAGTCAGTAGATGATATTCAGTTGTCTAGCGGTTACTAGCGGTTAAAAGAATATTGGGGGAAATCATAGTAGTATTATGGAATTGAAGATCCCAAAACCCAACTGATATCAATAGTGCAGTGTGTCGATAGGATTAGATGATGTATAGGTTAGACTTATTTTGTTTTGATTATCTTTTTGTCTAAGTCATGTACGGGGTAAACTGTTGGACTGATCTTCTGACGAAGTTACTCTCCAGAACCCCACGTCATCAATGTAAGAGCTTGCGTTCTTGACCCAAGACGGTGATCTCCACCTCGCAGGAGACGACCCCATCACCGATAGTTATCGGCGAAAGAACATAATGCAAAGCTTCGGTTCCCTTCGGTCATCACCGACCCACCAAAGCCTTATCAGCTTGTCAGCCGACTCAGCCGAAGAAGACAGAGACTGTCTTAAGTCTACTGTATCCGACAAAAAGCGACTCAGTCGTAAAAGTCTTTTCGAAGTTCAGCAGAAGATCATACGAGGATGTGGAATAGTCAACTCTATCTCTGACACATTCCCACCTACCACAAACCTCGACCAATGAGAAGCCGACAACCTTTTTACCTGCTCTAAACAACTAAAGTCTGCTCTCATGTACAGTATTAACTGCCCTGCTGCAACAATTCGAAATTATGGCCGTTTTCTTTGGAAGCTTGTGATACGTGGCATCGTCTTCTCCAACGGACATATGTCTGCTCACAACTATAAATAGAGAAGAAATCCGAGCTCCACGTACGGGATTCACAAGGGAAAAATCTCAAGCATTCAAACACTCTAGCAAATTTGAAAGATCATCCAGCGAAGAACTAGCCTTCATAGAATATTCTTGGTTCTTCACTCTAGAGTTCTTTAGATCCCTACTTCTCTAGCTAAGCTCATTGCTATATTCATAGCTTAGAAATTCGAAGGAGTTCACATTCTGTGAAATTGTTCTTATTGTAAGAACTCCTTCTAGTTGGAGATTATCCCCACCCTTCAAAATTCGGTTTGATTTGTAAAGTCGCTAAGGACTATAACTTAGAAGGATCTGTCCAGTGTACAGTTTCCTTGATGAGACTTGCTCAGAATAATCAACAATTTATCATGCCTTGTTCAGGACCGTGGACGTAGGATCTTGCGTATCCGAACCATATTAAACTGCTTGTGTTATTTACTGTTTTATTGCATTGCATACAAACTGATTTAAAATCATATCTTTGCATAAAAAGTATTTTTAAAAGCGCACAGCCAAAAGACTCTTAACTTGCGAAAACACGTTTTCAAACTGAGACGAATTTCCGGGCCCCACACTTATCCGCACAACATCTCCGACTGAGTTTCAACGACTGACTAAAGTCAGTAGGAGAGCTCAGTAGCTGACACACTCTGACCCGTTGTTGGGTGATGATTCCATCCTCAGCACAGTTTCACTTAGTGGGAAATGATTCGGTCTTAGACACTGATCTTAAGCTCAGTAGCCTTGTGCTCTGTACTTGTCTGAAGATTTGAAGATCCCAAAACCCTAATCGAAATGATGAACCACTCCCTTGTATCTGTTTTGTCTCCGAGGTTTCGGACTCGGTAGACACTCTGCTCCGGTCAAGGCGCTCGCAGCTTATTTGCCTCGGCACCTGCGTAAGACTCGGTGATCTTGGACTCGAGCGGGAGCAAGATATGCGAGAGAGTCGAGTTGAACTCGAACTCGGCGAGAGTAGTTCACTGGACTCGTAGCCGATCATCGATAGACTTATCTCGGCGAGCCTATCTACCGAATACAAGGTCGACTCAAGAACGGCAGATAGTCTTCGGGATCGTCGAAATCTTTTGAAAGACAATCGGCATTGTCATGTACGAGGAAGAGAGAAGTCGGCTTCACCGTCTCGAAGTTTGTCTTGTCTCAACCACTCCATCCACCTCAACGAATGCAAGCATACACGTGTCTTCTCACCGCTAAAGCCGCAGTCCAACCTTTTACCTAAAAAGGTGGGAAAGTACACTGTTACCTACACCAAAAGAGCCGTTTGCTACCAAAAAGAGAGAGAGAGAAGAAGATCGTCTCCAACGGATCTATTTTCAATCTCTGCTCTATAAATAGAGGGATCATTCAAGATTTGAAGCACTCAAGAAACAAAGAACTAGAGAGAGCGCGAAAAAGAGCGAATTCTAAAGAACAAAGTCTTAGCAAGAACTCGAAGAACAATCTCCGGCGAAAGACTACATTCTAGCTCATAGGGAATCAAGCTAAACCAACATATAAAGCCTCTAGTATCCAATCGACGTTACACGAACTTATAGCTTACCTTCAGGTGTTCGTCGATCTAGAAGCTACTCTCTCATATTCCCTATCCCTCTAACCCTAAGCTCAACCGTTCTTATCTATAGCTTAGACGAAGGAGTTCACATTTGAACCCAATCCTTATTGTATAAGGACTCCTTCACTGTTGGAGAAGTTTGTCAAACACTTTAAGTTTGATAGTGTTGTAAACTGAGACTTGGATCAGTATAAAAACCAAGACGCGGCTTTGCCCAGTGTGCAAGCTGACTGAGACTAACTCAGGATAATAAATAGCCTCCTGATCATTCGGGACAGTGGACGTAGGATTTGAGCGATATCCGAACCACTTTAAAAATCATGTGTCTCTTACTGCTTTCTTAACTGCTGCATTGATTTTACTATTTATACTGAACATCTTATTTAAAATCAATCAACTGTCTCAGCATACTGAACTTTTAAATCTACTGAACTGAGACTTAAAACGTTTTCTCACAAAATCTGATTTGGGCCTACACTATTCCGCGCACTGAACTCTTACTGTAGATACCGAATTCGACCTAGTCGGTTAGCGGATCTCAGTCGAGTCAAGATACTCTTAGCCTTTAACTCGATTCGGAATAGTTGTCGCAGTCTCGCCCGAACTGTTTCGATCCGGACACCATCCCGAAAAGGACTGTTCGAGTTCGAAGTTGAGAAATCGAATCAGGTGTATTCACACCCCCCCTCTACACCTGACCGTACACTCGGGACCAACAATTGGTATCAGAGCGGGAGTTCTTTGACTCTTGTTATCTTTGAGACTGGTCTATTCGAACGGATCCGAGGGAAAACGTTTTCACCGCATATCACTCTACATTCATATCTATATTCTTCATGGCCGATATGTCGTGTATAAGGATGGTACCCATGTTCTCGGTGGAGAATTATGGAGTATGGCGAGTCGAAATGGAAGCACATCCGACATCCCTCCATGACAGTATGATCGAAGTGCTTGAAGATGGACCTATCGTTCCCATGATCGATAGTGTCGTAACTCGAGACCAAGCTCAAGGAGGAGGAATGGTGACCGGGAAGAAGATTCCCAAAGACAAGTCTCTTCACTCCCGAGGAGAAGAAGCTTCACAACTTAGACCGTGTTGCCGTAAACGCTATACCGACCACCCTTAGTGATTCTTATCTTGGTAGGGTTCGGGAATGCAAGACCGCAAAAGAACTGCGGGACGCTCTAGCGCTACCGAGTCGAGGGACTCGAAGATTAAAGCGAATAAACTAGCGCTGGAACTCCAAAAGCCGGGAAAGCTTGTCTCTCATGCCCGTGACAAAATCGAAGATCCGAACGTCGATTTACCAATCGATGAACTCTATCAATGGGCCGGGAAAGACATTCAAGAACCGAGAGATGAATCGAAGATTCCGAGGGCACCGCCTGGGATGGACACCGGACACCTTTTGCCACTCTATTGCGACATTCCGACTTAGATGATGTGTCTCCCGACCATATCTTTTCGTAATTACAGGCGAGAGGAGTTTGAGTTCGACGGACCTCAAAGAAAGCAGAGAGCCGAAGCCGACACAAAAATCGACCATGCTTTCAAAGCATCGGTCAGACAAAGATCTCCAAAGAACGAGCAAAACGACGAGTAAGACCGAACCTTCACTCAATGATCTACAAGAAGGAAGTCTCGCTCGAAGTATGCGCCGCATTGTAAAGTATCGAAGGAGAAGGAGCGACGCGAAAAGTGACTAAAGCCTATCGGAAACGAAAGGTAAGTCAAATTATATGTCGAAACACACTCCCGACTCACAATCTTCCGAATGCGAAAGAAAGATGACTCGGAACCATCAAAGAATAGCGAAAGCAAAGAAGAAAGAGTCATCGCTTGTTACAACCGCAAGAAGCCGGGACATTATCGGTATGATTGTCCCGAGCTCGGTAGTGCTGAACGTGCAAAGACGTAAGGCAAGGAGAGAGAAATTCGCCCGAAAAGACAATCCTACATAGTCGGCGAAATCTCGGACGACTCGAAGAGGTCGACTCCTTTATGGATTCATCGGATGATGATGCGGCTTTCATGGCCTTAGAGCTTGAAGTTGAAGAATCAGCTGAAAAGTGCATGATGGCAGGCGAAGAAGATGAGGTAAATTCTCATGAACCACTTAACTCCTCTTCACACTGCACACACGACACTATTTCAGGTGCAAATGAGAATTTGGACGTCGCGACCGCATACGAAGAACTGCTCGACGAACAAATTCGGATGAGTCTCGGCTCTCAAAGAAGACTCTTCGGGAGTTGGATACCCTGAAAGTAGAGAATCAGAGACTTTCTCAGGAGAGTCAGGTTGCTACTGAGGTCGAAGGACTTGTGTTGAGACTCAGGGAGGAGATAAACTCTCTGATGGCCAAGTCTCAGCATCAAGTAGATCGGATTTCAGTTTTGACCAATGACTTGACTCAGAAAGATATCGAATCGAGTCTGGCAAAGCAAGAAATGTCAGGACTTCAGACCGAGCACGACACACTGAAGAAAAGTGATGATGTCTGGAGGAACCTGATGACTGAGAGGTACATGGGCGCAGAGAAGAAATTGGAGGCTATGCTAGCAAGCAATAAGCCAAAGCACTGCAAGGAAGGACTTGGATTCGGCTCAGGAGCTTCCTCATCCGCCCCAAGACACTCGAAGTACGGCTTGCCGATAGATTTGTTCGAGGGGAGACTATCAACGCAGATATACCGAACCCCCTAGCAAAGAACAAACGAGAAGATGAAAGCACCTCATCCCACACATCAGCATTCCGACAAGAAGATCAATGTCAAGAAACCCCGGTTCGGTCCAAGGGGGAACCAAAGAAATCAAACTTGGCGGATCGGTATGGACCTCCGAAGCCGACGCATCTCGCTCGGTATGGATCATATTATTATGAATCCATAGTCCAAAGAGGCTCCAAAGGTCGAAGAAGAAAAAGGCCGCACGTAAGGCAAAGGTCGGCAGATCCACCAACTCGAAGATCGGGACTCCCGAACCTCGAAGCCTCGAAGTCACCGTGACCATCCAGGTGGTCGGATATGTTGACTCCAGGTGGAAAGAAAATGTCCGAAACCACCGGGGTTGTTAGGACAGATTTGGGTTACTAAAACTAACATCTAAGGACCCAAAATCAAAAATAAAGGGTACCCGAATATAATTACTTTTTGCGGGTGCGTAAAGACCCATGGTATGTGGACGGCGGATGCTCAAGACACATGACATACCAAAGGAGTCTATCAAGAATTATATCACCGAAGAAGGACCCGAATGAGTTTGGAGATAATGCCAAAGGCTACACGAGAGGATACGGCACACTCAAAGCATAGGAACTCGCCAAAGTTCCAAGAGTATCATATGTTGAAGGACTTCAAAGCATAATCTTCTCTCTCGTTAGTCAATTTTGTGATAACTCAAATAGAGTGATTTTTTACGCCGGTTTCGTGATGTTATTGATAAATCTACAGGGAAAACAAGTGTTATCGGGTTCGCGCAAAAAGAACATATACGTGGTCGATCGGAACTCATCGAACTCGAAGCTTGTTTGCTTGGCGAAGAATGAAAACGAACGGGGTGGCTATGGCATAGAAGGCTCGGTCATCTCAACTTTAAGACGCTCAACAAGCTAGCAAGAAACACTCTAGCAAGGGAACCGCCGAATGAAGTATTCAAGCAAAGACACTCGGTGTGAAGCATGTCCGAAGGGAAAGCAAACAAAGAATGAAAATCCACTGTTCCATCTCCTTCCACTAATGGAATCCTTCAACGCTACATATGGATTTGTTCGGTCCGGTCTCCCCAGGTGACGATCGGAGGCGTAAAAATATGCATTAGTGGTCATTGATGACTACTCGCGCTACACATGGGTCATATTCATTGCCAAAAAGTCTGAACGTCAAACAGAGTTACCAACGCTTCTGAAAAAGCTCAGTGTCGAGAAGAACACCAAGATCAGAAAAATACGTTCAGACAGAGGAACTGAGTTCCTCAATTCCATGGTAGAGGAGTTCTGCAACGCAGAAGGAATAGAGTATGAGACTTCAGCTGAACGCACACCTCAGCAGAATGGAGTTGCTGAACGAAAGAACAGAACTCTAAAAGAGGCAGCTAGGACTCTACTCGCAGACTCAGGACTCCCAACCAAATTCTGGGCAGAAGCTACTAATACTGCATGCTACACTCAGAACCGATCTTTACTGACAAAGCAGCATAAGAGAACACCATATGAACTATGGAACGGCAGGAAGCCTTCTCTATCTTATTTCCATATCTTTGGTTGTTCATGCTTTATCCACAATAATGGGAAAGATCAGCTAAAGACTTTTGATAGCAAGTCAGATCAGGGAGTATTCTTAGGATACTCTCGGGTCAGGCAAAGTTTCAGAGTATTCAACTATCGGACTCTTTGCGTGGAGGAAAGCCCTCATGTTGTTTTTAACGAGTTTGCTATCGAAGACAGGAGCAATAACTCAAATTCCGAATCCGAGGACATCGAAGCGGCCTACGGGATCTAAGCTTAAAAGACAAATCGAAAAGATCCAGCCTATGTTGGGATGATGATTCGGACGAAGAAACCGAAGACAAATCTATCGAATCTCAACCAGCGAGCAAGTAGGCCGAGCGATTGATTCTCCCGAACGTAATCAATCCCGGGTAACTCAGGTCGATGAGGAAACCGTAGAGGTAATCGAGACCACTACCGAGAATAACAACTCGGGGGAACATCTAGTAATGTTCCCGAGCCGAATGCCCCCGAACTCGGTGACTCGGTAGATCATACTCTTATCACCGAAATTCTTCAATCTCGGAATAGTACAACCGAAATGCCTAACTCACCTACTATCCGTGTTGAACAAATTTCGGATGAAGAGTTAAAACATCGTAGATCGTGGCTAGATGCTCACACTGCCGATCTTATAATTGGAGATCCTTCAAAGACATGTCAAGACAAGATCCAGATTCTCGTCAAGGAGAAAGCGCATTATTTTCCCCGCTTCTTGTCTACCGAAGAGCCTCGGAATATTGAGGATGCACTTAAAGATGCTTGACCGGATTATTGCTATGCAGGAAGAGCTGAATCGGTTCACGAGAAACGAAGTATGGGAGCTTGTAGACGAGACCCGGCATCAACATGTCATTGGAACCAAATGGGTCTTCAAAAACAAGCGAGATGAAAACAACGTTATAGTCGGGAACAAAGCAAGGCTCGTGGCTAAAGGCTACTTGTCAAGCCGAAGGAATAGATTTCGATGAAACTTTCGCTCCGGATTGCAAGATTGGAGGCAATTAGACTATTCCTAGCCTACGCAACACATCAACGATTCGTAGTTTATCAAATGGATGTGAAGTCTCGCTTTCCCGAATGGCGTGCTGAAAGAAGAAGTCTATGTGGAACAACCGCCCGGCTTTCAAAGGGGACATCAAGTATATAGACTCGGGAAGGCTCTATACGGGTTAAAACAAGCACCCGTGGCTTGGTACGATACCCTGTCCCGAGTTTCTTCTTCGGAAAGGTTTTCGAAAGGCACGAGAGACCGCACTCTATTCAAAGATTCGACCGGAAGAAGACTTATTACTTGTGCGGATCTACGTGGATGACATTATATTCGGATCAAAGAATGTCATCATGTGTCAGCAATTTGCAAAGATGATGAAGGATAAGTTCGAGATGTCGATGATGGGTGAAATGAACTACTTTCTTGGTTTTCAAGTCAAGCAATCCGAAACGGGAACGTTCATCAACCAAGGCAAATACACTCGAGACCTCATCAAAAGATTCGGCTGCATATCCGGCAAATCAATCAAGATCCCGATGAACACGAATATGAAGATAGATCTTGATAAAGAGGGAGTATCAGTAGACCAAACTGAATACCGTGCTATAATTGGCTCATTATTATATCTAACAGCTACTCGTCCTGACATAACTTACGCTGTAGGTATATGCGCTCGATTTCGGGCGAATCCGAAGCGAGCCATCTCCGGACTCAAAGAAAGAAGATTCTTCGCTACCTCGAAGCACACCCAACATAGGTTTATGGTATCCAACTGATGATAATATTGAACTAACAAAGGTTATTCCGATGCCGACTATGCGGGATGTAGAATCGACCGAAAATCAACTTCGGGAACGTGTCGGTTCCTAGGCAAAGCAAGTCGATCTCATGGTTTTCAAAGAAACAAGCACTCGGTGGCCACGTCGACTACCGAAGCCGAATACATGGCTGCTTGGAAGTTGTTGCGCCCAAATTCTTTGGGCCGAGACAAAGAATGAGAGACTATGACGTCATTCGTAATGAAGTGCCGATCTTCTCGCGATGCATCGGTGCTATTGCAATCACTCGAATCCTCGTTCTTCACACGAGATGCAAGCACGTGGACATCGAACATCACTTCATTCGTGACCATGTCGAAAAGAAGGATATCAGAATGGAAAAGATCCATACTGACAAACAAAGGGCTGATATACTGACCAAGCCTCTAGCTGAATCCAAATTCAGAGAACTTTCAGTAGAGCTAGGTCAGTTGGACCCTACCGACCCCGGTCGAAGAGGTTTCAGGAGAGAGACATTTCAAGTAGGGGGAATGTTCACTATCGCATCGATACAATCGCACGTAGAGATTCGAAAACCATCTACACGAGGTATCAGCTGACTACTATGTTCAGCTGACAGGTTTGCGTATCTCTACTCAATAGTATCTAATGCAACAATGATAAGCATTTATTATGGAGATTCAGCATGATTTAAATATCTCTTAGTTTGTCATTTATTGATAACAGATTACATTTAATACACGACATTCTATGCACAACTTTGATGAACTCTGTGCGCATTAAATGCATGTCTTATCATAGTTACTCTTTAGGCATGTTTACAACTTGCATTGACTTAGACGGCTTTTGTGATCATTACCTTTTATAATATTGAATCTTAACCGTCCATCTCATAAAGTAGGTTTAAACTCGGCCTTAGGTCGATAACTCGTTCATCTTCTAGATATGTACATATTTCGATCAAATCTTAAGAACCGCCATATTCGCACTTAACATTTCGATCATATCTTACCTCCGAAAAATCCGAGAATACCTTTGTGCAAAAACCCTCATTTGCTTACTTTCACCTCGATCAAATTCTCGGTATGCCTACATGAAGTTACTTATGTGTTGATCATTATTGATTAGTATCATATATAAAAAGTTTTATTTAAAAATCGATATCGATAACAACTTCATGTAACAGTACAATGGCGAAAACCAATATCTCTATGATATCTCCAACGGATATGCGGAACATTCGGAGAAGGATCGCGTATGGTTTGAACCCACCATGGATTTCTATTCATGCGATCTAGAGTACATGGACGATATATTCTCGGCCGCGCGAGTCGTGGCCGGAGAAATTTCTCGTCTAGGAGGCCTTCGTTCTTCCTCTCGAGACAAAGTTGCGTAGCTGTACTTGAATTCGGACGCAGTGTGTCCGGAGACATTGTGGCGAGATTTGTTGCCCATTCTATCCAAAACGCCACTACGGAGCTGAAGCGTATGTCCATCAAGGATGCTTTGAAGCGGAGTTTTGATCTGCCCTCCGAAGGGACCAGTACAGTCGGGTACAGAGACGACCGAGTTGATGAATATCTTACCGTCTTCTGTGGAAAGCCCACTACTTTCAGAGCTGCTTTTCCGAAGAACAGCATGTTGCCTCAGTTCAGGGCACTTGCTTATATAGTGACGCAGCTACTGACAAGCCAAGCAGGGTCGTTTGACCAGGTGTCGAGGCCTAAGATTCAGATGATGATGGCCATATACGACCGAGCCCAGATAAATTGGACGGAGTTCTTTCTCCGAGAATTCATGGCTCAGCCGCTAAGTTCGACAAGGCATCGAACATGCTGAGCGCAAAGGGCAAATTGCTGTATGGACTCAAACTGTCCATCATGATCGAAGATTTATGTGGATCTGAGCCTATCACCTACAGTGACAAGGAGTACTTCAATGTGAAGAAGGTCAGATTTCACAACAAGACATCAGCGCTTCAGCAGATAGGGTCAGGACCCTCAGCAGTCTCTCCGCAATCAAAGTCTCAGCAGGCTACGCCTACAAAGAAAAGAACCCCTCCCGCTAAAACTCCTAAGGCACCGGCAAAGAAACTGAAGAAAGTCGTTGAGGTGCCAGCTACTGAGGAGGTTCCAGAAGTGCCTGCTGAACAGGCTCCTGAGAAGACTACTCAGCCCCTGCAGCTGGTTGATGAGTCCGAGTCTTCTGAGAAGACTCAGTCAGTGGAGAAGATCGTTTCCACTGAAAGGGAACAAGGGGATGCTTCTGAAGCTCAGAGCGCAGATATTCAGTGCCTAGACAGCCCCCTTTCTGTCCCTCCACTCAGCTCAGTCCCTCCAACTAAAGAGCAGACTTCACACATAGACTTGGAGTCTGAGACTGCATCTGAAGGTGAATCAATCGGGATGGAAGCTTCAATGATCTTATCTCGAGCCTCCCGTGAGATCCTTCAACAGATACCGGAGCTTGCTGATCATTCGTGACTTGATGATCATTGCCAAAACAAAGAAGGCTCCACATGCTTCTTCGCTTTCGGGAGTGGCCGCATCTACTTCGCCTTGTTCTCCACTACTCCCGTCGGCAACTCCATGAAGAAGAGATGAAGTTGAGGCAAGCAAATAAGCTACTCGAGCCCGCCGACCTCGGCACCATGGAGAATCCGAGGGCCGCTATGCTTGCGATGATACATGACAAACAAGCGTAAGGCTCAAGCACCCTCGATGGGTCGGATCATGACGACCAGGACCCACCCAAGGATTCGGGCCCCGGACAACCCGATAAGGGATCACTCCGAGACAAGGATGCACATGCCGACATTTCGATATTCCTCTCCGTATCCTTGGTCCCGAGAAGTCCAAGGCCGGGTGCTTCGTCCTCGCAGAGCCCGCTCGGCTCTTCTTGCCGCAGCCGACTTTCGAAGCGGCGCCCGGCCCGGACCGCAAAGAGATCTCGATCAGTCGGCAAAAGCCTTAACCGCCCAAGGGATCAAAAATCGAGATCTTGCGAAGGCTATCCATAGGACATGGAAGCAGATCGCTCAAGCCACGACTAAAGAACTTCGTGGGCCGAAGTCTTCGTCTCTTCATCGCCCGCCCTCGATGTTTCCGCGCTTATTTCGTAAGCGTTGGCTCGGCAAGCAAGTCAAATTCGAAGCTCAGCTCAAGATCTTTCAGGAGAGCCAAGCCAAGCTACTTGATGAATTTTTGGCTTCTAAACTGGCTCATACTGACGCTATCACTGAACAATCCGAGGCCACTGAACAAAGACTTGAGAATATCCAACCGGCCTTGGAAGACAAGATCACCGAGAAGCCGAAAGACTTCAAGGAAGCAATGACCTCTCTCACAAGCAAGTACAAGGAAGACCTTACCATGGAGAGGAACGAGTTGCATGAGGCTCTGACTAAGCTCCACCATCGTCTTGATGAGCTGTCAACCTCCTACAAAAGTCCGAAGAAGTCAGTCCTAGTCCCTACCCCGGTGCTCATTGATGATGCCAAAAAGGGGGAAAGTGAAGGAAAAAGGGAAGGAAAGAAGAGTACCGAGAAGCCGACTCCCACCAAAAGTCCAAAATCTAAGGGGGAAGCTACACCGAAGTCATCCCGGACTCAAACTCGGCCTCGTAAGGGTGAGGCCCGGGGTGTTTCGGTGCCGCGAGCACAAATTGAAACCGGCCCAAGTGGCTCAGGACCCCAGCAGACTACTTAGGCAACCCAGACTCCCAAAGACATTATTAAGGAGGTTGCTGAGTACGCTGAACAGGCGGTGGAGGACTCAGAAGGAGAAGAGGCTCCTCTTCCACCACCAGTTCAAGAAGGCAAGGGCAAACAGAAGCTTAAAATTCCAACCCCTCCAAAGAAAGAGATTAAGATACATATCTGCTGAGGAGGAAGCCCAAATAGCTGTGGATGAGAAGCTGGCCGAGAAATTGCAGAGGCCGAAGCCACTAACAAGCCAAAGTCTAAGCCTTGCCAAAGGAAAGACTAAAGCCCCATCCAGAGGAGGAAAGAGAACTGCTAGATCGCTCTCCGAGAAAGCTCATCATAACGTATGAAGAGGACAGAGAAAAAGAAAAGGAGCAAAGCAGCAGAAGAGTACCGAAAGGCGGGGGTACATCCAAATCTAGATCTAGTACCCCGCTCGAATCGTAACAAGCTCCTCGAAGCCTCAAGAGCAAGATGCGAAATTGAAGAAATCTTTGCTCGGATGGATAGATATCTCTACGAGAGGAGAGGAAGCTAGACAGATAGAGGCCGCGCACAGAGGATATATTTGGCGGACCTTGAGGCACTCGGGAAGCGTCATCGAACAAGAGGCCAGCCGAGAGTTCCTTCGAAAGCCGACATTCCTTATCGATACGTAAGGTTCGGGAAGCCAAACGATCCGAAAACACATAGATGGCCGAGATCGGACGAATGGATGCCTATTCGGTTCAATCGAGAGATGGGAATCGGCCAAGATAGAGTTTATCAAGAGAAATTATTTCCGGCGATTCCGGCTCGAAATGTCTAAGGCCGATGCCTATGTCGAGTGGATGACCATTACCGAACCCGATCTTTACCCATATATGCACGAGCAAGAATGCGAAGGGGTAGTAGTCGGCGTTCTCGAAGCAAGGATCATTCCTCCACCCGTAAGACAAGACGACTCAAGACATCTCGGAATGATTGAACAAGAAGTGAAGAATGCTTTGCGTTGAACGCAGGTCTAGAACAAGATGATCCAAACAGACTTCGCCGAATACCTGAAGCCGAGGAAGAACACGTTCGTAATGTATGGAGTCCCACTTGCCCGAAGATAAATCCCAAGGTTTCATGAATAGGATTCAAGCAGCTTTAAGGGTTCTCCTTCTTAGTTCTCCTTTTAGCTTAGCAAGATTTGTAATGTATCGAACTATTTATTATATATATACAAATCTTCTTTTGGCTCTGACAACTACTTGTTGTCTAAATAGCCGTGTTTGCTTTATGCTTTAACACTCAGAATCACTGAAGTGATTACTGACACACACACACTTTGTTTATTTACTTGTCAGTTTTTGCTCGGTTAGATCTCTGATAGACTAGACTTTCGAAGTGTTATTATTTCTCTTAAGGGAAAATTGTTGCATGGGGGAAATTATTGTAAAGGGGGAAATTGTTCTGCCCTGTCTCCCTCAGTAGTCTAGCACTTACCAGACAACTCCACTGATCCTACTTGTAATATTTGTAAGGAGCTCTGTTTCTGAGTAAGTTAGTGTTTATCATAGTTGATAGGACATAGATGATAGGTTTTGGCATCATCAAATAGGGGGAAATTGTTGGGTGATGATTCCATCCTCAGCACAGTTTCACTCAGTGGGAAATGATTCGGTCTTAGACACTGATCTTAAGCTCGGAGCCCTGTGCTCTGTACTTGTCTCGAAGATTTGAAGATCCCAAAACCCTATCTCGAATGATGAACCACTCCCCTTGTATCTGTTTTGTCTCCGAGGTTTCGGACTCGGTAGACACTCTGCTCCGGTCAAGGCGCTCGCAGCTTATTTGCCTCGGCACCGGCCAAGCGTAAGACTCAGTGATATTGGACTCAGCAGGAGCAAGATATCGAGAGAGTCGGTTGAACCGAACTCACAGGAGTAGTTCACTGGACTCGTAGCCGATCATCGATAGACTTATCTCGGCGAGCCTATTTATCGAATACAAGGTCGACTCAAGAACGGCGGATAGTCTTCGGGATGTCGAGAATCTTTTGAAAGACAATCGGCATTGTCATGCACGAGGAAGAGAGAAGTCGCCTTCATTCCGTCTCGAAGTTTGTCTTGTCTCAACCACTCCATCCACCTCAACGAATGACAAGCATACACGTGTCTTCTCACCCGCTAAAGCCGCAGCCAACCTTTTACCTAAAAAGGTGGGAAAGTACACTCGTTACCTACACCAAAAGAGCCGTTTGCTACCAAAAAGAGAGAGAGAGAAGAAGATCGTCTCCAACGGATCTATTTTCAATCTCTGCTCTATAAATAGAGGGATCATTCAAGATTTGAAGCACTCAAGAAACAAAGAACTAGAGAGAGCGCGAAAAAGAGCGAATTCTAAAGAACAAAGTCTTAGCAAGAACTCGAAGAACAATCTCCGTGAAAGACTACATTCTAGCTCATAGGGAATCAAGCTAAACCAACATATAAAGCCTCTAGTATTCAATCGACGTTACACGAACTTATAGCTTACCTTCAGCTGTTCGTCGATCTAGAAGCTACTCTCTCATATTCCCTATCCCTCTAACCCTAAGCTCAACCGTTCTTATCTATAGCTTAGACGAAGGAGTTCACATTTGAACCCAATCCTTATCAGTATAAGGACTCCTTCACTTGTTGGAGAAGTTTGTCAAACACTTTAAGTTTGATAGTGTTGTAAACCGAGACTTGGATCGCATAAAAACCAAGACGCGGCTTTGCCCAGGTGTCAAGCCGACCGAGACTAACTCGAGAATAATAAATAGCCTCCCGATCATTCGGGACAGTGGACGTAGGATTTGAGCGATATCCGAACCACTTTAAAAATCCCGTGTCTCTTATTGCTTTCTTAACTCGCCGCATTGATTTTACTATTCATACCGAACATCTTATTTAAAATCAATCAACTGTCTCAAAGATATCGAACTTTTAAATCTACTGAACTGAGACTTAAAACGTTTTCTCACAAAATCTGATTTGGGCCTACACTATTCCGCGCACTGAACTCTTACTTTAGATACTGAATTCTGACCTAGTCAGTTAGCAGATCTCAGCTGAGTCAGTACTCTTAGCCTTTAACTCGATTCAGAACAGTTGTCTGGTCTGCTGAACTGTTTCAGTCAGACACCATCTTGAAAAGGACTGTTCGAGTTCAAAGTTGAGAAATTGAATCAGGTGTATTCACCCCCCCCCTCTACACCTGACCGTACACTCGGGACCAACACCCGTGATCGAAGGTTTCTATCTGGCACTGTTCATCAGTCGCAACCAACAGCTTAGTTGTCCTTCACATTCTGAGAAAAAGAAACTGTGATCAGGTGTATTCACCCCCCCTCTACACCTGACTATCGTCTCCGGATCAACACTTTTTTTTTTTTTTTGCAAGGCATAGTTGAGGTAATCGGTTTTATTTTTATGTTGTGATTAAAAAAATAATCTAAAGTTTTCAAAAAACTAAAAGTCATAAACTTATGAGTTAGGAGCGGAACGGAATCGTATGAGAAAGAGGTTTTTGGAGATAGAGTATAAGAATGTGTAAGTGAGTAGTGATTAAGTAAGAGCCTACTTCATTTTAGATTTAAGAGTTAGTTTTTGTCTGTTTAGAAAAGAGGATAGTAATAGCGGTCAACTTGATTAAAAAAGTAGGACAGTAACAGCGGGATGGAGATAATATAAAACTTTATACTCCCTCCGTCCTTCTATTTCAGGCCGGAGCGGCTTGTATGTACCACTTTCGTATACCCTTGTGTATACCACACCACAAGGGTATTGACATGTGACATTTCTCATTAAATCAAGTGGGTCATAGTTAACACATGTCAATACCCTTGTGGTGTGGTACACACAAGGGTATACGAAAGTGGTACACAAGCTTTTGTGATTTTCGGCTCACTTTTCTGATTTGGACGTCTCACTAAAAATGGCTCGAATCAAATTTGGCAAAAGATTACTACTATCTTCTCTCCTATTCTTTTTTCGTTATCTACTCTCTCACTATCTCACTTATCTTTTTCCTCCTACTTTATCATCTATTTTCTTAATAACCATGCCGAAAAAAATTGAATCGCTTATAGCATGACAGATGGAGTATTTTGTTAAAATTTCAAAATTGAGTGCGACTACGGATTTTTCTTATCGACCAACTAGGGGACATATTTAGAACTAATTTGAGGGGACATTATTAAGAGCGAGAATTATAGAAATGTGTACGGCCACGTGACTGAACTGGCTCTGGGTTCTCATCTAGGAACTTCCCCATTCCCATTCCCACATCTCTTTCAGTTTCAGCCCCCACTCCATTAAATTACCATTTTTGACATGCATTTTCAAAATGTCTAAAATATCTATATTATTAGAGGAAATGTTTTACTTTCATACATTAAAAATGATTTTTTTTTTAATGGTTTGTATAATTGCATGGAATGAATAAGTGATAAGTGTGGGAGTGTAGAATGGGCATGTTTGCATTAGAAGAAGCATGTATTTTTGTATGGGGAAAAGAAGCCAAAAAAAAAAAAAACATTAAGAAACAGAGGTAGCTGCATGCTGACACTGAGATCACTTCCATCTCATTTTTACAATCACCTCTCTCTCTCTCTCTCTCTTGCGCCCCACCACTCTCCTCTTACCTTTGTTTTCCCATTATTAAACATCAAAACCATTCCCTCTCTCTCTCCCTCTCCCCCTCTCTCTCTGTGTTTCACTATGTTTGTTGTTTAATTTCTTGTATCGTCTGATCAAGAGCTGGATTTGTGCAGTCATAATTGTGGTGAGTGAATTTTTTATTACAATTATGATTTGCATATGTTTTCCTTATTGTATGATAAATCTTCTTGAAATAGATTGTCTTTTCTCCTTGTTAAGATCCCAGTTTCTTTCTCACATCAATTTGAATTCTGCTGTTGAAGAACAGAACCACCATATAAAAGTAGTATACTGTCACTTTTGATAGTTCTACAAGTGAAATTTGAAATTAGAGCCGTTTGAGTTGTTGATCTAACTTTGGATCAAGAAGAGATGTATGATTAAATCTTATTAACATTTCTTGTATACTTGCAAGGGATACTCTGTTTCATCTTGATTCTTGATATGAAATCAAATCATGGAGCAGAGGCAGCCGGAGAGAATGATTCAAATCCCATTATCTCATCTCCTTTCGACACGGTTCCCTCCACCGGAACCCTAAGAAACCCCGGGAGCATTGAGTCGTACTCCGACTCAATCTCCCTCGCCCTAACCCTAACCTCCAAAACCACCCAAGAAGCAGAGTCTTTCCCATTTTCATCATCCAGCACAAGCGAAAGCACCGAAGCTGCACCGCGAGCATTCTCGTGCAACTTCTGCCAAAGAAAGTTCTACAGCTCGCAAGCGTTAGGCGGACACCAGAACGCGCACAAGCGCGAAAGGAGTCTAGCCAAACGCGCCATAAGGATGGGCGTCTTCGCGGACAGGTATGCCGGTGTGGCTCCCCTGCCTCTACACTTGGGAATGAAGTCACACGCCTCCGTTCACCACCACTTTAGGCCGGAAGTTGGAAGAAGCGCCACCCCGAGATTGGGGGGTGGCGGCTACCTCTGCCAGCCGTTGTATGTGGAGGATGAAGAGGCTCGGCTGCTGTGGCCGGGTAGCTTCCATCATGGTGGAGGATCAAGTGTGAGTTTTGTAGATAAATCGCCGGCGGAATCTGCACCGGATCTCACCCTCCGGCTATGAACAAGATTGGCGTTGAGGCAGTTTAAACTTGATCTACCTGTATGCACCTTTGATCAGCTTGAATGTGTGTTTGCCGTATGTTTTTCTTTTTTAATGTTTAGAGAGTTTAACAAGATTGGCTGAAGCGAACCTTCTGATTTTCATATGACTTGATTTGTAGAAATGTAAAGCTAGATTGCACTAATACGTGATACGCCTAGATGAGACACGACGCATCACGCATAGGTATAAATTTAAAGCAACTGTTTATTGAAATGATATAGCAATTGAGATGATTGTCTTGTGGTTGAAGATTATAGGTTCAGAACTCCACCAACTGTCGATTGATGAATCTGAAACACGTGATAACTTAATGTGGTTTGTATATCTTGTTTGCTAGCTATACCAAACCATCAAAATTTACTCAATACACACATTTTCCTTAGTATAAAAAAAGAAAAAATAAATAAAAATAAAGTAAAAACAACAATCAAATTTTAATGCTACATGCTAATAACAAATTATGAATTTATAAGACTAGTATATTTCTCAACAACAATTTATTTAGAAAAAATAGAAGCCAGAGATAGAAATATGTATAATTGGTGGTGGTCATGACATAATCAATTATAAGTTTTATGTGGTGTCACTATTCGAGTGCCCGGCACATATACAATACAATATGTTGAGAGTTTCGGAGTTTTCAGTGCTTACTGCTTTCGTTTCACATAATCTGGTTCAAGAATTAAAATCTTCTAAACAAAATATAGCCCAAATAAAGGCAAATGATAATTCAATTTAGAGTTAAAACGTTTAATTATAGAAAAATACATTGGTTCATAATATCCAACTGGGATTGGGCTTCATGAACTCAAAAGAAATTGCCTAATAAAACCCAATCGAGCCCAAAGGCATGTTTGGAAATAAAAAATTGAGATTTCAAAATTTCATTAAATTCTATGAACTGCATACTAAATCCCAAATCTCTGCACCCACATGGACCTCAAGTACCAAAGAAATTCCAGAATTGCAGCCCTAAATTATCTTAAGCCCAAAATTCAACTCCATCTTTCGGCCCTTTCTGATTTTCTTCCAAACATCCCCTTGCACAATGTGTCACACGAGTCTGACAGGAGACCCCACTTTTCCAATGTCTTAATTATCTTACCAAATTTATAAATTTTGGGTCCACTTAAAAAAAAAACTATATAGGATAATAATAACAAACTACTACTATCACAATTTCCAACTTATTTTTCTATCCACATCCACTACTTGAAAATGGTATAGTAAATTTCACTTTTATGTAATAATCTACAGTCCGTTAGTATTAATGAGGCTCGGCCACTGTCGATAGACCAGTCTCATCAATGGCTAACTCGAAATATTTTGAATTGTTTGTCCTTCTAGACTATTCATTTCTTCAAAATTATTATGTGAAAGGGACAATCCATCAAATTAATTTCAGATCATAATATTACACATACACACACATATACATATGTTTGTGCATGTGGTCTGTTGTAAATCTAAATTTGTACTACATGTATATGACATGATTTTTTGACAACAGACAAATATAAATACTGGGTTCGATATTCATTTGAATTAAATGGCGATCACTATCATGCATTAAATTTCATGCAAGCCGGTCGTTGGGTTTTTTTAAAAAAATTATTTTATTTTTTTCCACAGTTTTGGCAATAGTTGTACTTGGGTTTTGAATTTGAAACTGAAACCAGAAAAGGAATGTATTTCATCTAATTGAATATTACAGCATGTAACCTGGGCTTTGAGGTTCGAATTGCGTGTATAATACGGTTGTTCAAATTGATGTAATATGTTGGCTGTTTATACGAGGTGGTCCTAATTTTCACACCAGGGTGCAGACAACTTTTATATGTACAGTTAAACCTCGATAAGTAATATTCGTAAAGTAATAATCTCACTAAAATAATAATTTCTTCCGGTCCAGATATAGGTCAATCTACTAAAATAATATTCGATAAAGTAATAACCTCGTTAAATGAATATTTTTTCTCAATCCCAATGTTATTACTTTATCGAGGTTTAAGTGTATAACAGTCATGGGAAGTGATAAAAAATAATAATGTATGTTCACGTAAAAATGCATAAAATTGTTATGTGTTTGTTCTATTGAAAAAAAAATACTTTTTTGTTTTAAAAAATGTTGCACGATAAAACTCCCGTCAAAATTAATAGCGCGTTCATTCTCGCTCAATCGCCCCTAATCTTTAACCGCGTTAGTATATGAACGGAATTACTAAAGTAGAGGGATAAAATCTAAAACACAATATAAGAATTGGGAGAAAAAATGGACTTAAGAATCAAGAGTAGATCAAATCAAAGTGCGAACAATAATATCGACGCTTATACTTGCGGGTTTATCAAAAATAAACATTGTGCGTACATTGTAAGAATATTTAGGAGGTTGGGATAGGATTAAGTATTTGATAGAGGGAGGACGTTAAAATTGGTGGTACTGTTTGGGAGTGAGAGATGATAATGCATGTACTGTGAATGAGCAGAGAAGCGCGCTTTAAATGCGGGGTAGACAGACAAAATGGTCAAGGACAATTTAAATCTCGTGTCTCCTTCCAACCATTGATGTGAAACCTCATACATACATATATAATATAATACTCCCTCTGTCTCATTGAAAGCGTCTTATTTCCAATGAACACGGATGTTAAGAAAATAATAATGTGTGGTGTATATTATTTGACTTTTGGATAGTTAAATCTTGTCCATATATTCTTATTTTTTTTAAAAACAAGACACTTCCAATAAAACGCCCAAAATGAAAAATAAGACACTTCAAATGGGATGGAGGGAGTATAATTAATGTATATATATATATATTAGTGTACTATACTTGTGTAGTGGAGTGTGTTTTACCGAAGGTAGGCAGTGAGATTGGTAATAAATGCAAGTGCAAGAAAACCACAATTCTATTCTGTCATGCACTGTAGTAATAATCATAGGGCATAATGGCCTTGTGATTCCACCCACCCACCCCATTCTAACTTTTGTCCTTCCACAAAGTAAAGCCAAGAAACCCTATCTTTACAAAAAGCTCTTTATTTTAATTTCTTTCTTTCTTCAGTCACCACTTTACTCTCTCTCTCTATCAATCACATGCACGTCTGTTGTCACTTGTGTTTGTATGCATGTAGAGAGAGAGACATATACATATATATAAGCGTACGTAATTAAACTGTAGCTAGATGGGGGTGGACTTTGTTTCAATGATGAAGCAATCGATTACAAAACGATTTACAACTTCCCAAGCATATCCATCTTTAATGTTCTGCCAAATAAAGGTGGTATACCCTTCTGCTCCCTTTGCATTTATTACCTCTTTTCGAGGAATCTCTCTCTCTCTCTCTCTCAGTTTCAACCTTGACATTCATACACAAGTGTATATGCAGTATAATTGGGCATTATATTGGTCCTCCTTTTCTCCCTAACAATTTTCATAACTTTTGTTAATTTACTAGAAACCAAGAAAAATGTTTATGTTATTCTCTCCATCGTGTTATACACGCATAATCTAATGAAATATTCTTCTATCATATCATCTTAAATCTTACTTGAATTTATTATATCAATATTACACATTATAGAAAATAATGTCGATTAATATATACAAGGATTTAATTTGGCCATAGGGTGGACGTTGACTCATCGTAATATACTAATATCCTCTTTATATGCAAGAGAAATGTACTACTATTTGTTAGCAATTTTTCAGACAATATAGGTTCCTAGTGCTGTTTCAAACAACCAAAAAGTATGGTATTATTGGCCAAAATTAAGAGGATCGAAATCTTAATTACATTAGAAAAGAAATGCATGAAAGAGAAATTCCTCAATGAGATGAAAAGAAGGAAGTGAAACGACATAAGGAGAACTAAATCATGCACTTTTGGAAAAGGTGATTAGCTTTTGCTTTATTAGTAAAATTGATGTCGTTGTTCCTCCAATGAAATGGACATATGTTACAAAATTCAACGTTTTTTTTTGTTTTTTTGTTTTTTTTTTTTTTTTTTTTGTTGACGAGGAACCCACAGCCGCTACATTTGGTGCGCACAGGGTAAACCTCGCTCCTGTGTAATAGCCTGCAAACCAGGGACGTATGCAGAATTTTCAACAAGGGGTGTCATAATTTCGTGTTTTTGGTTTGCCTCAAAACTAGGTATTTAAGTATAAAAACAAGATACCTTAAAAAAAATATTGACATGAATTTGCAGGATAAATAGCAAGATAAATACTAAAATTGATAGTAAAAATAACCAAACAAACTATAATAAACTGCTTAAGTTGCAATGTTTGGTTGAGAAAAAGAGATTGAGAAGTAAATCTTGCCATTTTTTTTACAATGATTTGTGCAATATAGATTTTATAGAAAGTATTTAAGGAAAACAATTTATGAACATCAAGACTTTACAAGGTCTATTAATTCAGCTAATAAACTTTGTCAAATATTGTATAAAATTTTGATAGAATTTTAGTTTTATGGCAAATATATATAATAAATACATATGTGTGTATATTAAATATTGCATAATATATTATGATTATATTAATTATGACTATACTAGATAATTATATCCAAAAAGAAAGGGGTGGCAATTGCCACCCCATGCCCCTATGTAAATCCGTCTCTGCTGCAAACCACACAGAAGAGTTAAACCACCCTTAATGTGACAGAGTGACAGGCTCACACATAGCGTGTCCAGTTGGAATTGAACCCATGACCTATCGGTCCCGGGCCACCCACCTTCACCGCTATGCCATCCCAAGGGGACAAATTCAACGTTGTTGATATTTACTTTATTCTTCTATGATTGCAAATCATTTTCCATATAATTTTATATTAGTTTTCTTTAACCATAAAAATCCGCACCGACGGTTAGACGGTTGGAAGAGTGCCCTAGCTAGAGCTCACACAATTTTTGATAACATTTGAAGTTATGACTTTCTTTCACTAGCCAATCACCTCAACTGCTATGTCGTCTAAATATGACATAATTTTATACTTCTTCTGTCCCAATTATCTTGTCCAGTTTGAATGTGGAGCCGTTTTTAAAAGGAGTTATTAATTGTGCATAGAGTGTTGTAAAGTTGTGGGTCCCACAAAAAATTAATTGTAATAATTTGTTAAAAATGAAATTGGATAATATATTTGGGACGACCTAAAATGGAATATTGGACAAGATAATTGAGAAGGAGGGAGTATTAATTATAGCATGACACGATCTAAGGAGTCAAGTTTTTTTGGATCGAGTTGACTAGAAATCTCGTAGTGTTTGTAATTAGGGTGTTAAGCTCAATTATTAATTTTAAATGATCAAATTCCAAACGATTTTTCAAGTTGTATCCGAAAGAAGGCTGATCGGGTCGGGCCGGATCATTTATTTTGGATTGTCTCGGACTGAGTTTTTGGGACTGTTGACCACAAAGCTCAAGTATACCTAAAACAATGATGATCGGGTCGGGCCTTTCGGGTAATCGGATTTGTCTTAGGTCGGATAACGTATTACATCTTTACCCCGACAAAACATTATACTATGTACTAGATTTTATTTATTTCTTGATATTTCACTTGAAAGTTAATTTATTTTGAAAGTACAACGCCCACAAAACATTATGTGTGTACGAGTTCTTGACAAAAAATTGAGTGTTGGGAAAAAATAATTAGAAATTGGGGTTGGGGTTGCTTTCATTAGTTTCATATAGCATCTTAGGCACAAGATCACCTGTCCCAGAAACACTGTCTCAATATTATCCCTTAAGGGTAAGCATCTAAATGGCTACGATATAATTTTACGATTTGTATAGTAGACATCTAGATGTTTACTTTATGGAACAGCATTGAGACATGGTTTCTGGAACAAGTGATCTGATCCCAGCATCTTAGCGGCTTTTACGCAATTAAGAAAGTAGATGGTCTATACCAAGTCTCTCTCTCTCCTCTTTTATGGGATTATCCACTTATCTCCACATTTCTCTTTCTAAAAAGCATACTCAATTGAACTTCCAACCATTAAAAAAAATTACTTGTATAAATCTCTATTTATAAACAAAAACACACTTGGAACAACCCGATCTAAAGTTATGGAAATGAAATCTGCAATCTCGAGCAAAGAGAGGCATAATCTACAAATTCGGAGAGAAATGACATATTTTGGAAGCGTGTATATATTGAACTTAAGTAGATCACCCCTAGAAGCTAGAGAAATCCGGCTGTGGTTGAAATTCTAGTCTTTGATGAATATCGTGAAGAATATTCCTTAGACGCATTCTCTCTCATAGTCAAATTATGTCTCAATTATTAGAGAAATTCTTAGATGCCATATATATCCTCAAATATTTGTATGGGAATTAGGTCACATACTTGGGATTCCGAATCTTAGTACGTAGCAACTATGTTCCTTTTAACTTTCGAATAAGTATTTTGAAACATTTTGCAGAGGATTAACTAATTTACATGATTTTTAAATGGAGCATTTATATAAATGTGTTTTGGAATTATATCCAAAAATTAAGATTTATGAACCCATTAATAACTTGATGGCACTGAACAATCCCGATCCAAACTCGATTCCAAATTACGAACCAAATTCCTTTACATGTTTTCAAAAAGCGGAACAAATATCCAAACAGCCCCTGGATTAAACAATACTTTCAGCATTAATTGCACGTCCCAAACATTGTCTACTGTATATCATCGTAGAAGGTGTCACGCTGAATAAGTGAATATATAATCTTGGTATTATATACAATAATTCTGGGAGCTTTGGGCTCAGAGTAGAAAGACATGATTTCATATAGATGCAATGCTTTTCTCAAAAGATAAAACACATGTACGATGGCTAATATTAATAGCCAAAGCAAAATAAATGTAACGCTGGCCTATCCTATATTATACACATAATGCATACCAGATAAATAACCATATCATTCAATAATCATTGAAGACTAAGTACAAAGTACTCACTGTTCAATTGAAAGACCCCTACACCATTAAAACTGGTAGATAAGTTTTAAGAACCCTAGACAAACTTTAAATTAAATGTACAAGTTGCTTTGATGAAACCTATCTAGGGTTTGGAAAAATAGAAGCCCCTGAAACAGTTTTTTTTTTTTTTTTTGACGAGAGTAACCCGCAATCGCTACCGAAATGCGCATTGGATAAATCCCGCCATGCGTTTCTACCGCAAACAACACAAGAGTTGCTCAACCACCCTGATAACCATGTAAGGTGAATTCACACAGTCTTGGTGGGTACAACTGATTTCATTTGATATTTGATCATGTGGAGACGAAGGCATAATAATAAAACCTAAAATGTCAGACATAGTTGTTGAAATTAGGTTTGAACTGAATACTTTGGAGTTGAGAGTTCGTCTAACTCTCCGTTATTAATGAGTGTTTAATTTCTTTCTATAAAAAATAAATAGGTTAGAACGGAATATTTGGGAGTATGGAGAATTAGAAAGTAATGTGAGTTTATTTTTATTTTTTTGAGCCACATGGTAATCCACACCACCACTACCAAACAAACAAACCTTTAATTTGGTGGGTCTTTCTCACACAAGTCAATGCCCCTTTTTCTCCCTCTCTCTTTCTCTCTCCATATATGTGATCATAAAATAACATTAACCTTGGGTTATGATCTTCAATATTTTATTGAGACATATCTAGCTAGGGTTTTTAATAACATAAATTAGCTCTCCCCAGTCTTGAAGTCTAGCTAGTAATATTTGTGTATATAATAACTTGGTTTAAAAAATTCACTTGCATAGCTCAATAGCCAATATATAGTTAGAGTAATTAAAAATGATATTATCTGATAAATAAGTAATCTAACATTAGAAAAATGGACTCTCCATGGGTAGGTAGGTATACACAAAGGTTTAGGTGTATTACAATTGTGTACCTTTGTGTGTACCACATCACAAGGGTGTCGACATGTGTCGCTTTTCATTCAAAATAGTGGAACACATACGCCATATGTCGACACCCTTGTGATGTGGTACACACAAGGGTATACAATTGTGGTACACACAAGCCCCTCTGAAATAATTGCCGTGGTCAATCTGAAATATGAGAACCTAACTTATCTTTGGAGATTTTTAGATTATTGCCGTGGTAAATCTGAAATAATAATTTGGCTATACACTTATATATTTATATATACTCAAATTTTAAAGCTGAAAAAAGAAAAATAAGTAGAAATTCATGTGACCAAAAAGCAGTTTGATTTTTCAATAAAATGTGGCTGTGCGGTCTGCCCCATTCCTAACATGAAAATGGGATTTCTTTAATGGCCATCCAAGCTGAATTAAACAGAAAAAATAAAACAATAATGTGTGTTCGTGTGTGTAACTTTTCCGTCTGTGTCTATGAACGTATTGGGTAAAGAGAGAGAGAAACAAGAAAGGGAGGTTCTAAATTCGGTCTCACGATTTTTTAACCCGTCGTCTACGGGGATGGAAAAAAAAATTAAAATACGAAAACAAAATGACAATTTTTATCTTTTCTTTTTACCTTTTCATAATATTTCATTTTCTTCTTTACGTTTACATCTTTTTTTGTGATTCATTGCGTGTTTTGACTATAAACCAGAGCCCCTCTCTCTCTCTCTCCTCTCTCTCTCTCTCTTCTAGTGTCATTTTCCAAGATATACTTTCGAGGAATTACAGACACCATATACACCCCACCTCACCCTACCCCCACCCATCCCCCTCCTTCCTTCTCCATTCATTTCTGGAACTCCTATCATATTCTTGAACCATATATTCTTGTTTCTTTATGGTTTTTCTCTTTGTTCTTCCTTGAGCTTCTGAGCTCAAAGATTGTCTTTTTTCAAGAATTTCAGACAGTCCTTGTATGCAAGAATTTAAGCCCTTGAATTCCAACAAATAATCAAAACAAAAACAAATCTTTGAGGTTTTGTGCCCCCTTCTTTTTGTGTCTGAAGCCTGACATCAAATTTGATTTTGAAGCAGATAAAAGCGAAAGAGAAGAGCGCTTTGTACAGTTGTACTCTCCGCTTCACTCGGCGTACTTCAGATTATTTCCTTCGTCTTTATGCATAACCTAGATCTTCTCTTTCATCACTTTTAATAGTCACTGCAAATCTCCTCCTTTTTTTTTTTTGGCGGATTTTGTAAGGAAATTAACAAAAATGCCCTTGGAAGGCCCCGATCTCTCTCTACAAATCAGTCCGCCCAACATCTCCCTCTCTCCTCCGACAATCTGCAACGCCATGTCCGAACACGCGGCGAAATCGAACAACTTTGACCTCTCCTTGGCCCGAGCTGCGGCGGGGGACGACGGAGGAAGCCGCCGCCGTCAAGATCAGCACCACCCGCAAAACCCTTATATCTACCACTCCAACAACCCCCACCTAAATAAAATCTACCATGGCTTGTCGCTGCGGGATGCATCGGACGGCTTGAGGCCCATCAAGGGCATCCCGGTCTATCCCAACCGTCCGTTCCCCTTCTCGCCTTCCGACCACGGCGGCGGCGGAAGGGACAACCATCCCAAGATGTGCTTCTACCAAACGCCGTATTCCTCATCTTCTTCGGTTTCGTCTTATTTTGGCGGCGGTTTGGATCATACGACGCCGTTCTTTACCCCCGGAGGCGGCTACAATGCTTCGCCTTCGATGGGGTACCGGATAAGCGGCGGCGGGAGGTATAATGGGATGTCGCCGTCGTATCAGCTCCCCCACCACGTGGGTTCGATTATGAGGTCGAGGTTCCTTCCGAGGCTGCCGGCGAAACGCAGCATGAGAGCGCCGAGAATGCGGTGGACGAGTACTCTCCACGCGCGGTTTGTTCATGCAGTTGAGCTTCTCGGCGGCCATGAAAGTAAGACTCAAGATATCTCTCCCTCCCAATTTTTTCGTAATTAATTATCAATTTTTTAAAATCCCCATTACTCTTCCAAGATTTTTTTTCTCCTCTCATAGCTCCTTTTTCTTTTCTTTAAATTTTAGATTTATATTGATTCATATATATTATATGCCTATATGTATGTATGTATATGGATTTAGTTGATTTTTTTATTTTTTAATTAATTGGTTTGTGACTGTAATATTGTAGGGGCTACTCCAAAATCAGTTCTTGAGCTCATGGATGTAAAAGATCTAACTCTTGCTCATGTCAAGAGCCATCTACAGGTAGACTAATTAAAATTATCATTTAGTAGTTGGGCAGCTATGAAAAACTAGAGAGAGATGAGATGAGAGAGATGATGACATCATCTATATATCTCTATGGGTTGGGGCTCCGTCTGTTGCTCCGGCACAGTAGCCGATGAAATGCAGACTGAATGAGTGAGTGAATTAAAGCTGGAATGGAAGGAAGAGGAGGGAGAGAGAGAGAGTAGTAGAAGTAGAATGATAAAAGAAGAGCAGACAAAGCCAAAGTCATCATTTTTCAATAATACACATATTTACTACCCTTATCAATCATCCACCTCGTCATTATTAAATGATGATGAAACCGAGACATGACGCACAACAACAAAAGTCTTCTACTCTCTCACCCTGGCTAGCTAGAGAGAGAGTACTATTCTTGGTTCAACTTTTATATATTCATCGTTGATTGAAATTTGCTATCCCTTCAACCTCATTGCGTGTATACTTTGTCAATGCAGATGTATCGAACTGTTAAAACAACTGACAAGCCTGCAGCTTCTTCAGGTACGTTAATTCGGATGGCTCACAAGTTTAATTACTTACATTAGTTAAATTTTTCCTCGTTAAATTAAATATAATAATAATAATTAATTTTAAGGTTTGAATCACACGCAGATTGCTCCGGCGAAGACGACCTCTCCACGATCAACGGCGGCGGCGGCCACCTCGCGGATCTGCTGCTCTTCATCGATCAAAAGGCCCCTCGCGACGAATCTCCGCCGCAAGATGCGGAGTATCCCTCCACCGCCAACACATTGTGGAGCAACTCTTCGAGGTAATTAATAAATTAAACACACACATACGCACGGGTGTGTGTGTGTTTCGTTGCCTTATCCTTTTGCATGGTAACACTTCACGTACTCCGTTTTTGAATTATAAAAGGGTTCTTCAGGCAGCTTTTGCTTTAATTTTCTTCAGTTTCTTTTATTAATTACTCCCTCCGTTTTAGCTTGTTAATTCTAAACCATACATTCTTTATTTTTTTTTTAGAAATATGACATTTTCTATGATACAACCTTAAAAGGAAAGTATGACACTTTCTATAGAACGGGGAGTAATTTTGATATAATATTTATTTATTTTTTATATTTTTTGGGAGACAGGTTTATTTTACTGGGAGATTGTTTGATGGGATAGTGAGAAATTAAAGTTTTTAAAAACACAGTAATTTAAAGAGAAAATTAACAACCGAAAGCAAAATTCCACAGCTAGCTGTAGTACTTTTTCTTTACTCTTTTGGGCTTATTTCTTTAATTATGTTCTTAAAGTTTGTTTAATTAACCTGGTGCTTATTCTCTTCACGAGGTAATACACTCCTTAACGTATGGAATGAAAAAAAGGAATATCAATATCTTCAATAAGAACTGTACCGTAAGCATCTAGATGGTTGCACTAATGGGACAACACTGAGACATAAAAATTAGGACAGGGAATTCGATTTCCTTAGAATAGATGTTTATTCTTCGTACATTTGCTATTCAGTATAAATTGGACATACACATAAGCTGGCATTATCTCAAACATGCCATTTTCGGGTTCGATTCTATTTTATGTTTTATTGTATCAATGCACGTAATTGTTGGATTCGTATTATGATCATGTTTAAAATAGGATGATTATAATCACTTGCATCAAGTCTAGATTAATTAATTATGAGATACATTAGTTAATTTTGATCTTTTGTTATCTGTGCTATGAGACTGAATTCATGTAATGGGTGTATAATTCACTTTCATCATGAAACATTTTTGTGATTATTCATGAAAATAAAAAAATTCAAGTTCCCAAGAATTCTTTCTTGATTGTGGAAATTAAAATTTATTATATTTATGAATAACAGGGAATGTTGGGGACAAAATAATAACGTTGGTGAATCACATGGCCTCGTACGATCGTCCTCCTCTGCGTCTGATTCGAACGCCTGTCCTATGATAGAGGTAAAAGCTTTCCTCTCTGCACTCCACAGTTAACCTCTTCATCTCTAGTACTACTATATTACTTCACAAGAATATGGAAGTGAAATGAATAGTTTACGGTTTTTTACGGGGAGGACTATATCTCAATCTCGTATTTTATTTCAATCATGCATGCATGTCGTCCGATCCGTTTACTTGACATGCATACGCGTGCAGGAAAGCGAAGCTTCGTACCCGAGCCTGGAGTTCACGCTGGGGTTGAACAGAACAAATTGGGATGAAAAATAGCAAAACTAGACATCTTTAATTTATTATTTTATATAAATTAATATATAGCTCCATGTTGAGTAGTACTAAACATATATTGTTCTTCAATTTAAATTTGGGGAAGGCAATATATTGCACATATGAAGAGGATGTAGGAATTCCAGGTCAGGTGATTTTCTTGTTTTCTTATAATATATTAAATTATTCATGCATGCATTTTTTCCTCTTCCTTTTTTTAACCTTTAATTAATTATTCTTCTTTTCTTCCACCTTTCAATTGGCCAGTTTGGAGACTTGTATAAGATTCATTTTTGATTTTTATTTTATTTTATTTTGTAGCGTCTTAAAATCAGATTCTAATTCCTATCAGCTGTTGTTTTATTATTTAGGAACAATTTCACAATTCACACTATAGATATACTTCTCCTGTGGGCTAAGATTATCTATTGTATTTCTTCTATAACTAAAAGTTTATTACTATCAGATAATGTTTTAGGCCCTCAAAATATTTGAGTCCGCCCTTATTGATTAGCTGCTGCATACATTTCGCCACAAATTAATGAGATTTTTCACAATTTTATAGTCTAGTTCAAGAAAAAACAACACCGAATTTTTTTTGATACAGTTAGAAAAGTTAGAAATGAGATTCAATTAGATTTAAGTTATTATAAAAAATATGGAACACTAATTTTAAATAATTATTAATTTATGATAATGACGGAACCATATATTTACTTGAAATTTTCTGAAAATTATTATCTTATTAAGGTTTTATTATAATCACCTACCACTTCTTATTGTGCCGGCCTAGATATTATCAAATGGGAAGCCCAAATTTCTTTTCATAGTTTCTCATTTTGGGAGGTTTTTGTTCTTCCTTAACCCTATCTTGATCGTTGATGAACTTGATAATCTGTAAAACTATCAAACTGATTTGGAGATGGAATTTATTCAATCACTTGCTTTCTCTCTCTCTCGAATTGGACCAGAGGAAGAAAGAGAGTAACAAAATGTGAGCTTTCGCTGCTGCGACTTCATATAAATAACTTAAAAATATGAGTTGAAGCTGACACACATCTTATGGATATTACAGTTAGGAATCTGACGATTTTCTACAATCTATCCATAAAAAAACTGACAAAACCACACGAGATTTCACCGTGTTGAATTTCCGACCTGAAGCGTATAGTTGAAGTACTAAGAAAAAGATTCTATTATAAGGATTTTTGTCTGTGGATGCTAACCGCCATGCGGATACTTAATTTCTCATGAATCTGCTGCGTGATTTTGAGAAATGTTATGTGATTTCTTCGCATGTATATGAGCATGAAGTTATGAGTATTTTTTTTTTTTTTTTGTTGACGAGGAACCCGCAGCCGCTACCTTTGGTGCGCTCGCTCCTGTGTAATAGCCTTCAAACCACACAGAAGAGTTAATTATGAGTATTTTTGTTTCTTTGCTTGAAAGGGAACTAATTAGGATATAGTAACTGGTAGAGGGTGAGAATTTGGCAAAGTCTGACCGTTTGCGCAAGGCCGTTCCTTAAAAAAGCCCAGGCGAAATTAAAAAAAGGATTTTTTTAGTATTTTGTTATTCATATGTTTTTTTATTTAATTTTTTGTTTAAAATTTTCATTGAAATGAACTATCTCAATTTTATTTATAACCTCTATTTTCAGAATGGATATTTAAGATCACTTTGATCTAACCCTCTAAAATGAATATGTAAGTCTCATGTCATTGTATAAAAGCACAAATTAAGACTTGTGTGCCAAATTGAACATTTAACTTATTTGCCATATAAATTTACATTATTTTAGATAATTCTATTCAAATGTACAATTATCTATACTTATTTAAAAGAGTAAAGCAAATTAGATTAATTTACTGTTTTATCATAATCAAATTAGATAATTATTCAATTTATTTGATTGTTCCACTTTTTAGATCAACAATAATGAGAATGAATACATAATGTGGAATATATACATTACTTTATTTTATCTTGTAATATTATGCAATACAAATAATTGTCTTTCACTCAAACATAAAAACTGCTATTTGTTCTATTAAAATAATTAATTAGATGTATATTTTTGATCATTTTACAGTCATGAACTAATAAAAAGAATAATTTTACAAGAATAAAAAAATTAAGAACTAATCGACTTACTTTTTAAATAAGCAATTGAATATTTTGAACAAATAATTATTTTCAAATAAAATCATTACTTTATTCACTTTGCTTTTATTCAAATTACTGTAAGTCGATTAGAAGAAAATCCTAATTAGTTCCCAAATTGAATTATTTTTGAATTAATGATTTTACAGTCATTACTTTTTAAATTATTTTCAAATTTTACATGAATTAGAAGACCAAATTTTATTCAAATAAATTATTTTCAAATAAAATCATTTTTTTTTCAAAAATTAGAATACCAAATTTTAAGTGAATAATGAATAATAATACAAAAATAATTTTTTTGATCTAAAATAATAGGTCCTCCGTCCCAATTATTTTATTCACTTTGCTTTTTGTACGACTTTTAAGGATAATTGATAGGTGTAGGCAGAATTGTGTAAAGTTGTGGATCCTAAAAAAAATTGTGTGTAATAATTTATCATATTTAAAAAGTGAGCAATATATTGAGAACATCCCAAAATAGAAAAATAGACAAAATAATTTGAACTGATGGAATAATAGTATAACTTGGCTAATATACCGAAATTCCAAAATTAATTTATGCACGTATTCCCCTTCCCGGCTCACAACACAGAAAAACTTGCAAGTCTCAACCGCCCGCAGCCGCCCCCTTCCCGATTTCCGTCTTCCGCCCAGCATCCGCGAAACGCGGCCCCTCTGCCACCCTCCCCGCGTACGGCGGCACGCCAGCACCGCCTATTGGCCACCCTCCCCTGACCCTTCGGCACGCCGTAAGCACTATGTCTCGACCCTCCTCCTCTGTCTTCTCGGCGCCGGCAAGTGTAAGTCCGAAATTACTCAAATCACAATAGTGCGCCTACTACATCATCATCTTCTGCCCCTATCTGCCGTACACAAGGTGGATTCTTTTTCTATATAACTCCAATTTTTGTTTCTTGATTTATTGTGGCAAATTGTCAATTTCTATGATTCTATCAATTTTAAAGTTTGTTACCTGTATATGAGTATATCTAATAGGAAATTGAAGGAATAGGGAGAACTGGAGAAATCATGTGAATTAGGTCTAAGATATTTTTGCAAAATTGCTAAAAAAGAAAACACTTTGGGGATATTTGTTTAGGATTAATGTTGGAAGAGCGCATGAAAGAATCAAGTTTATCAATGATGAATGTAATTTCTTATCGGAATGGATGTTAATCAGCTCAATGAAGCCTTAAAATTAGAGTATGATCACCCATGCTCTCCCGCCCTTAGGTCCGGGCCTGCGTTTGCGATAAGATACTTAGAAGTTGTTTGTGTGTTCTCTTGAGTTTATGAATTCGTTAACTTCTCTTGCAAACTATTTGAGAGAAGGTGTTGGTGTTTGACTGAGTTGAGCCTTTCTAAAGAGTTTGAGAAAAACGATCTTTTGCACTCATATGAAATTGCTGTCTTATGAATTTACTACCTCCAGACTGCTCTTATCGTTATATTTCTCTGTTTCCGAAACTTGTTTGCAGGTAGGTGATAGCTTCTCTGAATGGTATAATAGGACATCCAGTAATACAATGAAAGTTGTTTCCAGCAAGAGCCGCCACTTATTATTATCTGTAGAACCGTTGTCATCTTCAACTCAGTTCATCTCTCCTCTCCAAAATCCAAAGGTCCCCCAAAGAAGAGATGAAACATTTGCTGAAACTACAGCTATAGAAAGAGTAAGTTCGAGGAAAAGCAAATATATTTCCCATGAGTCCGCCATCAGCTTCATGAAACGCGAAAAAAGCCCTGAAAATGCTTTTGAGATTTTTAATAAAGTCGCAGCACAGAAGGGTTTTGAGCATAATAATTCCACTTATGCTATAATCCTTCATAAGCTGGCTCAGTGCAGGAGATACCAGGCTCTTGATGCTGTTCTTCATCGGATGACTTATGAGACTTGTCAATTCCATGAAGGCGTGTTTGTTAATCTCATGAAGCATTTCTCTAAAGCGTCCAAGCATGAGAGGGTGCTTGAAATGTTTCACTCTATTCTGCCTATCGCACGCTCAAAGCCCTCCCTGAAAGCCATTAGCACATGTCTTAATCTTTTGGTTGACGCAAACGAAACTGATTTAGCAAGAAAGTTTCTCCTGAGTACTCGAAAAGACTTCCACTTGGGGCCGAACACATGCATCTTCAATATTCTGGTCAAACATCATTGTAAGAAAGCAGATATGGATTCTGCTTTTGAAGTGATGAAAGAGATGAAGAAGTCTAAAGTGTCTATGCCGAACTTGATAACCTACTCAACTATGATTGATGGACTTTGTGCGAGAGGCAGATTAGAAGATGCAATTCAATTATTTGAGGAAATGGTGTCTGAGCATCAGATATTGCCAGATGCAATGACGTACAATGCTCTTATTAATGGATTTTGTCATGAACAAAAAACTGATGGAGCAAAGAAACTAATGCAGTTTATGAAGAAAAATGGATGCCATCCTAATGTATTCAATTACTCATCTTTGATGAATGGGCTTTGCAGGGAGGATAAACTCGAGGAAGCAAAGGAAGTTCTGAAAGAGATAAAAGCTGCTGGGCTTAGTCCGGATACTGTTGTTTATACCACACTAATCAGTTGGTTATGCAGATCCTGCAAAACTAATGAAGCCATTGAGCTGCTCAAGGAGATGAAGGAAAACGAGTGCAAGGCGGATGAGGTAACATTTAACGTTATTCTTGGCGGATTGTGTGGGGAAAAGAGATATTCTGAGGCTCTCAACATGCTTGAGAGACTTCCCAACGATGGTATTTATCTTAACAAGGCTAGTTATAGAATTGTGTTAAATTCTTTGTGCAAAGAAGGTGAACTGGAGAGGGCGGTGGAGTTGTTGGTTCTAATGTTGCGTAGGGGTTTCGTGCCCCATTTTGGCACGTCGAATGAGTTATTAAGTAATCTTTGTAAGGTGGGAAAGGTGAATGATGCTGTTAGGCTATTGTTTGGGTTGGGAGAGATGGGGTTTAAGCCAGCTCCTCTTACATGGAGTTTTCTTGTTGATTGTGTCTGTAGAGAGAGAAAGTTGTTGCCTGCATTTGAGCTCCTCAATGAACTACTTGTACAAGACTAAGGGTCCAAAAGATCAAAACTGTAGCAAGAAAGATGATTGTTTATCTAATCTTTTTTGTTATTTTTGAATCAGCAAAATCTTGTGGTTGGTGATGGATAGTACATTGTATAGGAAATGTATGTTGTTTGCTTGGCTCATGAATTCATTGTTCTGATATTGCTTTAAACAGAGGAGTTCTTGATAGTGATTTCATGCCTCCACATTTATGAGAAACAAACATTTTGAATTAGCCAATCAAATTAAACCCATAATAAGATCAGTTAATCCCACAAGTCCATGATCACATCATGAACTGATGGGCTCAATTTACTTACACAACTCTCTCTCTCTCTCTCATCACAACAAGATTAGGTGAAGACACTAAGCTCCACTTCTAAAATATTGCAAGTCTTTTGTCCACCCACATTCTTGATCACACACAACCAAACTTAGAACATTCACATACATGATTGATGATTCTAAACATCTAGTATTCTAATCATGAATCAAAAGTACAAACAAAAGATTAAAAAAAAAAACAATTCTTTGATGTTCTTTCTTACAAAGAATACAGGCATGAAGTAATTGCTATATACACTCATTATGAATGAAAACATAAACAAAATAAAATAATAAGAAAACAGAAAGACTCACAAAATACACCTCAATGAAACCCCCTCGACCCTCTAGACTGATAAAGCTCCAACTTCCCCTTCGCCTCCGGCAGCAAATTCTCCACATCTTCAAGCTGGCAAATCGCCGCCTGCTTCGACGCCCACTCCAGCACGGCCAGCGCCTCCGCATGAGCGAGCTCCTCACTATCCGGCACGTGCATAGCAATGTTGCATAGCAATACTAAAGCAGAGCTCTGCACAATCTGCTCTCCGAAGTAGACCAGCTGCACGAGGTGCTTCACACCTCCTGCATCGATGATCGCCTTCGAGTGGTCGAGGTGGAGATAGTTCTCCGATGAGGCGAACTTCGTTAGTGCCACGCAAGCCTCTCTTGAAACCTCGGCCTCTCTCTCGTCGAGGAGTTTTACAAGAGGGCTAATCATTCTCGTCTCTGTTGCTTTGAAAGTTCTTGCTAAATTCCCAATAGCTTTGACGCATGGGATGAGGAGTTCTGAATCGCCGTTTTCGAGTACTCGGAAGAGCTGATCGACGGCGGCTTTGCAGGCGGGGGAGTTGGGTTTGAAGGCGGATCGTCTTAGTTCGGCATCGGTCTCTGCTACGGCGGTTATCTCCATCAATGCCATGGCGGAGTTGTATTGGACTTTCGGCGGTCCTTTTTCTAATAGAACCGCGAAGCAGAGGAGTGCTCGCGATTCTGTGATGCTCCGGCAAATGGGGGAGTTGCCTTTGGCGAGATGGCAGAGGGCTCGAGCTGCCATGGCTTTCATGTGGTTTTTTGTTGCGGGTTCTTCCATTTCTCTTGCTCGGTTGTTCGCTCCGGAGAGAGATAAGCTTGAATGATGGTGGTGGTGGTGGTTGTTTCCGTTTGGTTTGGCCGGATTCTTGATAGTATTAGTACTAGGTTTGGCGGACATGGTGGTGGAGACGATGTTGTACATTTGATTAGGCTGTTTGTTGGTATTATTTACTAATGGATGGGATAATAGAGTCTTGTCTTCGTCGAAATCAGCGTCGTTGGCGGCGGCGGTGGTGGTGCTGGCTAAGACGACGGCGGCGTGCATTGATGTGGCTTTGCTGACGACGGCGTATTTGCTGTGCTCCTGTACGGTCTCGAAGGCGAGGTGGCTGACGAGGAGGCGGATGATGTTGTGTTGGGCGAAGAGGTCTTGGCATTTAGGGTAATGCGCCGCCAGCTCGGAGACGGCCCACGCCACCATGGCTTGTACCTTCATCGGCCCTTCTTTTAGGGTTTTGGCGAAGACGGAGCAGACGCCGGCTTGGGTCATGTGGTCGACGCTCTCCGGATCGCGGCCGAGGAGGCCGATGGCGCGGGCGGCGTTTTCCTGGCCTTCTAATTTGCCCTCCTTGACGAGTTTGAGTAAGGGGCCGACGCCGCCTTCCTCGATGATGAGCTTGCCGTAGCGGTCGTTGTCGCGGGCGAGGGAGACGAGGGAGGCGGCGGCGTCGGTGCGGTCGTCGGCGGAGCCGGTGAAGAGGATGGCGATCTGCTCCCAGATGAGGCCGAGGATGGGTTCGTTGGCGGCGATGGGGGGGAGGCCGAGGTACTCGTCGGCGCGGTCGTCGGCGGAGGCGGAGACGCGGAGGAGCCACGAGACGTCGCCGATGGAGTTCTCGAGCTGCGCCGACATCTTGCGGAATGCGGCGGCGGGGATGATAGTGAACACGCGCTTCACGAGGCCATTGCCGCGGCATTTCAGGACCAGCGCGAGGGCCTTGTCTAGGACCTGCACCGTCTCGTTCACGATGCGGCGCGTGGGCCGCTCGTACAGCTCGCTGCTCGCACGCGCCGCCTGCCGGAGCAGCGCCGATAGCTTCTCCGTCTTGGATTTCAGTTCGGCGCATTCCTGCTTGAACGTCGCCGCCTCGTCCGCCGCCTTTATCACCTGGTCCGTCAACTGGATCGGCGTCGCCAACGTCTGCTTCACTAAATCCCCCATCAAAACCGCGGATCACAAAAAGATTGAATTTTTCCAACTGGGATTCTCAAGAAAATCGACGGGAGTCGAACGAGATTGCGAATTTGGATTATTCGTTCAAGAAGATCGAAACAAATTCTTAAAATGTCGAGGGAGGAGGAAATGTACAAGAAATCGAGTCGACGTTGTTTACAAGGTCAAACTCATTAATTTTTTTCTTGAAATAAAAAAAAGGAAAAGGAAAATCAAAATTGGAAGATTTACAGAGGAGAATTATGACATGTAAAAGGCTGTAAAGAGTAGTACTAGATTAGACGTATGTAATTAATTAAATGTATAATCTGCTGTCATGCCCTATTTCTGACAATCAGCCCAACCACTAATAAGACACTGTCAACTGTTGCAATTAGACAGTTGATGGTTTCAGTTTCACCAACTAAATTAATGTTGTCATGTCAGCACATCTTAAGGGCCGTTTACTTTAATTTGTTTTCTTTAAATTGTTTATTCGGTGAATTTGACACGTCATATGACTTTTTACAATTTAATAATTTTTGGGTCATTTTTAAAGAAATTGACCAAGTCGATGTTAATCCAATTATGAATATATGATCTCTTGATAAAAATGTTTAAACTTTGTATTTTACAGAAATTTAGAAGTTTGGTTTATCAAATTCGTAAGTCGAATTGAATTACCAAACTTTGAACTATGTCCTTTTTTAAGAATAACGCACATCTGCTACCGAAGTGCGTATTAATAAAACTCATTCATATGCACTAATCTACAAACCACACAAAATGGACTAATTATCTCATATAACGGTCTTGATGAATTTTAAACTCATAATGACTAAACACCTTAACTCTATATCATCCCAAGGAAACTTTAAATTATGTTCTTCATAGTGTTACGGTAATGCAATTCTAAGTGTACTTGAACGCTTTTATAGAAATATATCGGACAGCGACAACATATTCACTCATAATAAAAATTACTTCTATAATACATTGTGGCCCAAAACCTTACTTTTAAATAACATTTTTTTATATTTTTTTCTATTATTAATTTTAAGTTTTCCTATGTGGAATAACTTGAACCACAAAGTCATAACTTATGTCGTGGACAGGGATCCAGGTAAGAAAAATCCGAACCTTCCAACTATGATATAATTATAAAAATAATTCACAAAATTAAATAATTTATACATTATCAACATTGGGGGTGGGAGGTGCACTGGTCTTTTTCCCCCTAACATCAAAGAAACCGAAAGAAAAAACACACAAACACAAAGGGAGTGAGCCGAAACTCGGGCTTGAAACACGCCGGAAATCAAGGAATCAGACGGAGGTGTGAATCAAAGTGAAAAAAGGTTGAACCAACAAAACTCGCCGGAGAAGGGCTCAATTTCACCGGAGAAATGAATTGCTAAGTGGGGCCAAACAAACAACTTTCCTCTAGAGCAGAGACAGGACAGGCCATTGTATGCTAGAAAACAAAACAAGTGATTGATGGCATGTGGAGTTAAGTGATAATAGACTAGACGAGTGTGACTCAATATTTCACAAAACATATAATTCCCCAACAAAAATGAGTCAAAAAAGCATAAAATCAACAAAATTGTCCTCATTCATCACATATTATCTACAAATATTTATGAGGATACATACCAAGAATAGTGATAATAATGCATCCAGATTTGATGTGTCGACTTCAAAAGCACCCTGCACTTCCAGACAATCCGGATCTTTTACACACTAGAAACCACACACTACGACCAATAATTGCGGCCAAGCAAAAGTGTGTTTTAAAAGTCAAATAAACACTATAATATTAACTACATGAACCACTAACATACACGTGACACTACCTGATTGATGGGTCATTTAATTATCCCTCCTATTTTGGGCCAGAGGATCCTGGCGGTTCCAGAGGGGCTTACCGGGCCTGCCTCGTGTGTAAAAGTGGACAGATTCTCCAGTTCCAGTCCGAAATGAGGCTGCTATTTCACTCATGAACAAAACACACATGTATTTTTTTACTTGCAAGATTCACCATGGAACATATCAAATGGCTTTATTATCTTAAACATTGCAAACCATAAATCATTATCGTACACGCCTCCACAACCATACAGAAACACAGATAACTTCTCTTTCTATCTTGCCTATTCTGCTGAGGATATTAACGGAGAGAATCAAAGTCATGCTCATCAGAAATATTTGTGGGCACCATACGGAGGCCAATGTGCTTGACTACACAGCCAAAAATAGAAATTAAATAGGACAGTTTAAGAAAATAACCACTCAATTCGAACACAACAAACTCCAGTTCTACAAAAAGCATGTACACCGCGATAAACTGTGACCCACTTCAGATAAGAAGTGATGCTCTGTCCATGTTAGCTAGGACCATGTATTGGGAGAGCCTTTTGTGATATAAAGGAACGAATTTGATCTCAGTTGACAAAACTAATACTTGGTTCACCCTGAACCGAACCCAAAGTAAACAACAAATTGCTGGTTCGCAAGCTGATGGATTGGTCTTGTATTCCCAAAAAAAAGAGTGCAGAGTCAAGACCGAGACGGTTAGCAATTTACTGAAAAGTAGAACTTTCAATTTGTTTATAATTTTTCTTCAACAATTTAAAGTGATCGAGAAGCAGATTACTAAAATAGAAGCATAACAAAGTTGCATCTTTCGGCAAGAGTGCATTCAAATGTTAAAAATAAATTTGATACCTTCTTAGACCACAGAGGGAAGCTTAAGACAGAGATAGATGGTTTCATCTCTGGATTTTATATCAATCAAATCTACATGGTCTGTTGCATCAAAATCATCATTTTTTCTTTGACTTTGCAGTGGCCCATTTGAAAAATCCACAGTTGGCTTCAGGATTAGATGCTGGTCCCTGAAATTTAAATATCTCCATCAAGAACAAATATATTTGTGTAGAGAAACTTCTTTACTACTTGACCTAGTTTTATTAACCCCTACACCTGTCAATATCCAACATGCCAACACTATATTTATACATTTGAACCTCCTCTCTCTCTCTATATATATATATATATATATTATATATATATCCCTAAAGCACGGACATATGATTAATGTAAAATATCCTTTAAGCTAAAGACAAGTACCGTGAAATACTGAATAACTAAGAAATATCCTTTAATGTAAATCATCTTTAACTAACATAAAAGCAAGACAGATAGAAATAAATAATTTATTTTGATACCTCGGCACGTGCACAGGCATAAAATCGTCGCCCTAAATTGGGTCCCTGTTTCTTCACTATGCGGGAGACGCAAGGTTCCTTGTGGCCCTTGCAAAGAGGTATGCTAGTTTGCATAAGTTGTTGAATCCTTTGCCATTCAACTAAGGCCACTGTTTTATTTTCTTTTTCTGGAGGTTGAGACGATATCCTCTTCCACTGAACTTTGTTTTGCCTGCAATTCCTTCACATCATCATGCTCACCACCTTCACTGAAAGTTTCAATCGGTTCACAAATGGAGATATCTTCTTGACTAAGCTCCTCATGAGAAGAAAAGCTGCTTGAGTCACTACAGCCACCTACTGTTTTCTGGGAAAAATGATTTGAGTGAAAGCTGAGACCACTGACTTTGTCTTGCCTTTTTCTTGGAAACCACTGAGTCTTTAGCAAGAACAATTTTGGAGCAAGTCTGCGAGACAGGATACGCTTCTTTAAATGAGTCTTTACAATTGTCATCTGATACGCCTTGTTGCGTCAAGTCTGATGAAGCCGAGCTACACCAATGCAGAGGTCTTTTATTGACTTGACTGCACCTTTCAAGAAGATTACTATCATCTGAAAAACAACTGGATCCTCCAGATAAGCTACTATCTTCTGCAGATTGCCTTCTAGCAAACACTGACTCTGTAAATCATGGTAGAGGATAACAGTTGTGAGAACAAATCTATTAGTTTCTGCCAGTATATACGAAGTTGTAAAGTGATTCAGCAGTAAAATGGAAATGAGAGCAAAGACACAAAACTAAATCTACATAATGAAGAGGGAAACCGAAGTTCTCACGATTAAATTGATGAATAGAGCAGTTAATGAGAACAGGATCTCAAGATATGAGAGGGGGAAACAGAGAGATCAAGGTGGTCTTAGATGCCCATGCTACAATCCTTCTGGAGATAAAATAAAGGCAATATTTTACAGTATTCCCAAATGGATAGAGGAAGCAGAAAGTGGCAGAGAAGAACATAAATGTATGAGTGGTAGGTGCAATTACTAACCCTCTTTCAAGTTCTATGATGCTACAAGACATAAATGTCATATCTGTTCAACAACGGCGTTAGCTTGTATATTAGATACCAGATGTCACTGTGACATAAATGAAGATTTCGTGTTTCAAACAGTTCAAGGAAATAACCTAGATTTTCATTGTCACCTGAAAATAAATCATCGATTAGCACATAACGAGTAATATGTTAACAAAGGCTATAAAATCATTCACATATTCATTCAATCCAAATGATGCAATAACGCTTAAAAACACATTTTGCCAACATATATGGAATGTAATTATGAGAAATCAGCACCTAGTGTCTGCTGGCATCCATAGACCTGGGGACAGTATCTGGTAGACAGTGAAGGAGTATTGTGTTGCTGAATATTGGGGATCTCTACCAAGTTCATGAACACCGGAGCATGATCCGAGCCCTCCGTTTTGCCATTTCTCGTCTTTTGTTCTTTATGCCTATAATTTTCCAAAAAGGAAAAAAAATGAGCAGAAGAGAAATTATTACAAAGAAAAAAAAAGGGATGATTGGCAATATAAGGTAGCAAAAGGCATGCTTTTGTTTCTAATAATCTGCAAACAAATAGGAAACTAAAACAGAAATTTCTACAACCAGAAAAGTATCATCTTGCCACCATAAGATCAAGAATGACAATATTCTTTACCAGTGTCCCATCACTTACCTGGGTACATTACCGGGTTTCCAACGTTTAAACTGCTCTAATATGTCACACTCTTTAACATGGCAAGTGACAAGGTTATGTCCTTGATTTTCTTCCTTATGCAAGCAAGGTCCAGCACCAAGAATGTGGTCAATCCGAGTCCCATAGTTGAACTCCTCTGCACCACTATTTGTCGGCCAGCAGGTGTAAGCTTCCCTCCTATTATATAATTAGGAAACAAAAGACATTAGCGGCGTAGTATGACTCAGAGTTTTACAAGCACCATATTGTAGTTCACCGCATGCATAATGCTAATTATTAAAATTATATGATCAGTACGCAAATGAGAATAACTAATGAAGTCAATAATCTTTTGAACCTCTCAGGATGGTTTTCCCGGAAAACATCGTAAAAAGCACCTCCATTTCTCACCAGTAGAGATCTAAACCAAGTTCTAAACCTGCAATTGAAAATCTAATTATAAATAATCTATTTGAAGTATTATATCCAAAAGCAAATTTTAACTTTTCAAACATAATTTGTACTCATGAGGAATTAAAAAAATAATCTAGAAAATACAGCAACTCACTCATTTTTCTCAAAATCTGGCCCAGCATCACAACAATCTACTGCAAAGGGCGCAATATTAAGATCCCCCACAACAAATACTCTCCGTCCTTGACCTAGAAGAGACTCCCACCGTTTCTAAAAATACAGAATCAACAATATCTTTGAAAAAGCAGAAACCTTACCAGCAAACCAACCAACATAAAAAGATAATTCTACCCCATTAATAGCATCAATTGATCCAAAAGAAACAAATTAACTTATAACACTTTACCACAAGGACACTGATGAGGAAATTGAACATAATAAATGATGGCGCACTACTAATGTCCAAATTTCAGATACCGATATTGATTGTACAAAGATATACTACCTCCGTCCCGCTATTTCTGGCACACTTTCCCGAAATGGACGTCCCGCTATTTATGGCACACTTTCTAATTTGGAAATAACTATATCTCTCTCATACTTTACCATCTTATCTCTTCTACTTTTTTTTACTTTATCATCTTCTCTCTCTTACTTTATCATCTATTCTCACTCATCTTCTCTCTCCTACTTTATCATCTACCCATATCTCATTCTTAATCATCTACTTTCTTAATTTCCGTGCCGAAATGAAGTGTGCCGAAAATAGCGGGACGGAGGTAGTAATATATATACTTTTATTTACACATAACTCCAGTGATGTTAATCTAATTATTTACTCGAACACCCCCAAAAAGGCAGATAAGAAAAACAAGAAATGAATAGCCAGCTAACTCTCATGGCCAGAAAAAATGAAGCTTGACCTCAGCAGTGTTTGGTAATTGAATATATAACTTCCCTGTCTCTTGTTCCAAAGCAGACAAACGAGATACATTTGCTCACTGTTAGGGTTAATACCGAACAAGTTATAGGTTTGCAGTACTGCAAACAGAATCTCCGCATAAACACTATGGAATCTCATGTTCAAAATTTATGATCTTCAAACAAAAGGTAAAATCAATTACCTGCAGTATCTTGAAAAAATCGAGCTTGAATTGGATTCTTTGTGTATCATTAGCTACAGCTCTAGGCCCATATATATTAAAAAGAACTGAAGAAGAAAACATTCATCTGTTACTTAAGTGTTGAGTGCCTACTTTCAAAATTCTGAAAGCCAATTGTACAGATAATAAAACTGCAGAGGAAGCTATCCGTTGCAGAGAGACATTATGCTAAAATTATGTCACTCACCAAAATGTTCGTGGTCTGTTATAATACAGCGCCCTTCACCATCAATTTTGAGAAGCTCATCAGTAGAAAAGCATCCTAGCCCTTCCATTGGTGGTGAATATTCACTTTTCCTGCAACCTGAATCTGAGAAAACCTTAAGAACGCCAGTAAAGCCCTCCTCTGCAGAAACTGGCAAAGATACCTCATCACTTGAAAATACGGACTTGGCACGGCAAAACGTTGCAACACCTAGTAAAAAAGCAAAATAATGTAATCTAGAAGCAGAATCGAAACAGAAGATGAGAAAATGCAATAAAATATTGAGTTAGAAAAAAGCAGAATGCATCATATTCCTAACCAGTGTAACAATTTCCAAGCTTATTGAGTCTGAAATCACATACATACTCCCTCCATCCCACTAGAAATGACACGTTTTCCTTATTGGGACGTCCCACTACAAATGACACGTTTCCTAAAATGACAAAGATTATGCGGACAACGTTTAATTACTAAAAAGTCAAATAATCTACACCACATAATACAACTTTCTTAATTCCCACGCCCAAAAGATACGTAGTGGAACGTAGGATAAGACTTACTAAGGAGTCAAATGGCCAGAATTACATCCTAATCCAAAGAGGAAGAAGAGAATTACCAGAATATCCGGTTCGTCCTTTCTCGGTAGTGCGAGTGCAAGAAAAAAAGGACTCGTAACCCTCAGCCTGCACCAAATCAGCCCTCAACTCTTGCCTCGACAGCTTCGTCTCCTGCGCACGAAATCGACAGAATTAACGAAGCAACCCACGAACAAATTTAGAAATTACGCATCAATACACTAAGATTGATCCATATACGTATTGTTTTATGCGTAGAAGGGCAAAATAAAGATGTTAGAGAAACCTGAAAGCAGATAATGTCGGCATCAAAAGAATCGAGCAATTTCCGAAGAGAGCCGAACTGCGAGATTCGAGGCCTAAGCCCGTTCACGTTGTACGTCACTATCTTCATTCTTCAATCGCGGGTTTTGGGCGAGGTTGTCGAAGCCCCAAAATCACAAGAAATAGATATTTCGCTTCTAACCTAGAAATGTATAGTATGCAAATACGAGCCTGAAATACACAATCAAACAATACAGCTACAGAAATGGAAACGATCTCCAGAGGGCTAAAATGGCGGGAACAATAAAGTAAGGGAGTGAAGCTGTCTTGCCACTTATACAGAGAGAGAGAGAGAGAGAGAGAGAGAAACCATTGTTGAGCAGTCTTTTAACCGTGATTAGATAACTGAGGTTAGTCAACGCAGAGAATGAATATTCGAGTTGAGCTTGTGCACAGCACAAGTCTTGACGAGAAAGAAAAAATAAAAAAATTGCTGCAAAATTGCAGTTCTTGGGAAAAATCCCACATCCATCATCGTACTTAACTAAGTAAGTAAATCATTTTGCTCGAGATTGCTGGACAAATCAAATGGATCAAGGCCGAACCGGTGAAGATCCCCTTGAACCCAGGTTTTTCTTTTTGCTGTTCTTTCTTCTTCTTTCCTTCCTTCTTAGGTCATATTTATCTTAGAATATAGAATCCATAGTAAGGGTTTTAGCATCTGTAATGGAGTTGGCAAACTAGTGTCTGGATGATATCAATGCAAAATGATGACTGTACAGGAAATAACATATTTTTGTTGTGGGATTATTGCTAATTTTAGAGGGATGGTTCCTTTCTTATTATTTCTCTTGCTGCTTATATGGTTTTTCCATCATCAATTTGTTGTTGCAGACAAAGCAATGAAATGGAGGTCAAGAATAGGAAAGTGCTCAAAGCAGATCGTGAGAGATTGAGAAGAGACAAGCTGAATGAGCATTTTCTGGAGTTAGGCAACTTATTAGGTAAGATTTGAATAGCCAATTTATGGATGTTGTCATTGTGTGTTTGTATTTGAGAGAGAGAGAGAGAGAGGAGAGAGAGAGAGAGAACTGACTAGGTTGTCTTGAACTTAGTTTTTGATAGAAGGCATTGCAAATGTAATCTCACTCATCAATCTTAAATCCACTATTCTTCATATGCAAGAAGTGATTGACATCTTTGACAAACTGAATAGCCAGTTCATGATGTGTGTTTTGGGGGGAGAGAAAGAATTGTGGATTAAAGAGAGAAGGGATCGCAAAGTTTTCTTCCTCGTATGTTATATCCCTTCTTCTATGAGCATTGATTCAGATCCTAAGATAAGGCCAAAGTTTTGCTGGAATGACAATGATTTTTAAATTGTTGTTGTATTGGGAATCCAGCATCCAGATAGCCCAAAACAAGGACGAGTCGCTACACAATCCAAGTGCTGAAGGACTTGAATTCTCAGGTGAAAAAGCTCAAGGCAGACCATGCAGTGCTTTGTGAAGAATCAAGAGAGGTGTAAGCCTTCATTCTAAAGCCTTTGATACTTTTTCCCATCTTCATCATCTTGTATTCCTCAACAGCTGACACAGGAGAAAACCGAGCTTAGGGAAGAGAAGGCTTCTCTGAAATCCGACATTCATGATCTCAAGCAGCAGCATCAAAGAACTCAAGGTTTTATGGTTCCATGGGCAGCTGTAGATCCTTCAATGCTTATAGCACCGACATATCCATTTCCTGTTGCTGTTCAAGTCCCTTCCGGCTCCATTCCGATGCATCAAATGGCCCAGCCTTTACCATTATACGTGAATCAGCACAGTGCCACATCGCCTTTTATTCCTTATCTTGCTCCTCACGTTATCCCTAGGATCAACCAGTCTACCTTAACTGCATCAACTTCTTACATTTCTGGGCCTACATCTTCCAGCAATAAGTCTATCAACGACGTTGGAACGGATTTGGAACTCAAAATCCCAGGATCTGCAGCACCAAAGGTTTGTCTTTTTTACTATGCTCTGGTTATAAACATGGTGTTTCCAAGATTTTAGTATTCGCCGAAATGTGCAGGAATTGTCAAGAAAAGACAAGGGCAAGCAACCAGAGAGGCATCAAGAGAAGAGTGCAACAAATGGAAGTAGTTTGAGCAAGTCTCCCTCCCAAGTCTTTCAAGACAGCTCTTCTGATGGCATAGATGACTTATGAGGCTTGATTCAATCTAAAGAGACTTGCAAATTTCTTCAGTGTTGATGAATTGAAGAGTTTCTCATATACTAAAGATAGCAAAGATTTACTCGGCTTCTCTGATTACTGTGGAGAGGAGAGAGAGGTATAAATATTTTCCTCTCTTGTTTTATTTTCTGGGTTCATCTGCATTTGTGAAAAAACTGATCTTTTACATGTTTTGTGAGCCTGGGCACTGAGCCTTAGTATTCTTTCATGTATAGACAATGGTTTGTGAATGGGAATATGATATTTCAAAGTAGCAGCACAAAACACTACAACCATTTTCATTGACCACATGTTACATGTTACAAAAAGGAGTAGCTTTATGTACTCTTACTACCACAACTTTGGCAAGGGAAATCCGCAGACGACATACGAAAAACCACTGAAAAGTGTTGCTGAACGCCAGAATCGAACTCATAGCACCCCCAAACCTACATCTTGGCTGCAGCCCGACGCGTAGTTGGACTCGAAACGACCCGGGAACTCATACTAGCAGTTCTCAGAAGTCTTCGGAATTCAGCCAAGCTGATCCTCCCGTCTTTGTCGATGTCTGCTTCTTCTAGAAGCGGATCGATCGAGCCCCGTAGACCAGTGTGCTGTGGAGCCACCAAAGAAATATTATTATTATTTTTAAATCGACACTAATAGAGATTGAATACTAAATCAACCATTTACGCATAAAATTGGAATGCCATCTAAGCTACATGATGTCGGTGTGGAGCCACCAAAGAACACAACCCCAGTTTTAAACTCTAGAAGCTTCTAGAACTAAGTATAGACTTTTGAAAAACAAAACTAACCATTTTGAGCTCTTCTGGAGTGATGTATCCATCTCTATCGATGTCGAATTTCTCGAAAGCCGACTGTGACCTCTGATGCCATTTGTCTGTATCGTGCTCCTCCAGTTGATGAACGTGCATCGTAGCTGCAACAAACTCCGAGAAATCGACTAGTCCGTCTGTGTTGCTATCAATCTTCTCGATCGAACACAAAACATCGATAAGAAAACACATAGCAACATACTGCAGGAATATAACGGGACATACGTACTGCTTGAAGGATATCGAGAATTCTTGAGTCCTTCATTCTCCATGGAAGATCCTTCTCCATGGCTTGTCTCATTTCTTCAAGACTTATGACACCATTTTTGTCGACATCAATCGCATCAAACTGGTCTCGTAGATCGGATAGTTCATCTTCATCGAGTGTACTAGCCAATGCCTGCACATATATATAAAACTCACACCATTAAAGCTGTGCCCTGGAAGTTTTTCTTCAAGAACTCACTAGGGTAGATGATGACTAACCCGAAGAGCAAACTGCTTAAATCGACTGTACTTCACAAACTGCCGCATGTTGGATAGAACAGAAATGTCTAGAGGAATCTCTGAAGCTTCACCTCCTTCTCTAACCCATGGATGTGCTGCAAAAGTATAACATTTTTATACATTTTTAGCAGCAAAAGTATAATTTTGAGAATATAAAGAGTCATTAGACATACATAAAGCCTGGGCTGCAGTTAGTCTTGCTTGGGGATTTTTGACTAACAACTTCTTCACAAAATCTTTAGCAGCATTGCTAATGCCCTGGCCATGGTTTGCGTTTAAAGTCGGGTTTGTTTCTCAGAACCTATAAAACATGAAAGAAACAGTTTAACAGTTTAAGTTAACTAGCATGGATAGAATAAATGGAGCTGAAATAATGAATGGGAGTGGAAGATGTAACTTTAAGTAATCACACCTCCTTAAATATACCATCCTCAGTTTTGTCCCAGAAAGGTCGCCGTCCACAGAGCAAGATGTAAGTAATCACACCGATGCTCCATACATCGGATTCTGGGCCCGATTTACGCTTCAATACCTCGGGAGCAACGTAATATGCACTGCCAACAATGTCTTGGAATTTCTTTCCTGATAAAAGATTGAAGGGGCTTTGAAGAATGAGTAGATAATTATAAACAATCTCAAAAACTCTATTTCATTTTACATAGGATTCGACATACTATGATGGATTTGCTCACAAGATTGTTGATGAACATAAATACCTGGTCGTATGACGTCTGAGAGACCGAAAATCTGTGGCCTTTAGATGTGAATCCAGTTTTGGAGACTTAAATAGAAAATTCTGCAAGAAAAGAAGTTACTTTAGTATGTTGAACAGAACTGTTCCATCGACGAAACTGGATTACTTGGCACGTACCTCTGGCTTCATATCACGGTGTACAAAACCGTGTAAATGGCACTCTGCTGCAACTTTTAGCATTTGCCTTACAACAATTGCTGCATCTTTCTCGGTGTAACGACTATCTTTTCTGTTAAAAAGAATGAAGTTGTAAGCCCTAGAAAATGCTTCAAGGAGTTTAGGTTGTGAAGATAAGAACTTGAGTATGCTTACTTCGATAGGATACGGTCTAGCAGTTCTCCACCCTCACATAACCTAAAACACAAAAGTTTAACTAATTGTGACAGTTCAAATACAAACAGCTGAATGCAGAAAAGTATTTGCTCCAGGAGTTTAGGTTGTGAAGATGAACTTACTCCATCACTATGTATACATAAGTATCATCTTCAAAAGCATTATAGAACTGAACCACATTCACATGGCCCGCTAAAGCTCTCAATATTTTGACCTCCCGCTTGACATCTTCGACAGCAATTGGAAGCACCATCTAATCATGCATTCAAGAAATTTGTTAACAAGTCAAAGAGGACGACAGTTCACAAGTCAAGGGTGTATCCATTATCTGTACACCCTGAAATTAATGTATACACCTATCTTATCCCTTTTCAATATGCCAACTTGCCAAGAAAGTTGTCTAAGCAAATCTTACATTCATACAACAAAGAGCACCATGATAGGAAAGGAAAAGACATTCCGAATATAGACTACCTCACTACCAGAAGACTAACTATAACAATCGACTTCAACGGTCTAGAAAATGAATGTAGACATTGGACTAGGCAAAGCTAAAACTATGCATTTCCATTAAGCTCAAGAAATCAAATGTTACTTTAATAAAAGAGCGGAGAAAATAAGCATATTCACATGGATATGCCAAAACGATCACTATAAAGGTTCAACATAGAAGTCCAAGAAAGTTTAGCTTATTCATCTTGCATGTTGACACTAAATCATGAATCTTAATAGGGTATTTGATCACTTAAACTGGATAGGGCAATAATCTCAACAAACCAGTCAATTCAAGAATACAGAACTAAAAACGGGCAGTTCAGCTAAAAGAAAGTCAACAACACAGCCCATAATACAGCCCTCATTGAGCCAAGTTTTCTAGTACAACATAGTAGAATTTGCAGAAAGAAGAAGCAAATTACAAAAAATGCAGCTAAAATTCTTACCTTGTTCTTGTCTATTTTCTTGACAGCAACCCGATCTCCATTAGACTTATCAATTGCAACATATGTATAACCGAATTGGCCATGTCCCAACAATTTCCCCATCGTATACCTCAAGTCAAAATCTTTATCATATCCAAAGTCTGTCCTTTTACCGCATGGAATCACCCCAGTTGGCCTTTTCGAAGTACTCTTGAGATTTTTGTGCTGCTGACTTTTATGATTCTCTCTTGTTTTCTGATGAGTGTGGGAGCTTTCTTGCTTTCTCTGTACAGCTGTTTGAGGGTTTGTAGAGGCAGGCTTAGCTGCGGCGGCGGGGCGGCGGTTGTTGACCGTGGTGGTGGTGGCGGTGGTCGTCGAAGGGGTGTTGCTATTAGAGCCACTAACTTTTGTTGTAGAAAAGCAGCTGCCCATTTCTCAAAAGCAAAACAAAAACCCCCAAAGATTCCAACTTTCCCTCTCTCCCAAATAAGGGGATTCAGAATATTCAGAAAAAATCTAAATAGAGGTCAGTGGCGATGATCGGCCATAAAAACCCAGAGACATGTTGGATAGATTGAGGAAAAGGGAATGAATATATATTCAATCTGAAATGATGAGGCATATTATTTAATAAAGAGGAAAGATTAAAGCAGATAGGAGGAAGAAGGCAAGAAGGAGATGGAGATGGTGGGCAATGGTCAAAGAGACTTTTGGTAGGAGAGAGAGAGAGATAGGAGAGGGGGTGAGAAATGTTCCCCCTCCTTTCTAACCTTTAGCCTTACCTTTAGCCTTTGGTTGAAGGGAAATTGAGAGAAAAAATTGGGAAAAGACATTCGGAATATTAAAGTTCTATTTTATTGGTTAAACGAGAAACAAAACTGGAGAGAAGAAAATGGTGGGATCCAAGCTTAATTTTCCTAATAATCTTTACTAAAAACTGAAAAATATAGAAGTAAAATGTCATTTTAAAGATAAGTAGATAATAAATTATAAAATTAACCTTACAAATCAAATTTCTTGTTTTTTATTTAAAGAGATTTTTGACTTTTCAAAATACAACACTCTCATATAACTTAATTATTCAATTTCCTCCTACCAAACAACATATAAATTAACCATATTTCTCAATTTTTCTTTTGATTTTCTTCTTATCTATTTTCTCTTATTCATTGGTGTCTCAATCTACCAGACATTTAAGGTAATTGGATTCGTCTTCAACTAAAACTATTTCTTGAAATCGGACGACTTCCTTAAAAAGCTAGATCTAATTAATGGGAAAATTCTACTAATAAAAAGTTTAACAGAATGTAAACCAAATTGCATTTTTTTCAAAAAAACACTTATAAAATTCAAAATATGGGACAGTTAACTTCAAATAAAGCAATTATGGTAGAAATTTCCATCTATTTGTGTGGAATGAATCTGCAGTAAAATGGTATGGAATTTATACTTTTTCCTAATAATCTTTACTAAAAACTGAAAAATATAGTACTGTTTCTTTTCTTGATAATACAATAAATATAAAATAACAAATTAAATTCTTGATATATTCGATGAAATTTATTATAGCTATACATTAAATCCCTAAATTAATAGTTTCTTATATTTTTCCTCTAAATTATAAATATGTACAATTTGCCCTTTAAACTATTAATTAGATGACTGCGTTTTGCCCTCTAAACTATCTAATTTATTGCAGAAGAGTAAAATTTCGACAAAATTTTTCAAGCAAACGAGTGAATTTAGGTTATTAGTTTTGTGCCGTTTACCCCATAAATTATTAATTTTGTAATAATCTAAGATGGTATTACCTCTAATTTTGCACATGTGTAATAACTTTTTTTCTAAAGTTTTACTCTTATGCAACAAATTAGATAGTTCATGGGCAAATTACATATTCACGGAATTAAGGGGGCAAAATGCAAAAATCTAATAACTCAAAGGGGCAAATTGCACAATCCAATAATCCGTACACAAAATGTAAAAAACTAATAATCTATGGAGTTTAATGTATTTCATCCCATCATTATTTCATCATCTGACACTTGGCGGGAGAGTATCAGTGTATTAGTAGTTCCAGTTCGATGGAGGAAGGCAGGGAGGTGAAAGCGTAGGATTTTGGCAGCCTTGCCAACGCGGTAGGTGCCGACGACGACGAGTCGACAAGACGATATTTATAATAACACGTGTACACAAATTAAAAAGCATTACATTAGAATTATGATGCATTAAAATATAATTTTGATGCATATACAATTTCCTTGTATTTGTTTTAATTTTCTTAGATTCCAAAAAAAAAAATTATTCAATTATTAATTATATGCATTACACGTAATAATGCAATGCATCCCAAAAAATAAAAAAATTCGATGCATTAGTATATAATGTTTGATGCATCAAACATGCATTAATATCAAAATGAGGTGTATTAAAATATAACGTTAAATGCATTTCTTTATATCTTTGAATGCATCAATAATATCAGAGTGAGATGCATTAAAATATAATGTTTAATATCAGAGTGAGTACATCCATAAATATAATATGCATTTCTTTATATCTTTGAATGCATCGATCTATATTCATAATGCATATAAACTATAAAATAAGAATATAATAATAACAAAAAATTAGTAATTATTGTATTCCTTAAATTTGATTTTCTTTATGCATTATATTATATTATGATATGCAATGATTTTTTATTTATGACGCATGTTAATCTTCACTAAAAATAAGAAATTAAGTTATTAAAATGTTATATGTTGTTTGATAGTTCATACGTATATAGATTGAATTACTAGCCGTGATTTATTCAATCTTATCATGTTTAGTTGATTCTATTTATGATAATTTATTATATAGCTAATTAACGGCTGATTACCAAATTTACCATATCAAAAAATGTATTCCATAAATAAGAGATATGTTTGTTATAGTATACAATGTAAAGTACAAAAATAATCTTTACTAATTTTACAATAAAAATAATGAATTAAATGAGTGTTTATTAACAACCGTAGATTGAAATATATGTACGATTTAGATCAATTCCTAGTTCTCATTTGAGGTTATAGTTCTCATAAGATCTATTCCCTATATATATATAATACTACTTCCTCGTTTATTATTATTATATATATAAGTGTTTTTTCATAATATTTTACCAATGTTTAGATTATATATTTTATAGAATATTTTGATATTTACTCCCGTCCGAAACCTTTACAAAATCATGATAAACGCAGTGAAAAAAATATGTGAATGTATGAGGTATTTGTAAATTAGGCTGAAAATCGAAACTAAACAATATATTTAAATATAAAATATTTCTTATTACAATATAGGTCACGTTTATATTTAATTTTGTACGTATTATACTAATTATACGAGCTAATCCGTCCTTTACTGACCATGACACGTGTAATTTTAGTTGCTTCCTTGTTTCTCTATATACAAATATTATGATATGCCATGTTGTTATAAAGAAATGATAAATCACGTACATGATCTCCCTTTATCATTATTTTAGAGAAATTCGGCTGTTTTTATCCAGTAATAATAATTTATTCTAAAAATTAAATAAGTATAAAACGTTAAGTAACTATTTATAAAGAAATTCCGATGCAATATAAAAATTCTACCCTAGACCAGGTCTTGTAGAACTTGTGGTGTGGAGCAACGCCACATCTCATTTCGAATTTTATAAGTGTTTCTTATTTTGAAAAATAAGTGAGGTGACATCATTTTACACCACAAGGTCTACAACTTAAGTTGTAGACCCAGTCTAGGTATAATTTTTTCAATATTAGTATGTGATTTGATCCGAGTTCCAAAAACATGTGACTAAAATGTAAAGACATTTTTAAAATTATAACTTAAAATAACGTTCCGACATGATTTACATAATAATTAACTCAGTGGCTGTACTAGCTAACTGAGTTAGAATAATTTGACTTAGCTAGGTGATAGATATTAATGGACAATTTACGAAATTAATAACTAATTATTCCCTAAACTGCTCTGTTAAGTCTGTGCTTATGTGCTGAGGGGGCCAAGTTTGGTTGATGGCTTACTAAAATTAATACAAGAACGTCCCTTCGAGAAACCGAACTAGTCTAAACATGAGTAATCTTTGTTTCGAAATTACTTTACTCCAATTTATGAGTTGCTAAAATAGTAAATTATTAAAAAATTTAAGAATGTCCGTAGATCGAGTCTAATGTTCGAAAATCAAGCGCAAAATTATCACATGTTAATGTTATGCGTTTGAATTTCGTGTAAAACATGCTTGTGTTTTTATTTGAAATCAAATCATTCACACTACAAAAAGCTGTGAACATCTGTTTTCTTTTTGTTTGGACGGGAGAAATATTGTTATTATTTATACAAAAAAGGAATATTCGCTCCTATTGTACTGGCACTGGACTGGAGTGCAGAGCTGTAACTTACTGGGACAAAATATTTATTTAATTATATAAGTACAAATAAGGAGTGTAGATACATATTTTTTTTAGATGATAAGAATAAACTGCAGTCGTTATTGAAATTCGTATTGAATAAATTTCGTGTTTGTGCATTAGTCTGCAAATTGCAAAAGAGATTAGAGAGACTAACTATCTTAGGCGATAAGTGACAGATTTATACATAGTGGCCTTGAAAATAAGGAGTATATATTTATTATATACAAATGCATTTTACAGAAATAAAAGGACAAACAAGACTAGGAAAAGGTTCTAAATTTATTGCTTGATTTTATTATATAATACTCTCTCCGTCCCATAGAAATTGCTTCTCTTTCCTTTTCGGGGTGTTCCATAAAAAGTGTCTCATTTCCTAAAAAGGAAGTGGGCCCTACACATTTACCAACTCAAATCAATTCAATACAATTAATTAATTGCATGGGTCTCACATCTCTACCACACAAACCAATTCTAAATAATTTATTAATTGTATGGGTCCCATATCTTTACCAACTAAAATAACTCTCCTAAAACTCCGTGCCCCATAAAAATGACATTTTCTATGGGACGGAGGTAGTACTACTTTTCTATTTTCCTTTTTACATAAGTTCAGCAAGAAATGAATTTGCGAGGCCCAATAACAAGATCTTTTAAGCCGAAAGCCCATTTACTAGCTCATTATTGGGCCAGTCTTATTGGACCGACTGTAACCCAACACGAAACGGCCCACCTTTGAAATCCCAACGGCTAGTTTCCGCAGCCTCGGAGCGCTATAACGGTCAAATTCTCGGTTCCAATATACATAACTTGCCTAATACTTTCTTGATTTCTCTATAAGATCTTTCATTCTGTACTTCACTAACGGCTACTCTCTCTCTATCTCTCTCCACCGCCGGCGATCGCAAAATCTCAATCTCTTGTCTCCCAGTTTACTTCAATGGAAACCCCATCATTCACAGAATCGCAAGCTTTGCTTGCCGCTTCTTCTTCAAGTGCGTTTTCGTTCACTTCAAACTCCAATAGAAGTTTGAAGATTTTCTTTAAAACGGTCTTTTAATTTGTCCCTTTTATTGATAACAGGAAAATTTGATGAATCGGAGAAGAACTTATCAAAATCAACGCAGAAAAGCGTCAAGAATCAGAATCAAGACCGGTCAGCCCTCTTCGATATAACGAACGATTCCCCCATCGTTGGGCTTGCAGTAGGGAGCCTCAAGACCCCGTCATCGGCAGTCTCGAAGAGGAGAATCAACGTACAAGGGCTGTTCGCCAGAACCCCGGGTTCGGGTGAAGCCCTTTTGAGAGGCCAAGTGAAGACCCTTCTGCAGAAGGTTGAAGAAGAGGCAGAGCTCTCGAAGATTTTACTTGAAAATCGGCCTTTGTTTAATCTTCAAGGCGTAAACAATTCTCCCATTAATTTTGTTGCCCCAACTCCCACAAACACGCCGGAGATCTTCAATCTCTCCGCTAATGGTGATGGTTTGAGTTCTGTTACTCCATCCATGGAAAGATTTGTGATACCAAAGGTGTGCTTTTTTTAACTCTTTCTTGATCTTGAGATGGATTGATTTTGCTTATTGGGTATAATTTTCAAGTGGTGTTGATTTTTGTATATTTATACTTTTTTCCTTTTCTTGTTCTTATGAGTGAAGATGTTGAATGAGATGAATGATGAGAAGAAACAAGGAAGCATTGAATGTGAGAGTATGATCACAAGGACTCTTCTTTTCGACTTCTCTGATAAGTCAGAGAGTTCATCAGATTGCTCCTCTGTGCTGACTTGTCTCTATGAGGAGAGAGAAAGCAGCAGGGAGAAGAAGGTCTCTACTGATGATGATGATGATGCCTCGCTTTGGTCTATGCAAGTGAATGCAAGCAGCACTAGGGATGAGGAGGAAGATGAAGAAGAAGCGGAGAGTAGCACCGAAGAAGTAGAAGAGTACTACGAAGAGGAGGAGCATGGGTTTGGCGACAATGGCTGGCTGCTTGATGATGTCTGTGAAGGAATGAGCAAGATTAGTGTGAAGGATGGGCCAAAGTTTGAGGGCAAACATATTCGGTTTGTGTATAAAAGTGATGGGGAGATTGAAGAAGAGGAGGAAGTGTGTGGGATTGAATGTGAAACACCTATTGATGATGTGAAGAAGAATCGTAGCTTTTCTTGATTTTGGAGTTCCATCTCACTCTCTTCTTCTAATGTGATTGGTCTTGATTTGTTTGTTGTTGGATGTCTTGCTTTAGACACCTTGGGGATGAATTGGTTTTGTAATTGATTTACATAACTTGCTTTCTTGATTACCCTCAAAATTGGTACTTTGTTTTATTGTTGGTTAATCCTAACCTGCTTCCATCAAGACAAGTAATTGAAGAACACAAGATCAAAGATTCCAATAGACCTTCAATCATTCCAATATGAATCTCATCCAAAGATTATCCTTCTTAGAGTCCAGCTTATATTGCATTAGTTTGACTTCGATTGAGTGATGAAACTCACATTGCATATTCCATGAGGATTTATAATCATGGTCTATAATAGACTCCTGTTCTGATACCATAACAGATTTTCGTATGAACGTCAAGAAGAAGATACACATGGTCTATAGAACATGGTTGTTTTATTGAATTGCAAAGCAATTTTTACATGGCAAATGTACAGCTAAAATACAAAACATGTGCACCGGTAAACTAACTACTACAGATCAAACTTAACAGATGATATGATAGACAAAAGAGAATGACAGTAAAGGATCCAGTGCTGCAAGTTGTCTGCTCTTCAATCTGTACATGGCTTCAGCATTAATAAAGCAAAATTGTAGTTTCATCCATGCTTTGTTGACTGGGCTTGCTCTGCCTATTGCCATTTATGTTATCACTATATATTGAAACTGCAGGATCCTGATAGCATCTAAACCAGATACATTAAAACCAAGGGTGCCAGATCCATCATGCATAAGTTTCTGGGAGTTAGGGCAGCCTCCACCAACTCAGCAACGCCCTGCTGCACTGATTGTGGAGGATCCATACTGTCTTCCTCCTACATGTTTGATGCAACTTAAAAAGTTTATAGGACGTTAAAGCATGCATACCTCTTCAGAGATGTATTTGGGGGCCATGCTGTTAATCCGACCTATCACATGCTCGACATATGCTTCCACTTTCTGTTTGAGGTCGAGGTTACTCAGACTGCCGTCTCCAACAGGAGCCTTAGGCATTACAGGAGGTCTTCTCGAGGACCAGGATATCAGTTCATCACGAAAAAACATAGCCAGATGATGCCACAAATGCTGGCTTTGCTGCAGGGGAGGATTTCAAGAATAAAACTTACTTTAGGTGAAACCACAGCCTGTGCGGCTGCACACATGGCAGAGACAATAAGGCCCTCCACACCATAGTGAGAGAAAAATGCCTCGGAAGGGGACTGGCTCATTGAACTCAATCATTCCTTTAGCATCGTATGCTGGATGAAATTCTGTCTGGAATATCTTTCCTGTGTTTTTTGCAAACAGAATCTTGTTCGGGGACCTTCATCCTATTTGCAGCATGTAGGACATAAAGCTTGAGAGTGCTAAGTGAACTGCCAACTGTTTTTTAAACGCTCAACTATAAAATGGCGCTGTTGGTCCCGAGTGTACGGTCAGGTGTAGAGGGGGGGGGGGGTGAATACACCTGATTCGATTTCTCAATTTCGAACTTGAACAGTCCTATTCAGGATGGTGTCCGTGCAAAATGTTCGCGGACCGCACAACCGTTACGAATCGAGTTAAAGGCTAAAAGAGTACCTGACTCGGTCGAGATCCGCTAACCGACTAGGTCGAATCGTATTGTTCGGTGAGAGTTCGGTGTGCGGAATTGTGTAGGCCCAAATCAATTTTTGTGAGAAAACGTTTTAAGTCTCGGTTCGTAGATTTAAAAGTTCGTATCTTGAGACAGTTGATTGATTTAAATATGATGTTCAGTATGAATAGTAAAATCAATGCAACAGTTAAGAAAGCAGTAAGAGACACAGGATTTTTAAAGTGGTTCGGATATCGCTCAAATCCTACGTCCACTGTCCCGAATGATCGGGAGGCTATTTATTATCCCGAGTTAGTCTCGTCGGCTTCACCCGGGCAAAGCCGCGTCTTGGTTTTTATATCGATCCAAGTCTCGTTTCAACACTATCAAACTTAAAGTGTTTGACAAACTTCTCCAACAATGAAGGAGTCCTTATACAATAAGGATTGGGTTCAAATGTGAACTCCTTCGTCTAAGCTATGGATATGACAAGTGAGCTTAGGGTTAGAGGGATAAGGAACGAGAATGTAGCTATCTAGAGCGACGAACAGGAGGATTTAGCTATAGGTTCGTGTCGGCGCTTGGATACTAGAAGCTTATGTCGGTTCGGCCTTGGTTCCTTTTGAGTTGGATGTAGTCTTTCGCCGGGAGATAACTCGGTTGTTTCTCGCGGAGGACTTAGTCGTTAATATCGCTCGTTTGAATGCTCTCTCGTGTTCTAGGTGCGCGCATTCTTTTTAAATCTTGAATGATCCCTCTATTTATAGAGCGAGAGATTGAAATAGATCCGTTGGAGACGATCTTCTTCTCTCTCTCTCTCTTTGGTAGCAAACGGCTCTTTTTGGTGTAGGTAACAGTGTACTTTCCCACCTTTTTAGGTAAAAGGTTGATCGCAGCTTTAGCGGTGAGAAGACACGTGTATGCTTGTCATTCGTTGAGGTGGATGAAGTGGTTGAGACAAAGACAATCTTCGAGACGGACCGAAGCCGACTTCTCTCTTCCTCGTACATGACAATGCCGATTGTCTTTCAAAAAGATTCTCGACAGTTACGAAGACTATCCGCCGTTGGAGTCCGACCTTGTATTCGTAGATAGGCTGCCTGAGATAAGTCTATCAAGATCGCTCCGAGTCCAGTGAACTACTCTGCCGAGTTCGGTTCAACGACTCTCTCGCATATCTTGCTCCCGCCGAGTCCAAGTATTCTGAGTCTTCTACACTGGTGCTGAGGCTGATGAGCTACTGAGTGCCTTGACCAGAGCAGAGTGTCTACTGAGTCTGAACCCTCAGAGACAAATATGAATACAAAGGAATGGTTCACCAATCAGATAGGGTTTTGGGATCTTCAAATCTTCTCAACAGTTCAGAGCACGAGGCTACTGAGCATGATTCAGTATAGAAGATAAGAGTCATTTTCCACAAGTATGATCATGATGAGGATTGAATCATCACCCACAGGCGCCGAGAGCCATCAGAACCTATCAGAGTCAAACGGCGGAAACTGCTACCATGCCTTCTAACAATGGGAATGTCAGAACCCACCCTATCAAGCTTCACTGTATGATCAGGTGTGACTTCCTGAAATTAAACCAGGATGACTCGATACAAGTTGGATGCATTAAAGAGGAACCTGCAAGCCTCAGGAATAGGAGTTGAAAGGGAACCTACAAGTTGGATGCATTAAAGAGGAACCTGCAAACCAAATGCTACCTAAACCTCAAGAAATGTTACATATTTTATGTTCAGATCAGACACAATTTATTATTTAAATGGGCAAGCTCAGCTACATGCCTAATACTCATTCTGCCTAGCATTGATATAATGCTATTAGCCTTATCAATATCTCAAAGATGGAGCGTGATTAGATCTACACCTTTCTGCACCAGGTTCTCAGCTTCTGCCACCCCATCGGTATTCTACGTTTCATCCACAAACCACACCTCATATCCTCCTCGTTAAGATCTCAGCCAGAGACTCGGAACATTTCATGTCATTCAAGAACAACATTGCATGACTTTCAAGCAGTCCTAACGCAATATGACATGCATTATATGTCTTTCCTATGTACTTAATTAGTTTACTGGGCATTCGAGGTTGAGGGTGACTCAATCGAAGCCCTTCCGAAAGAGCTTGGACAAAATTCGGTCGTTGTGCCCTGCTGTCTTTTGTGATAATCTTTTGATAACAGAGCTATGATGGGCTTAGCTAGTGCCACCTGCTCTTCCTTATGCAAAGTCGCCCACGCAATGGGAAACACCAAAACCCACAACTATTGCAAAGGAGCGGACTCTCCTGTGTGGTTTGCAGGCTATTGCACAGGAGTGATGTTTACCTAGTGCGCACTTCGGTAGCTGCTGCAGGTTACTCTCGTCATCCAAAAAAAACCACAACTGATACGCCACATTTGCATCTGTATGGGCCAGCTCTCTAAGTGGGATCATAAGATCTGCAACCTATAGCATAAGTCAATTAATATTCACCTAACTTCTGAAGGGGCCTGGAATGACAGATATTTATACAGAAGAAATGAAAGCATGTTTTGTAGACCAGCTTTCTTTACCACTTCTACCTACTCTTTTATGTTCATGTGTGTATAAGTAAGTATATAAATGTCGTATACCGTATATTAGGTATGTCATTTCATGCCCAAACTTCCCAGTATTGCAACATATATTAAAAAATGTCAGTATATATCGCATGTTTGGTATTACGGTATACACTAAATTTTATGGTATTTAAATTTAAAACCTTCCGAATTTTTTTTTTTATCATAGTTTCAAACCTTACAAGAAGGTAGAGCATACAGATCTTTTGGAGGGTGCGGCGACTTGTACAAAGATTTTCTGCTAGAGTTCTGGTTCTACGGGTATTGACAGACTAATTATATTATACTATCGATTCATGATGAAATTATCGTCTATTGCGATTTTTCATATATTCGGGTTTCTACATAAAACCTATGTTTTCGTGTCTTTTTATATATTTCTCTTTATTCCATCACATTCTAATTTTTTATTGAATGCGGCTATAAAGACAATCTAACGAGAAAATAGTTGCTATAATTGGAAGATTGAATAGCTAACATGTCCAGTCATACGTCCGATATTCAACTTGCCACCTAGTGCAGCATCTTCAATGGTCGGGTCGGTTTGGTCAAAAACCGAATCTCAAACGGTTTGTTCAATAGTACCACCAAAATTCAAATCGAACTTCTCGGTTTGGTGTTCGATGATAACTGACTAATACCGTTCGTTGACTGATTTCTTTTATATACTTTCTTACAAGTTATTCTTAGAGCAGAGGAATACTGAGGTATTTTGATATACAAAATTTTCAATAGCTATAATAAAGAGAAAAAATCATTTTTGGTCCCGTAATATGGTAATTTTCCGTTTTTGATTCCTTATTGTGGCTTCTTTAGTTTTTGGTCCCGTAACTCGGCAAAACTATCGATTTTGGTACCATAGCCGGAGAGTGTGTTACACTCGCCGCCGACATATTTCCGACTATATAGCGAATTCGAATGAAATCGATTTTGATCCTACAATTTGGCAGCATGATCAATTTTGGTCCTGTAATTTGATGTGTTCATTTTTTGTCCTGTAATGTGTCATGTATCAATTTTTGGTTCTATAATTTTAAAATTATGATTATTTTTATCCATCTCCATAGGTTAATGAATAAGTATGTTTTTCGAGTTTCAAATTTCTTTATTTTCAAATTTAACATATACGTACTCATAATTGTATAAAAATTATACGTCATTGCACTAACTTATACACAACTAAGAAGAATCGATTTAGAAGAGATTATGTGAGACACGACCCGACCGCATTCGGAGCGTCACAACTAATTAAATGAAAAAGAAGAAACCAACCTCCATTTTCTTTCGTCAGGGTCAAAACTATTTGTGACGCCATGAACGCAGTCCTATTGGGGTCGTGTCTCACCTGATCTCTTCTAAATCGTTATTCTTTTTTTTGCATGACCCAGGAGCACAGGAACGAGGTTTATCCAGTGCGCATTTCGGTAGAGGCTGCGGATTACCCTCGTCATCCTAAATCCATTATTCTTACTTTTATGAGTTAGTGCAATGGAATATAATTTGTACAATTATGAGTACGCATGTGTTAAATTTGAAAATAAAGAAATTGAAAATTGGAAATTAAAAATAATAGCCCACTCAAAGATTGTGGTTTTACGCTTTTGGAATCATATCATAAAAACATTGTGCTCTCAAATAAACTTCAAACAAAAGGCTCTATATTTTTTGGACATTCCTAGGGAGAAACAAAGCTGCATTTGTACATAAGAATTGTAGATTCTGTGATGCATATAGGGGGTTTGGTGGTTGTGAGTAAGAATATTACATGAAGATGAAGCCAGTTTAGAATCTATCGAACCCACCAAATAAGGCCACGACAGAGCCATGGGCGTTGGTATAACTCCACCACGAATCTCCACTTTCTTCCACAATCCCCACAAGAGATGACAACACTATACACAAACAGCTCATCATAAGACGACTTTACAAACGAGTTTCCCCATGCGAAAACCTCATCTTCTCCCCGCGGGGAATCCAGAAACACCTCCTTCCTCATATCAAAAGACAATATGACATACCAAACCGCTCTTCCGACATTGCGTTCGGTGTCATCAATGCAGAAAGGAACTGCTGGGGATCATGGTAGCGTCCTTATCTGGGATTGCAGATACGGATATGTCGGCTCCTTAGGCGGTCGTTGTAGATGCAAATCAAACCGTTAACGGGTCCAACAACTCTCGAGTTACTATCAAATTCAAAACAAGTGATGAATTTCTTTGCATTTGGGAGCCGAATCGACAGTTCGGTAGAATTTGCTGACACTTCTGAATCTGATGAGAGTTTGTACCGGCAAACGCTGAAGTATTTCTCCCGCAACGTCTTCATTCAGCATACTGAAAGCCATTTATTAGAATTGATCAAGAGATCAGCCCTGGACCCACACCCAGATTATGAAATTAAAATTCACAAACATTCATGCACTTCAATAAAACTTCATAGCATTTCATAGATCATATAACCAAAGCTTATTTAAGACATAATACACAATGATTAATACATAATTTAACTACCTTAAAATTATTTCAATTATCACATGAATTGATCACAAAATCAACCACTTTCGCAAAAGTAAAAATACTAAACAAACATATATAGGCTACATAATTAGAGAAAATAAAAATCTTATCTAGACACATTCAAAGCAATTACGGAATGTTTTTTTTCTTCTACCTTTTCCCAAGATAAATCGTGAAACCCCAAATTCTCGTACAACAGTAACATGTAAACATGCTTATTAAGAATTTATCTCCTAATTTCCTACCGAAATAAATAGAATTTAATTCATACTTATTTCAACAAATCTTATGAATAAACAATGAAAATCCGATTTCTGAACCATGGAATTTAAGTAGTCGGTGGAAGTAATACCTGGTCTTGAAAACGAGTTTGGACGACCAGCCGTCGAAGGTGAGGCCAAAATAAATAATTCTGCCCGTGAAATTGTGTGCATGTATATAATGAAAAGTATATATTTAGGGTTAATGATAAGATGAAATTTCTTTTCATTGATTTCCATATATATATATATATATATATATATATATATATATATATATATATATATATATATATATAGGGTATGGATCCGGTGGGAAGGCATAATTATGTAGGAAGGTGAGAAGTATGCATATTCCTTATATGTTTTATGCATATTCTTCATTTTTTTTATGCATATATCTTGTATTTTTTACATTTTTGCCCTTATGCAACATATAAGGAATATGCAAAAGGAATTTTCGAGAGCATATTCAATCTAAACCATCAAAAAATGAAATGAAAGGTGCAGATTTCTTCTTATTTCTTATATGATCCATTCCATATATACACATTTGATCAGTTCTCTTAATTTATTATTTTTTACCTCTTCTCGAAATTTTTGATCAGTTCTCTTAATTTATTATTTTTTTAAATCTTGATAATACACATTTGACGCTTAACTTTGCTGATTCGATCCAAATTCTAAATTTTAGGTTCTCTTTACTTATACATCGTCTGAAATTGAATAACTAATATGAAAATAGAATGTGAATAAACTCGAAACTACTTCTATTTTGTTAGTTAATAATTTGACAGCTGAATTGTAATGAATGGTAGTGCGAATTCAAGCATTTAATTTGGTGATCATGTCGCATGACTTTTTTAAACTGACCCCATCACACGAAAGCTTATGTCCCCACATTTTTCTATTTGGGGGAATCTGAATCTGTAATAACCAACACCTAATGAGGTCAAATCGGGAATTTTATTAATAAAATCCGAATCAAATAACAATGCTCACGTTAAGGGGTTTTAATTTATCCAACAAATTAGACATCTTTTTGTTAAATGTTATGTTAAATTCAAATCACGATTTATAATGTTTCGTCCCATAAAATGTGTCTTGTTTTTCTTATCCGATATCTCATAAAATGTGTCTTGTTTTTATAAATGGGAGATAATTAAAAACACTTTATTCATGGGACCTATCATTTTATACAATTTCACACATAACTTTCAACTCACTTTAATAATTGTGTCGAAAATAAACAAGACACATTCTATTGGACAGATGAAATAGTTGATCTTAAAAGAAATTCTAAATGGCGGATGATGTACAACTTGTAAGGTGAATAAAAAAAGGAATAAAAAAAAAAGGAACAAAAAGTCAACAATGATGTGTTATCATGTCACATCATAATTTTATTCATGTTATGATGAAAAACTTTAAAATATTAAATATACCACAAATAAATTAATGGAATGAGACGGACAAAATATTATATATGCTAAAGTTAAATCTGATAGGAATCCAAACTTATAAAAAAATACGAATTTATGTATAATTTTTTTCTTCATAATACTTCTATTTTTTTTATTATAAAATTATGTAATTTTAAACTTTTAAATTTTTGCATAAAATATAGTATAAGAATTATGAATAATGTAACATTAAAAATTATATTTGAACCATATGATAAGTAAATGAAGAGTGCATTAGTTCTTACGTAAAATATAAGTTAGTATATGATCCACTCCCTACTAGAGTTAAATCTCTTTAAAATAATAACATTGGAAGTTGGAATCAGGAAAAAAATACTTATGTAATGATTTTATTATTTTAGCGAACATTATTGTAATCTATTAATAGAAATTAGGTTCGAGAAGAATTTTTTATCTGAACGAGATTATTAATTACTATATTAAATATTAACTCTATCTAACACGACCAAAAAAAATATAAGACAAATCTTTATAAAACTATGGTACATTATTACATAGATTAGATGATTTAGATCACGACATCAAAATCATTTTTATTTAGATATTAAATAAAAATATGTAAAAGGATACTAACGAAAGATATGATATTTTTCCTATTACGATCAATTAATGATCATTTAATGTACATGCAGATTTAGAAAAGCCAATCATTATTAACGAAAAAGAATATAAAGATGCCTCTCTGGCTGGGGGTTTATTCACGGAGTCATCGCACCAAACTGAGTCCCGACAAACCATACCGCAGCCGCGAACCGTGAATGAGAGAGAAACCACTCTCTCTCTCTCTCTCTCACACACACACACACACACACACACACACACACACACGTACGCTCACTATACTAAACCAGCATGTGTATGTAGGTGTATTCCGTGCATATATTTCTGCTCAGGTGTAGTTCTTTTCTGTCTTCTTGCTTAGACTGACTCTGAGAAAGATTCTGCCTGAATGCGTTAAAGCTGCTTCCTTTTTTTCCCGGACTATCTGCATTTGCTTTGATCCGCAATGGTAAAGTCCAATTCTTGAAGCTGCCGCATTCTTTTTCTTCAACAATTGTACTACTCTTTTCTGATGGGTTCAATATTTAAAGGTGGGTTTATGAATTTGTGAGTATTTAGTTCTAAATTCAGTTCGGTATAAAGGATTGAATCAACAATCTTTTTGCTTTTGCAGCCTTTTTCTTTTTCATTTTTTACCTTTTTTCTTTGTCAGATAAATATGGGTAATTTGATTTCTTATTTCTCCCTTTTCCCCTTTTGATTTCTGGTTTGGGGAGTAGGGGCATTTCAATTCTTGAAAATGTGGGTTTAGATTTCTGCAATGGTTTGTTTGAATCGCCTTCTTTTGTGGGTTTTCTTGCAGTGAGAATTGTGACTGCATAAAAGAATAAGTTTTATAATGGGAAGTGATTCAGCTGAATCCTCATCCAAATCTACTGATCTGGGAGTGTTTGATTCTAGGGCTCATCTGAATTAGTGTTTGAGGTTGCAAGATTGAATTTTTATTTTGAGGGTTTGAAGGATTTTTTGAGGTAGGCCAAGAATGTCTCAATGGGAGCATTTTGGGGAGATTGCAAACATAGCCCAACTGGCCGGATTAGATGCCGTGAAACTGATCGGAATGATAGTGAAGGCAGCAAACACGGCGAGGATGCACAAGCAGAACTGCAGGCAGTTTGCTAGGCATCTTAGGCTAATTGGGAACTTGTTGGAATCACTCAAGATTTCGGAGATGAAGAAGTATCCCGAAACTCGAGAGCCGTTGGAGCAGCTGGAGGATGCATTGAGGAGGTCTTACATTCTGGTCAACAGTTGCCAGGATAGGAGTTACTTCTATCTCCTTGCAATGGGGTGGAACATTGTGTATCAGTTCAGGAAGGCTCAGAGCGAGATTGATCGTTATTTGAAGATCATACCTCTCATTACCCTTGTCGATAATGCTCGTGTTCGGGTATTATTCCCTTCCTTATCCTATGATATTGTCCACTAATGATGTGATCAGTAGCGTGTTAATGTTTTGATTGTTTTTATGTATGCTTATTGTGTATGTATAAATCTTGATGTTATATTGTGATATGATGTTTGATATAATTGGAGAGAATTGGTGATAATGTGGTGAAACCTTGATGAGTGTTTTTCTTAAGATTATTAACATGATTTGGTTGTTTTTCTTGTTTTTTTTTTCGTGCTATATTGCTACTGTCGTGTATAATTCTTCGATTGTGATACTTCAGTTTCATTTTGCTCTCATTGGCTTCGGTCCCAACTCCTTGCCAAACTTTCTGCTTCAGAAATGTGACTGCCACTTAAAATGCAGCTGTTGGTTGAGATGTCAGTTTGAGAAGAGATGTCTTTCCTACAATGTGTTGTTAGGATAGTTTCTAAGGCACCTAATATTAGAAAATTTTGCGGTAAAGTATCCGGGTTGAATTTGGGGGGGGGGGGGGGGAAGGCATCTAGATCAATAAGGAATTCACAGTTAATTGGTAGACAATCAGCTCTAAGGATATATTTAAAAAAAAAAAAGAGTGATACGCTTTTAGGACGACTTGTTGATTGTGTTCAATAAAGACAAATTTATTGAGTTAATTGTATACAACACTTTTATTTGGGTAGTGAATAGCTTTTGGACTTAACTATGGAATTCTATGAAATAAGTAATTATTCTTGGAGCAATTTATACCCATCCCACGACATTTTGGCTGACGTGGTATGTGTTTTAACATTTTATACGTCTAGGATCGAGTTGAAATGATAGAAAGGGACCAGAATGAGTATACACTCGACGAAGAGGATAGGAAGGTGCAAGATGTGATTCTCAAGCGCGGACAATCACAGCATGATGCCATCGTTTTAAAGAAGACCCTTTCTTGTTCGTACCCACATGTGCCCATTGATGAGGCCATACGAAAGGAGAACCACAAGCTTCAGTTAGAGCTGCAACATTCACAAGCTAATTATGATGTTGGCCAGTGTGAAGTGATCCAGTATCTCCTTGAAGTTACTGAAGCTGTTGCGGCAACTTCATTGCCGGACAAAAGTTTGTACGAGAGAGAAGCAAAGTTGGAGCAGGTTTATGCGGATGCCAACGACGATAAGGAACGAAGTTACCCAAAAAAAAGTGGAAAGCCAGCACCTTCAAGGTTGCTTATCTCTATCCTTCCATAAATGAATTTCTCTTTTTCTGTGTAATTATTATGTTTCTTTCTTGTCATTTTTTGCTGCTCACAAAAATAACACTTTCGTACTTTCTTGTTTGCAGGAATTCATCGTCGGTTTCCTCTACACATGAGTTGCTTTCATCGAAAGGTTCACCAGATGAATGGCATTCGGATTTACTTGGCTGCTGTTCAGAACCTTTGCTTTGTATGCTCCTGCTTGTTTGCTTTCTCATTAATGCCGTAGTCGCATATGCTCTATCAAAGGCTATATTCAAGTGGTAATTATGTTTGTTTTTCATATGAATGCTAAGTTAGATTATAAACTGTGCAGGCATAAAGACCTTGTTTTTTCCTTGTGGCACGTTGTCGAGAATTGCTTCAGTTGCAGCTAATAGACACATATGTAAGTTGCTCTTATCAATCTGCAATAACTGAATTCTAAATTCCTTAGCCTACGAATAACGCGTTTGATCTGCAGCTGCTGCGGAGACATGTAACGACTTGCTGGCCTATTCTTTAATACTCTCCTGCTGCTGCTACACTTGCTGCATCAGAAGGAAACTCCGGAAAGTACTTAGCATCAAGGTAACCACTCTCCGATCTATTTACAAACGCGTTGTAAGAATGCAATACTCGTCCCACGAAGTAGATGGCAATTCTTATGTTTTCAGGGAGGCTTATTTGATGATTTCCTCTCACACCTTATGTGCTGCTGCTGCTCCCTCGTCCAAGAATGGCGAGAAGTCGATATTCATGAAGTTAAAGGTAGCAAGCAATCCACACTCGGCTTCTTCTCGTGCTCGTAAATTATAACTCGCTTTATCGATAATTTTGTTCCGTTAATCCAAATTTTGCAGGTGATGAGAAGGCAGTAACAAGTGCACCAGCTATACAATACATAGAATACTAGACTTGAATTTTGGCTGCATTCTTTTGGGATCATATGTATATATATATATATATATATATATATATGCTTGTGTGGAGGCTAAGATTGTGTACATGTAAATGGCTTGCAGCCAAATGGTAGGTGGTTGTTGGATACTTGTCCGTTTTCGACTGTATATACAGAACTATTGCAGCGTGTCGTATCAAGTATTACGTTCTTTTAGTCATTCTTTTAAGTCAGCAATTTGAGAGTATTTGGGATGATATTGCACTTTTATTATCTATTTTATCATTTATTTTATGATCTTATTACAAGAAATTGTAAACAAATTACTACATAAAAATCGAATCTCGTAAATCAATAGCATCTGTGGGTTTCTTTTCTTTTAGTATAAAAAAATAAAAAATATATATCTTACTATTTAGCTACAAATTAATCGAGAAACGGACATACTTAAGTAACTACAAAATTATTGATATTCACGATGGGTTTATTTGATTGTAATTTCGTATTTTTTAATTCTTTTATTTGATTTTTGCCCCGCTGGGTCTGCTAATTAGTTGAAGTACTTTGGCTGCGACTCTGTGTGAGAGAGACAGAGAGGAGAGAGAAAGAGGATGATCGCTGACGGAGTTGAAGACGAAGAGAAATGGCTTTCGGCCGGGATCGCCGGCCTTCAGCAGAATGCCTTCTACATGCATCGCGCTCTCGTACTTGCATTATTGTTCTTCTTTCATCTAATTTGTTTGTGCGATTCAGTTAAACCCTAGTTTGTGAATTGCAATTGCTTTTCGATTTTTAGGATTCGAACAATTTGAAGGATGCTTTGAAGTACTCCGCTCAGATGCTGTCGGAGCTTCGCACTTCGAGGCTATCCCCTCACAAATACTACGAACTCTGTATGTAACTGAACGTTGTCAGTCTCCTATTGCATTAGTTCTGTTAGTTATTTATTAGCCCACGGGAGAATGTTGAATTTGAGCTTGGATGCAGATATGAGGGCATTTGACGAATTGAGGAAATTGGAGATCTTCTTCAAGGATGAGACTAGTCGCGGCTGCTCCATTGTTGAGCTTTACGAGCTAGTGCAGCATGCTGGAAACATCTTGCCAAGACTGTAAGGGATCATGTATTTACTTTTTCTATATATGTGTTTAATTTGCAAAAAGATAAATAAAATAATGGTTTACTTGCTGATGTATCTTCGTTGTTATACTTGCAATATTTGGATCTATTACTAGTTCTTGTAGAGTAGAATCTAGTAGCCATATGCTGATAGAAGGAACAAAATATAGAGTTTTCTGTAGGATCCTAAGCTGAGTGATAATGATTTATATGCCTTCTCTATTTCTTATATTGCTTCATTTGGGAATACTCTCATGTATGTCGAATTGAACGTTGTTTCATAACTAGGATTTGTACTAACAATGGCATACTATACATGATTCTCCCGCAGTGCAAGATTTGTTAAGGGTACAGTTACTTGACTTCAGTCAAATGGAGTTTTTGCCACCCTAAGATATGTTGTACATTCACATAGTAGAGTTGCGTCATCCTTATTATTTTTCCTCTTCCTTTTCTTAGATATTTGCTCTGTACTGTGGGTTCTGTCTACATCAAATCAAAAGAAGCTCCAGCCAAGGATGTTCTTAAAGATCTGGTAGAAATGTGTCGTGGGATTCAGCATCCTCTGCGTGGGCTATTTCTAAGGAGTTACCTATCTCAAGTCAGTAGGGATAAATTGCCTGACATTGGATCTGAATATGAGGGGTAAGGATATAATTTAGTTATTATGCGCTTTTCTATCAATTTTGATTTATGTAAGCAGTTGGTTTTCTGATGGTTATTAGCATATTTTGTAGAAATCATGGTTGCTAGCATGGAATTTCCCTCTGTAGTTATTTGCAAGTAACATTGTGACAGTTAAGATTTAGGAAAATTGCACAGTTTTGTTCATAAGAGAATAGTGAAACTTGTACTTAGCACAACACTGTTATTCTTATTGTAAATTCATTAAATATAGTAGGTGTGTTTATACTAAGTAATACTTTAGATGGATTGTTTTTCAGAATTTAGGTTCTAATTACTTATTTTCAGTCATTAAGTCTCCATTATAGGGTTTGAACTGCATCACAGCTTGTGCATGTGTTTGTATCCACATTTTTAAAAGTAGTTTATTCTCATAATACTTACCATTATATTTTTTAAACAAACATTTTTAGATCCATATTACTCAGAATATGTACTTAGGTATCTTTTTAGGATTTTACTTCTCGATTTTTGTTCATGTGCTAATTTCTACTGTTTCTTTATGTACTCGTAGTCTCCAGCTCTCTTAACGTACTTCATTTGCTAAAATATTCCTTCTCTTACAGGGATGCTGATACTGTCATGGATGCAATTGAGTTTGTGCTCCAAAATTTCACAGAAATGAACAAACTTTGGGTTAGAATGCAACATCAGGTAAGTTGAGAGATGACAAAGTCTTGAAGCTTTTATCTGTTTTAAAATAAAACTGATCCAAAGCTGATTTTTGTGAAATGTAGACATTTGTTTCATCCCAATTTTAGAATGACCTACAGTCTTCTGATTTAATTTGGACTTGCAATTTGGCTTGGGTTATTTGCAGGGACCTGCTAGGGAAAAGGAGAAGAGGGGAAAAGAAAGGAGTGAGCTACGTGATCTGGTAACATCCTAATCTAATTTAACAGTTGTCTGTACGAGTGATTGACTTTACTCAATGAATTCTTGATTTTTTTACATTTCATTTTTGTTAGGTTGGTAAGAACCTTCACGTTCTCAGCCAGATTGAGGGTGTTGATCTCGAAATGTACAAAGAGATTGTGCTTCCTAGATTGTTGGAGCAAGTAATGGTTGATTTATGTTTGATTGGTCGTTACTATTTTCTACTTTTATTTTGACTTTGTGCATCTTGAGCTTCAGGTTGTCAACTGCAAGGATGAACTTGCTCAATATTACTTGATGGATTGTGTAATTCAAGTCTTCCCCGATGAATATCACTTACAGACTCTTGAAACATTATTGAATGCCTGCCCTCAACTTCAGGTAGGTACATTCCATGTTTGATATTGTGGAGGAACATTTTATGTCTAATGGTATTCTGAACTAGTTATTTTATCTTGAAATGTTTGAAACTCTTATAATTATCTTTATGTTTTACTGCAGGCTTCTGTCGATGTAAAAACAGTACTTGCTCGTCTAATGGAAAGACTTTCAAATTATGCTGCTTCTGGTGCAGAAGTAAGTAATTGCCAACTTCAAAAAAGTCGGCATGTGATATTGTGTTTCCAGCTAACGAGTTTCATGCTGCAGGTTTTACCAGAATTTTTTCAAGTAGAAGCTTTTGCAAAACTTAACAATGCCATAGACAAGGTACACAAGTTTGATATCCAGACTCCTCCCCCACTTTTTTGGGTTTATTCCAGCCAATTTAGCTGTCTTCTCTGGATGCAGGTGATAGAAGCACAAGAAAATATGCCTATTGCTGGAGTTGTAACCCTATATGCATCTCTTTTGACATTTACTCTACAAGTACACCCTGATCGGCTTGATTATATTGACCAAATTCTGGTATGGACATTTAGCATTATATTTAAATAATCACATTCTATTTGCAGATATTTGGTATGGTATGACTGGTATAAGCTGTAGTCATTTTGCTGTATCCTTAAGTGGATTTTTTATTTATCATCTGAGGAGTCAAGTGTTACATTATGTTTTTCTGTTTCTTTTTTAGTACCCCATGTCTCGGCTATATATGAATATATAAGGAAAGCTGCTTCAATTATTTCACAACGTTTCAAATTATAGAAGTTAACTTCGCTCTTTTTTGCTTCTACATTTGTAATATATATCTGTTTATAACTTTTCCTATGGGTTTATGTATTTGTCAATATCACTAAGCATATGCCATCCATTTCCTGCAGGGCGCATGTGTAAAGAAACTTTCAGGAAGAGAAAAGCTTGACGATAGCAAAGCAACAAAACAGATTGTAGCACTTTTAAGTGCTCCACTTGAGAAATATAAGGATATAGATACCGCACTGAAGCTCTCTAATTATCCTCGGATCATGGAGTATCTAAATGAGGGAACACATAAAGAGATGGCCAATGTTATTGTACAAACTATAATGAAAAACAAGACTTCCATTTCAACTGCTGAGAAGGTGTGTATTTCAGAATTTACTTTTGTCTGTTGAGGATTGGCTCCCTTTTTGACCTACAGTTATTGCTCTTGTAGGTGGATTCGTTATTTGAATTGATCAAAGGGCTCATCCGAGACCTAGATGGAGATACTCAAGATGAGGTGGTTTGAAAATGGCTTTTAGCTGACAGATTTTTTCTCTGAGTTTGTTTTAGTTTTTAATTCGGTCAAATACATATCATTCGTGATGGTTATTCTTTTTATAATTTCTTAGCTTGACGAGGATTTCATAGAGGAACAGAATTCCATAGCACGTCTTATACAAATGCTGCACAGTGATGATCCTGAAGATATGTTGAAGGTATTCATAATTTTTATTCTTCAAAATGCTGAACGGGGCCACAGTGTTATTATTTTAAGTTACCGTTGCCCTTCTCATCAGTAATGTTTGGATTTTTCTCTGATTTTGCTCATTTTACCTGGCAAAGGTCATGCAATTTTTCATCTTCTACTATATGCTTATAAGTTAGTATCTATTTCTTGATATTGGATTTTTTTTAATGCTAGTAATTTACTATTTCTGGTCCTAGTCGTGAAAGGTTTTCATACTTGATACTGGACTCTCATCTAGCAGTTCTTCTACAGTTAGCCACATCTCTTTCTTCCTTTCATTATCTTTTTTTCCTGATTTGAAGTAAGTATACTTGAGAAATAGTAATTTACTATTTCTGGTCCTAGTCGTGAAAGGTTTTCATACTTGATACTGGACTCTCATCTAGCAGTTCTTCTACAGTTAGCCACATCTCTCTCTTCCTTTCCTTTTCTTTTTTTCCTGATTTGAAGTAAGTATACTTGAGTAATAGAACTATAGAAGTATGGTCCAGCAAGTGAAAAATATTTGGCATAATCCATAGTATTGTGTTTGGCAAAAAAATGATATATTTGACCCTTCTTGACAGGAGTCTATTACGAAAGCCTACTTCTATGTTGTTCTAGGAAAAAAATCATAATGTGACTGTATTATTTGCTTGATCATCCTGGGCCTCGTGGCTCTAAAAGCCAAGCAGAATTCAGGCTTTGTACAATGTCAAGACATATTAGAGATGATTTGTGCACGCATGGTTCTGTACAATCAATTATGCATATTAAATGCTTGGTCATAGGTATTTTGCATCTTTACAATAAAAAGATTGATAAAATTAATTTTTTGGATGAATTTTCTTGCTGGCCTTGTATTCCTGATATTTAGTTCCACCATTCTGTTAGTAGAATATTGTTCTGGTTGGTCTCATATCAGTATCATATCTCATTTGCATGTGTCTCCAGTTGATCATGACGAAGCTTTCCATAACCAGCATGTTGCAATATCACATTGCATGTGATTTTCTTGCAATCTATATCGTGAGATAAAAATGTATTGTTGTCGAGCATAAATAAGTTTTCTTTATAACAAAACAAGCTGTGTAATAACATATAGTGCGCTAAAATTCTCGGTGAAAAACATGCCTCGGATTAGTCGCAGACTTGCAGTTCCTATGTCATATGATTTTTGACGTTTTTGTTCAAACTCATGTTTTTATCTTGCTAAATCAATATTATTATTTTTTTTTTGTGTTCACCATTAATGATCTTTCTCAATTATACATTTATAGATTGCAGTTCATATGGCCTTAAGTTGTCTGATAATCACTTGTTTTTCATTTTTGTTTTTGCACTTTCAGTTGATAACAGTTATATGATTGTTGAGTTCCAGATAATCCAAACTGTGAGGAAGCATATTTTGAATGGGGGACGAAAGAGGCTTCCTTACACTGTCCCTCCACTTATATTTAGTTCTCTAAAGGTATTTCCACTTTTTGCTATTCTAATCTTTTCATTGTGATTGATCTTCTTGATTGTAAATATTAGAAATCGTGTGGGTATTATCATGGACTCACATGAGTAAGGATCGGTGTAGTCATTCATGGTTGCAGCTGTTCATAAGTAAGCATAGTTTAACTCCATAGAGATGTTTTAGTTGTACGGTTACATAAAAGCAACGTACACCAACTGGATATTTATTTGTCCTAAGTTCCCGAAAATCTCATTTTTCTCCTACTATATCTCTCATCAATGTTGTTTGTTTCGCACTGCAACTTCAAGTGCAAAACGTGTATTTGTGAGCATGTCAAGCAAATTCAAACTTTCACTTGCAGGCCAATGCTCAAGTATGTTGTATAGAGATATGTGTTTGTCTATCACATGATAAGTCTTCACTAAGCATCATGCTAATTCATGTGTTTCTTTAATGAGCTGTTAACTCTTAAGAAATTTGTTTGTAATTCAAGATTTGGTTTGAGAATGAGTTGGAAGTAGAAATGGGTCCTATTTTTATTGTTGTTAATAGGTACATACATTGTTATGAGATATCCAAACTAAGGGGGATACGGTTTTCAGCATTCTCTGAAATCTGCTCTTCATGATGATAATGTTTGTCTGATGTGCAGCTGGTACGTCGAGTGGAGGGACAAGATGAAAGTGCACCTGGCGATGAGGCATCTACAACACCAAAGAAGATATTTCAATTGGTGACCCAGGTATTAAACCTTTTGGAATATGCTGCATTGAACCTTTTTGCCTGTTGGGCTGTTGGGAAATACTTCTGCATGCTGTTCAATATTGACCCTTTGATGCTTGTTTATTGTCTAAGTACATTGTGAAAATTATGTCCTCAACCTTGTAGTAAATTTTAAAAAACTCCGACAATGTTATCTGGTTCTAATGCATCCAGCTTCTGTACTTTCTGCAGATGCAAATGGTCTCTAGTTGATTACTTAATTTTCAATTAGAACCGCATTAGTTATCCCCTGCAACGTTCGTCACAGTCTCCCATGATATCACCTGTTTTTTTGTAGACAATTGAGGCCTTGACAAGTATCCCGGTACCAGAACTGGCTCTGGGATTGTATTTGCAATGTGCCGAGGTACTTCCTTTTTATCCTGGAAACTGATAACTTAGTTGAATTATACCATTTTGTCTGACAAGTGGTCTCTAATGTGTGGACTCTCAGGCAGCAAATGACTGTGACCTCGAACCTGTAGCATATGAATTTTTCACGCAAGCTTATATTTTGTATGAAGAGGAAATTACGGTATTCTTTCGGTTTTGGTTGTCACATCTCCGACAAGTGGCAATAACTATGTTAGTCTGCATCGAGATGCTTATACTCTTCACCTTTTCCTGAATTTGTTCCATAGGATTCAAAATCTCAGGTGACTTCCATACACTTAATAATAGGCACACTTCAAAGGATGCACGTCTTCGGGGTTGAAAATAGAGATGCATTGACGCACAAGGCCACAGGGGTAAATTATTGTAATCCATACATGAATATATTATAGAATTAAATTGCTGATCCTTTGGTACATCTTTTATTATCCTTAGTATTCTGCAAAGCTGTTAAAGAAGCCTGACCAGTGTAGAGCTGTTTACGCTTGCACACATCTGTTCTGGCTTGATGACCACGATAGTATCAGAGATGGAGAAAGGTACAATACTCACCTGTCCTTTTGAAAAAGAAAAAAAAATGCGATGATTGACATTGAGTTTCTTAATGGTCTTGCTGTCTTCTCTAATTCGTACAGTATCACTTGATTTTTCTTCAGGGTCTTGCTTTGCCTGAAGCGTGCATTAAGAATCGCAAATGCTGTTCAACAAATGTCAAATGCAACTAGAGGCAGTAGCGGATCATCTTTGCTCTTTATAGAGATACTTAACAAGTGATGAACACTACTATGCCTATTTGCCTATTTCTTGCTATTCTGTCCTTATATTTCTATCAATATTCATTGCTTTTCCATTTTGATATTGTTAGGTATCTCTACTTCTACGAGAAAGGGGTCGTGCAGGTAACTGTTGAATTGATCCAGGACCTAATCCAATTGATCAGAAACGAGATGCAAGGCGACACTTCCCCATCTGACCCAGCTGCAGATGCCTTCCTTGCAAGTACATTACGGTATATACAGTTCCAAAAGGACAAAGGTGGTGCTGTTGGGGATAAATACAAGCTCATTACGGCATAGTTTCGTCTCAAATCTTCAGAACTGCTATTCACTAGAGCGAAGCAGAAGAATATAACTGGTCGGTTTTAGTTTCTATTCGCTCAAGACCAAGACAAGGCGCCAGCCTATATTACTGATACATACAAAAGTGTCAATTCCTCCTATTTCAACATCTCCAGATCACTGCTGCAGAAAGTGCTGATAAGTGTAGTAAAATTATGATTCAATTCTGACTAGCTGACATCTTTTTTGAGGTGTTATGTCGTGTTGTTCAAAAATTGCTCTTAATAAGAAAGTGGTACATAATTCGTCTGTAATTTTCATTACCTCTACTTTTAGAACTGCTGGAAATGGTGCTGCTTGGAAAGGCTTGGAGGAGAAAGAGAGAGAGAGAGAGAGAGAGAGAGAGAGAGAGAGAGAGAGAGAGAGAGAGAGAGAGGGAATTTTCTGTATACTTTTCATTGCAGTTAGATATACAAACACAAGGTTTTGTGTTTATTGATTTATGTCTCTTTCTGGACAATTTTATACTCTTTTTTAGCATGTAATTCTTTCTGATAGATCAATCACGACTACAAATGCATTCGGACCTCGAAAATGAGTGTAGATTATTACAAATGTCGCATACATTTGGCATAAAAGATTCAAAAGCCAAAAAATCTAGTACAACAAGAAAGAAACCCCAGTTGGTACCAAAGTGGTTGCTCTTATTATAAAAATCTCATCATAGCTATAAAATATTACATTCTTTTGCTAAGGTGCAGATATTGTTAGCACATGGCGTATTTCTGGGTCCAGTTTCGAGCCATGGAGTCATATTTGGATTTGTCAGTTTTATACATATGGGCAATCTCCGGAACAAGAGGGTCATCTGGATTTGGGTCAGTCAGCAGTGAACATATTGAAAGAAGTACCTGCACATCCACAAACACCCATCAAATTCGAGTCGAGTCGAATTGAGTCGAACATTATTTATTTATTTATCTTTTAAGTGAGAAGATAATTATACCTTTGATATGGTGAGAGCAGGGCTCCACTGATCTTTGAGGATGTCCAAGCATATATTCCCATTGTTGTTTATGTTTGGGTGAAATACTTTTGTCCTAAAGGCCACCTGCATCATTTCATTACCATAATTATCCAACTCAAACTATGACAAACTATACAATCACGAATAAATTTATAAGAAGAAAAGGGAAGAAAGTATACTAGTAGTAAAAAAGATTTACCTTAGGAGGTTTGAAAGGATAGTCAGGAGGGAAATGGATGGTAACTTGGAAAACACCACCTGCATACACACTATCATTTGGTCCTATTATTGTTGCTTGCCAATGGAACATGTCTTGAGCCACTGGACCTGCACTGCATGAAGTAGGAGGGTCTCTCTGCAACTCCCTCAGCTCCTTGAGGATCCTTCTAGAAGCCATTATCGATCGATCGAGGACGAGACCTAGTTCTCCCGAGTAGGATGTAAGAATACCTCAAGGGATGATAAAACTATGGCTTATATAGGAGGGAGAAAATATTCCATTGAGGTGAGGGACCCCTTTGTGATTAGTTTTTTCTTAATTAAGAGGGACCATTTGACTTTGAGAAGATCATCCAATTCTAATCACTTTTACAAAAGCATAAAAATCCCAAGCCATTCCCATCTGTCAATTAGGTGAATAATAGTACTCCCTCCGTCCCATTATTTATGTCCCATTGAGATTGGGCACGGTAATTAAGATAGTGGAGGTAAAGATGTAAAGTTGTGGTGTAAAAGTATAAAGGGGTGGGGTCCACTTGGTTAGATTGATTGTGGTCCACTCATTTATTTCCTTATTTGGTATGGGACATAAATAATGGGACAACCAAAAAAAGCAAGTGAGACATTAATAATGGGACGGAGGGAGTACAATTCAAATGAATGGAATTTGTTTGAAGTATATGTCTTAAAAGTTTGTGGGGGATGGGAGAATTTCATATTATCATATTACTAAATTTGAGGAATTTATTCCATGGCCATTTTTAGTTTATAGTTGTCACTTTCTTACACCCTGTGATCCATAGTATCATGTAAGAAAAGAACCAAAAGGAGATGAAAAAACATGCGTACAGAAATGTCCAAGCTCACACCATCTACAAGTGGAGGATTCTTCATTCTTTATAAGTACAAATTTAATTGCCAAATCTTAGTAAAATCAAATATGGAAACTGGCCAATAAATATAAAAGGGATCTAATCCTCTTGGGTTTTCAAGTTCAATAAAAGTTTTATTCCCCCTATCTTTAAAGAAAAAGACATATTTAGAAACTAGTCTCGTGACAAGTAAGCAAACTAAAACATGAAGAGAAGAAAGAGATGAGCTCCACCACTTGTAGTGGTGGTGGCATGTCACACAATTTACATCAATGAGTTGACACAAGGAATAGGAGTCAAGAATCCAACTGAATAATTGCAATGACATATAAATGTGTGTGTGTGTGTGTGTGTGAAAGGTAAGTCAATTCAATGACAGAATGTAAGAGCCTTTAACATTAGCCAACATCATAAAAACCTTGGTCTGATCAATAAATGGACAGGAAAAAAAAAGAACAAATTAAAAGGGGGTGGGCACAAGAAAGTGGCCTAAAGAACAACACTTGGATGTCAAAGCTTCGCAATGCAGAAAACTCAATCCACCATTACTTTGATCAAAGGAATGCGAGAGCATTCCTAGTTTCTCTTTCTGAGGGCGAACAAACGGAAAACGACAAAATGGGGAGAAGCGTAGTAGTGAGTGGTGGAGATATACCGTTGCACCTAATGTTGATCACAATATAGAACAAGCCTTTTGAGCCTTTCCTTTCTTCTTCTTTTGCTTCGGCGGTTGGAGTACAACTTTAATGGCAGCATCAAAAACTTGTTTCACATTCTGCAAATCAAGAATAGTAATTTTAGTATGAAAGTTGAAAAAGTCTTTACCTCTAAAAAAACAAAAATAAAAATTGAGATCAAGAAAGACCTGTTGTGTCTTTGAACTACACTCGACATAAGAAGGAGCTGCAATCAACTTTCTCAGCTCCTCCCCCTGTCAGTTTTTGAGAGAGGTAAATTCACAAGGCAATGGAAAAACAGTATGATATAGATGAAGCAGTAAATTTCACCTGTGCTGCAGTGATTGGTACAGAGCCCGGATGGTCATCAAAGAACTGCTGGTCATCCCGAAGATCTGGATCCATATCAGTAACCACATATTATTAACATTATCTGAACAGCAAGTTTTCAAGATTCAACATGCTAGTGCTTGTACCAGACAGTTTACCTAGTTTTGTGCCAACAAGAACAATGGGGACACCAGGTGCATAATGATTCAACTCGGGAATCCACTGGAAAAAAATTGAACGAAAACCAGAATTTTCAGAAGACAAAAAAGACAATCTCTCCTCAAGTCAGAGAGCAACCAAACACTTGCCTTCTTGGAAACATTTTCATAGCTGGCCTTGCTAATGAGAGAAAATGCCAAAATGAAAACATCAGCTCCACGATAACTCAAAGGTCTTAATCTATTGTAGTCCTCCTGTCCTGTTCCGCAAAATGAAAAATGTTTATCTTATAAACCCGTAAACTAGTTGATACACATTCCCAACCTATAGCTGTGCTAGCCTGTATATTTGCATTGATATGAGTAGAGGTGTCTATCATTTACCTGCAGTATCCCAGAGGCCTAGATTAATGGTAGCACCATTAACAACAACATTCGCGCTGAAATTATCGAATACAGTAGGGACGTAATCCTGAAACGTAGAGAAAATTGTTAAACATGAAGAATAATTTAAATGAGAATTCAAATATTCAGTAGTTGCACATTATAGTGACCTCTGCAACGAGTTGAAGATAAAGGTTGACACCACCAATGAATCAAAAACACAACCCTAGGATTCAAATTTGTCATACTTTGATAATCTGGCCCAAATGCAAACTCATCTATAATGATTATCTAGGCCAATCATAGCAGAGGAGGTCCACAATCATCAAGAAAAGCAAGTCAAATCCTCTTTACCATTTCACACTTGGCAACACAATCGAATGGAAACAATTCAAATGCAGCAATTGGTTTCAATTTTGAAAAATAAATAGAGGATGATGAAGGCACTGACCGTAGGGAAGGTATTGCTGGTGTAGGAAATCAAGAGGCATGTCTTTCCGACGGCGCCGTCGCCGACCGTCACGCACTTTATGAACCTCGAAGCGCTCATTCTTCCGATCAACGGAAAATCTCTATCTACTCAGATCTTCTTCTCGTGAAGACCTGATGCACGGTACAATTATCGACGCACCTAATCACGCATAACTCATGAGAGAGAAGGCGAAAAGCTTTTTCAACCGAGAACCGGCAGAAAAATCAAAGTCTAACCATTAAAACTGGTGAAATGTATGTAAGAAGAGAAAATGGAGGATCGGGATCTAGAGAGAGAGAGGAAATGGAAGGAGAGAAATTGATTCGTGCTGGAAGATGGATAGTAGTAGTGCGTGGCTGCGTGAGAGAGACAGTAATGGGTGGGCAGTAATGCAATCAAATTCCCTTATTTAGCCGGAAAATGCTGCTGTCATTGAACCGTTCCTTCCTCCCTCCAACAATCTTCTCTCTCTCTTCAAATACATTTCCCATTTCAATCATTCATTCATTATTGCACTTACCTTTTTAAGGAACTACTCCATATCATTACAAAACTTTCCAAAGTCATTACAAAATTTAGATTTTAAGGTTGTTCGATTTTGATTTTCTAATTTTTAATATAGTTAAACTTAAATAAAGTAATAATATTGGAATCCAAAAAAAATATTCATTTAAAGAAGTTATTCCCTCCGTCCCACAATTCTTGTCCCTTTTCTTTTGGGTACGGAAATTTAGGAGAGTGGTTGATTGTGAGTGAGATGGTGGGGCCCATGAATAAAGTGTGTGTAATAATTTGTTATTTTAGGTAAAGGGACAAGAATTGTGGGACGTCCCGAAAAGGAATAAGGGACAAGAATTATGGGACGGAGGGAGTATTACTTTATTACACGTTATTTTAGTGCATTGACTCATATCGAGACCAAAATAAATTATTATCTTAATAAAATTATTATTTTATCGAGATTTAACTGTATTACAGATTGTCATGCACGCGCCTTCTTCCGACGTGCACAATTTTAATTTATAATTTTTTTTACAAAACGCACCATTTCTCCATTTTAATGTGGCACATATTATTTTTTAGCCGTTATTGTTGCCTTTTTCATTTCTAATCATTTAATGTGGCTTCTATTTGACTCTTGTCGTGTAACTTAAGCAGATTTTGATTCAACTTTTTAAAACAATTAATTTTGATCCTCCGACTGAGAATGAAGCACACGCGTCATTTTTTATTGAACAATCTCGATTATAGGACCTAAATCGAACATTTTTTAAAGTAGGAACAAAACTGAACAACACCACATTGAATGATCAAAATCGGTAACGAACCACATTAAATAACCAATTTCAATATTTTCTCTAGAAGTCAGTTACAATAAAACAAAAGGTTTATACATTCAAAAGAGCAAGAACTTCAACACCTTTCTCCGAATCAATTTGAAAAGAAAACTGTAAGCAAGAAATGCATACTGATCATACACCACCAACTGAGTTGAATAAACTAAGACTTGGAAAACGCACGCAGTGTGTCGTTGAGGGCCTTCCTATCGTAGTCTCCGGTGAAGACGCAGCTGCCGAGAGGGCCTTTGAGAAGGATGAGCCTTAGCAGACCATCGGCTACCTTCTTATCCACCTACATTCGACGAAAAGCGTTAGACTAATGACAGAAGTGTAGGAGTGTAGAGAGGGATTGGGTCTTACCGCCATGACAGACTTGAACATGTCGACAGTCATGGTGTCTGGAGGTGATGTAGGTAGCTTGGCCTGCTGCAGGATCTTGTGGACTCGCTTTACTAACGACTCGTCGATCCAGCCAAGCCGGTAAGACATGTCAACTGCCATCACCTGTAGTGAAATGTGGATAGCATCTTATCTTTCAGCATGAATGAGAAAATGAACAAGAATCAGCTATGGGTGGAGTAACAATTAACGTACCGTGCCAGCAGCAACGGCTTCTCCATGGAGCCACTGCCCGTACCCGAAACTAGTCTCAATTGCCTGCCAATTTCCATAAGAAGAGAAAGTTAAGCCAGGAGTTTCTTGAAAGATCCAATCTTAAATAACAAGAGCACTGCCATTCAGTGGGTAAAGCAAATTTCAGTTAAGGATGTTCTAAAGCATAGTCATTTGGATGATTCTCATTAGCCTTAACAAACCATTATATTAAGAAATTGATACCTACATGACCAAAAGTGTGGCCCAAGTTGAGAGTTGCCCTAAGTCCACTCTCCTTTTCATCTAAGGAAACAACCTCAGCTTTATTTTCACATGAGCGCTTGATCGCGTAAGCAAAGGCATCCGGGTCCCTGCAAATAACCAAAACTATTACGATTACATCGAATCCCATAAGAAAACAAGAATATGCATGTTCATGGGTGAATGAACTATTGGAAGTTTTTAACCATATAGTGCATGCCAAGATATGTAAAAAATAAAATTATTTAGGATGAGCTAATGCGATTTTCTCACAAAATCACTTCTAGGATTATTTTAGCATATCTACATAATATCAGAGACGAATTAAGGAAAAAATCACATTAAGTAGCATCACAATTGAGTACTCTCATGACATGCAAGCATAAGCATGGACTATTATAACACATGTATTTACCTTGCCATCAGTGAAGCCATATTCTTTTCCTGCCACTCGAAAAATGGAGCATCCCTAATAAGTCCGTACTTAATTACTTCTGCAAGCCCTGATGCCAATTCACGATCGGGCAATGTGTTCAGTGTGTTGGTGTCTACGAGCACACATTGTGGTTGGTAAAAAGCTCCAATTAGATTTTTCCCTAGCGGGTGGTTTATTCCAGTTTTCCCCCCAACAGAGGAATCTACCTAAATACGAATACATTGTGATCAATAAACTTAGCAGAAGCATCCATCTATCTTTCTAAACAACTTGACTCATGAATATGCCAAGTCATCAACATGATTCAAACCTGTGCCATCACAGTAGTCGGAATCTGAATGAAGTTAACTCCTCGTAGATACGAAGCTGCAGCATATCCACACATGTCGCCAATGACTCCACCTCCTAGAGCAACAAATGTACAGCGCCGGTCCAATCGGGACTCAATAGCTTTATCAAATACTTTCATCAGAGTCGCCTATTAAAGCAGCAAACAATGCAGTCCTCACCAAAGTCAGAATTACGAAGATAATTTAGCACACTCCAGAAAATGAAAAGAAGAAGTAGACTACCCACCATGTCTTTAAATTTCTCTCCATCTGGCAAAATTACACTCTCAACTTTGATATTAGGGTTTCCTTCCGTTAATGCCCAAATAGTTTTATCAAGATAGAGTGGTGCTACTGTTGTGTTGGTCACCACCAGGACTTGCTTTCCATGAATATGTCTATAAATACAATATCAAATTTATGAATTACCAGAAAGTTACAAGCAAACAAAGTAGAGTTAAATAAAGTATAATCTTTACTCACCATCAAAGAGATTACGAACGCAATCGATGAATTAACTTTCTTGTCAATTGTATAAAGAAATAAAAGGATACACATCTACACAATAGTAATTTATATTAAGAAAATAACTTTGAGTAATTCATGCCATCTAAACATTGAGCAATGACCTATAATTATGAAGCATGAAAATGATATAGTGAATTCTCCATCTCTCTCTTGAACACACAACCAATACTTCGAAAATATGGATAATCAGGGGTTTATGTAAATTCCTAGTGATAGGCAAACCAAAAAGACCTAAACAGCAAGGAACAAACTCGTTATCAATCAATTTTACCATCTTAAGAAACGAATAGCAGAAAAGGAACATCAAACAAACAGCGTATATGTACGAAATTAACCACCTCTGGAGCAGCTCGGGTTGATTTAGAAGTCCGGAACCTATGTAGATCGGGTAGCTCCGATCCCCTAAATCGACCTCGACAATTGTAGGAACAGCGGGAGAAGAAGAAGCGGCAGTGGACTGATCCATCACCGGAGTCGCCGAAGCCCTCACCTCAAAATTAAGCTTCTTAGAAGTGAAGCATACACGAGATACCGAGGAAATTGATGAAGTGGAGGCGGGGAAACGCACGATAGAGGCAAGCTGGCTGTGGCGATTGTGAGAAGAGGTGGAGACAGAAAAGGCCCTGTTAGGGCAGAGAGAGGAAGAAGAGACTGCCATTTGCGAACACGGCGGCCGGCGATTACAGAGTGTTTGTAGAATTGAATTTGATTGATGGTTAGGTGTTCTTGTAATCAGTTTGGTGGCGTGTGGTAGGTGAATTGTGCTCATGTTAATTGTGAATACATAAGATTATCAACTTAGCTTTGGTAGGTGGAAGAATTTTTATTATTTTTTTATTATTATTTTTTTCTATGTGCATGCTGTTTGTAAATATTTTTAATAAAAATGTATTGAAGATAAATGATTTTTATGTACTCCCTCAATCCCGTTGAAGTGATCTTATATTTTATTTCGGGCTATCTCGTTGATCTTATCTTATTTTTAAGTAAGAAAAAATCATTAAATTGATCACACACTTTTTACAACATAAATATTAAATGTCTCCATGGGATGACGTTGTGGTGCGCAAACGTTAAGACGCAAAATGATAAGAATACTAGTTAGTGTTATTAGAATATAAACGGTTAGAAATATAAGGGGTGTTTGGTGTAATATCCAAATGGTTAAAGTAAAACACAAATAATTGATTTTCGAATAAAAATTAAATATTTTCGAAATAAAATTGTCTGATTACGTCTCTGATTAATTTTCCGATCATTTACCATGTCACGTGTAAGATCGATATGGAATAGTGTTATTAGAATACAAACGGTTGGAAAATATAACGGGTGTTTGGTGTAATATCCAAATGGTTAAAGTAAAACACAAATAATTGATTTTTGAACAAAAAATAAATATTTTCGAAATAAATTTGTCCATTACGTCTCTGATCAATATTCCAATCATGTGTCATGTCATGTGTAAGATCGATAGAGCACGTGTTTTGTCATGTGTCCGATCAATAGAACACATTTTCTCATGAATTAATACATTAGTGTGTCATATCACCTTTTTTAATAATGTATCATATCACGTGGCCGATCGTAGGGCATACTTTCATATGAGAATAATGAAAAATTAAGGGTATAATAAATATTTTGGGTATATTATGAATACTTTTTTATAAAATTAATTAGTTTTGTCATTTATCTTTATTAGATTTGGTTTGGTTTGTATAGAATACAAAATATAATTATGTTAAAGGGGCTAGTAGGAAGTAGGAACTACTGAAACTAAAACCGTCAGTACGAAGAGAATAAACAATCAAAATTCTGCAGAAACCCCAATTACGAAGACGAAACGAAATCTCCAATTTTCTTGCTTCATGAAACATCCGCATTAGCAAAGGTAAAAGTAATTCTCAATCTTACTCTGTTATGTTTTCTGATGCGAATAACAATGCGAGTTCGCGGACTGTCTGCGTCTGTATTAGTGAAATCGTTGTGTTCCATGATTCTTAATTTAGCCCTTTTTTTCTCATCTCAAATATTTTTCATAGAGTTGTTTATTGTGTGATTGAATCATATTCCTGGGTTTTGAGGATGAATATTTTGTTTGTGTTATCTTGGATGATTTCGGACTGCGAGATGGAAATAGAATTGGATTGAGTCCCACGGCATAATGTATAACCAAATTTTATTGCAGTTTTAAATGTCATGGCGAAGTAAAGTAGGTAATTTTTGTGTTATTTTTTGTTTAATTCTTCAGATTACTTGTTTTTGTTGGCTAAAAGATAGTATTCATTATCGGTGTATACAATACATGCCTAGATTTTATTTTACTTTTGTTCTTTTTCTGCACATTTGTTGCTCTTAAGTTCAGAGATATTTGGTAGTAAAACTTGGCCTGTTTCGGCTTGATATTCGAAAACGAATATTGATTGTTAAGTTCATATCAATAACCTAAGCTATGGCGACAAAGGAGAATATTATGAGGCCGTGCTTGTCATTATGATTTGGTATTGGGATGTTATTCAGATTCAAGGTGTATATCTTGTGTTTTGTATTTGTTTCTTATTTGGTTAATGTGGGGATCTGGTAGATGTCTGGATGCACAACTCGTTCGAAGAAAGCTCAAGCGGCATTGCAGTCTGAGAATCAATCGCGTGCTAAGTGGACAGCATCTTTGACTAAGGCGTTGGTAGACTTGATGGTAGATGAGATTCACAAGGGAAATAAATCGAACAAATCCTTCAGTAAGAAAGGGTGGAAATTCATTTGTGACAACTTCCGTATTCAGACGGGTTATTGGTGGGATAACGAGCAACTAAAGAGCCGTTACGTTGCCTTAAGAAAGCAGTACCTTACTGTAACTTTGCTACTCGATCAGCCTGATTTTGAGTGGGATGAAACAACCGGTGCAATCATGGCTCCGGACGAAGCATGGGACATATACGTCAAGGTATATGGATTAGTTTTCACTTCATTATGTTTATTGTTTATTTCTTTTGATGTTTATCTTTTTGAGTTGGGAGTATGGTTTATCAATTCATGAGACATCTTAATAAGCATAACGCATATTCCTACAATATCAACTTTTGTTTCAACAAAAGAACCTATATGTTTGCTTCCAACATCCTATGTTTTGTTTTGATGAAGTATTTCGGTAATGCAAATGAAATCTCTTTCAAAAATATGCTAACCAGGCACATCCTGATGCTGAGATGTTGAGGAGTACCGGCTGCCCGATATACAATCAGCTGAAAACAATATTTACAGAGCCCCTTACAACATATGGGAAGCAAAATGGATCGACCATTGACAATGAAGAAATCCCAGCATCATTTCCTTCTCCAGAACATCCAACTATAAAACAAGAGGAGGAACTCACTCCACCAGAGTTAGAGAAGTGTATGGATGTAGTCGGTCGCAAGAGGTGCCGTAAAGGGTATGAAGACGCTATTGCAAGAGGTATACTAGAGATGGCTGCCGCTACAAAGCTGAGGGCTGAAGCTATAAAGAAGTTGAACAACAACTTCTCCATAACTGACTGTGTCAAAGCATTGGATGAATTTCAAGGTATTGATGAGCAGGTCTATCTTGCTGCTTTAGATATGTTCAACCACCGTAATGCAAGGGAGATATTTTTAACACTCAAAGTCGATAAACGGTTGATTTGGTTGCAAAGGAAGTGTTTTGCACCTTCTCTTCCATAATCTTGGGAGATTGCTTGGGTGTTTAACTTTGTATATATTGCTAAAACTGCATTCCTATTTTTCTTTAGTATGACAAATTGTTATTTTTCTCTCTGTTTATTCATGTTCTCCTCCTCAACTAGCTGTTGTTACTCGTTCTTTCTCCTCTTCATCTAGTTGGTGTTCTTGGTTGTAAGAGGTGTAAATCTGCTCGGGTTTATTTATGGCATGAAACAACTCGCATTATGGGTCTAGCTTATTGATACATTCCACATTTTCTTTTCTTTTTTTACTGTTAAAATTCATGCTCAATTTAATTTGATTTTGAGCACGGGTTTTTCTGGCCCAAGGGTATCTTGTCTTTATCACGAACAATTTCTTTGTTTAACAATAATTGTAGTTTTACCAATATTTGCAGGTTTGCTTCATTTTTTCTCTTCCACATAGGGGAAATAGAGTAATCCGCTTACCCCTTAAAATCAAATGTATGAGATACTTGGAAGGGAATATGCAAGAATATATACTTCAAACATAAAAAATGCAAAAAATGTACGTAATATCTCTAAAATACAAAAATACTCCTATTTTAGCCCTATAAAGTTTCCTTCCTTCTCTCTTCTCCTACTTTTGCAGCGAAAGAGACGTTTTGTACTTGAAAGTTTCTAACTTTCATGTGAGTGGGGGCATGTACAAGGGGAATATTTTCGTATCCAACTTTCATGTGAGTGGGGGTAGGGGCGGAACAGGAATTATAGTAAGCTTCACCCTAGGAAAAAAATTTAGACAAAATATGAGAAAAATTATAAAAACGACAACTTTGTTTACTGATTTGTTGTGTATTGAAGTTGAACGAATAAGAATAACTAATTACTAAAGATATTAAAAAGTTATTTATTTTTCATAGGGTCGGCCAACATATTTTTCATTAGACAATTCTGTTATAATCGTCAAATAGGCCAAGCCCAAATACAATATTACTTCATCTTAATTTTTAGGCCCAATAAAATTAATTGAACTAATAAAATTTTAAATTAAGTCCAATAGATTAAACTCTTGTAAAATGGGGGTACGAAAATACTTTTTTTGTAAAATTTTACACATGAATCTCCTCCTCGACACAAGTATTTAGGGCCCCCACCCGCAACCCCCGGTGTCCGCCTCTGAGTGGGGGCATGTGTAGTGAACATTTTCGTACAGCAAGCAGGAGAATAAAAAGAATAAAGCATGCATTCAACCATGCATATTTTCGTATAAAACTGCAAATAAGTAGTAGTATTTGTTTAGACCAGATCAGACCCATGCATATTACATATACCTCAAAGCATGCATTCAACCCCATGCATATACCTCAAAACTGTAAGTCTGTGAAACTGATTTTATAAACAGTTTTCCTACTATTCTGCTACACGAAAGAAAGAAAGAAAGAGAGAGAGAGAGAGATAGGATAGACTGGATATACTTTTCCCACTGTTCCCACCTTTTTGCTACACAAGTGAAGACGCATGGAGCATCACAGATTCACTGCAGGTTGAAGGGTCATTTCAAGTGTAGGAAGCTTTGTCTTCTAGCTTTGATAGACTTTGAATAGATGGTTATTCAAGCGCCTCAAAAAATATACAAATCGTGTAGAGGGAGAGAGGCAGAGCCGGCCCTGAGATTCCGGAAGCCCTAGGCGAAAAGCAAAAAACGGGGCCCTTATTGAAGCTTCGTGAACAATTTGTCAACGAACTAAAGTACATATTTCCATATTTGTGTGTCCACATAACTTTAAAAGTAAAAATCGTAAATTGTAACAAAATAAAAAAATAAGGATCAAATACTTAATAAAATAACTTAAATCTTCTAGCATTTAAGTAGCAAAATCATCAAAAATATTGCTTGTTCATTCAACCGTTCTTGTTACATAGTAGAACGCAAATATAATTTTATCATTTTTAATTAAAATCAAGTATTACTTGCGTTTCTGCTGTTCTGCATCATCAAGATGGACCGACTGCAATTATAAAAAGAGAAAAGAGTCATTGCAACATCGTGGCTAATTTAGGTATTAATTAATTTATAAGTGGAGTGGCTTGATATATTTTTTTAGTAATGGGCTATGTCTATTTATTTGAATTCTATTAATAGTATTGGAATTCATAAATATATTTTATATAATATGGGGTTATGACTAAGTGGTATGTATCTTAAATTTGGGGCCCCTCAAATTTGGGGGCCATAGGCCATTGCCCCATTGGCTATATAATAGGGCCGGCCCCTGGAGAGAGGGGAGAGAAGAGAAACATATGTGCAGAGAAATTGTAGAGAGAAGAACGCGTAGAGAGAAACACATGCAATAGTATAGAGAGAAATCGTTAAGGTATAACTACTTAACTACTAAACTGAACCCTAATTTCATCAAGTTAATTTGTGACTTCTTATTTTTAGTTGGTTTTTCTTGTTATTATTTTGCTTGATTTTATGATATATAGATTGATTCTTTCCAAAGTATTTAGCAATATAAAATGCGCTCCTACTCATTTTTATATATTCATAACAAATAAACAAATTCATTATGATTTAATATTATATTTGTATTTCATATTTAGACTAGATTAGAGCATATTACGTCTTTGTTTAGACTAGATCAGAGAATCTAGAGGAATTATTTTCAATACAAAAATTTATTTATCTTAATTCTTTATTATTCTATAAAAGCACTTTTTTATCGGAAATTATGATTATTCTTGTTGTTATTATTTTTTTTTTTTTGATTTTAGAATCTAAACTACTATTTAATAAATATAAAAAAATAAAGAAATTTATTATAATTTTGTACTATAAAAGCACTTCTTTTCACCGAGAATTATGATTAATATAAAATCAGTGAGACATATATATTTAGTGCTTCTCCAATTATCAAATGCTAAATTAAGAAAAAGATGATGAAATCAACATACATGACACGGTAGTTAGTTTAAATGTTTAATGTGTAATTGTAACATAATGTGTCATAAAATTCAAATTATTATTTTAATTTCGTCCACAAATTTAAAAAAAAACTTATTTACTCATATAATTAGTCAATATTATTTTTTTCTAATTTCATGTATCATCTTAGCTCTCCATGTGTTAGTTATTTCATAAGTTCTTTTTGTGAAGTACTACTAAGTATTTTTACAAAGTACTAAGGTATTTTTCTTCAATTATCTACAGATGTCTAACTGGACACGTGTAACTGTTAAGTATGGAGATTGTTTCTCGAGTTCAGATTACATAGGTGGGGATGAACAACCTAACCCACTTCGGACCGACATATTCATGTTGTTGTCCTTAACATCAATCATCGAAGCCCGTACACAGATTGATTCAAGGTTTACCCCGTATGCGTTTTATTCGTTAGAGTATGCTCAATTTGGGCGGCTGATGAAATCATTAATGATGACAGATGATGATTTGGTTCAACTCAGCTACTTAGAGGCCGACCCGACTGTGTGTGTCGTTCTAACGGCTACTAATGATTGCGCCGGAAGATCACAACAAGAACATTACGTCCCTTTATTTGATTAGTTTGTGTTGGACAACATATTTGTATGAAGTGGACAATTTGAATACTTTGAATAATAAAATTTTTTTCTAATTAAAATCTCTAATTACACTTAATTTTTTTAATTAATTATTACTTTAAATAATTATCCAACATTTTGCAATATTTACCTAAAATATAAGGAAATATCCTCTAATTAATATTACTACGATTAATAATATTCTTATTATTATCCGATACTTATGAAAATCAAAGATGTACTCACGAAAATCAAACCTAATATTATTATTATCCGACTTAAGAAAATCAAACATTTACTTCCCATAATTAAGAAAATCTAACCTATACTTACAAAAATCAAACATATACTTATGATAATCAAACATAATCTTATGATAATTCGACAATTAAGAAAATCAAACATATACTTATGATTATTAAGAAAATCAAACCTATACTTACTCTCTAATTGAAACCCATTTTCAGGTAGGGAATGTATCGGATTGCATTACACTGATTGAGTGTATGGGAAAGAAGTAGATTGACTATAAGTTAGAAAATATATTTAATTAATTTAATTATTTTTGGATATCGTATACTGTCTAAGTACATAAACAAATGCGCATAATTGACTTTCAAAAATATTTTTTAAATAAATTCTCTCACGCCATCGTTTATTGATTCACAGAAAATTCCAAATCTTTTATAGTTAATTTTAGAAATGGACGGTTGAGATTAATCCAATTAAATATACTAGATTGAGTATTCAAATAATCGGATTTAAGGGTCTAATTAAATATCTAGATCATTCTACCTCTTTTATATAGCATTATGTATAAGTGTATCTTAATTATTTTTATAAAGTTATTTTCTTGTATCCATCCATCATTCATTTTATATCTGTATTTCATATATTTTTCTATGCTACTTAACCTTAGGAAACAGAAAGTAAGGGTTCTCACTAAGCTTGAAACCCTGTGCCATACGCTCTACGAATTCTTTTCATACGGAAAGCAGAGGAACTCGAAACAAAAAAGAGATGAGATTTATAGTCAATAAGAGAAAATAAAAAAATAAAGAAGATTACTTTGACAAATAGACAAGAAATTGGAATTTGAAGGTCACTGGAAAATAAATGAATGCAAATGAGATGCAGAAATGACTTGATTATAAAACAGAACCTCCTAAATTCCTAATTCTCGAAACATGCCAAAAGAGATGCAACTAATCTATGTCATCATCAAGGATACAAGAATACAAAACACCAGATTCTACAAGTGAATCTAACCATTAAACACTAGCTGCCTAAACACTACTATACAAGCAAGAATAATTACACAAGCTGCAAGTTCAAGACAAAGTTCAAGGTAATATCATCTTCACATTATGCAAATCCTCAGTACTCTTACCCTGGTTATGCACAGACTCAAAAGCTTGAGTGCACACGTTCGCAAAACCCGTCATCGCCTGAAAAACGTGGGGCAAACCCATCTGCAGGTTGTTCATTGTCATTGATCTTGTCACACTGATAGACTTTTCATACTTAGCCTTCTCATCCTCTGCCCTAGACCTTAAAGCTTCCACCTTTGCTCTTTTCTCTCTCAGAGGATCCTTACTTGTGTCGGTTTCTGGGATTGAATACGGTCCGTGCTTGCTCTCTAACGATCGAAGCTCACTTGTCTTCTTCTCTAGCTCCTTGAATACTGACTCTGACTTCCTCTTCTGCTTCTGCTCTTCTGCTTGTTGAACTACAGTTGCATGGATGACTGATAGGAAGCTCTTGATTCCCTCAGATGCTACTTTATCGGGAGCGTTGTTCATCGCGAGCTGCCATTCTTCACAGAACGAGTAGATGGCGGAGTCTTGCTTGATTTTATTGAAAGGGTTGTTGTTACCCACTTGGAAGAGGCTGAGACGAAGCCAGCCGGTTAATGACTGGATGTAGTCACGTTGAGCTTTGATGAGGTTGCAGAAGGAGAGGTGCCATTGCTGAGCTTCGAGCTCAAGCTGAAGCGTTGACTGTCGGTGGATTTCGGAAGTAGGCTCCATGGATGGGATGCAGTTGAGGTATTTGAGCTGCTGGACTATGTGTGTTTGGACTTGGTGGAATTCATACATGCTTCTCCACATGTCCATTAATCTGAAATGTAGCGATGATTATAGAACTAGGAAAACTTATAACATCTTTGTAAGGCAACAATGGAGAGGACTTACCCCTTGACAAGCTGAAGAAGTTGAGGGTAAAGCTGTGATTCCCTCAATCTGATAATCTCAGCGGATGTAGACTCGATTGTTTGCACAGCAACCGTCATCTGCGATTCCAACTTCTCGACTTCTTTCTTGGCCTTCTCAGTCTTTATATAATCAGCATTCTTCATCTCTAGCTTCCTAAGAGCTGCTGCTCTTTTCTCATGCTCTAATTTCAAAGATACAGCATTCTACAAGCACCAGAGAACACTTCAAATCAATCAAGATGGTTACAAATGTTCAAACCAATCATCACTTTCTTGGGATTCCAAATCATTGTAATAAAACAGAACATTAGCAAAAATAGGTGCAAGATATCAACAATCTACTCAAACAGAACAAGACATTGGATTAAAAAGGATTATAAGGCAAAAGATTCAACCTTAACCTCCTCACACAGTTTCTTCTCCCACGAGTACAACCTCTCAACTGTTGAACAATGAGAGGCATTTCCATCAGCAACCTGACCTGCATTCCCAATAGGATCCTCGCAGAACTTTCCAAATGCATTCCACCTCGCACTGCCTGAGCCCCAACCCCACATAAGCGGACTCGAACTCTTTGCAGATCCATAATTCTTACCTGCAATGAACGAACAAATTTAAGAGCAATGAGAACAATTTAATAAATCTCCCATTCAGCTAAGATACTTATAACACATGTAGGAATTGAGTTAACATATCTCTCACAAGACTATCCAGACCAAAATTCCTAAATCATAATTCAAACCCCCTCATTTATCGCTGAACAGGAATGAAAACGCGAAGATAAAATACACAAAGCATTTGCTGTCAACATATGATTGTGATTAACGTTTTAACAATGGCAGTGAATCATCCGCATTAAGATCGGATTTTTATCAAGAAATTCATCGTAACGTAGTTGGAACAATTGCGTAATTGGTTATTTTTGCTAAGAACAACATAAGAAACATATGAAAATACACATGAGATTCTAGACAAGTAATTCATCGGCAGAAAGATCCAATTTTTATCAAGAAATGCATTAGTTTGAACAATTGTATAGTTGGTTATGTTTGCTAAGAGCAATATAAGAGATACATGAAAATGCACAGCAAATGAGATTCAAGACAAGTATAATTACCTAATGATGATTGACGATTGAAATTACAAATTGGGACTTCCAACAGTGCAGAGAGTGGACCACCAGCATTGGCAGCTTTCAAGAAATAGTCATCAAGTTCTTTGATGATCTCAACCAGATCTTTCCCCTTGGTGGACACCACCATTGCTAACTCGCTGCTAGCATTTGTGGCCGTGGTGGTGACCGTAGAAGGCGCCGCCGCCGCATTCTGAGCTCTAGCCATGGTGATTGGGGTAGCAGTCGCCTCAGAAGCAGTGGTGGTAGTTGTCTCCTCCCACTCCTCCTCATCCGCCGACCTCCCTGAGGTCGGCATGAAAGGGTCCCAGAAATCCCAAGTGGAAGCCGACGGAACTGGCGGAGGGGGTGGCGGCGGCGGAGGGCGGATAGCTGAGGAGGGGGTTGTGGAGGTGGTAGTCCAGGAGCTAGGGCTCAATGGAGGGGGAGGGTTAGGCAGTGGAGGGGGAGAAGGGTTTGACGGTGGTAAGTGGTGGTGGTGGTGGAGGAGGCTGGTCTCGGCGGTGGCGAACTGAAGAAGGGCGGCGCCGGTGCTCCGCAGAGACCGTATATACATGCTGTGGGCGGCGGAGAAGGCGTGCCTCGCCTTCACCAACTGCTTCATGTATCTCTTCCTAGCCTTACATCTCGATACCATCTCCTCTCTGTCTAACCTTGAATACCAACACCCCATTTTTAATTTATCTTTCTTCCGGAGAGAGAGAGAGGAAATCAAAAATCAATCCAACTTTACTTTAATTGGAATTTGCATATAGCATTCAAAATTCTGTCAGTCCTCTTTAGGAATCGCCAATCTCATTATCAGATTTCAACCACCAGAAAATTTTTAAATTAAACGCTGCAACTCAAAAGTACTACTGAACTTTCTTCGCTCTGAACACAAGTACTTAATTAAATCTAGAGAGAGAGATTTCTTATCCAAAATAAAAGATTGAGCTCAATCACGCTGAATATTCACCTGCAAAACAAACATTTTCTCCCCTGAGATTCGCGAGTTCATCAATTCAAATAAATCCTCTCGGAAATAAGAAGGAAAAAAAAGGAAAATCAAATTCAAAATCAAACGCAACAGACCAGAAGAAGGAAAGGGCAGACCTAGAAACACACCTTTTTCGGCTCAATTCACCGCCATTGTAGAGAGAGAAGATGAGTAAAGATCAAAGAGAGGGAAAGGAAGACGACGGTATATATCCCTACAACAAAAGCAAGACGAAGGTGTTTGTCGGGCAAAGTGCCATAAATTTTATTTACCGATTATATATTCCAAACTCTTTTTACTGTTTCGCCAGAATGCCCTCGTTGATTTACCAATATTCTCCATTTCTATATTCTTTTATAAAAAAAAATACTACTATAACATGCGAAAATGGAGTATAGTTATAATAGTAGATAATATTCTTTTAAAAAAAGGCAAGGAGGGCAAATTTGGAATATAAAACTCCAACGGGCCAGATATATATCAAGGTAATAATTCAAAAATGGAGGGGGTCATTTATTGTCTTATTTTCAGGACTAAAAATAACATTTCAAAAGGCTTATGGTAATTTTTAATCCTATATTTGTAATCTTGTGAGGGCAGATTTAATGGTTCAACTAATCACCCATTAGGATTTAAATTTTATGTTGTTAACGGGTATTTTTTGGTTTTTTCAAACTTGTAATTAATGGCTAAGTAAGGCTAAATTAATCCGATCATTTGATTTGTAATTTTGTGTCATTGTGTGTATCTTATAATATTCACTTTTTTTTTTTTTTTTTTTTTTGATACGTGAAACCCGCCTACGCCCCGGTCCTCATGGTAAAACCCTCGCTTGCGATGGCCCGCAAACCACGAGAGAGTTCAACCACCCTAAAGCTAACCTAAGTGACGATGCCCATGAAGTTCTTCTTATTATCTCTCTGTCTCTCTCTCACACACAAGGACAATACTGCGATTTCCAAAGCAGACTTTGGACTAGACAACCAAATTCTCTCTCTTTTAGATAACTATGCATTTTTCAATACAATAATTTTATAAATATATAATTTATTATTTTGATATACAATATCGATCGAGATTTCATTCTTATTTATTCATTTTTAAATTTATTATTTATGTTATATCCCGTATCAAGAGTTCTGTATCGATCAATTTAGATACTCTACTTATTTATTCGTTAATAAACGCTCACGTGACTATTTAATTTTATAATATACTCCATGATTTTATTACTTTTATGTATAATATAAAGATCTATTTTTATTTTACTTATTCTTAAATTTATCATTTTTATTTCGTTCATGTCAGTTCAGATATTCTACTTATTCGTTCATTATAAGAGCATCTCCAACCATACTGCAAAACTCATTTTGCAGTAGAGGAGTTACTCCAACCATACACCAAATCCTACTGCAAAACTCAAATAAAATGAGTTTGTGAACAGTGAATACTCATAAATGAGTTTTTACTGTTCAAAATTCATTGGACCATTTTGCAAAACTCTTTATTTGTTTTTCAGTCCCTTGACTAATTACCTTGTGTTTTTCTTGGTTCATTTGGCAGCAAATGAAATGGAAGAAATGCCGATGAAGAAGATGAGGAAATGAGAGGAAGAAGATTGTCACCGCCGTCTGTCTCTTTAATTTAATTGACCTAATTTAAAATCTTGTACACTTATCGAACATATATATTTAATAATTGGGTTGAGCTTAATTTTTTTAATTTAAGAAAAGAAATGAGCTTTGTTATTAAATGTAATAAACTATTTAATTTATTTTCATTTGTTATAAAATGTAACATCGAATTGTGATGGGTGGATACTCATAAAAGGAAATATCATTCTCATCATCTAGCTCATCTCTGTATAAACTAAATCAATGTAAGAATTATGGAATACAATAAGCATTCATTATTAAGAAAGTAATTTGACAATTATAAAATTTTAAATTGTACAAAATATTACACTTGATATTAATACCAAACATATTACATTACAATACAAAATAAGCATCATTGAAATTACAATACAAGATTTCCTAGGAAATTTCAGAAAAACGTAATTAGAACAAAGACACAACATACTACAGTATGCAAAATGAAAACACGTGACTAACGAGGAAATTACCACAAGCAATTTGATCTAATATGGGGGTAAATCGGGATTAGTAGTTCCCATATTATTGAAATATGTAGAAAATCTACCAGTTGTATAAATCGTTCTTCAACTCTTTGTTGTATAATCCGTGCTTGTTCTGCTGCCATATGAGCATGAACAAGGGGATCCTCTATGGATCTCAAGTTGCGTAGTAAAATTTTATTTTCATCCCTCTTATCCTTTAGCGCGCGATTCTTCTGTTGGCTCTCCAGATAGTGTTCCATAAATGAATTTGTTTTCTTCAAGTCAACTTCAAGCTTGTCAGTTTTTTGTTGCATAGCTGCACGCTTAGATAATGAATAACACCTGGGGATTTTTTCTTTGCTTCAAGCTTGTCAATTCTTTGTTCCAAATTATATTTTGTATGAGATTTTATTAATGATTTGAAAGTTAAGTGGGTCAATGTATAAATTTAGAAAGATATGTAAGTGAAATTGGAAATATATATTCAAAATAATATATAGAGAATATTCTTTTGAATTTGAGTTTGATGGTTAAAGTTAAATTACTGTTTGATGTGACGGATACGAAAATGAGTTTGAGTTTGATGAAATAGTTAGAGATGTCCTAAAAACTCAAAATGCGGTTACATGTATACATGTTATCGCCATCCAAATTGATACGTTTTTTATTTTTCACATAAATTAAGAAGAATTTCAAATGAGAGAAAAGTTTTTATTTTTTCTTAATATAAGATAAAATGTGATGTTAAAATATGTGCTAAGCTATTGATTAAATGTGATATTTAAAGTATGATATTTAACGTGTGATATTGGAATATGAGCTAAAAGTCTCATTTTTCGTAAAGTATAAGAGCGGGGTTATCTAGTGTACATTTTGATAGCTACTGCGGATTATCCTCATCATAAAAAATAAAAGAAAGTAGATTGAGATTTATTTAGTGCGCACTTCCGTAGGAGCGTAGCTGCAAGTTACCTCATGATAAAAAAAATGAAAGTCTCATTTTCCACACAATTTTGACTTGAAATTGTGTTACACAAAACAAGGTAGTTAATGCAAAAATTTACTTAGGCACAGAAAAAATCAATATGCATATCTATATCTATTTGAGACAAACCGAAAAAGAAACGAAACAAGTTATATCAATTTGGGATGGAGAGAATACTATATTCATTTAGCTATTAGTGATTCAAAACTTTTCAATATGAAAATAAGGAAAATTACATTTTATATGTAAAGTAGTATAAATGGAGTGTGACTCCTTATATTATACTATTATTAAATTATTATTATGAGATAATTAAAAAAGAGATACGAGAGAGAATTTTTATTGCTAAAAAGAAGAGTCATTTTATTACAATGTGGAACTACTCAAGGAGAACAAGTTCATCTCCATCTCTGAAACATTAAATCAATCAACTGTAATAACATTAATTAAAATTAATCAAGTGTAGCGAAATTAGCTTCATAAGTTATGATGTTAAAACCAATTAATTCCTCACCGACAGCGTTATGTCTTGAAAAACCTTCAGCCTCTTCTTCTCCACCACCTTCTTCTGCGCCACTACGCCGTCGCCCAAAACCGCCGCAATTATTGCATCCTCAAAATCCTTACTATCTGGCAAGAAATCCGCCCAACTCTCCTCCTCCTCCGTCTCCTTCTCGATCAAAGGCGGCGGATTGCCCGACCTAGTCCTTTTCAACCCATCCGCAATCTTGGACGAGTAAAACGGCGCCGCGTCGATGTTGAGCGGATTCAAATTCATCAAACTCTTGCTTTGCGGCAACCGATTTGCGACGATGCTCGAATTCGCATTCTCATCCGCGAAAGCGGATGAGGGATAGGGTTTGTTGGAATTAGGGTTCTCTTCGGCGGAGGGGGCGAAGGTTCTGGTCTCTTTGCAGGGCTGCGGCTGCCAGATTGCGGAGGAGCCTAAGAACGCGTCGAAGAGCTTGCTCTGCTCGACGCGATCGACGACTTTACTCATCCTCTCGGACTCGAGATCTCGCAGCATTTGCTGAGCTCTCTCGTAGGCCTTGAGGTGTGAATCGACGCCTCTCGGACCGTCGGCCACCGCCGGCTTCACTCGCCGGAGGTTGTCTTTCGCCTCACCTATTCTCCCTTGCTTCATTAAGCAAATCCCCAAATTGCACATCTTGTTGTTATCCGGCGCGAGTAGAAGTGCTCGACGGTAAGCCTCCTCCGCTTCGATGTAATTGCTCTGCTGCATCAACGCCCACCCTAAGTTCCCCTGCACCATCGTGTTCAAATTCAAGTTCGATTTGCAGAATTAGGGTTTGGAGATTGATTTGCATAATTATTCAATTACCAGCAATCTCGTGGCTTCTTGTTCTACCGAGACTTGAAATTTCTTCCCTTGGGATCGAGCGGTTTTGGTGCGTTTGCCATTGAAGGCCATTCCTTGCTGAATGAGGAACAGTTTGTGCTTCAGAAGGGCAATTTGGTCATCTAATCTCCCACATCTCTGCAAATCAAACACACACATCATAAGACTTACGAAAGATGATTGAATTTTGATGCTCGAAATGAGAAATAACAATGGCGGACCTTGTAGAGGTCTAGCAAGATGTTATCGAGAGCCTCTTGGGCTTGGTCGGAGCAGCGGCTGCGGAGGGATTTGATGGCTTCGATGGCTTCGTCGGCGCGGTTCTGCTGCTTCATGACGATGGCCATGTCTTTGAGGGCGCTGTCGACTCTGTCGCCGGCGTTGATGGCGGCCCAGAATAGGGGGATTGCCCTCTCCGGATCCTTCTCCACAAGCTGGACGTTTTTGGCCCGGACGTAAGGGGTGTCGCCGGTGGGGACCTTGTGGGTGACGTGGAAGGTCTCCAACCGGGTCCGCGAGACGCCGAGCGGCTTCGCCGGCGACGTCGGAGCGGACTTTGTGGGTCGGAAACCGGGAGGGCCATTCCATACTTCTTTAATCATCTTTTATTAGTGGTTTTGTGGATGATTATAAGACTGGAATGGTGGAAACTGAAGGATATTGGAAGCGCAGAATAGTACAGCCTTTTCAGTTTACACTCACCCGTACACAAGAGAGAGAGAGAGAGAGAGAGAGAGAGAGAGAGAGAGGCGGAGGGAGGAAGAAGTGCAGGGAGGGGCGGCTTTAGACTGAGGAAAATTTCGAAATTTCGACCGTTGGAGTTTTTACCGTTTTCTACTAGCCGTTGTGTTTCTTCGGATCATTATTTAGAGTATCTACCCATTATTTTCCTATATCTTATTATATGTTATGACCATGTATTATTTTCTATTTCAAACAGACCCAGAATAAATAAAAAATTATAAAAATCACATATTTAGTCATCGTTTAAAATAAAACTTACTACGTGCCAAGTAATAAATAAATAAATTTAGAGGGTTAGTAAAATGAATTTTCAGCCAGAAATTAGTATGGACTCCAAATCTAGTAATATCTAAACTGGAAACAAAAAAATTGGGTGGGTTGTGGAGTCTCTTGCATTTCGTTTATTTTGTTTAAAATCAACATTTGATTCTCTCTCTTTTTTTTTAATTTTTAATTATATTTGTGGGTGAATGATTTCTCCCTGTAAAACGTCTATTCGTTTAGAAAATTAAACAATGATTACCACGTAATATTTCATGGATTTCTTCTCAACGATTATTTTATTATACCACAATCTTATTGGGTAAATTACAAATGTATACTATAAATTAAATATATAAAGATATATAATCAAAATGGCCTATATTAGATGAGTTGGTTGGCAGAGCAGTTTGTGTGTTACCATAATTTTATTTTTTTTTTATACGTGGAACCCGCAGCCGCTACCTTCTGCTTGCAAGACTGTAAACCCCGCTCCTTGTGCGAAGTCGCAAACCACACAGAGAGTTCAACCACCCTAGGCTAACCATAGGTGACAGGCTCCACAAAGTTGCTTCCAGTGGGATTCGAACCCAGGACCTATCGGTCCCGGGCCAACCACCTTCACCAACTTTGCCATCCCAAGGGGACGTGTTACCATAATTATGTACCCTTGTGTGTACCACACCATAAGGGTGTCAATATGTGGCGTATGTGACCCACTATTTTGAATGAAAAGCGTTACATGTCGACACCCTTGTGGTGTGATACACACAAGAGTACACAATTGTGGTACACCTTAATCTTTGTGTTGGCTAGAGCATCGTGCTAATAACGTGACCAATTATTTTTCATATTAAATTTTAATATCTATTTTCCCCATTGAAAATGATCAAGCTATGTCTTAATTAATTGCTGCAATAACCTTTAACTTCCTCAATCTGTGGCAAGAAGTCTCAGCAGCTCTCATTATTCAGCATATCTCCAAGCAAGGATCAAATGCATGTCTTTTTACAGTTTAAACAATATTCTGATTCAGAAAGTCAAGATGAAGGTCCGGATCTCCATAGGAGCAAGCTCCACCACAAGGCTAGATGCATCCACAACATCACCTCTAACTGCACCACCCTCATCCTCCCTCACACCTTCCACTGCCCAACTCATCTTCTTCATCTCCCACTTCTCTTGATTCGCTGATAAGCTCATTTCCTTTACATTCTTTATCTGCAAACACCAAGTTAAAAGGTAAGGAATCCACATTCAAGTACAAATACACTAATATGTCACTGTATGCCTTCATCCTCAATATAACATACCGTTTTCCCAGCAAACATCTTTTTCAGTTCAACCTTGGCTACTGTTGAGTAGTCTGTATCTTCACCAGCCTACAACATAATGGTTTAAATAACTTCACTGCTTTTTCATGATCAAACTATGCATGGTGTGTAGAGAGACTTCACCTCGTATAGATTGGCTAGACGAAGGAGCGCACTTCCGTCTCCCATCTCCTGAAATCATCATTCATATGCATGGAGAGATCAGTGGCAAGAAATAAATCATGCATACAACATCATAAGGGTGTAGTGTATGATTGATCACCTGCAGAGTAATTAGTGCAACATTCAAAGGTAAAGTGTAGTTTGACTCCATTGAACTTCCCTTGGTTAGATAAGAAGACTTCCACTTCTCAGAGTCCTGCAATAACAAGCACCACCAAGTATATATATTCAGATAATAGCTGCTAAAATGAAATGTATTAAGATTAACCAACCTCATGTGAAAAGGCTAAGAGAAGTGGTGAATAGACTTCTTGACCGGTTGTTCTCCTCCAACGTGCTCCGGATCCAAGCTTGTCGACGCTGACATAGTAGTTTCCTCGAACCTAAACGTAGGCGATAAGATATAGGTATGTCTCAGCAGTCACCTTATATAGTAAGCCTTCTCTTACCGTGAGTCCTTCGCATGTAGCGTTGCTGATACATACAGTTTCGTCGAGGGGTTCACCTACTCCTTTAGAATCATCAAAGAGGGTACGCCTGATAGATAGTACCGATTAGACATGTTGCTTACAAGGAAGCAACTTCGAGTTGTGTTTATATTTTACCTGTGCAGCATCAGTTCAATTTCTCCATCCTTGATGCTGGATCCCCCGTTGGCTCGATCAACCAGTACGGAGAATTCGGTACTCTTATCCTCCATGAAAATCCCAAGATTTATCTGTGAGCAAAGAATTAACTTTCAGACCAAATCATAGAGCTTGCCTTTTAGGCAATTTATGTGTTGGGTTGAGAACTTACTGGATAATAGTTTCCTGCTACTGGTTGAGTAACTTTGAGAGGCCAGTCAGCTCTGTAATCTCTGACCTGAAATCTTGGAAGATTATTATATGATAATATCCAAAAAAACGAGATATAGATCGACTGCAAACAAAAGAAGGCATACTCGTTTTAGGAAGTCTCTTCCGTTGGAATCGGTATAGAACACTTTATCAGTGGCCATGTTAGCTGATAATCTTGTGATAACTTCTTTCCCAATACTATCATCAGTGGGAATTGGACCAACCTATGATTTTGGATCAAGGCATAATAAAGGAAAGATTAGACTAATAAAGAGTTGCTTGTGTAACATGTGAGTTTCTTGAGGTAGAAGAGACAAGTAGCACTTACTGTGAATTCAAATTCAGCATGATTTTTGTCTTTGTAAACTCTAATAATCTGATAGATCCATGAATTAAATTGCTGATGAACTTCATCAACTAGTGGCCCTCTGATTATCTTCAGAGGAACCTATCAAAAAACGGTTAAAATTATATTTCATCAGATATCTGGTTAGTGATTTCCAGATATGAAATAGTTTGAGCAAAACTGATTACTCAATAAGCTGAATGGAAAAACCTATCGTTTGTACAGGAGAGAGGAAACTCACTGATCTAGAGACAACTGAAGGTAGCGATGAAGTGGGCCGGAAAATGTAAGCACCAGAAGTCTGCATAGTTTGATATTGATTCAGTGGAGTGATAACTGAATTTTTGAGCGATGGGGTGTGACAAAATATACCTGAGAGTCGGCGTCTCCTGGACTTGAAGCATACCAAAGATAGCTTTGCTGTACTGGTACGTCGACCTGATACAAACACAGTCAGATCATTGCTTCTTATCCGGATTAACTGCATGCCACAAGATTGATGCAGAAATTTAATGTAATGCAGACAACAATCGATCTATCTTACTCCAGTTTTAGAATTGAAAATGCGCGTAAGTTGGCCAGATGTGGTGGAAAATGTCAGTTTCAAGTTTCCTGGTCCAATTTCAACTGTTTCATTCTGTGCAGTATCCATCCTAGACACAGAATCTTGTTTGCTTCCTGAATCATTGAGTCTTGTGAGTAATGTGCGTCGAGCAATAAGTATCAGAGAAAATCGAGATGTGGAAGTACCTTTTGGAGATTCTTTAGAGATGTAGTAAGTGTTCCAGCCCAAAGGAGGGGCAGATGCAAGGAAGACAAGCCAATATTTGGCAGCTTTTTCACTTGAAATCCCAAGATAGGCCTTCACATAGAACTTTCTCACTTCATCTGTCACATTATCCATTTCTATATATTGAGACTCAACAACATTCCCAGAGGAATCTGTGACGGTAAGATTAGGATCATTAACCTGCAAAGTGTGAATATATCAGCATAATATCTGCATTTTCAAGAATATAACTAAATACAAACACACATTATGCTCAAGATTCTGTACAATAATTGGACAGAAGAATTGTATCATAACTTACTGGTATCCTGATAATTTCAGAACGGTCCCATCCAAGGGAATTATACGCGACAACAACCTGAAAATAAAGTCATACACAATCAAATCATGTTTTTTCCCCTATAGTTTATACTTGCTGAATCGGTGCATAAGCAGAGAGAAATTGGTACCAAACTCTTCCCTTGGGGAACATCTTCTTCTGTCGACGGACAGTAACTTATGTTGAGTAACTGACACTGTATGAAACAGAAAGGCAGATTTAATGAGGACAAAAAAGACAACATCACAACATCATAGTTGCTTCTTGTATAAAATACTGAGCAAGAAAGTTAGCAAGTTGCTCAAAATGGTTGTAAGTGCAACCTGGCTGAATTTCAAACTAGATGCAGTGCAGTTTTTGTTTGACTTTGAATCAATCAGGCACGACAAAGCTGTATTGACAACAGCTTCTGCCTACATAATCAACCAATAGAACAGTATTTATGAGACTATAACATCTACTATAAAGATGTCAACAAAGAAAAATGGTAAAATGTGACAATGCATAAAGGTGCACCTCTGAGGATCCAATAGCCAAACGTTTTGCATAGTCGTCCGTGGTATGCTGTTTAGCAGTACCAGTGACAGCATCATGGTGCTGTGCAATTCCTAAAGCATCTGCTAAGCGATCCATATTAGCACTAGTAGATCTCTTTCCCAACGTAAATTCAAGCTGACGAGCTGCCTATATATTCATGAACTACTTGAGATGAAGGAAGAACTTCAAGTTACTCTTTATGTACTTTATTTGTTGTTATATAGTTAAACCTAATGAAGTTAACAACCATGTAGTATCCACTCAGAAGACGGATGTATCGTTTGAGGGCTGGACGACTGGTATAAAAGCCAGTCCAGTAAGCGTTGGGACTGCTTGCATATCTATAAAAAGGACATACTCCCATCAGTACCATTCATCAAGACAAGCAGAGAATCTGCAGCAACTGAAATCAGATTAAGATTGTGTTGTGCTCACGGGAAGTAATCGTCGAGTTTCAGAGGCCACGATCCACTGGAAGCTTGTTTTGCATCTGTGTATATGGATGGTGTAGAATATAATGCATTAACCCTACCATCCTGTTTCAATAAGCACTGTTACTCTCTACGATAGAATGAGAATCAACACTTCTATTCCAATATACGTAGATAAGCTTATGAATTATCATTCGACGAATAACTACCCGATTAACGTAGTGAATAAGTTTGTCCATCTGCTTGAACCATGTCTCAGCATATTGATACTGGAAGTCATCTCCCATAGTCCACATAATGTGATTAGTTCTAGTAACATTAGCCTGTATATCAAAACCAAGCAAACTCTTTAGCATTGTGTGCCTAATTTCTGTGATCATTAAGATGAATTGTGATTGTAACCTGAGTCATGGCTGCAGCAATGAAATCATTAACGCGCTGCTCAACATTGAAGTCGAACAGCTGAGGATCATCCTGCAGTTCAGAAATCCAATAACTTATAAGCAAAATGTACTAGATGACAGCTAAACCTTTGGTATTATTGCCTGAAGAAGTCACAGAACCTGGACTGGATCGGATGCATCGTCTACTTCAAAATGGAATCCATCAGGTGGGCTATAGTGAACAGGAAACGCATTGGCAAATATCTGCAAGAAATCCCACCTCAAAGGTTGTAAGAATAAAGCCTATAAACAGAAATAGATTCAAGTTCAGGAACAGTTTATTGTGTTAATAACCTGAGAAGATGCACCAAATGTTCTAGAAGCCTGCCATATGACTTCAAGAGACTTATCTCCTTTACGTTTAGCTCTATCTTGGTAATCGATCCGTGCAAAATGAATAGAATCAAATCCTAGCTACATATTCTCATACAACAATAACCACTCAATCAAGATAAACCACTAGATAAACTTCAACCACGATAAGTTGTTATACATACCTCAGCTCCAAGTAAGTAACCTTGCACTGCAGAATGCCCGAACGGATCGATCTGCCATCCAGCACGAGGAGTCTTGTTAAACTGACTCTTGATCACTTGATGGCCTAGAGTTGTTTGGTCTATCATGTCTATATAATGAGTAGCTGCCTCATCATGCATGCACCAACCCCCATTTCTGCAGAGACCAGTTCTTCAAATTGCCATTATCTCAAACTTCTAGAGCTGAGTTAAAAGTTAAAAGCAAGCAATCATCATACACAAATTCCAACTGGCCTGCATCAACCAGCTTCCTTACTACTTGTTGAGTTTCTGGGCTTTGCTCTCTCCACCATCTAGTGAAAAATGCCTGTTTAGATTTTACCCAAATAGTGGCAGAGTTAAACATAAGAATTTGAGTTCTAAAATAAATACAAAAATCATCATCAAATGGCAAGAAATCTTGGCTACCATTTCAGCAAATATGAACTTTCTATTCGGATCACGAAGCAATGCAACAACAACAGAATCAAGAACATTCTCCACGCAAGCACCCTGCACCCACAGGAATCAACCAAGAAAGTAAGCCCAAAAAAATCCCACAAAGCCAAAATTACTAGAGCAAAATAGAGCAACCTGAATAGTGTTGTTGGATCCAACGTAGTACTGATCGACCGTCTTGAGCCAGCCGACATCGTCGTGCGAGTGAGGAACCAAGTGTACGTTCAATTTGCCATCCACAATACCACTCCCAGTGTCATACTTGATGTACCCTTCAACTCCATTGAAACACAAAACTGCTAAAATGCAGAGAAATGTTGAAAAGCACAGTGCCGTACAACTTCCCATATCCAAAGAAATGACTGAGCAGGAAAAACTTGGGCCTATTTTCATTGGGTTGTTGTCTTGTTTGAAATGTTGGTGCCGGCCTAAAAATCACAGTCGGCTATAATATTTTTGACTTGTCAAGAAGAAATATAAATGGAAAAACAATGAGAAACTCGAGGCTAGATTTGGAGTGTAGTGATGAAGTGTTTACGGGCAGTTATATTTTTAACTGTTTTTTTTTTTTTTCTTTTTTCGTTCTGCAATAGGGATGAGGGCGGCCGACAATATGCGACCGTGACAATGTTAAACATAATTATTAATAATAATGTGTCCCACTAAAAAAAATAGACCAGCATATTTTCATTTTGCAAATCTATGTGTAAAGTATCAAATCATTAGTGAGAAATTTTTTGTGTTAGCCGTACCGAACTTTGAGCGGATTTGGATTTTATATACCTACTCCGTTTCACTATTATTGTTTTAGTTGTTTTTGGCGCGAAGTAGGTGGAGGTGTGTTAAAGCGGATTCGAAGTGTGTTAAAGTAGTAGAGTCTACTGTCTAGATTGATTGTGGTCCACAAGTTATATCTTTTTTTCAGACAAAGTTAAGAATAGTGGAATTTGTACACATAGAATACTCGAACGTTCATGTCATACTCGATTTGAGAGTAATTTTTCTACACGTACATCGTGTATCTGAACAAACGTTTTGAAAACTATGTGTGAAATCAGAACTGACTCAAAATTCATTTATTTACATGCAGTTTTCTACAAAAGCTAAGACACTTTTATAAACTGAACTGAAAAAAATAGGTCGAATTCCCATAAATTTTAATTTTTGTGACATTGGCTGACTCTGCCGTGCCGTGGACGAAGACCTCAATTGGCGGAGAGAGAGAAGAGAGAGAGAGAGAGAGAAACTGTAAAGGATTGTGATTTGTGAAGTGCTTCAAAAGGAGTGGAGGCAAAGTTAGATTCTTTTATGCAGTAGATTCCATTGCATTGTCATGCTTTGAATCTGCATTACTGCATTATTGTAATGTTTATCGCCTTTCCGATTCAGCGCTTTAAAGTGACCTAATTCTCTTTTTTCATTCTTTTTTATCGTCTTTATTGGCTTTACCTACCTACCTACCTCTCTCTCTCTCTCTCTCTCTCTCTCTCTCTCTCTCTCTCTTCACAACATAAAAAAACACATGAAAATAATTCAAATGAAATAAATAGGCAAAGTGTTCCATATAAAAGAATGAATAAGCCATGCCATATCTTCATCCACAATACCATTTGAAATAAAAAAACGCGACAACAAATTACATCCAAGTCTTGCTAGATCAGTTCATAGTCATATATTGCTGGTTCATGGCATATAACTTGGAACAACTCTTCATCACTTTCTGCATAAGATAGATATCCTTGACCTGTGCAACACACAAGTTTCATCCGGCCTCAAAAGATTAAGCGCTCGATAAACACGATGCAAATAATTTACTAAGTGGACAAAAAGCAGCCAACGCTGAAAATTAACCTGATGGTGGTAGGCAAACAACGGGCATGATCACTTCTTTTCGCCTTCCTTTGGTTCTTTGTCTTCTTCCTTCTGCTGGAACCATGTGTTTTAGAAACATAAGATAAGAATAACACAAACTCTAATATCCATTTATTAACCAGTTGCCAACTTCATACGTGCTAATTTTGATACATATTCGATTCTCATAAAGCACAGAGCAAAAGAGTCGAATTACAGTATCTAGGGAAACCATACTCCAATCGAAGACATTATTAAGTTAGTCAAACTAAAAACGAAAAATACAGAAAATCTATGAGAACGAACTAAAGTGAAAAGGTCAAGTAATACGTCACCCGAGACAAAGTTTTACATGGATATCCAGTTTTTGCAGGCTAAGATTAAGCAATCAATGCCACATCTGACATCAGTGATGGGCAGGGAGTTTATTTCAAATTATCATTCCATCAACTTTCCTATCATCTCAACTTCAATCTAATGTTACAGCTGGTTCCAGATTACTCTAATATGCTAACTGAACTTAAGAACAGACAGAACTATAAGAGCACTCATAAAGAAAACCACACGAACATAGGCAAAGGATATCAAAAATAAAATGAAAGAACCTAATAATAATATCTAAAGAAATTAAAAAAATTATATAATGGACCCAAATTTTTGAACTCACCTCAGGTTGATTCTGCATGGAAGCAAGCAAATCTTTGACATGGGGGTCATTGGGATCAACTCCTGGAAGCTGAAAAAGCAAATCAACAAAGAAATATATTAATGACACAGGTTGCAGTGTAGGCTTACATTTGTTTAGTATGTACTAATGATTGGCGATCACTTAACTCAGAATAACCACAATGGCAAGAACATTAATGTTAAAAGATACTTACTGAAGCAAGAATAGATGATACAAACGACTGATCTGATAATAGCTTATTCACATCGTTCGGGTTTGACTGATCAGCTTGACCCTCTTGCACGGACAATTGAAGGGCTACAACAAAACAAATAAATATTATAATAAGCCAGGTGCAATATTATTCAAGCAACTTCCAGTATATAGAAGTAGAACAAGTAAAGTCTGGCAATAGTTTTAACATTATGGACTTAAATACAAGAGCCCATAACTAATAAAACATTCACAACAAATGGTTTGCTCAAACCTACATTTACAAATAATTATTTCATCTTCGGAGGTCTTGAATATGCAGTAGAAAGAAACAATGAGGAAGTTTGTTTAACCAATAGAATAAAGGATACTATAGGAATCCCCTCAAAACAAAATATTTGTTTTTCGCAAATTTCTTATTCCTACTAGTCATTCCTACAATAAGGAAAACTTTTATAATAATTTAGCAAATACTAAGCATATCAATAGAAACAACAGACAAGATAATGCAAGGCAATAGCTCATCAGCATTAGCTCTCACCAAGTTGCAAATCGTGATCATCAGCAGATGCATCTGACATGTCAGTGTCCTTCACAGCTACTGTGGAGGAAGAATCGTCCATGGACATAGCTAGGGCTTGCTGTAACAATGCGTTCTCATCATCCTACAGAAACATATCATATCCTTAGTCTTTTGGGTGGGTATAGATTATAAATAGTTAATTGTACGTGTATTATGAACAAGTCACAGGACATGCAAAAGAACTTTCAGATTTCCAGAAAATCAAAACATGAAATTGAACAGAAAAATAAATAAATAATAGTCATTCTAGCTTGTAAGTTCTTATGCATGGAAACCGCCTAAAATTTTCTAAATCAGCCTATTTCTGGTACTTTCTTCCACAGCCGACTGCCCTTTCCTCTCGTATTTATAAATAAGTTATTTTTCATGATTTGATCAACAAATACTTGAAGAATTCAAAAGTACCGAGCTATTAGTCATGTGAAACATGGATTAGCACTTTAAAGGAAAAATTAAGATCCTCTTCTGAATTCAAGCAGCGATGCTAAACAAGAATTTAATGAAATGAGAACTCCAACCATATTTGGATCTTTTGTTTTCTTGTCAAGCTCTGATGTTGCAGGGTCCACATTCTCAGTCATGGTTACATCCTGTGAAGTAGACTGATGTTCCCCCTTTTCCACTTTAGAAGCTTCTTCTGCAGCTTTCTTCGCAGCTGCCTCTTGCCTTGCCCTCTCCTCCTCCATTGATACTCTAAGTGCAAGAGCAAGTTCAGGATCCAAGTTTGGATCCACGCCGAATTCATATCCACCACCACCACCAGCTGCTGCAGCTGCCACATAACCACTTGCTCCTTCTCCATCACCACCTGTAAATATTGGGGTACTGCAGAAGAGAAAAATATCATAAAATTTAAAATAATAGATTCAGTGTGAACTAACGAAGTTAGCAACTTAAGGTAATGAAAAAACCTGATAAGGACATCTGAAAGGGCATTTGGACCAGGAGGAACATGAACAGTATGACTGCTATCATTGTTATTAACAGCAGTAAGTAATGCCTCTAGCTTCTCTGACTTCTCTTCATCTTCTTCACCAAAGTTTACAATATCAAGAGCTACACTATTCTTTTTCAATTTCCTTCCAATCAATTCCAACATCTTCTTGTCATATTTAACAGGACTGAAAACACGACCCACTCAGAAAATAATGACAGAAGATATCACTTCAAAAGCACATAACTTAGTGATTTGTACCTTCCCACAAACACAATTATCCTTTGTTGTTGCTTCTTGTTTTGGCGATGTTTGAGGGCCAACTGAGCAACTTGAATCCCAGCTGCCAAGTTCATCTCACCACCTACTTCTAAACCTTTAAACATCGATAGAGGACATTTTTTATTGAGGTAATAGTTAAATATATATTATTATGTAGTTAAGAAAATTGACAGATACACCACCTCTATAACTTACTAAAAACAAGTTATAGACCTTCATAGTACCACAACCAACTAAAATTCCATAGTCTCACATACATAAGAAACCAATAACTCAATTTATGTTTCAATCCTCCATCCTAAAACCAAACCATTTGGGTCCAGTAAACCAAGAAAATGGCATATTGGCATAATTTAGCGAGAGTAGTGGGGACCTGAGCTAAACCTTGGAAATTAAAATTTTATTCTTTCAGAAATCTCCAATTATCACATACTGACAAAATTAATAACCCTAATATAACTTGACACAAAGTACAAGCTCACCATGTGAGCAACCCAAGATCTTGCCAAGATCGCTCGTTGGAGTGACCAATACGCGTACCCCCTTTCCAGCCATTGTCAAAACTCCCACTGTATTCTCTGGATTCGCCTACAACCCAAACACAGAAGTAAACCAATCAACATTAAGCTAGCCACGATTAAACCACAACAATCCTCCAAACCGATGAGAATGAAACGCAGGGCACATAATTGACACGCCAATCAAATTTACGAAACACGCAACGATAAAAAAAAGTACCAAAAACATTAATAGAAAACCTGAGTCTTAGCTCCACAAATTAGGCTAACAGCGTCCTTTTGAGCGTCGAATCGGGTGGGCGAGTAGTCTCCGTTGCGCATCCACTCCGAATTATCGATGCAGATCATCGTCGCCTACTCCGCGACATAGAAAAAACCCCAACAGTCAACCAATAAATCCCAAACGGGGGAGAAATTAACCCTAATTCCATAATGCAATGTATTGAAACGCAAACCTCGAGCACCATGATTGCAGAAAATTTGTATCAAACTAGATTAGAAGCACAACTGCACAACCAAATAAACGATGAAGAGAAATATGTAAAATTGTTTGTGTTTTAAGAGAATTTAAGGGTTACTTGGACGAGGGGCATCAACTATTTATAATACAGCTTTTTAAATAGAGAAAGGTTTATTTTTGCCGGCCTAATGTGGAATTGTACAATCCTACCCAAAACCACTATAATAAGTACAAAACTACCCATTTTGTTAAAAAATATGTAGGAAATACCCAACTTTACTAAACTACCCTCACTTTTTCAATTTTTTAACCTGAAACTTGTCAGATTCGAAAAATGCACTGATTTTAACACATCATGCCGATCGATCGGCACAAATCAAGAAAGGGCCGATCGATCGGACTTTAAAAAAAAATTAAAAAAAATATTTGTGCCGATCGATCGGCACTGCCCGATCGATCGGACACAAGGACTTAAATTTTTTTTGTGCCGATCGATCGGCACTGCCCGATCGATCGGGCATAAATACATATTTATAAGTGGTTTTTTATCTATCGGCACACAATCGATCGGCACACTCAAATCGGACAGAAAATTTATCTATCAGCACGGAAGCTCGGCACACTCATCGGCACGCCAGAACACTATATCTTCTTCCAAACCGATCGGAAACAATGGAAGAGGTTAGTATTTATTTGAAATCTTAGTTTGTAAATTAGTTTGTAGATGTTGAAATTAATGTATGATTGCATGTTTAAAATGGTTTTTTATGAAATATATATGTTGGGTTTAGTGAGTATAACATAGATGTGGTTGGATTGGGTGAAAATTGGTGAAAATGAGGTAGAAATCGCCGGAAAATGAGGTAGAAATCGCCATTGTTGCCGGCAATTGAGCTTCAGTGCCGACCGGTCGGGCCGGTCTGAACCGGTCCGACCGATTGGCACGTTTTTTTTTTTTTTACGCGAATTTTTTTTAATTAATGTTATTTATTAAATATTATAACTGTAATAATTATAATTTTATTAAATATTAATTGTAATATATAGGTCAATTTTAAACGGTTAGCACTACGAGACGTTTCCCCGAGGATCACAACATATTATAAGCATACTTTAGGGACATTGATTAGAGAGAAATTATCTAATCAGGGTGGTATGCATCTAGTCCATCGGTTTATTTGTGGTCAGTTCGGGGGCATAGTGGGTTGGCCAGATGGTAAGAATGCTATGCGGGCTCTTCACCAGCTATTATGCTATGAGATTTCGGTACGACCTTCGGAGGTTTGGTTTAATTATGTTGGTCAGAACATCCGTTTCTCTCATCTGGAGTTCGCATTGGTCACTGGGCTCATGTTCGGCGAGTGTAGTTTTGACATGGTAGCATCTTATCAGCCTACCCAGTCTGGGGTCTACGGCAGGTTCAATGGTGGGAGACCGATTGAAGCAAAGAACTTGTTAAGCTGGTTTACAAAATATGAGCCTGGTGGCGTTTTAGATGATGACTTGATTAAGTTGTCGAATATTTTGGCTCTTTTCTTCTGGTTCTATGCTCCTGCAGAGACTAAGAAGATTGATACATGGATATGGGTATTGACTGATGATATCAACAAATGGAATGCGTTCCCATGGGGTGCTTTTACCTACGAGGCCATGTTGCACTACCTCAGTTACGTACCAAATTCCCTGGACCTCGTAGGATCAAAGTATAATCTCTACGGGCCGATTTGGGCACTACAGGTATAATATTTGTTCACAACTTAATTATTACTAATTTATAAATTTTTATTAGTTTAAATAACTTGATATATTTATATTGTAATATAGGTGTGGGCATATGAGGCCATTCCTAGTTTTGGAGCTCGTTGTGCGACCCTTCTACATCCCAATGGTTTCCCTCGTTATTTACGGTGGTCGTTTATGACGCCGATCAGCGTGATATAGCCGGGTTTTTTAAGCGCCAGATAAAAATATTTTTATTATTAATTACAACGAATATGTTATGGATTTTGTTATTAATATTTAATGCACAAATATTATGTATTTCAGATGAGAGACTCGGTAGTGTTTGAAGTGTTGGCTCCGACCGAGCTTGAGGAGAGGTGTCCATATTGGCAGAGTGCAGTCGGTAGTAGTCCATTTGGGATACACTTTCCTGTGCCCTTGAACCCCCTACAGCCGGTGCAGTATGATCAAGATGGACAGCTTATCTTGATCAGGCGCACCGAGGAGAGCAGACGTAGTACGACCAGAGGAGTTGTCGGTGAGGAGGAGGAGCAAGAGGAGGAGCAAACTGTGGTAGATAGTAGGAGAGTTCAGAGGCGGGCCCGCCGTACACAAGCATCTTCATCAGCAGCGAGAGATGCATCTGGTAATAAACTTAAATTCTAAGTGAAAATTTTCTGGTCAATTCCTCCTTTAATAATCGTCCACTTCTTTGATAATTATTAGCAGTTGGTGAGACATATAGTTTTCTGGACCCAAGAATAGAGGCCATGATCAGTCGATCTATTCAAGAGAATTTTGAAAGGTGCGAGCAAGCTATGATGAATAGAATTGATGATTATCATCGGACTCTCAGTGAGGAGCTAGTGAGTAGGTGTGAGGAGCTGCTGGATAGAAGTAGTAGGTCAAGACAATATTCATCATATTCTGATCACGAGGAGGAGTCTAGGCCATTTCAGTCTGGATATAGCTGTCACGCTCAGGCTATGCAGTGGCCCCGGTGGGATGAGCCCGCACCACCGACCTTTAATGTATGGGAGAGTGATCCATCAACTCAAAATCAGGAGGGCGAGTTGGTAAGAGAATTCTTCAATTAATTTAATTTCTTTTCCTAATTTAATAATTGTCTTTTGTATGATATGTTTGAGCCGAGTAACTCGTTGGCTGAGAGTTTTGAGCAGTATTTGTCCGGTGAAAGATTGGCCTTTCGACGTCCAGATGATTTTTCACTTGAACGAGAATGGTTCCAGAATTTTAAGAAGATTGATTCTGAAATGGATTGTGAGATGGTAAACTGCTACATCCGTCCATCGCTGCGGGTCAGGCTAGTTCAAGGTAACCTACCCGTGACTCCAGATGCCCAACACACAGTCATAGCGGACTCTACAGTCTTTGTAAGTATATTTCATATCTGAGTATTTTATGGAAAATATTTTATTTCATTGGTTTAATTTTATCGTTGAATAATTAATTATCAGATGGTTATTATGAAAGAGTGGCTCAAGTTTTGTAATGATCCACAAAGTAATAGACACGAGAATGATGAGGATTATAAATGGGTTCCTCAAGAGAACGATGTGCAGTGCGTGAAGGGGATTCGAGAACTTGGGATAAGCGATTGGTACTCCGCCAAATATGTGAGTACTATTCATATATTTTATATTTAATAATCTTAAGGTTCTAAATTATATATTTGTGTCTATTGTAGATCATATTTCCAATCTTAGCAGCACACCATTGATTCGTGTTGCTGTTATGTATTTCAGATTGGAGACTCGAGATGTATGACTCGAAAAATTAATTTAGAGATGCTGGTATATTCAACTGGCGCGTCAAATGCCTTAGAGCTTTCCGGAAATTTATAGCGCGGTTCTTATGGCATGGGAATTATTGGGCGTGTAATGCATTTGGTTATCCATTCCCAGGAGGACAGAGGCCCTCAGTTCTGCTTATGGATGATGAAGAGCAGTACATGCAATTGGATTCGCATAGATGTGGGGCATTTACATGCATGACTATAGAGCGTCTCCTCACCGATTTTCCGACTCGGGTATGGGGTAATGATGAGGCAAACATTAGTAAGTATCGTAATTGGATGGCTGTAAAATGTTTTGAAATGTGTAATATAATTTGAATTTATGTATCAATGAAATAAAGCAAACATGCAAATGTATCGGTTGATTATTCTTATGAAATGAAATGTTTTTATTGGATTTGGTTCTCTGACCAAATAAGGCTATAATTTATTTTTTTTCATTTGGTCCGATTTATCGGATTGTGCCGATCGGACCGATCGATCGGCACAAGGAATTTTTTTTTATTTTTTTTTCATACCGATTGGAAAAAATATAAAAAAAAATTTATTTTTCAATTTCCTTTCGGACCGATCGGCACAGAAAAAAATAATTATATTTGTTCCGATCGATCGGCACAGTCCGATCGATCGGCACAAGGAATTTTTTTATTTTTTTTTTCTTACCGATCGGAACAAATATAAAAAAAATAAATTATTTTTTAATTTCCTTTCGGACCGATCGGCACAGAAAAAAAAAATTATATTTGTTCCGATCGATCGGCACAAGGAATTTTTTTTTCATACCGATCGGAACAAATATAAAATAAAAAAAAATTATTTATATTTGTCCAATCGATCGGCACAGTCCGATCGATCGGATCGACAATTTTTTTTCTTTTTTATTTTCATACCGATCGGACCAAATTTTTAAAAAAAATTATTTTTTAATTTCCTTTCGGACCGATCGGCACAGATATAAAATATTTTTTTTTTACTACTGGTCCGATCGATCGGACCACTCCGATCGATCGGACCATTAATTAATTTTATATTTTTTTGTAAAGTGTCTAAATTATAACCTTACATTTGTTTGAAATAAGAATATGAAATGAGTTAATACTCAAAATTATACTGTAATAATAAATTAGTAGTTATGTAATACTCAAAATTAAAATGTAATTGTAATACTCAAAATTATACTGTAATAATAATACTGTAATATTCAAAATTATAATATGAAATGGTCTAATAAGACTTATATTTGTCGGCTAATAAGACTTAAAATCAATATAATTCAAATAGACTCTATAAAAATTATAAACTTTAAAATAAAAATTTTATTTTAAATATTTGAGGGTAATATTATGAAATGGTGTAATAAAACTTTATATATAACTATACATTAGCAAAATTAAATATGAATCATTCTTAATCATCGAAATACTTATCACTCTTTATGAAAAACGAACTCATTTTTCGAAATAGGTGAAAAGGTCGTAATTTTTTTTAATTATGTCTCTATTATTATATTTCAAAGTTATTCATGATATTCTCGATATCCCCTTCGTATATCACTTTTCGTCGCTCGAATATGAAGTTTTGTAGTTTAGATGAATAGTATTTGGGGTTTTGATTAAGGGTTTTCAGGGTTTAGATGAATAGCATTTGGAGTTTTGATGAATAGTATTTGGGGTTTTGAATAACGTTCCTACCGGTCGGATCTCTGTAGTATGGTCCGACCGGTTTTCTCTCTCACAGCTATCATACACTTCATGTCATACACTTCATGTCATACAGCTGTAATATGAAAATAATAGATTATTTTCTTTGTTTGGATTAGTCAAATCGGTCGAAAATAATATGCAAATAGATTTTTTAGTTTCATTCCTCGATTTTTCATGAGATTATATAGATTACGAAAATAATAGATCATATGATCTGAAATATTACGTACATAATTATTAACACTAGAGCAGATTATTCATAATTTGACGGCGCCGGACACTTACGCCTTGTGTGACCTTGTTCCCCGCAAATGCTACACTTCTTTGGCGCACGAGGTCTGCTGCTAGATGTACCGGCCTCTACAGCGGATCTTTGTCGGCTATTCCTCGGCCGTCCTGTTTGACGCGTGATAATTGGCGGTAGTACCACCATCGCATCAATCTCTGCTGGGACACCCCACTCGCCCCGTGGAGGTAAAGGATTCACCACACCCGCATATATCTCCCTCCATGTTTCCGTCCGATAGTAGTAATTGATGTGATCATATAAATTCTCACGGCGGTTGTATAAAACTGCAATTGCATGCTTACAAGGGATCTCGTCTAGTTGCCATACTCCACATTCACATGAATGACTGCTCAGATCAACTCTCCACTGTCTTTTTCCAGTGTCCACCTTAAATAAGTCAGCAGTCACGGATGTAACAACATACCTGAGTGCGGCATCTCTTTCATTTCTCATTCTTATATCTGCAGCTTCAGTCAAAATATCAGTCCTCGCATGAGCCTTTTGTCTACGAGCATCAAACCACTTTTCGAGCAGATGTCGGATTGCCTCGATCATAGCACATATTGGAAGACGTCTTGGAGCCAGAAGTCGAGAGTTAATAGATTCAGCCAGGTTGGATGTTAACATACTGTAACGTCGGGTAGGACATTGTGATCTGGCCCACTTCTCAAGACCGATATCCATCAACTTCTCGTACGCTGCGGGTTGTGCTTCTCGTATCGCGCTCAACGCGCGGTTGAAGACTGATGTTCGATATGCGTATGCTGCCTCGTGGAACATCTGCATGATCCACTTACCATATCGAGCAATCTTATTTGCGATGTGGTAGTAGCAAAGACCGTGGTGTGCTTCCGGATAACATCTCTTACCGCGTTGGCTATACTTTTGTGTTGATCTGATACAATTACTAGATCACTAGTGGAGGAGAGTGCTCCTCGGAGCCGAGTTAGAAACCACTTCCAAGAAATATCATTTTCAATCGGACCAACACCAAAAGCAAGTGGGAATATTTGTTCGTTAGCATCAATACCAACAGCGACAAATAGGATTCCCTTATTCCTCCCCTTTAGGTGTGTCCCGTCAACCGCAATCACATTCCTAAGCTGGAATAACCAAGGACTTCGGCAAACACCAAGCATAAAAAATAGATGTCGGAAATCACCATCAGGACCAACATCTAGATCGGTCAAAGAGCCTGGATTTTGCATACGGAGCAAATGCAAATACTTCGGAAGATTTTTATATGACTACGCATGGCCACCGTAAATCATTGATATCGCGGCAAAGATTATGTGCTCGCAGCGCCACACTATAACTCGCTTGGATTCCAAACCTATCCAAAAGATCGGCTTGAATATCGGCGGGTTTCGAGTATCTTGCTCGGCGGTGCATTCTCTCGCGCAATATAGGCGGCTACGGCCTTTGCCCGCACATTTCTCGATCCTAAGCCAGATAGATCGCGGTTGCAGGTGTGCTCGGGGTTATATACGGTCACCTCCCAAATTTTCGTGGCCCTACAAGCAGCACGAAGAAAATAAGGACACGTATCATTACGCTTGCATATGTATTCGAGTCTTTTTGTGCACGAACGTCGGCACATGAAATCCACTCCATGTTCCATATGCCACAGTGCGACCATAGCATATAATTCATCTTTCTCCCAGAAAACAACCCCTTGCCGCAAATCACAATCCAATATAAGAGGCAAGCTCGTTGTGAATGGTGGGTCAGATGTATCGAGAGGTATAATTGGAATGATCCAATTACTTGCTGCTTCCATGTTGCTGTATAATATTTCGTCATCGGTATTTGGACGAGTGATTGGAAGAAGCATTGACATGAGTTGGTTGACGCCGCCCTCTCGTCGGATCCATGCAGCAAAGTCACCAAGCGAACAATTGATCAATGCTTCAGGAATACCTTCATCTTCATCCTCAGATGAAGTGTCGAGATAAGCTTCTTCATCTTCATCTGTTTCGACATGGATCTCCTCTTTCTGACCACTTCCACCGGGGTTGCTTCGACTCCCACCTGGGTTGCTTCCACTGTTTGGCCCTTCATACTGGTTATCACCTCCGAATTTATAAGACTCAACGAATGTTGAGTTTCGAGCTTCACGATTTACTACGCCGGTATTATTGGGGTGCACTAAATATATTGCAGGCTCTACGTCTAGAAGACAAATACGTTGTAGATCAAGATCACTCCCGATAACGGCCTTGATCGTTCTATGACTTTTACGAGACTCTGCAGTATAATAGATGTGGTAGTCGGGCGGAACTGAATATGCATCCAGAGCGTATTGAATATATTGTCGTAGTACTACAAGACAAATATTGTTTGTCGGAATCCAAACCATTGTCTCTTGGCCGCCAACATATTTCGATTCACTATCGAAAACTCCGTTAAAATTGACAACAAATTGTTTCCAATCATTCTCCATATTTTTTTCTTGCTTTGGTGGTAGTGGAAATGAAGAAGGATGATAGGAATAGAGAAGAGAAGTGGTGAGAAATAAGTGAAGTGATGAGACGAATTGTAATGAATTTATTGACGATAAACTATGCCCTATCGGTCAAACTGTATAATTTATTCACGTGAAAGTGTGTAGTATCGATCGGATATGTCATAAGGCACACTGTCAAAAGGTGATAGGGCACACTGATGAATTTATTCACGAGTGCCCTATCGGTCGGACACATGATAGGGCATACTGTAAAAAGTGATAGGTACACTCTTATATTGCCCTATCAATCGTACATATAGGTCCGACTTATTCATAAGAGTGTGCCATATATGTCGGACACGTGATAGGGCACCTGAAAAAGGTGATAGGGCACTGACACATTAGTATTTTAATAAACTAAGTCCGATCGATCGGACCTTACCGGATGTGTCCGACCGATCGGACAAATTATGCACCGGCCGATCATGCGTGGCCGATCCGATCGGACACGTCCGATCATGTCCGATCGGCCACGGCCGATCATGCTCATGTGTCCGATCATGCTTGTCCAATCATGCTGTGGCCGATCGGTCGGACGTGATCGGAACCTTCTATCGGACATTGATCGGACCCTTGCTATTTTCGAGATACTTATTTTTTTTAACAAAAATCAATCATTATTTCACGGAAAATTATAAAAACAGTTGACAATCATTGAAAAGAGATTGTATTTATTGAAAAGTAGGGGTATTTTAGTAAACCTGAGTATGTAGTGTAGTTATATATAAGAAATGGGTATATTTGTGTTTGACTTTACCGTCTTGGGTAGAATACCAAACGCCCCCGCACTAATTGTGTAACAGGAGACAATTATATGAATAATTTTTTCAATATTTCTCGAAAAAATGGAACAATAATTTATCGTTTTTTGTACGACGAGGATTATCAATAGACGGGTTTCACACAACAAAACGAACATTGTATTTTTTCTAGTGTTTCCCTAGCCTACAAAATGAGCTTCCCAACTATATGACATACAACATTCCTTGCTGCTATTAATCTGCAGGCTCTTGAGGAACAACTATACAATGATCCCTTACTCGCTCACCACCTTCAATCTCTTCGTCAACCTCTCGAGATGAACGGACCATATCATGTAGCTCCTCGTTCGAAGAAGATCCTTCCTTCCGTCGAGAGCGGCTCAAAGACGGATCCTGCGAGCTTCCTTCCTTGCTTTCCCTGGCGTTGCCCTCGTTCGCCTTCGACTTCAAGGAGGCCGGAGTGGTACCCGGTCCGTGCCTCGTCCTCACCTTCCTCCGCCACCCGTGAAGCGATTGCCTCACATTTTCAGATACTATCGTTCTCTTGAACTTCGAACCCATCTGTGACGAGGAAGGTGTTGATAATTTATACGATTATGAGAGAAAAAACAATATCATAAAAGCAATAAAAGACACACGATTTGTTCCTCCAGCTCGTCTATAGAGATAATGTTTGGGGGCTCTAGGGTTCAAATAGTGGATGTGACTTATAGTAGGGAGTATTCTACCGCTAGACTAAATTATTTCTTTATGATTTTGATACGAAAAACAAATATTTATAAATTTAAGGGCCTCAACCCTAAAGTCGGCTCTACCACCAGGGCCTTACTCTTGGCTGGAGCTTAAAGTAGTGGCTTTACCGACTTTACCCTCTGAGACGCCCCTGATACCGAGCCACGGTTTCACTATGTTCGATTATGAGCGATGTTTACAAAAGAATGCTATTGGATACCCTAGTATAAACCGGTCGGGTGAAAGATAAAAACAGTACTTGGATTCCACGACCCAACAATGTCGTATCGTAACACGGGAAAGGGCATCGAGGCAAGCACGAAAACCCGAAAATTCGACACATTTTACCTGAGCTACAATCACATAGAGAGGGAAAGTGATGAAGCTGCACCAGAACTGAGAAACAACTCTGCGTAAAGATCAAACTCAGTTTATAAGTTGATGTTTCATCTCTTAGACTAATGTTATGTGGAGCATAACAAGAAAACGCGTACCCAAATGTAAGGCGAATCACTAGGAACGTATGATGTCCGGTGTAACAAGACGATGCCTTTATTTCCCACTGAAACAAACATAAAAAGAACGTGTTAAACAGAGAGTAAGAACGCGTTTAAACATCACTATTCGTCTAAGAACAATTTGCAGCACTTATCAGCCATCAATGGCAGTCATACCAGTGACCATAAATATGTCGTCATCTCGAACGCATTCTGCAGAAACGAAACAACACTGAGTGATGAAACGGTTTCTTCTGACCTAATTTCATGTCATGAAAAAGCTAACCTGAAATGATACGAATTGTATCAACCGGAGAAGCAGCCTCGGGTTGCCAAACCAGAAGAGCTCGTCCCTCAGATTGAACCTCCGAACTTCAGTCCACTGACTCGACTCCATGATTTCAACGGCCAGCTTTACAACTATGCGGTGCAGTTTTGTACCGAGGAGAAGGATCAACTGCTCAAGTGCAACATCAGATGTTGATGAAGAAATATAAGGAACCGATAGATTTGGAAGGCTCGGAAGATGGAAAAGAAGTGAAACTTACAATGGTGGGGAGGAAAGACATCCAGAAGTATATGTTTGTTCCTGATGCCAGATAACAATACACCTTAGACAGTAACACAAAAACAAAATTGAGTATGATTTAACAGAAGAACAATTGGTAGGTATAATAAATATGGTGTGTTACCATGAAATCCTAGAACGATGCAAGTGATAGCGAAAAGCCAAAGTGGGATACTGCAAAAGATGTGGGGATATGTTAGTGTAGCTTTCTTTAGAGACGACTGACGAGTCATCGTTGAAACTTTAGTATTTTACTATCGATCATTAAGATAAGTCGAACATATTCAATTCTGCATAAATCATGAACTTAAATTTAGCAACCAATCTGTCATTTAGAAACCAAGCAGAGAGGGAAAGTAGGATCTTTTCATTAATCTAAAGAAGGGCAACATTCAAGTAGTTGCCCTATGAGCCTTAGATGACCTATTGATATAGATATTTACTTTTTCAGATCAGTCATAGATATAGTTTATTTGGCAGCATACATAACAAGAATTAGATGTCGAGACCTACGTTAATTTCATATGCATAATAAATCAAACTCAAACGCGTTAACAAACGCAACAGAATTATGTTGATGCGTAGTAACTGATAAGGCATGGCTACAGCATTGCAAATTTGATATGATTTCTATAAGAGATATTAGCAATCTAAATAATGCTCTAGTACCTGATGCCAACAATATCTCGAAACTCTTCCTCCATACTCCGAAGCATGTAATTGTGGAAGTCATAAGTGAAAGGTAATTGATGATTCTGCAAAGGAAAGGCAAAAGAAAGTAAAAGAAAGTTATGCATTCCCTTTGTACTTGTAAGCTTCTAACATTGTAAATGTGGGTGGATGATGATAACTTTATAAGCATTTTTTTAAATTAAATGAAACTCAAAATAGCCTTTAATTAGTTCTCACACCGAACACTCGATTTCAATTTCATCCAAACTATAACAATTGAGCAACAATTTAAGTAATCATGTTAGTATTTTCTAGACCAACAATCCATTTAGTTGAAGTTCTTAAAGATTCTTGTCTGAAATTATTCCAGAGGAGTCGAACAAGTAAGTGAGTACGTTAGGAAACGACTTACAGTTATGAATCCGAGTCGCAGAGCCATGTAGTCAGCTTGGCTAATAGAACTCCAGAACTGGCGGCTGAAACAAAGCTGAGCAGAAACTAGTTCATCAAGTGTTCCAAGGGCCAAGTCAAACGTGAAATAAGTTATACGAAAATGACGGAACAGAGTTTTGTTGCAAAGCATATGAACTGAAACCAAGCAGATTCCGCAGCTGCCAAATGGACTTTGAAATAGCTATGCCAAACTCTATGTAAAGGTTAACTAATAATTGAATCCGTTGAAAGACATTCAAGGATAAATTAGGGAAGATATATTATATACAACATAAGTCCTTATTATTCAATTGAATTCAAACTGTCGATAGGTAATTACACACAAACATCACAAAGATTTCAAGAGGCAAAGCAATATGAACTAGCTTGATCACGATACGCCATCAAAATCTCAACTAATCAGCCTTTTGGTCAAACCTATGAGACTCTACATGTGATACAGTATTCGGTTATACCTATGAGACTCTATATGTGCATACCAGCCAAACAAGAACTCTGTTCTGACTCCACGGATGAGATGTATGATGAGACACAAAACTCGATAGGCGCCTTATCGGCAAACCATCTGTTCCAACATCTTCAGAATCTGCATCAATTTTTTTCAAATAAAGAATTCATCAGTTTTCATTGGTTATAAGAATAAGATTAACAGAAAAATAATAGGAATGTATAAATTACGGGTAGCAGTATCCGCAGTTAGCAGGCCTCGAAGAGCCAATGTTTTGGCATGATTTTCCCACGTCCTCCAGCTATAGATCTGGACAAGAAGTTTTGAGCACATCTACAGAGTATTGTGAAAGGTAGCTACAGAGATAAAAATATTGACCTTGATCATGGCTAGTGCAATGGCTAAGAAACTATACGAGACATGGGTAACGCCCAAAACAAACAAGAACCGATGAAGCTGCTCAAGGCTCTCGTATGAAGCAAATGGTTCACGACCCTGGGAAAAAGAGATAGATATTGAAAAACAACACGATTTTTACATTAAACTAGTTGAAATTTGAACCTACAGATCAGAAATATTTATCTGATGTATCATGTATACAAATAAAGTTTTCTTACATTTTAGAATACTCTTTACAACCATTTATTTAGGAATTTCAAATAAGAATGCCCTTTTCCTTTTCACTTTATTGGTATAGCAAGAGACGAGAATTTTAGTAAGAAGCCATATTCAAATTTATAATTATGCAAGTTGTAGACTTCATTTTAGGCCACACGATGCTTTCATTCAGACAAATAACTAGAACATATTCAATAAGTGAATGAACTTACTATCGGCCTATGATATACGGGCTTAAACACAGAAAGTCGTGTTGTATAAGGACGATAGACATTACACAAATATGCTATTATTAACAGCAAATTTCGAGGCTCTAGCAAGGAGTATGCATAAGTGCAAATGAAAAAAAAAATTATCGGTATAGAGTTGTTGTGCAAGGTATACCTCAGGACAATATTCATGTTCTAGGTCCTCAAACAACATCCGCGAAATTGAGGAATTAAATTGATTAGACCTAAAAGCAACAGCATGGCTTTCAAAAGCTTGATGCTGCACATATTTATCAGGAGAACATGGATAGAACCGGCTGCTCATCAACTTAGAAGGCTTGACACAAATCTTGGCCACAAAAGCAATCCAATGACCCATCAACAATGAGAGGAGCCCAAATACCATCAACTCTGTTTCAAACCATAAAAGCAGATCATTAGACCAAAATCGAAACTTGAACAAGAACATTTTAAAAACTACCAATTAGGAAACACATAGTAGAGCTCATCTCTCCTCACCTTCCTTGATTTTGTCCAATGCAGCAAGAAGGTGTTTCCTTTTAGTCCTATCCAACCACTACATAAAGAAACACAACAACATATTAAAAACCCATAAACACTTCAAGAACCCATTACTTTTTCTACAACACAACAATGAACAGAAGCTTCATTGAACAAAACATTGACCACAAACTTCAAGAATCATCATATACAGACACAAACATATAAAAAGATGAAATCAATATTAACCTTCCCAGACTTCTTGAGACTTCCATGAAGCAAGAAGCCAATGCCAACCAAAAGGGAAATTACAGTTCCGACTGCCCAGGTGGGGGTTTCCGCCAAAGATCTCCCCTCCTTATTTTTCATCGTACAACAAACCAAATCTCAACAAAAATTCAAGACCCACTATAAAAAATCGAACCTTTTCCACAAAATAAGCGAAAGGGGTTCATAAAAGGACCAAATCTCCAAAAGGGTTTTCAAGAAATGGGCGATTATGAAAATCACAATTGATTTTTTGGGTTAGTCGGAGTTGAGACCATGATACCCTGCAGCATTAAAAATACCCTGCATGGAGTGTTACAAAACAGCAAGCACAATGGGCCCTCATCAAAGTTGGTTAATTTCATAAATCTAATAATGCTACATTGCCATATAATTATACCACAACTCTTCTTAGCTCTACTCCAAATGCTTGATAATTACAGAATAGTGCCTCTAATGATGTGCAAAATTGTTGGTTTGGAAGGTGGGATTGGATTGAATGCGGAACTAATTTACCAACTCCAACACCATGTGATATAAATGATGCGCAGAATTGTATTTTTCCCTCATTAAATTAGTGCTATTAGTAGGACTCCATGATTTCATCTATCTCGGCCAGGTCGGCGGTAGGTACTTTCTTGAAAGCAATAGTATAAATTTAATATTCTTGGACAAAAAAACAGATTACATTATTTAATTGATTATATTAAATTCGAGATTTCGTTCTTTACTACGTCCTTTTCATCTTTTTAGAGAACCTTTCAACATGGAATCACAATCACTATAGAGAAGCGAGAAGCAAGTAGCTAGGCGCAATTTAATCCCCTATGATTTTGACAAGGTGTAATTTATTTCTTTATAGTTTAAAAAGGTGCAGTACACTTCCCTGTAATTTTTATTTCAGTGCACATTGACCCTACATGTTATTTTGCCCGATTTTCAACTTGTTTGGACAAATATACCTCAAACATATAATACATATGTTAGGATGATACCATAAATATTAAGATAAAAACTTATTAAACCATGAAGTGGCCTTGTAATTGTATTTCACTATATTTAAGCGGAGGGGGTGGATTGCACCAATTTACAAATCACAATGAGGCTTAGCGCACCTACGAAAAATGATAGGGAGAAATTTGCACCCATGTAAAACCACGGGGAGGTGAATAGCATTTTTGTGTAAACCACAAGGAGGCTTGGTACATCTTCTGAAACCATAGGAGGGAATTTGCACCTAAGTAAAACCATAGGAAGGTTAGCTGCTATTAACTCGAGAAGCAACACTTCAAAGTTCTTTTTTATACTGAGTCGACATTGCGTCGATATTCCAACACCATATGATAGTATTATTGTGTCCAGAGGCGGATACAAAGGGAGGGCGGGTGGGTGCGACCCCCTTCCAACTTTCGTGTAATACTACGAAATATTTTTTTGAACTAAATAGTAATCTTATAAATACACAATTTGTTATTTTCATACATATTTCATAATTATTTTACATTAATTATTTTTGTATATAGCTAATATATCTTGTTTTAGATTTTTTTAAAAGTACTATTGCATTTCGTATTTCTTAGAGAGAAAATCGATTTTGGTCCTTTAATGTGACCTCTGTCCGATTTTGGCCCTATAACTTTATAATGTGTTTGATTTTGGTCATATAACATAAAAAAAAATGCATGAATTTCACATTTGTCAAATGACTAAAACAAGCTATTTTATAAAGTTTCATTACAATACGACGAACATTTTGATTATTAAAACGAGTTCAATTTTGATTCTACAATGTAGTTTCTAACTGTTTTTGGGTCTTGTAATTTTAAAAACATTTGTCATTTTGTCTCGAAACTTTATAAAATGTTATATTTTAGTTATGTAGCGAAGAGTGTAATTCATGTATCTTTTTCTGTCGAAGGATAAAAATTATATATTTGTAAATTTATAGGACTAAAATTGAATAGATTGTAAAATTTCAGGACCAAAGTTGAACACCGCTACATTAGAGAACAAAAATCGAACACTAAATAACGTTACAAGACCAAAATTGAACACTGTCGCGTTAAAAAATCAAAATCGGACAAAAGTCACGTTAGAGAACCAAAATTGATTTTCTCAACACCTAACTTACCTATACAAACCAACCATGCAATTATTGAGTTTTCACAGCTGTTAGTACTCGAGTTTGACCAGTAAAAATGGCATTTGGACTTCGTGGAATAACAATAGTGTTTGTTTGACAAAATATTCGTCTTTTATCACCTAACGAGCTATTAAAAATTTCCAATGACGTAAAAAACATAATTAAATTAATTTACAAAAAAAGATACAAAAGCACTTTTTAATCTATTTTTAAGTTGGAAAAAAGTTTCCTTGAATTTTATAGAAGGAAACAATGATTATAAGATCATATTCAAGCAGGCCGTCTATATTCTTGGCCCCAAGTCATGTTGACAAACATTCATGATTATGGGCACTATTTATAAGCCGATATAGTATAACTAAGAGGCCCATTAAAACATGCTAAGTGCTAAAGATATAATTTTTTATTGTTATTTAACTATTTATGTCCGGTTTGAGAAAATAATTTAAATAAGTATTTGCAACATAAGTACTTAAATTGAATAAGTTGTATACGTTTGGATGCATTTATATATAATCACTTATTTAGGAAAAAATAAAATTATTATGAAAAAATGTTCTCATGGGGATTTGATATGATGATCTAATTTCATAAGTTTCCCATCAGCTTACGAAAATAAGCCAAAAAAGCTTATTATTTCATAAGTAAGGTAGTATTTGAATAACTTAAATAAGTTATTTTTGACTTTTTCACCGCAAAAACACTTTTTTAATATTTGGAATGTAGGCTTCTGTTTTTTTTAGCTTAAAATAAGTCAGAATAAACAGAAGCCCATAAGTTGGACGGATAGTGGTTTTTAAAAACAGAAGCCAAAAAATACTGAGAAAAAACTAATGATAATGTTTGAAATACTTTCTTTTTCTAAAATTAATCTTTTTCTTTTTAATATTACAAATACTAACAACTTTTGCTTAAAAACAATTTTAATCAACTTTATGCACAAATAGCTAACAGCTTCTTATAAAATCTATTTCAAATACTACCTAAATAAATATTTTTTAAAATAAATTGCTAACAAGCTCTCTCAAACACTGTCTTATTCAGTTTGTGGAATCTCTACGTAGATCCTAGCACAGATTCCACATAAATGGAGGCTTATTAAATAATAACACTAACCCACTCATCAATATCATTTAAAATCTTGATCTTTCTTCCCTACATTTGGTTACGTCGGAGATGACTCGTGGTTTTTTAAGTGTAAGAATGAAACGCAGTTCCAACAGAAAAGCACGTAGGGTTAAAAAAGATGATGATGAATGTGACCTAAAAAGAGTCCAGAGACATGAGGAAGTAGCATAATAATCCACAAGATAATGATGGGCTTAGGAATTAATTAATACCGCAAATGCAACGCATTTTTAATTCGAGATAATCAAATAATTATTTATATTACATTATTATAAGAGTGAATTATGTTGAGTCGTGAATTATCTTAATAAAGAAATAGAATAAATCAATAAGAGAAAACTCCAAATTCTTGAAAAAATTTAGGCCATTTTTCTTTGTCTTATCATTCCACTAGATTATTCTCACATATGATATCTTATCTGCAAAATTTTGCAATCTGACGACGGATCATACCTTTTTGTCCCAATGCTTTAAATCAAAATTATGGCTACGTATAATTTATTCACTATATACGTGAATTAACAAACCAATTTTGCAATGTACAGTTAAACGATAAAATAATAATCTCATTAAGATAATAATTTCTTTCGATCCCGATATGAGTCAATGCACTAAAATAATGTTCGATAAAGTAATAATCTCGTTAAATAAATATTTTTTCTCGATCCAAAGTTATTATTTTATCGAGGTTTAACTGTAGTATTATTAGCCTAATGCATTTACGAAATGGATCTAAAATTGAATTAAATATGTAGGTGAATGTATGTAATTAAAAAAGAAAGTGATTACATTAATATTGTGAGAGTATATATGATTTAGGAAGTGGAATCTAATTCATCTCTCACTAATTAAATTTATGGAGTGAAAGGCAGACTCACATTCCCATCTTATAATGTTAGCTGAACTCTATAAAAAGACACAACCTAACCCAGAACTCTATCCTACTACATAATTCTCTCTCTCTCTCCTGCAAATCACCATTTTCATGGATACCGTCAAGAAAAGGTAAAAATTCATATATATATATATATAAATATATATATATATATATAGAGAGAGAGAGAGAGAGAGTGAGAGAGAGATTGAATTTGTGTATCCTGTTAAACGTTTTGCTGTGTTTTTGTAGCAGTGTGGCTGAAGTTATCACTGTAGATGTCCATGCAGTTCAAAGTCTACAGAGCCAAGGCCACCGCTATCTTGATGTTCGGTAATAATTCAATTTTCTTAACTAATATAAAAATAAATAAGTTTTTATCTTAACTTTCTGTTTTCTGAGAATTGATTTGAATTTGAATTAGGACTGAAGAAGAATTCAAGAATGGCCACCCAGAAAATGCTTTCAACATACCATACATGTTTAGTACTCCAGAAGGTGGTGATTTATGATAATTAGTGTATATATATATATATACATAAAAATATTGATTTTATTTGATTCTTGATTGTTTTTAATTATAACTAATGATTTTGAGGGATTATATTCAGGTAGGGTGAAAAACCCCAAGTTCTTGGAGCAGGTCCTGGCAATCTTCAGCAAGGAAGACAATCTTGTCGTGGTAATTGATTTATTAATTCTTAAATACTTTTATGCTGTTTTAAATATTAATTAAATCGTTTTAAAAAATTGATGAGATTTCAGGGTTGCCAAAGTGGGGTTAGGTCTGTGTATGCAACTACTGATCTTCTTGATGCCGTAAGTCCAATTAATCTTATTTCTCCTTGATCTTCAATTTTGTTTATATAATTTGCAGGCCAGTAGGAATTAGTAAATTCAAAACATATTTGTGAAAATAGTATATTGTAATCGATGTCTAATCAATACGGACTTTAATTAATTTATTTAATTATGGCGTGACAGGAATTCAAGAATGTGCGTAACATGGGTGGGGGATACATTGCCTGGGTCGGAAATGGATATGCAGTTAAGAAGCCGGATCTCCTGGAACTCTAATTTCCTTTATTTGCTGTAATAAAAAGAGCTTTCTAGAACTTTAATTTGGCATTTCATCTATGTAGAATAAGTTTAAATTTTCTTCCTTCCTCACATAAATAAAAGCAGTATAAATAGGCTCCAATCGTGTCATTATTGACCTTGCCATATTGTGTACCAAAAAAAAAAAAAATATATATATATATATATATATTATATGAATTTAAATTATTTGACTTTCATAATTAAATTAAATTCATACTACAATTCTACTAGAGCTATACACATAGCGTCACCGTGGAAAAGTCGAACCCGTAAATTTGCCCTAATCCAAAAACCTCAAGCTCATTAGAACTCCAGTTATAAACATAAAATTCTTCTAATTACATATTCCCCTGTTATTTGGGGTCCTCACTCGGTTTGCAAGTATCCGGCGTCGCGTACTCGCCGCTGCAGCAATACTTGGGGTCCCCAAATGCCTCACACGCGCTCCTGCACGCCGCGCATCCGCCTCCAACGCCGCTAGCCACATTCAGCTCCGCCGGACAGCCGATATTCAGATCCGCCGCACACCCCGTGATGGTACAATTCCCGCCCTGACCTCCCTGCGGCGCCACCAGCACCGGTACGTTGTAACCGTCGACGAGGCTCACGTCGTAGAAATAGAGTCCTCCCGCGCCGTTGAGCGTGAACCCGGCTAGGGTTGCGGGTGGCGCCGCTCCGCCGCCGGCGCACTCGACTGTTCCGGATCCGCAGTCGCCGGTGAGGCAGGTGATTTTTCCGGTGGCGTCGTCTTGCGAGCAGAGAGTGCGTCCCCACAAGCGGCCGGACCAGGAAGGCGGGACGGGGACAGGGAAGGAGTCGCCGGAGTTGAGGGCGAGTCCGGTGGTCGAGAGCTGTGCGGTGCCGGCGCTTGATAGTATCCCCGGCCAGACGGTGTACCCGCACTGGTTTACGAACGTAAACGTCGCCTGAGACACCAGAGGTGATAGCGAGAGAATGAGGGAGGGAGAAGAGGATTGGGATATTTTGGTATTTAGCCGCCATTGTTGTTGAACAGATTAAAAATTGTTGCAGAAGGCGGCATGGATTTGCTTAATGATTACGATGAAATAGATGATATAAATAGAGAAGATTATGCACCGACTTCAGCAGAGGGAGACAAGAGGTCGAACAAACCGCCATTCGAAAGCGTGTGTTTCAAAAGAGAGAGGGGAGATATTTTTAAATGTTTGTTGAACTGAGGCCCAATAGCATTTGCTAGAAGATGACGTAGGATCCACTTGAATCAATCCGAATCTTGTGTGGACCACTCAGTGACCCACCAATCACACGGTGGCACGTGTCTTTTTACTAAGTAAACAAATATTTTACTGGTAAAAACATGGCACGCGTGACACTGCGTGATTGGTGGACCACTAAGTGGTCGAACAAAAATAGGACAAAGGATGTGCAGCGCACTTGAATTAACTTCCTCACTATGCTTTGAATCTAGTCTAAGTTATGCAAGCCCATTGCGAGTAATCCTAGAGACAAACTACTACAACAACATCAAGTGATACTGAGGATAACAATACTTGTCCCCTTGGGATGTCATAGCGGTGAAGGTGGGTGGCTCGGGACCGGTAGGTCATGGGTTCAATTCCCACTGGACACGCTATGTGTGAGCCTGTCACCCTGTCACATTAAGGGTGCTTTAACTCTTCTGTGTGGTTTGCAGGCTATTGCACAGGAGCGAGGTTTACCTGTGCGCACCAAAGGTAGCGGCTGCGGGTTCCTCGTCAACAAAAAAAAGAGGATAACAATACTTAACACAATCACAAACACCTAAAACAATGCAACCTAAAATGAAATAACATCAAGAGTTCAAGCACCACAAGTCCAAAAACTAGAGCTGACAATAAGAATTTCTCCATAATCACTAATTAGAGCTGACACTGCAGTAGATATCTATAGTCACTAACTAGAGCTGATAATAAGAATTTCTCCAGAATGTTTAATCTCACACACCAAAGGGGAACAACTACCCTACAAAGGGAATAACATAAGGGAAAGTGACCCTCTAGGACCCGACCCGATCTTAGGGTACAGGAGAAACTTAAAGCACAATCCACAACATGCATATGCTGATATATAATGGCTACTTGAAGGATCAACTAAATAGTGAGTTTAGTGGAATTGATTATAACCAATCCTCGGATCAAAACTTCTCTTCTTAAAATGCATTAAGACAACAACTTGTGATCAAAGCTTCTCTCCTAGCATTGCATAACCATTGCACTTAAAACACACACACAGAGCTTCTCTCTCTAAGAAATATACTGGAAACAGAAAAGTTCAACAGCAACGAAGAAAGATGACAATACCGTCCAAGTCATATGCAGTGAATTGATGTAATTAAGTAGAGACCAAGAAACCGAACCACCATATTATACACTTGCCAACCAACCGGGGAAAACATCCGTTCACAAATCAGTGGATCGCATGACAAAATAATTCTAGCAAAAGACCATTATAAGAGCGCCATTCTATAGGTATAAACCAGGCAAACATGGAAAATCAATAATAACAGCATATTAAGCCATCCTTAAACCAAAACCATCAAAAGAACCCAAAAAGAAAGACCACCATAAGTCAATTTAAAGCACCATTTACGAGGCGGCTTTGCATTCCCTGGCGAAGTGTCCTGCCTCCCCACATTTGAAACAGTTGCCTCCACCACCACCTCCACCGCCGCTAAACCTTCCAAAACCACCACCACCACCACCTCCACGGCTGTAACCACCGCCGCCTCCTCCACCACCACCACCACCACGCACGCAATCCCTCGCCATATGGCCCGTCTCCCCACAAGTAAAACAAGCTCCCCCACCACCACCGCCGCCACCGCCGCGGTTTCCACTAGGACACTCCCTCGCCATATGCCCAAACCCTCCACAGTTGTAACATCCTCCACCACCATTCCCCCCTCCTCCTCCACCTCCAACGTCGTTATTGCAATCCCTCGCCATATGCCCATACTGTCCGCAGTTAAAACACTCACCGCCACCACCGCCGCCTCCTCCGCTGCTCCGATAACCATATCCGTTGCCGTCATCCCTCCGATCGTCATATCCAAACCCTCCCCCGCGGCTTTTGTTCCCCCTCCGAGAAGTCGTGTCCAAGGGTCCCCCACCGGGTGCAGTGACGTCAGCAGCCTTCGTCTTGTCGCCATCTAGGATGATGGTGAACTCGACCTCCTGACCCTCGCGCAGGGTGCGGTAGCCGTCGGATTTGATGGCTGTTTGATGGACAAACAGATCTTCTCCGCCTTCCTCGGACTGTATGAACCCGTAGCCCTTCTGATCGTTGAATTTGGAGACGACGCCCTTGGATCGCGTGGCTTTCTCCTCCGCCATTGATGATGGGAGTGTAGAAACCCTAGAAACCCCGATATATACAAATCTGTACTGTACGTATATTTTAGAGAGATCTGTTGTTCGCGTGAGCAGTTGGTGAAAGTGTGAGGCATTTATATGGGGTTGCGAGTAGCCCTAAAATTGTTGCGTTTCGGCGCGTCTTGGGCTTTTAGCTTTGCAGTTGGTGGTTGGAATTTTTCTACCTTTTTTAATTAATTAAAACGATATCTACTAGTCAATTATATACTCCATCCGCACACTATAAAATCATATGTTTTGAAACGCATTTAATTATTAAAAATTAAACAATTTATACAATTAAGCTAGATAAGTTTATAATAAATTATTGTGTAGGTAAACTAGAAATTTCTTACCGCGATAGTGCGGTGCCCGACCAAATAAACATTAATTAAATAATAAATTTTAAATTTTTAATCTAAAAATATTATTGACATATTTTGATTTAAAAATCATCATTATTTCTTCCTTAGTAATGTTTCGTATGAACAATAATATACCTTTTCTGGGGCATATATATATATATATATATATATATATATATATATATATATTTTGCGAAGAATAATATAAACAACGATGTGGTAGATAAAATTGAGAAACAATATATTTGCTCCAATTCTATAAATTTAGAAGACAAGTTCCTTTCTTAAAATAATAGATACTGCTAAATGGAAAAAATGAATCTCTCAAAAGCAACAATTCACAAACTAATTGGAAAAGAGCAGATTCGTTTTTCCCTTTTTGTTTCTCAGAACTTAGAACGAACAAATAAACTACTATTAGACCTCTTCTCTATACGAGCCCCACAAATAAGAGAGATCGGATAAATTAGCACAAAACAAATTATAAACGTTAATAGAGGACAATGCTCGCATAAGCAAAATAGAAGAATAACAAAACAAATTAATAACCTCGAATAATGAATCAATAGATCAATTGAAACAAATAGAAATATTTAACATAATAACTGTACTACATTTTCATTACAAATAGAGGACACTTCTTCCAAATATAATTTTTATAATTATTTAAATATAGTGTGAGGGAGCGCACTATTAAATGAAAATAAATAATAAATAATTATATAAATAGTTTATTATATGTTTATAATTATTAAATGATAATTAATTATATAAATAGTTCATTATATGTTTATGTTAACAATTATATGTTTAGACCCTGATTTTCCTACCCTACCCCCACGTCTCTATTTTTAATTCGAATTTGAACCTGAGTCTCGCAGACGTTGAATCCATTGTATTCTTTCTCTTTCGTCCCTTATTCTAAATTCTCAAAATTAGAAAAAGGGAAAAAAGAGAAGATGCGTACGACCACAGAGAAAGTCTATTGTTGTGATTCTGGGTAAGATCAAGACAAATGAAAACATTCAAGGACTCAAATATGAGGACAAAAATCATGCCAAATAACAAATCTACCTTGAAGAAGACGATTACATGCCCAAACTGCAAAACCTAGTAAGCACGTAACGATTGCCATTACTGTGCTACAAAATGATACATAATATGATTAGTGGAATAAACTAAAAGCAAGGAAAATGGTCTAAAGAAGTTGGATCTTGCTGCCTATGAAAGGATTGTATATACTATCCTTATCATTAGCTAAAACTATAATGAACAAAGAGGCAAAGAAACCTTAAAATTCCTTCTGGATCAAAGGGGGCTAGACACTATGAAGGAGCATCAGAAGGAAGTGGACCGTAATCTGGTGAATTGATACTGCATTGCTGCCAAAGAGAAGTAACATATTGAGTCAAAATGTACATGGGAAGAGAATGTGAGTTCTTAAGTTTCTGAGCTATAGAAATTACTTCTGTTCGAGCATATATTGGCTTTCGGTACATGCGTTGAATACCCAAAACTGTAGGATCAATCATTCCAACAGCATTGCATGCAGGTCCCGTGTCACCTCGCACACCACATTTCACCTTCAAAGCCAGTAAAACTGTCAACTACCACTCTGACTTATAACCACAAAATGTAGGCATTCAAGTCATTAGATTTTCTGAGTTCGTGAAAATCAGCAACCTACCTTGAGTACCTCAGATCCGGAAGATGCTCCGATGGGAATGTGGTATTCCCAATCAGGAACTTGCAAACCATATAACATCAGAAGATACACTGTAGTAAGCATGAATGTCACTGCCCTAAATTCATAAGAAAATCAACTTATGAGTACTTTTTAGAACATTGTGTTCTAAAGACCAAGAAATATTGTTTCCCCTCTTACAAGAATAAGGCTCATCTAATTTCCAGTTCTAGATTGTACTATAATAACATACAAACTGGAAGGAAGCAAAACAAGGACTTACCATTGCCATTTATATTTCTTAAGCAAAGATAATCTGGAAGAAACTTTCTCCTCATTTCTAAGTCAAATCTCGAACATTGCTGCAACCCAATATGCTACTTCAATTCTCTAGGAAAGACCAAAAAGGAAATCAGAAAAGTTCACTGATATATAACCTCAAGAGCACAATACTTGACCTGTATGCAGCCCAAATAAGTTATACACAATTTTAACAATATATCTTGGTCTGCAGTATGCCCATCAATCTGATCTGTTCCAAGTCCACTCCATATGTAAGATTATTAAGGCCATGAAAATAGCCATCTAATAAATGAAAAATTAAAGAGTAGCAATGAATAATGATAATCAGGTAAAAGCTGAACCTAAAGCGGTTCTTCCACAACCAAGATAAATCCTCCAAGAGATTCTATCCCAGATGTAAAAATGGAGAAAGACAAACACCTTGAAGAAAAATCCCTAGTAACAAAAACTTTCCTGCTCAGAATATTGCTTTCTTGGAGGCAGCGGCCCTGCAAGTCATATTCTATTTGAAAATAAGAAATTGTTAGTATATAAGATATTTAGTTGTACGAGTTTCAGACAACAGATCCAAAACGAGATACAGAATTCTTTATACAGGGGATCAGACTCAATGAGATGTTAAATACCTTATATACAAGCCCCAGAGACCACAACCATGAAGAAAAAATGGCATAACAAAATCTGCCTATCCTTCCACCCCTAAAAATACCTTATGTTTGTGGGATTTGTCGCGACATCCGGCGATATGGGTGGGTCTTATGATGGAGTTGAGGTGGTAGAGGAACATGACGTACTCATGAGAGGTGGACGTGAAGCGTTGTTCAGTTAACGTGATTGGAATTACCTTGTCGGTAGCAACTAAGCTTCGCTTGGTGGAGTACCGGCAGGGGCGACGCGGTCTACGACTTTTTTGAAAGCACGCGTGTACAGTTTCTATCTAATTCGAGATCGACGTAGCGGGGATTCTACAGGTTGCTCAGCTGCAACCCTAAAAATCACTGACTTCATTTAGTTGTCATGCTTCCCCAGTCAGAAACTTAAACTTATACCTAAGCATACGACTTAACTGCTAAGAACAACTAAAAAAGCTCAAACGAATCTAGGTGTTATAAATCCTATGAGGAACGAAAGCATGTCATGTCTGCATCAAAAAAGTTCAAGAACAAATCAGACACTTACAAAAGAAGTACAATTATCTTCTTCCAAACTACAAAACGCATACGTGTAAACTGTAAATCCGTCGGTCATCCGGGGTAAATCCAACATCGTACCCAAAGAAACATGGAACCCCTATATAAAAAATAGAGTACAGTTCCTTTAAATTTTGTGAAGTACAAGACATGAATGGATATGATATGTATGTGGATAAGAATAACAAGGAAACAATAGTAAAAATGCTCTGAAAGAGAAAATCTACTATACCTCATTTAAGTAGGCTGCTAGAGATGCTGCACTAAGATTTGCATCATTGGATATTGCACGAAGCTTTTCCCAAAGGCATCTAACAGCTAGAGCCATTGCTAGAATTACCTTAAAAGAAGATGCCATAAAATTTTGGTTCGTCAATTTTACTGGAACAATTGCTAAACAAATGGAGTTCAGTTATATGAATTGAATACGTAAAAAACCAATTACTTACCAAGGCAGCGATTAGTGAGAGTTGAGGACTTATGATCAACATCTGTGATGGCATAGCTGATAACTGTAAAGAGCTTGGTACTATTGTCTGTTGGAACACTGAAACAAATTCACCCATCCATCCACTCAAGCCATAGAACAATATGATGTTGAAGTAGCATTATTTTTTTTGAAGCATCCTTCGTTAAGTTAATAAACGTTCCACCAAGATTATCATACAGACAAGTAACTAACTTGGCAAGGATAAAAAGCAGCACTCACCATAAAATTACTTCTTTTCCAATCCAAATCACTGAAAAGCCTTAATTTGCTATCAAGACTACAAACTTACAGCTAAAACAAACCCGAAATAAGTTCACCATTAAAACCAAAAACCAGCAAAACAGAATTCAGTCACATCATTCTCACGGATAGTAAGAAACTCAAATCAACTAAATTATGTATTCATAATTTAGCACCCTAAATCCTAGAATTATAAAGGCTATGCATCTCAAACTCCAGAAAAGAGGGAAGGGAATAGAAAAAAGGGAATACGTGAAATATCGCATGTCCAAACGGCGCCGTTGTGTCCATGGTAAGTTCCGAGGCGTTCTCCATTGTCAGCGAACCAGACAGTGGGGTTGTGGTCCTTAGCGCAGGAGAAGAGCAGATCTCCGTCCCGATTGTACTTGAGAAACGTCAGTGGCCCTTCATCAAAATTGGCCTCATTTTGAATTCCTTGTTTGGGTAACCTCTTTCCCCTCAATCAATGGCGGATAAAAACCCCAACTGTTATGCGAAAACTCAGACAGGCATGACGAAGGTGATAGCCCTAAATCAATTATGTGTAGTTAACAGAGGAACGAGTTTGGAAAGCGAATAAACCGAAACTGCACTGCATAACCAGCCAGAGAGGATCGGCCTCCATTCCGATTGGAGGTAGGGCGATAGTGATTTGTGGGCCGGGAACTTGATCGCTGGATTGCTTTGGTTGCAAGCAACGGCTCTTGTAGCAATTGCCCAGCGGATTCGACAACTTTTTATGAACGGAATCTTACGAGATCGACCGAGGATTTTAAGATTGCGATGGAAGATGGATAGTATGGCAGCTACACAATTCTAATGGTGCAAGAAATACCAAATTTATCTTGTAGTTTTCATACTGATTACAGCCTGCAAGAAACCATAAATTACCTTTCAGGTAGAGATTCGGAATGCGGCTGATTGGATTCATCGCAGACGGTGACGATGACGTGTGGCTGCTGTTCGGCAGAAAGGAAGGGAGTGGAGAGAGAGTGGTCCTCTACCGCAATTGCGGAGGATGGAAGGTAGAGAGAGAAAGAGAGAAATATGACAGTGGAGCGTTTAGATTGGGATTATTATGATCCTGAAGATAAAAGCCACTATTGTTGTTCATTTGGAAGAATTGAGGCGTGAGTGGAATAGCCTAGAATATTTGAAGTAACTGTTAGGGAATAAAATCATTTTTGGCCCATTATATTGGCACCCGATTCATTTTGGGCCGTTATTTTGATTGAATCCAATTTTAGTCCGTTAATTTGGTAAATTATCAATTTTTAGTCCGTTTTACAAAATTGGCCAAATTTGTCCAATTTTGATCCGCTGAGTTAATAAAAAAATTAAAAAATATTATTTTAATATTAGAATATATTTATAATATCAATTTTCATTTTTTTATATTATAAATATCCAGTTTTAACCCATTATGTTAAAAAAAGGGGTTGATTATTTTTTATATTTATTATTTTAGAATTTTTTAATTATTCGGGTCTATCTCCGAGCATAATTTTCTAAAATTATTCGACAAACAGCATAAGCAAAATAGAAAATTCGGCCCGGAGATAGACCTGAATAATTAAGAAAATCTTTAAAATACATATTAAGAAAAATAACCAACCTCATTTTTTGATCTTTTTTAAACGTAATATGTTAATGTTTGACATTTATAATATAAAGAGATGAAAATTAATATTAAAAATATATTATAATATTAAAAATAAGATTTTAATTTTTTTTTTAATTTACATAACGGATCAAAATTGGACAAATTTGGCCAATTTTGTGAAACGGACTAAAAATAGACAATTTGCCAAATTAACGGACTAAAATTGGACTCGACCAAAATAATGGGTCAAAGTGAATCGGACGCCAAGATAACGGGCCAAAAATGATTTTTTCCCTAACTGTTACCAGGAACAGTAGCATCTACTGTTTGTGGTAACAGTAAACCCATATACTCCCTTATATATAAGGGTAATATATTGAGTTCGAGGTGATTTAGAAATCCACACGCCTCTTTAAATTGTGTACCTAAATTTTACCCTTTTAGTTTGACTATCTCATGCCCTTAAAATTGTAAATTTGTGTGCCTTAAATTTGCAGATTCACAAGAAATTACATATTTGAACCCTACATTTGAATATTCGTCTACTCTTCTAAATTCAAAATTTGCATCAATAGATTTAGAGATTCGCCCTCTTCCCCCACCGCAGTTAATTTGTGGGACCACCCCTATCTACTATACAATCCGAATCTTCTGGCCCATTTTGTGAGGACCATTCAGTGGCCCACCAATCACACAGTGCCACGTGTGTTTTTACCGGTAAACAAACACTTTACTGGTAAAAACATGGTCCACCAATACACGCGTGGCACCGCGTGATTGGTGGGCCACTGAGTGGTCCGCTCAAAAATGGGACAGAGGATGTGCAGCGTCTACTACATGACATCGCTATATCGTCAATTTATACGTTAAATCGCAACCACGATCGGTAGATGATTGGTACTTATATAGAAAGGAAAAAAAAGCATCAATACAAGTGAAAATGGTGGACAAATTGCTTCACTATTTAAACATTTGTGGTGATTCTCAAAACCTGAACACCCTCAAAGGGGTGATAGATCAAAGAAGAAGATTGGAAACAGCCTATTTACATAAACATTTATCCAGCAAGAATCAGTAGACTTCCACATTCCACTGCTCTCCTTTCTTCAACGCCCTCTTGTACTCTATCCAGTCTATCCCTGCAAAACACAAACACCCCAAAAAATTCAAGTAAATGCTGCAACAAAGCAGGCATAACAATGGCTGTATAGTTAAGTCAGTTGAGCTACCATCTTTTGCAGCTAAGTTAACCATAATGTCATCAATGCCTTTCTCCATCCCCTTCAGCCCACACATGTACACGTACGTGTTGTCCTTCTTGAGGAGCTCCCAGAGCTCCTCCGCGTATTCAGCCATCCGTGTCTGGATGTACATCTTCTCCCCTTGCGCGTTCGCCTGCTCCCTGCTCACCGCGTAGTCCACTCTGAAGTTCTCTGGTGCTTTACTCTTCATCTTTGAAAACTCCTACAACATGAGTAGTTGTATATTGTCATAACTTAACTAACTCCATACTTACTTTGACAAGATTCAATCAACTTCCATTCTTGCATTGGTTAATGTACCTCTTTGTAGAGCAATGAGCTGCTGGTGGGAACACCTAGGAATAGCCATGCTAAGCCATTGAACTAAAATGCAAGAAGAGTAGGCCGGGTTAATACGCTATAGGCAAGATCTAAGAGGACTAACACATAGTTACTACATCAAGAAGACTTTGTATCCTCTCCATTTTTGTGCAGTTTTTGTATGGATTAAGGTTTATACCTTGTAGTCATCATGCTTCTCGAAGAACATCTTCCATAAAAACGAGCGAAAAGGAGCAATCCCAGTACCAGTTGCAAGCTACAACACAAACAATCTTCAAGCCTCAACAAGAATAACTCAATCCAATGAGTTGCAAAATAGTTAACAACTTAACATACCATTATAATGTTAGCATTAGGGTCTTTTGGTAAAAGCATCTCTTTCCCTACCGGTCCAGTTATTTTCACATCGGCACCAGGTTTCAAGTCACCTTTAGAGGAAAGGATTTCATATTAGCTTCTTAACATCTTTAAGTTCAAGATTCAGACAAACATTTTAGGAAGTTTGAGTGCTTACATAAGAAGTTTGAGCAGACTCCTTTGACTACCTCCCCTTGGTCATTGGTGTAGACAAGCCTCTTAACACACAAAGAGACCTAGAATGGAAAACAAACAGATTGAGTTTCTCAAAACAACAAATAAAATAGCCCTTCTTAATTAGGCTTACAGTCTTGGAGTCCCCTAAATCACCGAGGGCGCTGCTAGCAATCGAGTACAGCCTCAGCTTGTGAGGCTTCCCATTCTTGTCTATGCCTTCCGGGATTATCCCAATTGATTGGCCTTCTCTGTAAGGCACCTCCCCTGCTCAACACACTCAACTACTTCAGTTTTGGCCTAATCCATTACAAGTGATCCTCTGTTCGATCTAAGCATTTGATGACGAATATTGAAGTATTGGTTATTTGGGTTACCCTCATGGCTGAAGACCATGTGCCAGGTTTCACCGGGGGCGTCGTCTCCGGTGATTTTGGTGTTCAGGAGGCATTTGCCAATGTAAGGCTCTTTAGGCTTGTACTTGTTGACAACTACTCCTTCATCTTGTTTCTTGGATATCTTCTCCTTCTTGGCTGGTGCCTCTGTGGTTACTTGAGCTCTGACCGGAGCAAGCTTTGCACCGGCTGCAGAGGATACATTCCTGTAGTACAATGGTACCTGCATATGCATATTTGTTGAAGGTATGCTTTACTACAGAGTAACAGCAATTCAATGAAATGAAGAGCCTAAACCACCAATTTCTGAAATTTGATTCTTGAAACTAAAAAAAAAGAAATAATATTTCTAACATGAAGTAAGTAGATGTAAAATTTTGATCTGGATTCTGAATCATTTAAGTTACAGCAAGAAATTTAAAGATTCGGGATTTGATCATACCTTGTTAAAATTGATCCTTTCTAGAGAAACAATGGAGGTTCTAGCTTGAAGAGAAGAGGACTGAGTGGAAGGAAGAGAGACTGCAGCACTTACAGCAGCAGCCATTTTGAAATAATAATTCAAGAACCAGATAGAGAGAGAGAGAGAGAGAGAGAGAGAGAGAGAGAGAAAAATAAGTATAGTGAAGAAGTGAGAGAAAGAAATAAAAAGATTGAGGATTGGTGGAGGAGATGCAGTGGCACTAGTAAGGATAAGAAAATGAGAGAATTGTATGACTCCTATTTCATACTTTTTCCAACTCTGATTGCTGACAGAATCATAAGATTGTGAACCAGAGATCTAACTAAAGGTCCCTTGTCTCATTAATGAATATCCACCTTGGACAAACTTACATAATCTGATATTATTACTTAGTTTCCTCTCACATTCTACACTGGAGATTTAAGGGTGAAAGATCTTCGAGTTAATTTAATTATCTTATTTATATTTATCTTTAATTAATGAGTTAACTTGATCTAAAAGTATATTCTTCTTTTGTTTATATCAATGCCAGTAATCTATTATCAACAGAAGAAGACAGATGACAATCAGTGAAAACAGAACAGACATCTTACTTTCTGTAAATTTCACTCTGCCTACTACATGACATGAGCACAGAGAAAAAAATTATGTTTTCTTGGTGAAATTTGTACACAGCATTATGCAACAAGAAATCAGTAGACTTCCACATTCCATTGCTCTGCTTTCTTCAACTGCCTTTTGTACTCTATCCAGTCGATACCTGCGAAAAGAGAAGCGAGAAGACAGAATGAGCTAGCTAGGAATGGAATGGCTGCAGAAGTTTTGCAGGTAGCTCACCATCTTTAGCAGCTAAGGAAACCATAATGTCGTCAATGCCTTTCTCCATCCCCTTGAGCCCACACATGTATACGAATGTGTTGTCTTTCTTGAGGAGCTCCCACAGCTCCTCCGCGTATTCAGCCATCCGGGTTTGGATGTACATCTTCTCACCTTTGGCGTTCGTCTGTTCTCTGCTCACAGCAAAGTCCAGCCGGAAGTTTTCTGGGTTTTTCTCCTTCATTTTCTCGAATTCCTTATCACATCATAATTCGTAACATGATCATTCCATTATAGATACAACTAGTATAACTGCACTCTTGGATCTTTTTTAGGCTTGATGAAGTTTTGTCAATAACTTACCTCCTTGTACAGCAAAGAGCTGCTTGTGGGGACACCCAAGAATAGCCATGCCAAGCCATTGAACTGAAATTCAAGAACCAGTTAGTATTTTTAAGTCCAGCTTCTGGAGTGTGACAATGCTTGAGTTTATTCATGTATACCTTGTAGTCCTCGTGCTCCTCGAAGAACATTTTCCACAAAAATGAGCGGAAAGGAGCAATCCCGGTTCCAGTTCCAAGCTAAGGATCAAAACATCAATGTCAACTCGAGGCATTTGTATTTCTACGAAATGCTAAGACAAATATATATGATCTCAATAGTGAAGCACACACCATTATGATGGTAGCATTTGGGTCTTTAGGCATGAGCATTTCTTTTCCCACCGGTCCAGTTATCTTCACTTCAGCACCAGCTTTCAAGTCACCTGATAACGAGCGGATTTCCAAAATTAAAACCACACTATCTCTAAAGTTGCCAAAGATTGTTCACGAGCAAAGTAGCAGAAACTAGGCATATAAACTCATTGTAATTTGGAAATTAGGCCCTAGGGAGTTAGCTAACAAAAGCCCATAATTTAGTTTATTCTCAGTAGGATTGCATACTTACACAGAAAGTTTGAGCAAACTCCTTTAACAACCTCCCCTTGATCATTAGTGTATATAAGCCTTTTAACACACAAAGAGACCTGCGTGAAACATAACATTGAGAAACGGTTAAATGAGTTCACAAACATAGTTGCACTGCATTGTCTTCATACTACAGCTTATGTTGTGCAGCTGAAGAAGCCTTACAGTCTTGGAGTCTCTGAAGTCACCAAGGGCACTACTGGCAATAGAGTACAACCTCAGCTTGTGAGGCTTCCCATTCTTGTCTATGCCATCTGGAATTATCCCAATCGATTGGCCTTCTCTATAAGGCACCTCCCCTGCTCCAAACATATACTCAACTAATCAGTTCTAAGCAACATACTTAATTTAAAGCTCTAGCAGATGATCCAATATAATTTCACAATAGCTTTCCATAAAGAATGATAAAACTAGGATGCTATAAATTAAAAGTTCATACACCATTAAGGTGGAGAAGTACCCTCAGTGCTGAAGACCATGTGCCAGGTCTCACCCGGTGCATCATCCCCGGTTATCTTCACATTAAGAAGGCATCTGCCAGTGTACGGATCTTTCGGCCTGTACTTGTTGACAATTACCCCTTCGTCCTGTTTCTTGGAAATCTTCTCAGCTTTGGCAGGGGCTTCTGTGGTTACTTGAGCTCTGATTGGTGCAATCTTGACACCGGAAGAAGATACATTCCTGTAGTGCAAGGGGGCCTGCATATATGTATAAGATGCTCAAAATCCATTTGTAGGTTACTGGTTTAAAGATACAAATTATGAAGTTATCAGAAAATTTGTAGAGCTAAAACAGTAAAACACATAATTCAATTTGCAATTCTTGATCTTATGGTGTGAAATGCAATTATCTTGATATAATGTAACCATGAAAAAGTCCAGTGCAATCTCATGAAACAAAGATACATAGTATGTGTGTATACATATATGTGTGCCCCACACCCATTTCAAATTTACTGATTCAGAGATATAAGATGCAATTTTTTTTTTGAGAATTTAATCGATATGGGATTCTGGATTAGGCAAATCCCTAGGGTTATTGAAGGAGTATAGGAAGTGTAAATCATGAAGTGAGCTGAAAATGCACGAGATCATACAACAATTTCTTGAAATAAAAGATATCAGAATTCAAAACTCGAAGATCAATACCTTGCTGAAACTGATGCTTTCTGAAGAAACAATGGATGTTCTAGCTGAAAGAGAGGTAGTCTTGCTGGAATGTAGAGAGACTGAAGCACTTACAGCAGCAGCCATGGCTGCGATGATCTACGAAATCAATAATCAGAGAGACAGAGAGGGAGAGAGAGAGAGAGAGAGAGACTGAGTTTGAAGTAAGAGAAAATTAGAGAAGGTGATGAAGTGGAAGAGGAGAAGATTATGGATTGGGTGGAGGAGATTGGAAGGCAATGCAGTGAGTGGTACGTGTGTGGATAAAATTATAAAATATATATTACAAATAAACATAATTATGAAATAAAAATAAAAACTATAAATAAAAAAAATATATGGTAAAAACTTGTGTGCAACATGATGCACATGCTACATGATTCAATTACCTAATTTTGATCCGCATTTGACTTGCTGATGTCAGTATGACGTAATGTTGATGTCATTATTTTGATTTTTTTTTTAAAAATAAATTTTTTTTCTCTTATCTTTAGGACGGACGTGTCATTCGTTGTGAATAAAAGTGTCATTTGTTCCTCACAAAAGTTTTTATTTTTTATTTTTTTCCATTTTTTTTATAAGGGAATGACTAATGAGTGTCATTTATAATAAATAAATATGTCATTTATTATAAACAAAAATGACATTTGTCGATTATTGTTTATTTAGAAAAAAAAATGTCATTTTCGTCCATTTTGCCATCATTGACAGGAGTGTCATTTATAATGAATAAATGTGTCAATAGCAACGAACAAAAGTGATATTTATCTGAAAGTATCAATTACACTTTGTAATGAATAAATGCGATTTTTTTGAAAAAATATCATTTGTTTATGAAAAAAGTGTCATTAATTGTAAAGAAGAAAAATATCATTTATCTCAAATTGTCAATCACACGAAGTAAAGTGTCAATCAGAATTAAGGAACGTGTCACTTTAATTTAGTGATCACACAATAAAATATGAAGCATAATTATAATAAATGTTACCCAAAGTGTCAATCGTAATAAACAAAAGTGTCAATTGTCTCGAAAGATCATAATGTGTCAATTGCAACGAACAAAAGTGTCATTTATCTCAAAGTATCATCATAATGAAGTAAAGTGTCAATTATAATTAAGAAACGATACTTTTGTTCAAAACGAATGACACGTTCGTCCTTACAATAATGAAAAAAATAAAAATAAATAATAAAAATGAAATAATGATGTCATGCAGACATCAGCAAATCAAAGCGGATCAAGATTCGGTAATTGAATCATCTAGCAACTCTCAAAATATTTAACACATTATCTTGGTGAGTATTCTTCAAAAATACCAGAGAAATTACAGAGTAACTCATCTGCTAATAATCCCAGAAACTTAATTTCAGCAAATTAACACTATTATAATTTATACTTATCAATCAAGTGAAAAAATTATTTAAGTTTCAATAATTATACTTCAAGTCCATAACTAACAAGTACGAAACTTTTACTGTGAAATTAAAAAAAATAATAATAAGGATATCAACCGGATCGATTTTCCACTATTCAAGTCCAATCTTTATCGGGCTATAAACTAGTCTATAATCTCCGCTCCATCTTGACCAATTCAGAGGCTTCGTGTTGGATTTCCTCTACTACTCCATTCCATTATTCATTTTCGAGTTGTCATATTTTTCTTATTTAATTTTCAAATTAAGAAATGGATTCCACTTTTACTAATTCAAATCTAACTCTAAATAATTAAATAATTATATGAGTCTTAGGCATTTAGCACACAAACTAATTCTAAATAATTAATTCTATGTGAATTCTACAATTTATTACCCCCCTATCCCACCCGACTTCTCTTGTTTTTTTAGTACATAGATTTTGGTGAGTGGGTAGTTGTGTGTGGATGAATGAGTTATTGTATGTAGAAATGTAGGTCTCATAAAGAAAAGTGAAAGTTTGTGCAGTAATCATTTTCCTTTTTAGGAAACAAGACAAATAACAAGTCGGACGAAATAGAGAGTATATGAAATCAACCAACCCAAAAAACAATACCCAAATAAATGTGGACAAGTGAAATGTGACGGAGGGAGTACTAATCTTGATTGTCCAAAAATATAGGTGTATCCCAATTTTTACTTTGTCATCAAGAATTTCAATTAAAGTTCTATACTATTATAGATCATTTCAGAGATCTTTTTTCCTTGCAGAAGCGAAACAATTAACCTATTCATATTGGAAGACCTCCAAAACTATACACAACTTTTTCTTTAAAAAAAAAAAAAAACTCATATTGTCGGATTAGTTAAACTCGAACACTATCTTAACAATTCAAATCTAGCTTCTCCTTTTCCAATATTTGGTAGAAAAGAATTACGGAAGGAGAATTCCACGCCGCCACCATGAGAGAGAAAGAGAAAATTATCCAAGAAATTAAATATTTATTTTGTGTAATAATACCTATGTAGAAACATAGTCCCACCTTAGGCACACATCCAACCGTGCATTTCCCCCCTAAAAATAGACTTTTCAATCCCGCACACTTCCTTGAACCTTCACATGAAATGTCATGGAAACTCCCCATGCATACATATATTTCCTCTCTCTTCTCTCTCTCTCTATATCTATATATACACACACATGGAGACATACATGTATGCGAATGCTGGACACAACGCACAGCCACAAAATGGAATCTCGGAAGGCGAGGGCGAGCAGATCCAGACCGAATGCGCTGTGCCGGCGCCATCCGAAGCACCGACAATCGCCGGGAGTTTGCTCGATCTGTCTGAACGAGAAGCTCGCCCACCTCTCCAATTCCGACACCTCCTCCTCCAGCTCCAGAGCTGCCAGATCTCGATCTTCCTCTTCCTCTCTCTCCTCCTACGTCTCCTCTCTCTCCTCCTCGAATGCCTCGTCGTGCCCCTCCCCGGTGAGGGACTGCCGGCACCGGTCTGTTCCGCAGGCGGCGAGCGCCGTTAGGGTTTTCAATAAGAGTAGATCGATGGAGGTCGTGTCGAATAAAGTTGTTGGAGGGGGTTTTTGGTCAAAATTCTTACCGAGGAAGAATAGGGGATTGATGCATTCCAGAACTACCAGAGAGAGAGTCGCTGCAGCACTTCATTAGTTCGGGAAATTAGGGTATGCAAAATTGTGCGTAGAGAAATCCCAAATGATTTCATTCATTTTTTTTTCTTCATGCGTTGGTTTTATTAATTAATTAGTTCACATATTTATTTCAAGGTTGGAGATTCTCAATTTGTTTTATATAATTAGTTTCAATTTTCCATAATCGAGATGGTGATCGATGAATTGTCTCGTACGATACGAATGAGAAATATCAATTAAACATATTCCCGTAGTATTTGATATACCTTTTTGTTGCTGATTTGTGCAAAGAGAGATTGGAAATTTGTTTGGTTTGCAAGGTTGGAAATGTGAGGTAATTAATTAGGTCAAATTGAAGACATATTAAAAAATAGTTTGTTGGATGGAATATTTGGTATCATATTCAGACCGCAAGATTTGTACGAAATTGAATAGTAGGAATTAGCTTTATTCCACAGCTGGCATTAAAGAGTCCGTCACCACATTCCTCGTAGTTTCATTTGAAATTAAAAAAAAAAGAGATATCTAATCCCGACATAAGTCTTTAAGTACAAGACATAGTACGTACATGCATCATCTTCCACCATCTGTCTTTAAATCATTACTATGCATGCATGATATATAGTGAGAGAGAGAGTTAGGTAATGTAAGATAAGTAGGGACATAATTTCATCTTTATATGGGTTGAAATTCTTTGTTTCGCCTTTACTTTTTCATTTCATTCGACGCTACGATCAATACGATTTCTTTTTTATGTCTATTTCTGACTTCCGACAAAAAAGTTTTAGTTCCGTCATTGACGATAAGAGTAGATCTGTTCACCAACTATGAAGATGGTTAGATGATAGAATTGGCCCATTTAGCTGGACAAATCAATACGGGCTTGATTGATGAAATTTGAATATAATATGTTTCGACTATAAACATTGCTGCATCTAATCTTAATACCTTTCGGCCATTAACACCGTTATTTAGAGGCAGATACAAGGGGATGTACGGGGAGGAGGCCCTCAAATTATGCCGAAACTCAATTTTGATATGTTTTTTTTATAAAATAAATAAAAGAATCACTTTGCCATTTGAAATTCTAAATTTTGCTACCTATTTTCCCCGAAATTCTAAAACATTTCGCCTTTTCTTTAATAATCCTGGATCCCCCGCTTTGCCCCACCACTAAAGGAAATGATGAGAAGAAATGGGCTTCAAATGTCGGGCTTCTTTTAATTATTTTTTAGTAGGTTGTTGTTTGTTGGGCCTCTAGCGGTTTCTTTAATTCTCTATTTTATTAAATAATAAACCACCCTTAATGTAACATGTTCATGTAAACCTCGCTACCACACCGGAGAATGCAAACAACACATGAGAGTTAAACCACCCTTATTCTAATAGAATTTGAAACCCATGACCTATCGATCCTGAACCACCCACCTTCACCGTTATACCATTCCATGGGGACTATTAAAATCATCTTTAGTATTCTATGAGATCAACAAAATCGATTGTTATCCCTTTTATCATATTATTGTGTACTAATCTTCGGCTGCATCAATAAAGAAAGTTGTTCACTATCTATCATGTTAAATCACTTTTTTTTTTCGTGACAAATAAAATGGATTCGAATCTAAACTAAAGATATAGAACAACGAATCACCACCGTTCGATCCGTATATAGCTATTTCATATCCGCAAAAAATATCATTCACATCTCCAAGTATATACTTATAACATACAATAAATCCTTGAGCTACAAAATGTAAATCATCTAAACAAGATATAAGAATACCATACAATAGGGGAAAACTGCTATGATTTATATAAGGAAAACATAACAAGATACGGATAGCAATATATCGAGTTTCATGATGTAAACCGGATCACTCTCACCATCTTTATTGGTACTCATCTGGGAGAGCAATGCAACGCAGACACACGGCGTTTTGAGATACTCGCGAATATTTACCACTTCAGTCCGATTTCTTTGGAGAGCGGTGTCCCCGGTCTTGCCAAGCAGACGAGTAAGCTGAAATAGCTGATCCTGTCATGGAAACAGAATGTTTGGCCAGACCTAAGCTTTTCTGCGCTGCAATCCACAAGGTCCAGAAGAATCCAATCCAACCTAATTTCGACATCAGTGAGTTAAGAATGAGTTAAACCATTTCATGCCTACTTGCTTGTTCAAAATCATGTGGTAGAGGGATTACAAGAACTGCACTTCAAACTAGAGTACTAATAGTTCTCATTTTCAATTCTTGCTTGCGCACGCATCAAATTAGTGAATAGATGCAAACTAATCAAGGATACGAATTGCTTTCTTTCATTGTGTTTTGATTGCAACAGTATCAAAGTCCAGCATTGCAAAGTATAAAGCCATAAGAAGACAATGTGGTTACCTGTGGCAACGAGAACAGCAATGATGCAAGAAATTGTTGTTGCTGAGATGACAAATATAGCTACGGATAATGCCCCCACGTAGATGGCTGCAACGCAGGCAAAGAAGAGAGCCAGAAACCCTCCGGCTGCTGCTAATGACATAACAAGGGAAATGACAATAGCGTTGACAGTTGCAGCAACAAAGAAAAGCATAAAGACTAGCATTCCTGCAAGTGTGAGAGAAACAATTGTCCCTACCTGCAACAGTCATCACCATTATGAGAAAAGAACATCAGAAGAACAACCAATACCTTAACTATAAGAAAATAACTTTCCATGATTCCATCTCAAGATTTTCTCAACAAAATATCCAAGATGTCAGAATCTAAGGAAGACATAACTCAAGAAAAATGAAGCATCAAGGATCGCAAGTGATTCTCCATATATATATAAAAGAAATAACCAAGAGCTCTGAGAATCAAATACCAAGAAACACATCTGAAGAAAACTGCCATTGTTGGCTTCAATGGTCTAACTAGAGGAAGTGATGGTTCAATTGATTCTATCTTCAAAAAGACCGTTTAGATACAGCATACCAAGTTTGTTCAAATCCTCAATGCCGTGGTTTAAATGGTAAACGCCCTCGGCGTTAGTGCAGATTGACAACAATAAACATGGGAACTCTTACTCTCCTAGGAATGCAGGTAAGATCTAGTCCCATTACTTGCCACTCCATCTCCATCACTTCTGAGTTCTAACTTCTAACCCTTGAGCTGAAGCACTAATAAATCATCACTGCCATTAATGTCTTTCCATTTAAATTTATGCCCAAAAATACCATCACAAAGAAATATAGGAGGAATTTATGTCTATTACTTTTTTTTTGTTTTTGGCACACTAATTATCAGCCTTTATACCAGAATTTATTAATCAACATAAATAACATGAAGATCACTGTGAAATAATACTAGTAACAGAAACAACGAAGCTCCGATGCATCTAAATCGCCACAACCAACAAAATCCCAAACAATCCTTCATTAATTTGTAAAACCAACAATTAATGCTATCAAAAGATGAAACAAGTAACAATTTTCGTTTTCCACATCCTCGGATTACCCACAGAAAGAGCTAAAACAGCAGTAAAAAGACTCACAGAAACAACGAGCAGAGCGCGGAGAGGGCTTCCTTGTCGGGTCCAGAGGAGGACACGTTGAGCAGTGTTTCCAGAAGCATCGCGAAGCAGAGGAATATTTTGGGAGAAAGAAGTTTTTATCCTCTGCAGCAAAGGAGCAGAGGAATTAGGGCTGGGAAAGAAAATCGCAGCTATCAGACGGTTGAGAATGGCGAAAAGCGTCAGGTCCTGCGTCTTCTCTTCGCTGTAATCGTCGGTCCGCTCGACGCTAACGGCTCCGTTGGGGAGTTTGGAATCATTACCGTTCTCCATCCTTGGCAGGGTAAGTGTTTGCTGATTGGCGGGGTAATTCTACCGTGCGATAAACATCGACTCAATGATCGAAACGAAGAGAGAGGGGATGGGCATCGGTGGAAGTGGAGTTGAAGAAGGCGATTCACAGATTGGCGACGGACGCGTGTAGAGAGGATCTGCCGTATCGGATGCACAAATGGCAGGCTGATTATTAAAGAACGTTGCGTCTCATTAGTGGTTTTTTTTTTTAATTTATTTATTGGGAGATAAGTGATATTGTGTGTGTATATTATTTGATTTTTAATTTATTAATTTATTAATTATAAATTATTTATTATTATTAAAAATAGGATACTATTAATGAGGCACATATTTTGGGAATGCAATATGAAGGAGGGAGTCTACATCAACTGAGTCAACTCAAATATTAATTCTTGCTTGTAGATCTATTATTCTATCCGTCCCGCTCGACTTGTTTTATATTCATTTTGTAACTGTTCCACCCGACTTGTCTTGTTTTCAAAAAATAAAATAATGATGACATCAATTTTCACTTTTTGTTTGTGGTACTACTTTCTTACAGACAACACTTACTCATCAACACACATCTACCCACTTATTAAAATATCTATGCCGAAATCAAATAAGACAAGTCAGGCTATAACGGAGGGAGTATTGTTTTATGAATGACTTTTGATCGATAAACTGAAAGGAAGAATAATTACTGGACCGGGAGTCTGAAGTATATACATTAATCCTTCAATTTATTATCCGCATTTCGGACTATCTAATTCCAGAGCGACTTGTGTGTACTACAATTGTGTACCCTTATGTGTACTACACCACAAGGGTGTTGACATGTGGCGTATGTGGCCCACTATTTTGAATGAAAAGCGCCACATGTCGACACCCTTGTGGTGTGGTACACATGGGCGGATCTAAGGGGGAGCGGGTGGGTGCGACCCCCCCCCCCCCAATTTTTGTGCAATACTACGAGTTATCTTTTATTTCTAGTAATTTTTATACTTGTTTCAATTAAATTTTCGAATTCGCCCCCCCAAAATTTTTAAATTTGTTATCCTAACTTTGAAAAATTTTAAAAAACGTATATTAAGTGTCACATATTTTAGTGGAGGTGTAGATTTTGAGTTTTGGATACCTAGTTTGGTAGAGTCAACTTATATAACTTGATGCAATTAATATACTATGTTTTTTGTTTGATGCAATTAATATACTATGTTTGTGTTTTCTTTTTTCATGTACTTATTGATATAAAATTAAGAACATTTGAAGTATAAATAAACTATCATTTAAATACTTATTAATTCCTCAGTTAGATATTGTTATTCTTCATAATTTCCTCTAACTAAATTTAGAGTGATGTCAAAATAGGATTGTGTACTATATTTTTCGAATAAATATAAAAAATATATGAGTTATTCATGAAAGAAGAATTTAATCCTTAAATAAGCCATAAAACATAAGTATAATTAGATTTCAGTAGAAAAATGTGCTAAATTTTTTTTTCCGGGGGCTCCGCCCCCGAACCCCCATACAAAGAAAACTCAATCCCCGATAAATTTCGCCCCCCCCTAACCGAAAATTCTGGATCCGCCCCTGGTGGTACACACAAAGATACATAATTGTGTTACATCTAAACCTTTGTGATCTAATTCTATTGCTCATTGTTCATCTTTTGAATGCTTCTTTTCGTTCTACAAATTTGGAAGGAGCCGAAAGTGTGAGATTGGATATTTTTGGTTCTATGTTTGTGACATCGTGCTAGACTAGATACGACGTGAAGGAAATGGAGAAAGCAGAACTGCTCAAAATAAATTCTACATATTGTTTTAGAAATTTGGACTCTATGATGTTCTTTGTCAACTCTTCACATTTATGGTTTATTGGACCGTTCCTAACAAGATTTATTTACTATATAAATTGAGATAATTTTATACAAATGTTCAATTATCTGTACTTATAAAATAATAATTAGATATATTTTATTTTGATTATTTTTTTCTGTCATTGTATGTATTGGTGCACGTAAAAGTGTACGTAAAATACCAAAAGGAATTATTCATGTTCGAACTATTAAGAATCCGTTTGGTTTGCAAAACCAAAAAAATATTCTGAGAAGATAATTTTGCAGAATAAAATATTGACAATTAATCAACTTACTTTTTAAACAAGCAATTAAGTATTTTGAAGAAGTTGTGGGCGTTGAAGTTCTAAATTAAACTATTTTCAAATAGAACATTTTTTCCAAAAATTAAAAGACCAAATATGAAGTCAATAATTAATAAAAATATAAAAATTAAATTTTGTTGGTCCCCGGAGAGTAGACGAGTCTTCAGGTGTGGAATACACCTGAGTCAAAGTTCAGCAACGAGCGCGACCAGATCCGAACGCATCGCTCAACGCGTGGGCAGAGAATCCTTCTACGAGTACGCTCTCGAATTCGGCGGAAGAACGTAGTTCAAGACGGTTTCGAGTGCGGAAGAGTAGGCCCAAAAGAATATTCGTCTAAGTACCGAAAACACCGTTTTTATGCTATTTGATTTAAAGTCGGTTTTATGCAAGTGAACAATTAAGCAGAGCGACAATAAATCAACACAGTTTTTAAAGTGGTTCGGATATCAAACGATCCTACGTCCACTGTCCTGAAAGGTCATGAGGTTATTTATTATACTGAGATAGTTCCCGCCATGTACACGTGACAACGCGGCTGGGGATTATACGAGCAAGTCCCAGTTTACAACGGTTATCAAACTGAAGTGTTTGACAAACTCTCCAACTATAAAGGAGTCATTTTACAATAAGGAACAAGTTCAAATATGAACTCCTTCGTCTAAGCTATGTATATTACAATAAGATCAGCTTAGATTAGATAAGGAACGAGATAGAACTCTAGAGAGAAGAACTATAAGAATATATATATGAAAGATTAAGTTCTTCTCTGGATATGGCTTGAATCTTCTAGAGTGTTTGTTCGGTTGAGCTCGGTTCCTTGGATGTGTCCATCATCGTCATGATTGACCTCACATCTTTTTGCTCTACGTGAAGACTCTTCTCTATTTATAGATGTGACCTAGGCATATGTCCGTTGGAGAGGACGATGCCAAGTGTCACTCTATGGGGTAGCAAACGGCTTTATTTGAATTCTGTAGAGTCCACTAACTTTAATGGAAGTGGTTGACTTGCGCCTTTATGTCGGAGACTCGTCATGGCCGCTTGTCATTGGTCGAGTACGAAGAGTGGTTGGGACCTATTCGGACTTCAGGTGATACGAGCCGACTTCTCGATGTACGACCTCGGACAACTCTACCGAATTTGTTCTTCTGAAGTCCATGGTCAGTTAAAGTAACTGACCGACCGTTGCTGAGTCTGATCTTGATTCAGTAGATAGCTTCTACTCGAGTCCGCTTTATCGAAGATCAACTACGAGTACAAATAACTACTCCCGCCGAGTTCGTTCGATCGACTCCTTTCGATATCGCTTCCCGCCGAGTCCAGTATTTACCGAGTCTTCTACCGAATGCACACTCGTGAACTTTAGCTAGTCGACTGAGTTCCTAACACGGTGAACTCAGTTAAGCTATAACAATATCGAAAGCTCATCATCCAGCTAGGGTTTTGGGATCTTCAAATCTATCATAGTGAACGTAATTTCCAACAAATTTTAAATCTAAAATAATAGTACTCCCTTCATTCCAGCAAGCTTGTTTGGCTTCTTTTCGTCATGGTTATTTATGCAGGTTGATTTTATATAATAAGAGTGTGAGACTCATATAATTGTTTAAAATTGGTTTGTATAGTAAATGTGTGACACCCAATAGGAGTTTATAAATGTGTGGGCGCATTTATTTATTTAGAAAGTAGATAAGTGAGATGAGACAATCCAGAAAGAAAATGCAAATAAGTAATAGTCCATCCCTCTAATTATAATGTTCAATTTTTCATTTTGAGTTGTTTCAAATATAATGTTCAATTTTTCTTTCACACAACTTTTTTGTAGGACTCATATTTTTACTCAATTCTATTCATAACTAATAACTCGCTTTAGAAATCGTGCAAAAATGTAAAGTAGACATTATAATTGGGACAGAGGTAGTATTATTTAGTGTTGTCTAAATTGGTATTTAGATGTGTAATGATATTGTCAGGAAAACTCACAAGATCAACCGCCCGCAGGCCGCAGCCTCCCCCGTCCCGATTTCCGTCTTCCGCCCAGCATCCCGGAACCGCGGCCCCTCCGCCACCCTCCCCGCGTACGGCGGCACGCCAGCACCGCTTATTGGCCATCCTCCCCTGACCCCACCGCCACCTCGACCCTCCCCCTCTGCCTTCTCGGCCCCGGCAAGTGTAAGTCCGAAATTACTCAAATTAGAATAGGGCGCCGACTATATCATCATCTTCTATCCCTTGCTGCCGTACGGAAGGTGGATTTTCTTTCTGTATAACTCCAATTTTTGTTTCTTGATTTATTATGGCAAATTGTCAATTTCTATGATTCTATCAATTTTAAAGTTTGTTATCAATTTTGAAGTTTGTTATCTGTATATGAGTATATCTAATAGGAAATTGAAGGAATAGAGAGAACCGGATTAGGTCAAGATATTTTTGTAAAATTGCTAAAAAAGAAAGCACTTTGGGGATATTTGCATAGGATTAATGTTGGAAGAACGCATAAAAGAATCAAGATTTATCAATGATGAATGTAATTCTTTATTGGAATGGGTGTTAATCAGCTCAATGAAGCCTTAGAATTAGAGTCTGATCACAGACTCATTATTTTCGGTTTTTGCGGTAGAACCAGCTAACCAAAAATGGAAGGGGTATCGGCTTTGGGATGCATTTTCTGACTTCGGTTAACCAATAACTGTTATCAGTTATACTGACCTGAACCGACCTACAGTCCTAAATTATTACTATCTAAAAATTTAAATTAGAGTCCCCGATATTTTGGGGCCCCGGGGCAGTCGCCCATGCTTTCCCGCCCTCAGGGTCGGGCCTGATTGGACAGATGTTTCTCGAGTAGGAATTTGGGTTCAGAGTTTGATTATTTTTATGCGTTTGGTATTGCTTGTCATTGGATGCATTCTTGCAGATGCTGCGGAACGGATTTCTTCTGATATTGTAGCAAACCTTCAGCTCTAGCTCAACATGTCGTTTTCCCGGCTTTCTAGAGGAACTCATTTATTTTCTTGTGCTAAACTTTCTACTCGTCAGCCTTCCTTATTCAGGTAAATTTAACATACTGATTGGCTGGTGCAAAAGCTGTATACCTGTTTAAATTTATTGTATGATAACAATTTTGTCTTCAACTTTTTAATCAAGGCACCTTAATGCGGTGGGTTCAAGACACAGTTCTTACATTGGAGCAAGTGATAGCAATATATATGGGAAACCGTTCAGATTTAATTGTCAGGGTTCTGTGTCGAAGCACAGATACAATTTGAGAATCTACAATCCGGACAAGTCACATCCTATCAGTTTTGGGCGGCAATATTCTACTCATGCTGCTACAGAGAAGAAATCTAAGAAGATGCTTCTTTACCTGACTGGATTAGTCTTTGCTATGGTAGGGGCTAGTTATGCTGCAGTTCCTCTATACCGGAGATTTTGTCAAGCTACTGGTTATGGGGGTACTGTCCAGCGTAAGGAGGTGAGTTTTGGTGGATCGAATTTTTTCGTGTATATATTCCATTTGATTGATCAACGTGAAATCCTTTGATGTTTTGCAGAGTGTTGAAGAAAAGATTGTGCGCCATGCGAAGGATGGGACAGTCACATCCAGGTTTGGTTTTTAACTTTTCATGGCTTAAAAGGTGTCGATCTGTTCTTAAATTTTTGTTACTTTCCAAGGAAATGATGAATTCGTTTCATAACAAACTCCTAGAAAACCTTTGATAACAAAGATAGTTTATTTCAACCTCTGAAGATTCAGCTTGAATGACCTATTGCTTTTGCTTACAGAGAGATTGTCGTGCAGTTCAATGCTGATGTGGCTGATGGAATGCCATGGAAGTTTGTTCCAACACAGAGAGAGGTGGTTATTGATAATGTTTGCCATTGTCATGTTAAATGCTTTTACTCATCTTAATGCTTTGCTAACTAACTTACAGGTGAGGGTCAAGCCAGGGGAGAGTGCCCTTGCATTTTATACCGCTGAAAATCGAAGTTCAACTCCAGTAACTGGTGTATCGACCTATAATGTTACTCCAATGAAGGTACATCAAACTGACAGAACATTAATGGCATGGATAGCTTATAGTATATCATGTGATTGTGATGGGAATCAAGAAAGTGTGCATATGGATGTTCTAGTCCTAAATCAATTTATTCCCCGACCAGGACAGTTCTAATCGTTACAGTTCCAGAACTTCAATCTTATTGATAATTTGACATTTGGAAAGCTATATGAACATTATTGAATATATAATGACTGTTGCCATCATGAGCTACTTTCATATCTTCAAGAAGTGCCTGGCTCATTGCAACTGATTTGGAATAACTAGTCTTATTTATGGTTTCCTTTGTGACATGGGAATTTAGTGATATTTGAACTTGGTAGTAGTACTGGCTTAAATAAGGGCATCATATTTCTTCTGGACTCAAAGTTTATCGTAATCCGAAGAAAGTGGTGAAGGAGCAAATATGTTTCAGGCTTCCGGCACTAGATTCTCAAACGAAAGAGATATAATACTAGAGTCAACTGTTTGTCTGTTGGTTCGAAGTAAAGCAAATGAAGGGTTAAATGAGTAAGGGAAATCAGTTATTTCTTTGGACAGTATGAAGTGTGAAGAAATTTGTGAACTTCAAGGGTCATATATATATATATATATATATATATATATATACAACTATACAAATACAACCCCGTTGTGATATCAGATGAAATGATGCCAATATTGTGTATGTAGTATTTTTGGAAGATGGTCATCTTCTTTTACTGGTTCTCTTGGTTTCTTTTCTGTTTCTTGATTATAGCTTCTTTCTAAGAAGGCATCTTTCATTACTCCTCTTTTGGTATATAATATAGAAACTAATGTTCCAACTCATGCAACTTTCAGGCTGGAGTTTACTTCAATAAAATACAATGTTTCTGCTTTGAGGAGCAAAGACTTCTTCCTGGGGAACAGATCGACATGCCCGTAAGTACTACTGTATTCTATTCTTTCTACCAGTGGTTTTCTGCAGAGCCTTGTTAACATGCTGAACTAAACTTTGTAGGTGTTCTTTTACATAGACCCCGAGTTTGAAACAGATCCAAAGATGGATGGTATCAACAACTTGATTCTGTCCTACACATTCTTCAAGGTCTCCGATGACAACTAGTGTTGCTCGTTCATCATCGCAAGGTGCCCTCTTCGGGCGAGCTACTATCTTATCGTATATCAATAACCGTTCCTATCGTGGCGAGCTCCTCTCTACATTTGGAGCTGTTGCATCCTTTTTTAGGAGGGGGAAGAGAGATTTATCTCCAGAAGTTATCTGTAGCAGTTTCTCTCTGTTATCTTTAGAGCAATTTTAGTTTCTCTTACTTGGTGAAACAATGTGGAAACTGGTAGTCTGACAAGGTGGATTCTTGTATGCTTAGTTATCAGTCACCAGAACCTGGCAATGAATTTGATGCAAATTTAAAGATAATCTAAGTGATTCAAATGTGGTTTTATTTTGCTCGACCCATTTAATCCCATATTTTCTATGTAATTTAAATTATATATACATATTCTCCTTTTTAAAATGTCGATTCACCCATTTGAAATTGTAGATTTCACTCATGTTGATGGGTTATGAAATTGAAAATCAGGAAATTGTGTTCTACATACCTCTTGACACTAATACTTGGAGAAAAAAGGAGCTAAATTCTTTAACAATTTAAAATAACTAGATTTGACGGATCTGAATAAAATCAACATACCTCTTTTCCAATTCTTGTGATACAAAATTCTCTAAAAATTAGACTATATGAAACATCAAAAGTCCTATACTAGTTTCTGATGTGATGAGTTTATTAGACCTGCATAATTAACTACTTTACCCTCATAACCCAAGGGCCACTGTATTTGCCATACTCACTGGCCCCATCGTCACACAACTTCATCGATGACACGAACACGATACACCTACTCAAAATGATCTTCTGCAAGGGAAAAGATAGCAGCTTTCAAGTGTAACTACACATTAGAGAGCTTTGCACATGAGAAGGGAACATACCTGCAGAACTTGGATGGTTTCCAGTTTAACTGATCATTCACACTTTATCGAGCGATATATGTGGCGCACAAAGAACAAAGAAGCACGGAAGCCTACAGCTCCAAGCATTAGGAAGAAAGCATAACATATGCAGGCCATGTACCCAAAGAAAAATGAGGTCTGCATGAAGCCCGACATATCTGACCGAGCATAATAGTAATACAGACAGTAGCCGTAAATAAACAAGCCGGTAGATCCACCACAAACGAAAGCCCTGATCAGTAGAACGAAAAGATCAGATTCAAGGTGACAGACTTTAATTATGAAATGCTCAAGTCTAGCATGCTAACATACCTCCACCACCATTCATGATCTTCGGCAGCAAGTTGAAAATATGTCAATGCTACAGTGATAAATGCAGTGACAATCAAGAGGATAATGAAGACTATGAACAGAAAGTAAAGTTCGATGTAGATAGCACTGAATGGTAAAAAGCCAGCCATAGCCATCTGAGGTAGGGCTCCACGGTACCAAGGGAGAGGTGGAATCTCTCTAGGATATTTTGTGGTACGGCAAGGAGCTTGAAACTCTGCCTTACTATTCTTTCCTGCAATCCCTCCCAAGACTAGTAAAGGTGATGTCACAAGAGCCCATATCAGAAAAATCACACAATGGTACCGAATGGAAGAGCGGCAGTAGCATGATAAGCAATTGCAACAGTGTTAAGGAAGCAAAATGTGAGGAACAATGGCCCACAGAAGAGGCTGGAAGTCAACAATAAATTCCGGACCTGTTAAGAGAAGAAAGAACTAAAAGCTAAGAAACACGTTTCATATCCACATGCACTAAACACAAAAATAATTAAAAAGGGGTTACAAGATTAAGATTGGAAATTTGGCTATCGTTATCATCATGGTAATAATTATTACTAATGTAATAACTGAAGGAGAAAATTTAATCCCATATCTCGAAGTTCAGACCACAGATCTTGGTGATGTACATATTACATTGCTGTATTTAAACTTTCCCAGGATGAAACATCCCGCTAGTAAAAAAAATCTTCACGTACGAGTGATGTTGAAATCAAATATTTAAGTCAGCTTCATCCTATAAGTATTAGTTTGTACTCCCCACTCTCAGAAGTATGTTTTATAGATCCACTTAAAAATTATATCAAGAAACCAAAGGATGAGAGAGACAGAAATATCAGGTTTGTCAATTACATGATGAACAAATTCTACGCAGGTGAACTTAGAAGCATATCAACAGAAATTGGAATGAGACGCACAAAACATGTATCTAAATGAAACTAAAGAATGGTGCTTGGATAATATACTAACCCAATTGGATCCTTGTAACTGGCAATAAAAGGAAGATGCTGTATAGCCAGCAATGCCAGATGTAAGGGCATATATGACCACCAGTGCAGTAAAAAGAGCTCCTCGGTTGTAGGGATAAAATACACCAACAAGAGCTAGCAAGAATATAAAAGTCGATGCAGTCAAATTCTCTTCATTTTTTCTAAACGGAAAAGAAAATTAAGATTATAGAGTTCAAACTCCAAAAGATATCTCACAAGGTAAAAAGATGTGTTCCAAGCAGCAAATAGCGACTTGTGCTTTGGGAACCTGAAAACATCACCATGTATGTATTTCCACCCAGTTTCTTTTTTAGGAAAAGAAGAAACATCAGCATAGATTTTACAGAATTAATCAGCTTTTTGCATGTTGAAGAAGTTAAGGAAGACCTTACTTGACAAAATCATTTTTGAGCACTCGCATCAAAATCGTTGCAAGGAATCCAGTAAGAAGGAGAACAGTCACACATGAGTTGATTATTGAAAACCAGTGGATCTCCAAGTGGCGGGGAAGAATGAGAGAGAGTACTTGTCCATCCTCTTCTCGAAAGTTGTGGGAGTTTCCTTCCATTTGGCTGAGTACATGAATTCCACATCAACTTCTTTATCGTCGCTAAGATCCACAGGAGCATTAGGGTCTGTGCGTGCATTGACCTCAATCACACGATCCTTGTTATAAGATATTTCAAAGTGGAGATGCTTAAATAGGTAAATATTTGTGCTCCCAGGAAACCCCAAATGGGCAAATCATCATAGTACATTTGAAAGTAGTAATCCTTTGCCACTGCTCTTCGAAACTCATCAACTTCTTTCTTTGAGAGCGTCTTCTTGCAGATGACTTCAGACTCTCTATCGACCAAAAAGTCAAGCTTGTATGGAGCACTGACCAAACGATCTCCATTTAACACTTCGCCAAGAGCTTCACTTTTATCCTTCACCTCACCTGCTCGCACAAATATTAGCCCCGGCAAGAGATAAGAATCAAGGAGATACCTGTAGAGCAGAACGGAAGATCAAAGTAACGGTATGTTTCACTGTCAATGAAAACACACAGCATAAATGAGCATTACAAATGGCTTATACCGTCACAGTTCAGAAAAGCAATAGGCTAAAGAAACTTTTTCCTTAAATTGGCTCTACAAAATAACGATTAATCGAACAATACAACAGATTAACCTCACAGAAATATCAATCATGAATATGGCATCACACAAAGAGCCAAAGACCGAGTATTATATAATACTCCCTCCGTCCCACTAGAAACGACGTGTTTCCCTTATTGGGCCGTTCTAGTAGAAACGACACGTTTCCTAAAATAATAAAGATTATGTGGACCACATTTAACTACTAAAAAGTCAAACAACCTACACCACATAACACTACTTTCTTGATTCCCGCTCCCAAAGAAACGTGTCGTTTCCAGTGGGATGGAGGGAGTAGTAAATAATAATAACAACACGAGAAATTGATTTTTAGTGAGAGAAGAGGGAGAAATTGATTTTTAGTGAGAGAAGAGGGAGATCCGATCTCTGATAAAAAATCAATTTTAGTCTTGTAATGTGTCCCAAATCGAAATTGATCCTATAATGATGTCTCAATCGATTTTGATCCTTTAATTTCACATTATCTCTGTTTTTAGTCATGTAATGTAGCTTGGAACCAATTTTGGTCCTGTAATTTAGTTCTAAATCGATTTTAGTCCTGTAATTTAACTGTCAATCAATTTTGGTCCTGTAATTTAACTGTCAATCGATTTTGATCATGTAATGTAGTATTTAATCAATTTTGGTCATGTAATGTAGTATTCAATTAATTTCGGTCCTGTAATAAAGAATATAATCGATTTTGGTCCTATAAATATGATAGATATTTATTTGTTTATAATAATACAAAATTATCATAGTTCCAATAATAAAAAAATACTACATTATTATATTCATCATATTTTGTTTACTGTTTACCTTCTTGATATATGTATTATGTAAATTATGTACTCCTTCCGTCCCGCTATTTGTTGCTACGTTCTTTTCGACACGAAAATTAAGAGAGTAGATGATTAAGTATGAGAGAGAGAGTAGATGATAAAATATGAGAGAGAAAATAATTAAGATAACGAGAGAGTATGAGAGAAATGAAGTAGGAGATAAAATGTAATAAAGTAGGAGAGAGAAGATGATAGAGTAGAAGATATGATAATATTTTTTACCAAATTAGGAATGTGACCACAAATAACGGGATACCCCTTTCGGGAAAGTGAGCCACAAATAGCGGGAGTAATACAAAAATTATGAAATGTCTTTGGTTTTCTTGCATAAGTTGACAATTTTCTTTTTTATTATACAAATAAATTATAATGGTACAACTTATGCAAGAAAACCAAAGACGTTTCATAATTTTTGTATTACTTACGTGACATTACATAATTTACATAATACATATATCAAGAAGGTAAATAGTAAACAAAATATGATGAATATAATAATGTAATATTTTTTTTATTATTGGAACTATGATAGTTTTGCATTACTATAAACAAATAAATATATATATCATATTTATAGGACCAAAATCGATTACATTCTTTATTACAGAACTGAAATTAATTGAATACTACTACATTAGAGGACCAAAATTGATTGAAGACTACGTTACAAGACCAAAATTGATTGACAGTTAAATTACATGACCAAAATCGATTCAAAACTAAATTACAGGTCCAAAATTGGTTGCAAGCTACATTAGAGGACTAAAAATGACAATGGGTGAATGACTGGAAAAAGTTCGGCGACGTAGTTAGGCGTGTGAGCATCACCTTCCGACAACAAGACCAAAAATGGAGACTGTGTGAAATTACAGGACCAAAATCGATTGAGACATCATTATAGAACCAATTTCGATTTGGGGCAACATTACAGAACCAAAATCGATTTTTTCACCTCGATCTCTAGGAGTAGTAGGGATGGATGAATCTTGAAGGGGACGATGTTCAGCAATTACCACGCACCGCTTGCATAGCGTGGGTTACAAACAAGTTGACATGTTAACAGAATTTAGGCTCACCAGTTGATTGTGATTTATGAACATCAACGTTGCCGCTTTAACAGGGAAAATATTAGCAGTATTATTTTTTAATGTTTATTTTGATTTTGATTTTTTCTTCTTTTTCTACCGACTCGGTTTCGGTTACGGGAGGGACAATTCAGACAAATTTATTTAAAGTGTTCTTTTAATTAACTTTAATAGTAGAGTTGTACTTATATAATAATATCCAGTTCCATAACAGAATTAAAAGTTAGAATTTTATGAATTTGCATGATAGGAAATCGACACAATTCCCAAATTCAAATCGATTGGATTTGACCGAATTGCAAACAACCTTAGCCACAAGTTCAAAAAATCCAACAACTTTTCTACATGAATGAATTCGGGTCGATTCGACTAAAACTAGGAACAAGAAACCCTAGCTCAACTTCAAATAATTCTAATCACAAGTTTGAATTCCCACTTCAGGTCGATTCGACCAAACTATAAACAAGAAAGACTAGCTTTTAAGTTCAAATATGACTCATCCCACTTCAATGAATGCAGTTCGGTTTGACCAAACCATGAATAATTTTAATCACAAGTTTGAATTCTTACAATTATTTTATGTCTAGTATATCGAACATAGTAATTCCTTTGTGAATTTAATCCTAGTTACTAAATCCATTCCATATTGTGAATCCAAAATCTGTTTGAAATATGAACACAGCAAGTACAAAACAGCAAAAAGAAAGCCTATTAACTAGTATATTATATATGGTCTATTAGCTCTGGCCAATAAACTACTTTGAGACTGCAAAATGCTGCCACAGCCAACCCTCAGTATCACAATACTCCCTCCACCATATCATACTCAACACTCAAGGCCAAGAAAAGTACATCCTAGCAGTGAACTAGTAATGTCAAAGACTACAAGTAAGTACTTGAAGAGAATACAGATACTCTGGTCTTCACTCGCACTTAATGGAGCGATAGATGTGGCGTACAAAGAACAACGAAGCGCGGAACCCAACGGCACCAAGCATCAGGAAGAAACCATAGCAGATACAAGCCATGTAGCCGAAGAAAAAGGATGTCTGCATGAAGCCCGACATGTCTGACCGTGCGTAATAGTAGTACAGACAGTAGCCGTAGATAAACAAGCCGGTGGAGCCTCCACAAAGGAATGACCTAAGAAGATAAAGACAACAGAAAGGATACGACTTAATGGTTGGAGTTGCAGCTTACTCATACATGACAGGAATTAGAAATATAACCAGCTATTAATCAATAGCAGAAATAGGAACCCCAAGGAATGAACACAATTTTAATACTTGCATCATGATGTTGTAGAAATGATGATGAACAGAAAGATATGGAGAGGACTAAAACAACACGTATGAGTTTACGTCCCACAATGTTAATCAAAGAAGAAAAAACACAAGGAAAAATGAAGTTTGAGATTTGGCACAAGCATGCAGATAAAATTTTAATGCTAAGATAGATGAGTATTGTGACATACCTCCACCACCATTCATGATCTTCAGCAGCAAGTTGGAAATATGTCAAAGCCACAGTGATAAAAGCAGTGACGATCAAGAGGATAATGAAGACTATGAATAGAATACTATAAATGGTGTAAATCCTGTGACCCCAGACACTAGCAAATATGTAGTAAAGTTCAATGTAGATGGCACTGAATGGCAAAAATCCAGCCATAGCCATCTGTGGCAGAGTCCCACGGTACCAAGGCAGAGTTGGAATTTCCCTAGGATATTTTGTTGTACGGCATGGAGCTTGGAACTCGGCCTTACTATTCTTTCCGGCAATTCCTCCCAATACCAATAAAGGTGATGTCACAAGAGCCCATATCAGAAATATCACCACGATGGTACCAAAAGGAAGGGCTGCAGTAGCATGGTAACCAATGGCTACCGTGTTAAGGAAGCAAAATGTGAGAAACAGAGGCCCACAAAACAGACCCCCAGTCAATAGTAAATTTCGGACCTGTTAAAAATAGAAAGTAAATATTAGAAAAGCAGATAAATGCACTCACGTACAACATAGTAGGGTTCTACATTTAGGATGCAGAATAGCTCTTTTTATCCATAGGAAGGCCATAACTTTAATACTCAGATTATTCAACTATTTCAATAGATATGAGAACAGAACTATTCTAGCATCCTTGGAATGACATTTAAGAAGTCAAACATTTGCAGCATATATCCATATAATACTCTGGTACCCTTCCAGAACAAAAAAGTTCCAAAAGGTTGGCACCTTTCTTTTCGATGATGAAGAAAATCACTCCCACTATCCAAGTGTGAATCCACTTTTTTTTCATACAACAATGGTTCATCTTGGAATCAAAATGACCAAATCTAGTTAAAGTAGCAGCTTTCCAATTTGAACAGACTTCGGGTATTTATAACAAAAAATTATATCCTGAATATAATAAAACAAATTTGGGTATTCTAAAACTTTTGTTTTTGGGAAACTGCTAATGTGTGAGACAGTACCAAAACCAAAGATATACAATGTTTCTCAAAGATTTGAAACCCACATTACAGGTGAAGCCCTGAAAAGTCATTCCCTCAGTCTCTGATCAACCAGGTGATCAGATATCATCAGTAATCATGCATGAGAGTATTATGCATGGAGAAGGGAAGGGGAAGGAAAAGGAGAACAGCCAGAGAGATCATCATGCTATTTACTTTAAAATGTGATGAAGAGAATATACTCTCTTTCGCAAGCTGCAGACGGAATTATGATACAAGCAAAGCTAACAAAACATTAACTTTCCCACAAAAATGTCACTGGACATGAAAGGAACATCTTACTCCATCACAGTTTTAAAAGAAATTGGAGGACAGGATTTATCTCAAGTTTCTTACCCAATTGGTTCCTTCCAACTGGCAATAGAAAGAAGCTGCTGTATAGCCTGCTATGCCAGATGTAAGAGCATAAATGACCACCAGTGCAGTAAAAAGAGCTCCACGGTTATACGGGTAAAATACACCAACAAGAGCGAGTAAAAATATAAAAGTTGTCCTGGGAAGGAAGAGTTTGCAGTTAGTAACTTCTCGAGATAAAAGCAGCTTTCTGGAGTCCAGCAACCATGACAAGGTGCCGCTCCGAAGACATACTTACAAGGTAAAGAGCTGTGTGCCACTTCCAAGTGCCGCCGCAAACACAGACTTGTACTTGGGGAATCTGAAAACATCTCCATGAATATATTTCCATCCAGTTTCTTCTTGGTCATCTGCTGCTTCCTCATCAGTGGCATATCTTTTTTTAGAAAAACAAAAAACAAATATCAGCAGGACTCTTAGTGTTTCACGATTTTATTGTGTTTTCATGGACCAAGAAGCTCTTACTTGACAAAATCATTTTTGAGCACTCGCATCAATATGGTAGCAAGAAATCCAGTAAGAAGGAGAACAGTCACACATGAATTTATGATTGAGAACCAATGGATCTCTAGATGGCGAGGAAGCGAAGAAGACTGAGAGTACTTCTCCATTCTCTTCTCGAAAGGTGTGGTAGTTTCCTTCCATTTGGCTGAGTACATGAATTCCACATCAGCTTCTTTGTCATTGGTAAGATCCACAAGAGCATTAGGGTCTGTGCGTGCATTGATCTCAATCACACGATCCTTGTTATAGAATATTTCAAAATGGAGATGTTTAAATAGGTAATATTTGTACTCGCTGGGATCAGTTTTGCCTTCCTTGTCAACTTTCCCAAGGAAACCCCAAATGGGCAAGTCATCATAGTACATCTGAAAATAGTAGTCCTTGGCAACAGCATTTCGAAACTCAGCAGCATCTTTCTTCGATAGCGTCTTCTTGCAGATTACCTCGGACTCTCTATCAACTAAAAAGTCAAGCTTGTATGGAGCACTGACCAAACGATCCCCATTTAGTACTTCACCAAGAGCTTCCTTTTTATCTTTCACATCACCTGTTACCAATATAATAGATGATAATTGGACCAAAGGAGTAGTCTAGCCCAGAGAAGATAAGAGAACGTGAGAATTTACCTGGAGAACAAAAGGGGAGATCGAAGTAGCGATATGTTTCACTACAGCCAAACAAAAACAACACTAATGTAAGTACCAAGACAAACACATTCGTCAGTCTGTGTACGTATACAAAACTAAATCGGAGACTAAATGCCATTGACCAATCAAACAACGCAGTTCATAACCAAACAGCAAGCAAAAACATTTCCGCAGAGGAAACGAAAACTGCTATGACTCCCCCATTTCTTAGACTTCAACAGGTATTTCAGTTCTTAAATCTCTTTGCCTCGAAGAATCTACAATCGAACTAGAAGCAGCCACATCACAAAAATAATTTAGCGATGACGTTTTTTAGCTTCAATCGAGTCAATTCAAAGCAAAAACACGCTATTTCAAAACATTCCAAATAATGTTCATCACAAAACATCAAAAGATACAATCTCGAAGTTCACAAACTTCACACATAACAGACATAAATCATCCTATGTCCATCACAAAAACTAAACAGTCAATCACTTCATCATCAAAGAATCGTCGCCCTCCGAAAAAGAAAAGGAAAAAGAAAAAAGCAGTACTGACCTAGGGTTGTGAAACGGCCCGACCTTGTTCGCGTAAAGCGGCACCTGATCTCCAACCTTATATTTGTGATCCGACGCATCCGACGCCACACGAACTGCCGCGCAGACCAGAAGCAAAACGACGGCGTACCAACCTCCTCCTCCTCCTCCTCCTCCTCTCGCCATGTTTGTTCTTCGCACGTCGCAGACTCAACTGAGTGAATGGGTTTACGATGCTCCCTCACAGTAATATATACTCTGAGAGAGAGGGGCTCAGATCTGGATCTGATTTGAGAGTAGATGAATTTTGAAGGAAAGACGAGGGTTCGGCACGCGCGGTGAGGGGCAAGTGGGGCACAAACTGTTAGACATGCAATTGAGACTTTATAACGGATTTAGGCAGGGGATTATGACTGCCTATCTTTCTAATTTCTCATTAGCCATTACTGCAGTTAATCTGCTACGGGCCGGGCAGGGCTGGGCTGGCCCAGACTGGAAGGCCTTAAGCGGCCCGATAGGCCCAAAAGATTCTTTAGTAGGCCTGTTTATTGAAGGGTCGTAGCATAATTCATTACTAATAACGACACCCTATTAGGGGTGTAAGTGGTTCCGCTCCGAACCGCGAAACCGATCGGACCGAACCGAATCAAATCAAAAAATATTGTTCGGTTCGGTTTCGCAGTTTGGTTCGATTTATTTTTTTAGAAACCGTTTACATTCGGTTCGGTTCGCGGTTCCAAGAATTTTTGAACGGTTCGAACCGAATCGAACCAATATCATATTTTTTAATTTTTTTATTTAATATTTATCCTTCTTATATGAGAATATTATTGAATTTAGATATTAGATTTAAGTTAAGATCAATTCTAATCTATATAAATGAAGAGAAATGAGTAACAACTCTATATTTATGAGTTCGGAATGAGTGACATCCTACAAACTATTATTCTTGCATTATTTAGGATTTAAAAAATAAATAAAAAAAATAAAAAGGTGAACCGAGGAACCGAACCGAACCAAACCATTTATAAGCGGTTCGGTTCGGTTCGGTTCCGACATTGAAAAACTCATCGAACCGAACCGAACCGAACCATTTATATGTGTTTGGTTCGGTTCCTAAAATACATAAAAAACCGAACCGAACCGTTACACCCCTACACCCTATTATGTTGATTGTTTATATAATTTGCAATTCTCTTGACTAAAATAACGTTGTAATTGTAAATTATTATAATTAATTTTTCATTATGCAATAAATATTTTCAAAAGTTTCAAATTATAGATTTAATGAAGGTAGAACAAATTACAACAATAGTGCTGGTCAAATGATGTATTACCACACATAAAGTTCGAACAAATTGCCAAATTTTGTGGAAAAAATCAGAATCCTCGATTAAAAGTTGAAAATTACAAATGAAGCAGCTCAGCAGACTCCATTGGTCTTTTTCTTGTCAGCCACCATTTTCCTCCAAGCATTGGTGATCTCTCTCTGCACTTCAAGGGCAGTCTTCTTGACCAACGCAGGGTGGTGCTCCTGCTCCGCCGCCGCGAGCTTCTCGGAGACTCTGGCCGGAATCAAGTCGAGCTCGTGGAGGACTTTCTGAATGTCATTAACAAGCCTCTCGGCCAGAGTCCGGGAGAAATCCTCGCGGATAACAACGCGCAGCACCGTGACGTGCTGCGCGTCTGGAGGCATTGTGTAGGCGGGGACGATCCAACCGAAGCGGCGGAGGTAGTCGGAGACTTCGAACTCGTTGTGGCGGCTGTTGTCCTTGAGGCTGAACGCCACCAGCGGCACACCGTTGTCCTTGGAGACGATATTGAACCGGCCGGTCTTCTCGAGGCCTTCTTTTAGCACCATCGCATTTTCTTGGCAGTTTTCCATAATGTTGCGGTATCCCTGTATCCAGAGGCCGATACAAAGTTATAAATTGTGGAGTGAAATATGAGAATTTCAAAAATACAAATAAATTTGGAATTCTCTACATAGTTTTTAACATTGAAAGGCTGGTAGGCCTAATTGTGGAAATGAATGGACGAATTCAAAATTTATAATTAGGGTAAACTATGTAATTCTACAATTTTAAAGGAGCACATCAAAATAGCAAATTTTCATCATATAAAAAGAAAATTTGTATAAATACACAATTTAAGGGTGGTGACCTCCACACTCCCCTGATCCAATGCTCTACGAGTATGAAATAGAAGGGTCGAATGAAGAAATCTTGAAAACAGATAGCAGCTATTAATTAATTACCTCATGACCCAATCGGATAAGTTGATAGTATTGAGCAATGATTTGGCTAGAACCTGTAAAGTGTGAACGACGAAATTATAGGCATGACATGCATGAATGAACTCGAATTTAACCCAATTGAAATACGGTACCTTTAGAGAAGTTTAGGGTGAAAGTGGGTTGATCTGCTCCAAGATAGTTAATGTGGAAAATGAGTTCTTCAGGCAAGTCTTCTTTGTTCCTCCAAATGACCCACCCAATACCAGCATACACCAACCCATATTTGTGCCCACTCACATTTATACTCTTCACCAATGGCAATCTGAAATCCCACTCCAACTCCGGGTACAAGAAGGGTGCAATGAACCCACCACTAGCTGCATCCACATGAATAGGAGTGTCCCATCTACCAACAATCCAAATGCACATCCGAATCAACATAAAAGAAGTAATTATAAAAAAATACTTCTTTCATACCATTATAAATGTCTTGTTACTTTTCTGATACGAAAAAAAAGATTTAATTTTGTGTATAAAATAGTATACCTCAAAAATTATTTTTAATGGGATAACTCAAAAATGAATATAAGATACTTTTAATAGACGAATGTGTAAATTAAACGTACCCAGTTTGTTTGTTCTTTTCGAGCAAGAGGTCGTTGAGACGCTTAACGTCCTCGAACTCGCCATTAAGGGTGGAACCGAGGATTGCGGCGACGCAGATGGTGTTCTCGTCGACCATCTCGACGGCCTGGTCGGGGTCCATGACGTAGTATCCGTCCCTCAGCTTGACCTCCTTCAGCTCCACCTCGAAGTAGCGGGCGAATTTCTCCCAGCAAACTTGGACGTTGGCGCCGGTGACGATGTTGGGCTTATCGTGGGGCTTTCCTAGCTCTTTCATCCGGTTCTGCCATTTTCTCTTGAAGGCCAGACCGGCGAGCATTATGGCTTCTGATGATCCCACGGTCCCCACTCCCACCGCGGCCTCGCCGTCGCCCAGCGGCGCGTTGAAGAGATGAGCAATCATGTTCACGCACCGGTTCTGTTCCCACATGAGTATTAATCAACATTGTCAAAATTCATGCATATATTTAAATGCCTTGAGAAAATAAATGGCAAAAAAGTTACAATTTTATTCAAGATATTAACATAAATTACTTTTTATCTCATCTCTTATTTCACATTTCACGACCCACTAGTAATGAAATTGTAACATGTATAATGAATGAGGAGGTAACCCACATAATACACATTAATAATTTTAAAGTAAAATTAAGAAGTAAGCTTTACAGTTGATAAATTTCATAATGATTGACAATCATTTAGAACTAAAAAATATATCTCTCCTCTAGTTGGGCCGGCCACAGTTATTTGGACCACCATCTTGCACGTTCAATGTTCTCTAGAATTAATTATAGGCAATTTATTTCTTTTTCTATAAAAATAATAATACGGATGTCTACACTCTACAGTAATATATACATTTAAAGAATAAGCTTCCATAAACATATTAATCCTAATTCCTTTTCTTTTAATATATGTAACAAAAGAGTTATTTCCACATGTTTAGTAACTGGGCTTTAAAGTTTTTGTTTGGGCTAAAGTTGAAACAAATAGAAAGCCTAAACGCAAAATGCCACAAAATTAACGACTTGTTTAAAAAACCAAATATATAGTTCAATTGATATTTTCTTGCTTAAGATAGATCTAGAATCCAATCTCTTACTCGTAAAAAACTAATTTTTAAAAATACTACCTCTCACTATACTTTTTCTGTATGTGCAAAAGCAGATTTTTCCCTGAGTGGATAAAGTCACGTGTAGAGTTTTACTTATTTTGGACCTCCTATAAGGCCACACCTACTACATACAGGCATATAATCTTCCCCAATTTAGCCTAAGCCCACCCCATTATTGAGGTGAATGTATGTTTTGTGTTGCATATATCATAACACTGCACAAAATAGGAAATTTAAAAATTCGGATTTATTCCAATTAAGCTTCCTTCCTATTAAGTTTTTCTCAGATACAAGGAAATGATCCAGTTCCAGAGCTAAAGATAGTAGTTCTCGAACAAGCAGTCCCGAGATTTCTCTTATCATTAAAAATAAAAAGTTGATATCCTCTTATCATATAAAAAAGGAAAATGTATCTCATAAAGTGTAATCAAACGACAATAAAGTTAAACATTGGCAAAATAATACTCGATAGAGCAATAATCACGTTTAAATAATAATTTCTAGTCCTTACATAGGTCAAATGCACTAAAATAATGATAGATAAAGTGTTGGAAATATATATATAAATACACATGGGGTTATTTTGTAATAACATATAAGTAAGGGACTTATATGAAATAAGTTACATATATATATATATATATATATATATATATATATATATGATGCGGCTAAAAGAGATCAATTATTATTCAGAAAAATCGTACGCAACATTTATCTAAATTCTCATTTTTCTCTTCACTGGAAAGTTTAAGTATTTGGATTGTGTAAAGTGTAAACAAACCATAATCCTTGTGATTATTGGTGATCTGGAGTATCACATTTAAAGTAAGAATTCATTTATTATTTGATTCGGCTGCAGGTATGTATTCTATCACTAATTTCCGTCATAAAGTAATAATTTCATTAATTGAGTATCATTTTCCATTTTCAAGGCTATTAGTCTATCGATGTTTAAAGTACAACAGTTTTAGATGGATATAATATTCAAAGTAGTCGAACTTAACACGAAACCGCAAATCTAGCTAATTTCATTTTGTTAAAAAAAGCCATCTAGATCGGAGCCTGTTTAAAATTTAATTAATGAATAGATCACCAACATTTTTATTTACTTAGTCTAACCATGAAAGATCAGAGTCAAACAAGAAAAACAGCTTCACCAGTAACACCCACTCAAAGTCTCTCTCAGAAACAGCAACTGATTAATATAATAATAGATTGATTAAGTCTTTAATAGTCGGCATAAAACGTAATTAGTTAAAAAGGAAACCGGAGAGGAAACAAACTCGCCTGTAACTCGGTGGTGACTGGGTATTCATCCATGTCGACGTAGTTCTTGTTAATCGAGTCCATAATCAGCTTATCGCACTCCGGCTCCATCCACGTGGTGACGAACGACGCCAGATTCAGCCTCGGATTTCCGTCGAGCATAAGCTCGTCGTTGATGATCTGGTACGCCGCTTCCTTCGGGATCGAGTTCTCCGGCATCTGAAACCTAATTTCGCCCAATCGTACATCGGATCAGTAATTTACTTAGAAATTAACGTAGATCGAGTCGAGTTTAATCGAATTCGTTACCTGGGGAGAGAGACGCGGACATATCGCGAAGCGAAAGTCGAATGTATAGAGACGTCGGATTCGGAGGCGATCTTCGAGAGAACCATGGCGGTAGCTTCTGGAACAAGAATGCGCAGCAAATGAGGGAAATGAAGGGGAATTGAGATTTTGATCGGACTGTTAGAAGCTTGCAATTTATAGAAGGGGACGGGATGCTTTTTTCCGCTGTCGAAATACGAAATATATATTTTTATAATTCATTTATTTATTATTTCAATGAGAAAAATGGGAATATATTATGTTTGTAATTTATTTATACATGCAATTCAAATCTCATGTCCAAATTGCATGATTCGATTTGTCGCTTTTTCATTAAGGAAAGTTAAGAGGCAATTAGCGTCAAATATTCTTCAGTATATCTCGAAACTTCCAGATGAAGAAATGCATTCTTTTCAAACTAATCTCGTAGACACTTAAGGGATCATATTACATGTCTCAAAATTTAAAGCCTTCATTTTATGGTACGGGTATAAAATGTTGGAAAAATCGAAAGGAATTTATATATATATATATATATATATATATATATATATATTTTATATTTATATAAATTAGTTAGTTATTATGGAAAGTTAATTAGCATTTATTGCTAATTTGATTTGGGCAAAATTCAGCCCTTTTTCGATCGCAATTTTGAGCATCGATATTTATCCGATTAATGTTTTGAGATATATGACGTCGATCTACGTTTCGAGTAGATAATTATAGTGTGCTTAATTTCTCGATTCCGATTTTCGGTAAGTGAGAAATAGTGGCTCGAAGTTTGGGGGGACAAAACTAATATGTTACCTAAAGTGGAGAAACTTACCTTATTCGGGTTTGGGAGAGTTATTACATTAATCAATGTCCCACATCGATTAATGAATAATGTTTTGTGTGGTATTTAAGTCTCTACCACATTGTAGGAGATAACTAAGTGACATGTGGTGGGCTTGGGCCACACATGCTCATGCGCGCGAGCCTTTTCGCCGACCGCCTCACACGCCGCGCCGCGTCGCGCCCGGCTCCGGTTTCGGTTCCGGTCCGTGTCCGTGGACATGGATCTTGGCAATTGATCCTTTGGGTAGTCCGTCGGGCTTGGCAGTTGGGCTATGTGTGGGCTGGCCCAGTCCTTGGTGCAGTGAACCGGCTGCATTCGATTCCTCTCCGTGGTGCAGTGCTCCTGCTGTACCAGAGTATGTCCTTTTGGAAGGATCTGGAATGTGGCTGCTGAACTCTCAACCTTCCATATCTCCACTCCCCTGTAACTGTCGCCTGCCTTAATTGGTAGGAGTTATTCCATCAATCAACACCTGAGTAGAACAGCCTATAAATAGGCAGGTCTTCATACCATTTCATCACCAACACCTGCAAACAACACAGCATCCTAGCTCACTTAGCTTTGCATCTTAGCTCAAGTCCAGCAGCTTCTGTCCTAGCCGGAAAAGTCCAGTTCGCCGGAGCTCGAAGATCTTGCGGTGCTGCTATCCTCGAGACGTCGTCGTTTCATCTTTGGGGACGAAACGCCACAACCGAGAGCACTACCGGGGCATTTTTCGTCTTGCGGAGAGAGGCCTTCCTCGACTCGATGGTTTTTTCCTTTTGTATTATTTTTTCGGCTTACGGTATATTTGTAATAGCAGCTTTTGTAACCAACAATCGCAAGACGAAAAAATTTCTCTACTCAAGCTGCTTCAAAAATGTCTTCCTCAAGTGCTGCTTTGTCCGACGCTGCCGCCGCCGCTGCTTCTGCCGCCGCCGCCAACTCCGCCGTTTCTGACGTCATTGCCTCCTCCGGCAATGTTGTTCCACCGACGTCTGTTCCTACTCCAACTCCGGTGTTTGCAAATCCAACCCTCGCTGCCATGTCTGCCGCCACTGATGCAAGGATAGCACTTAACCGTGCTAATGCCGCTAACACGGCATTCAACTTCAACGCTATGTCCTCTGCCTTGCAGAGCAATGTCCCTTTTGGGAGTGTGAACCACCATGGAGTGGTGGGGGGGTTCAAATCCGACCCTGACGGCACCTCTACACTCGTCTAGAGTGTTGCCCGCTGCCGAGAAGCCGGCCAAGTTTGGTGGAGCCGACTTCAAGAGGTGGCAACAGAAGATGTTGTTCTATTTGACAACATTGGGGTTCACCACTGTGCTGATGGAGAATGCACCTGCCCCTCCAAATGAGAATGAAGAGAACTTGGAAGTCCGGATAGCCTATGACAATTGGCTAACTTCTGACTACTTTTGTAAAAACTTCTTGCTTAGTGGACTAGATGATAGTATGTATAGTGTATATGCAAATCTAAAGACCTCCAATGCAATTTGGGAGGCACTTGAAAGAAAATACTGTACTGACGATGCAGGTACCAAGACTTGGACTACAAAATGGTGGACTCTCGACCAGTCATGGAGCAAGTGCAAGAGTTCCAACTCATTGTCTATGACGTCCACGCCGAAGGTATGTTGTTGCCAGATGCTTTTATCGTGGCAACTGTAATTGAGAAACTTCCCCCGAGCTGGAAGGACTTCAAGAGCTACTTGAAGCACAAGCGAAAGAAAATGACGCTTGAGGAGCTTGTGGTCAAACTCCGCATCGAGACCGACATGAGGACTCGAGATGGGAAGGGCAAAGCATCCATGGAGCCAAGAGTCAACCTTGCTGAGAAAGGTGGAAACTCCAACAATGTTAAGAGAGGGCGTCCGAATAGCAACCCCAAAGGGAAGGGCAAGGTGCAATCCCGCAAGTTTGAAGGGGACTGCTACAACTGTGGCAAATCCGGCCACATGTCCAAGGACTGCCGAAAGCCGAAGAAGAAGAGGGCTCGTCAAGCCAATATGTTGGAGATTGACCTCACTGAAGCCGACCTTGCGGCCGTTGTCACTGAAGAAGCAAACGTCGTGGAGAATGAGGGGAAGTGGTATATTGATACCGCTGTCACGACACATGTTTGTGGTGACCGAAGCCGCTTCATCAAGTACAAGAGTTGCCAAGGAAGGAAGCTCAATATGGGGAACCAAGCCTCATCTGAGGTAGTTGGCTATGGTACTGTGGTTGAGCTCCGGCAAGAACCATACTCTTGGAGAGGTGCTGCATGTCCCCGACATCCGGAAAAATCTTGTGTCCGGCTCTGTACTAGTCAAGAGAGGGTTTAGACTAGTTTTTGAGTCGGACAAATTTATCTTATCTAAATTTGGAATGTTCCTAGGAAAAGGCTACCTGTCTGAGGGTCTTTTTAAGTTGAGTGTAATGGCGATTTGCCAAGAGCCCGTTGAGGCTAAAAATAATGATAATGAAGCTACTTCCTCCTACTTGATTGAGTGTTCCGATTTATGGCATTCTAGATTAGGACATGTTAATCTAAATGCGATAAAAAGATTAGTTAATCTCGATCTACTTAAAGTAAATGAGTTTAACAAAATAAAGTGTGAAGTTTTTGTTGAAGCAAAATTGGCTAAGCAGCCATTTCATTCTGTAGAAAGGAACACAAAGCCTCTAGAACTCATTCACACTGACGTATGTGATTTGGAGTTTGTACAAACTAGGGGTGGGAAAAAGTATTTTATTACTTTTATTGATGACTGCACTAAGTTTTGTACTCTTTATCTTTTAAGGAGTAAAGATGAGGCGATTGAAGCTTTTACTAACTTCAAAGCAGAAGCCGAAAACCAACTTGATTGTAAAATCAAAATGGTATGAAGTGAGGTGGAGAATATGTAGCTCCTTTTGAAGAGTTGTGTAAGACAAGTGGTATTATTCATCAAACCACTGCCCCCTACTCGCCTCAATCAAATGGTGTAGCTGAAAGGAAGAACCGAACTTTAAAGGAGATGATGAATGCTTTGTTGATAAGTTCTGGACTGCCCCATAACATGTGGGGGGAAGCCGTTTTGACGGCTAACTACTTATTAAACAAAATACCTCTAAAAGGTAGAGATGTTACTCCTTACGAGTTGTGGAAAGGAAGGAAACCTTCTTATAAATACCTCAAAGTGTGGGGGTGTTTGGCTAAGGTAGAAGTGCATTTGCCTAAGCAAGTTACAATCGGACCTAAGACTGTCGATTGTATCTTTATAGGATATGCACTGAATAGTAGTGCATATCGGTTTGTCATTCATAAGTCGGGCGTGCCCGATATAAATGTTGGAACTACTATTGAGTCAATGAATGCTATATTCTTTGAACATAGCTATCCTTGTAAAAAGGATGATAAAGTTGAGTCAAGCTCTAGTGGTGGAGCAAGAGAAGTTGCTAGTAGTTCTAGAAATGTAGGGGTAGAACCCGATACACGTAAAAGGCAAGCTGTCGATATTGAAACTTTAGAACCAAGACGTAGCACTAGAGCAAGAGTTGCTAAGGACTTTGGTCCTGATTATGTTGTCTTTCTTTTAGATGAAGAACCGCGGTCTATAAAAGAAGCTCTTTCTAGACCCGATGGCCCACTTTGGCAAGAAGCTGTACAAAGTGAAATTGATTCCATTATGCAGAATCACACTTGGGTCTTAGCAGACTTACCCGAAGGTTGCAAGCCCTTAGGATGTAAATGGATCCTAAAAAGAAAGTATAAGGCAAATGGGTCAATTGATAAATATAAAGCTCGTTTAGTGGTTAAAGGCTTTAAGCAAATTGAAGGATATGACTTCTTCGATACTTATTCGCCTGTAACGAGGATTACGTCTATCCGTGTGCTTCTCGCGATTGCTGCTTTGCACAATCTTGAGATTCACCAAATGGACGTGAAAACTGCCTTTCTAAATGGAGATTTAGAAGAGGAAATTTATATGGAACAACCTGAAGGGTTTGTTGTACCTGGTCAAGAGCGAAAGGTATGTAAGTTGGTGAAATCCCTATATGGATTGAAACAAGCACCATTACAATGGCACTTGAAATTCGACGAGGCTATGTTGTCGAATGACTTTAAGATTAATGAATGTGACAAGTGTGTTTACATAAAGAATACAAAGAATGGTTTTGTAATTGTTTGTCTTTATGTAGACGACATGTTAATTATGGGACAAAACCTTCAAGTCATAAATGACACCAAACATATGCTTAAGAGAACTTTCGATATGAAAGATATGGGAGTTGCTAATGTTATTCTTGGAGTGAAGATTCAAAGAACTCCCAAAGGGATTGTTTTGTCTCAATCTCATTATATTGAGAAAGTGCTTAAGAGGTTTAATGCTTTTGATAGTGCGCCGGCAAAGACTCCTCTAGAAGTTAATGTTCACTTGAGCAAGAATAGGGGTGATCCTGTTGCTCAAGAGGATTATGCTAGAGTCATTGGATGTCTTATGTACATCACGAATTGTACGAGGCCTGATCTAGCGTGTCCGGTGAACAAACTGAGTCGCTATACTAGTAATCCTAGTAGAGAGCACTGGAAATCTCTTGTAAGAGTTATGAGGTATTTGAAATACACTCTTAACTTTGGGTTGCACTACTCGAGACATCCCCTAGTACTTGAAGGGTACTGTGATGCGAATTGGATATCCGACACTAAAGACTCGTTGTCTACTAGTGGTTATGTGTTCACTATAGGGGGAGGAGCTGTGTCGTGGAGATCCACGAAACAGACGTGCATAGCCCGATCCACCATGGAATCAGAGTTTATTGTTTTAGATAAGGCCGGTGAGGAGGCCGAATAGCTCCGTAATTTTCTTGAAGATATTCCATGTTGGACGAAACCCGTGCCACCTGTGATGATTCACTGTGATAGCCAAGCGACTATTGGTAGGGCCAAGAGTGGGTTATATAATGGTAAGTCGAGACATATTCGCCGTCGACATAATACCGTAAGACATTTGATCACGAGTGGGGTTATCTCTGTAGACTATGTCAAGTCTATCGATAACCTAGCGGATCCGCTTACTAAGAGTTTGAATCGAGATCAAATGTATAAGCTCGTAGAGGGAATGTGAGTTAAATCCACATGTTAAAGGCGAGTATAGTGGATACCCAACCTTGTAGATTGGAGATCCCATAAACTTAGTTCAATGGGAAAACTAAGCTATATGAGTCTGTTGATACCACACTCAAATAGTCTATTCCCTAAAAGAGCTCGAGAGTGTTGGTGACCTGTTAAGTGGTGAGGTTAAGTCTTTGACTTTTAATGATTCTTGGATGCCTTGAGAAGGTGGAGTATGACAGGATACTCGAGTAAGAATCACCTATGTAAGTGAGAAGTGAGGGTCGCTTCTACGTAACACTTATGAATCCAAAGAGGTTGTCCATGGCCAGTAAAGGACACAAACGTGAGAACGGACGAGGTTGAGACTTTATAGTGTTAGTGCTATTGTCTAAGTATACACTATGGAGGAATAGTTCAAGGCCACGTGTCCACTAGTCCGCCGGTATGCTCGATAGCACTGACTAAGGAAGGTTCAAGATCACAAGCCACCTACCCTGATGCTTTATTGTCTCTTGAGGACAAAGCTGTGTGTCTGCATGCATGCATTTGGCTATTTCCACTCATGTGGGGGATTGTTGGAAAAATCGAAAGGAATTTATATATATATATATATATATATATATAAATTAGTTAGTTATTATGGAAAGTTAATTAGCATTTATTGCTAATTTGACTTGGGCAAAATTCAGCCCTTTTTCGATCGCAATTTCGAGCCTCGATATTTATCCGATTAATGTTTTGAGATATATGACGTCGATCTACGTTTCGAGTAGATAATTATAGTGTGCTTAATTTCTTGATTCCGATTTTCGGTGAGTGAGAAATAGTGGCTCGAAGTTTGGGGGGACAAAACTAATATGTTACCTAAAGTGGAGAAACTTACCTTATTCGGGTTTGGGAGAGTTATTACATTAATCAATGTCCCACATCGATTAATGAATAATGTTTTGTGTGGTATTTAAGTCTCTACCACATTGTAGGAGATAACTAAGTGACATGTGGTGGGCTTGGGCCACACATGCTCATGCGCGCGAGCCTTTTCGCCGACCGCCTCACACGCGGCGCGCCGCACCGCGCCCGTGCCCGGCCCCGGCTCCGGTTCCGGTTCCGGTTCGTGTCCGTGTCCGTGGACTTGGACTTGGACTTGGACTTGGACTTGGATCTTGGCAATTGGTCCTTTGGGTGGTCCGTCGGGCTTGTTCGTCGGGCTTGGCAGTTGGGCTCGGTGGGCTATGTGTGGGCTGGCCCAGTCCTTGGTGCAGTGAACCGGCTGCACTGGATTCCTCTCCGTGGTGCAGTGCTCCTGCTGTACCAGAGTATGTCCTTTTGGAAGGATCTGGAATGTGGCTGCTGAACTCTCAACCTTCCATATCTCCACTCCCCTGTAACTGTCGTCTGTCTTAATTGACAGGAGTTATTCCATCAATCAACACCTGGGTGGAACAGCCTATAAATAGGCAGATCTTCATACCATTTCATCACCAACACCTGCAAACAACACAGCATCTTAGCTCACTTAGCTCTGCATCTTAGCTCAAGTCCGAGCTTTCGTCCTCGCCGGAAAAGTCCGGTTCACGGAGCTCGAAGATCTTGCGGTGCTGCTATCCTCGAGACGTCGTCGTTTCATCTTTGGGGACGAAACGCCACAACCGAGAGCACTACCGGGGCGTTTTTCGTCTTGCGGAGAGAGACCTTCCTCGACTCGACGGTTTTTTCCTTTTGTATTATTTTTTCGGCTTACGGTATATTTGTAATAGCAGCTTTTGTAACCAACATAAAAGGAATGAATTCTAATTATAGTCGGCAATTTTCTAAGAGATAGTATAGTATGGTAGAAAAAATTAGTAATATTGTGGAATACAATGGGAACGGACCGCGATTTAATTAATTGTTCGACGCTTTCCATCAAGCCCACGAAATGCGGACAATTCCAACCCATGTTGAGTCTTGAATTGACTATGTATTGAATTTGATACCATTGACTTCTAGTTACGAACACATGCTGCCTAAATTTGTTTGACATTTTCGTGTAGAATTAGAGGTGAGACTTCATCGTGTAATATTTTGCGACGACATTAAACAGTCCACTTCAACTCGTTATTTTTATATTTCAATCAATACATAAAATTATTCACTGTCATATAATATGAAGTATATTGTCCTATTATTGTCCCCTTAAAATGACATAAGTTTTTTTTTTTTTTTTTTTTTTTTTTTTTTTTTTTAAGGACGAGGAACCCGCAGCCGCTACTTTTGGTGCGTACATGGTAAACTTGCCTTCTGTGCAATAGTTTACAAACCACACATGAGAGTTAAACCACCCTTATAATGACATAAGGGTTAAAATGGTAGAATGTGGACAAAAGGTTATGAATTCAAAACTCACCAATACCGCTATGTGCGAGTATATCACCTATGGTTAGACTAGAGTAGTTGAATCATCATGTGTTGTTTGCAGAAAAGTGGGTGGATATTGGGTTAAAGTAGTGGGATCCATTGTTTAGATTATTTGTGATTCATAAATTACTTTTCTTTATCGAACGAAGACAATAATAGCAAAACAACTGAAAAAAAAAACTAAGACAATAATAGCAGAACGAAGAGAGTAATATATACTTCCTCCATCCCATTGATCTTGGCTTCAAACTTTCGGCATAATTATTAAGGTGAGGTAGATTTTAATAATAAATGTGTGGTTCATACAATTTAAAAGGTTAGATTTTAATAGTAAATGTGTTGGTCCTTTAATTTAAATAAATAATTAAATAAATAATAAAAATAAAAAATATTTTTTAAATTAAAGATAAAATAAATGGAACAATCCAAAAAAGAAAATAAACATAATGGAATTGGGAGAGTATTTAAATTCTGAATTATAAGTGTGGGCCGAGGGGAGTTGGTTAGTATGAGATCCGACGACGCGGTTTGGCGTGCGTCAGCCATTAGCCATAAAAAGTTAAAGAAAATTATTATTTTTATATATTTTATTTATTTTAAAACCAGATGTATCTATTAACAAATTATAAAATATTCGGGTGTTTGGAATGGGCCAATGGCCTAACACGAATCCACGTGTTAGTAATCATACTTCCAAGAAAATATATACTGGACATATTTGAGATCAAACTCAAATACTACTTGTCACCATTAGTTAGTCTAATCAAATTAAATAACATTCAAAAAGAAGATATGAACTTTTCGTCTAACTCCAAATTAGTATACGTACTAGGAAATTAATTTTCAATGGCAAACTCTTAATCAAATTCGAAGGGTCAAATACACATTTGGTAGCGATTATGGATTTGTCTTCTAAACTGACAAAATTGAAACTTAGTCCAAACTGGGATTGTTTGTCACTTGTTTCATGGGCTTATTTCTTAACAAAAACTTGGTCCGATGGAATTGATAAATGATCCATTTGGTAAAATTTGAATTCGGGTGCTTCTAAATTCTAATACTAAAAATAAGCTTCTTCCGTCCCACTCCAATTGTCTAGTTTCTATTCGGCACATAAATTAATTAAAAAAATTGTTGGTTGTGTATAAAAAAGTATTCTCACCGTCTCATAGAAAGTATAATGTTTCTAAAAAAGAAAGTGAGTTTCACACCTTTATCAACTCAAACCAATTCAAAAAAAATAATTAATGGAATGAGTCAACATCTTTACCCACTAAAATCAACTCTCCTAAATTACCGTACGTGCGAAAAAAAACAATACACTTTCTATAGAATGGAGGGACTAACAAAGTAGTGAGACCCACTAACTAATATAAGCTCTGTTTGGGAAAACAACTTAAATAAGTCCATAAGGCAAAATGACTTATTGCATAAGGAATTATGATAAAAGTTCTTAAATTTAATAAGTTGTTGGTGTTTGGATACACAAATTAATAATAACTTTTATATTTAAAAAAATAAAAATTATAGTATAAAAAATTGTAGCTGTCAGGATTCAATGATATATCTATGCATAAGCTCCTTATAAGTCATTCATAAGTTATAAATATTAACTTATGAAAATAAATCAAAAATAACGTATGTAGTAGAATAAGTTATTTCGATAAGTTTTTCCAAACGAATGAAAAATAACTTATTATTTAGAATCAGTTAAAATAAGTCATTTTTAAACTTTTCCAAATGGGGCAATAAAGTGTTATTTTATCTAAAAAACAAAGTGGACAATTGGAGTGAAACAACCCGAAAAAAGAATATTGAATAATTAAAGTGGAACGGAGGGAGTAAAATTTTTGTACGATGAGAAACTCGTACTTATAATATAATAATCTTTAAGTATATAGAAAATATAAAATATATTACACTAATCATGTGACACAAATTCTGACATATAGAGTATGGAGGCATGAATATCAAGATTTTTTTTTTTCGAGGGTAACCTGCATCCGCCACCAAAATGCGCACTAGGTAAACCCTGCTCCTATACTCTAGTATGCAAACAACACATGAGGGTTTAATCACCTTAGGTTAACCATAGGTGACATGAATATCAAGAATTCTATTAATGTGCTATGTGGACCATTGCTATACATTTGAGTTGGAGTGCATTACACTACAAAATCTTTTCCTCATATAAACTTTTATTTCTTTTTCTATTTAGGGAAACCAGAGGGCCGCAATCTAATAACAGCAAAATACATTTAGCTAATCGTGTGCAATTGACCGATGAAAAATATTATGTTCATGTCTATATCTAGAATTCTATTAATGGTAATTATTTTCTTGCATCAAGAAATTAGATGGAAAAAAGATTTCGATTGACTCTCTATCATCACAACGCAGGTGAGAGTCTCTAAAGGATCTTCGTTCTTGAAATGCAGATTGTGGCAATAAATGGAAATATCCAAAGTTTACTTTCTATATACCGATATAATCAATTTTAAGTATTTTTCTTACTTTGCCCCTACCCGTATCTACCCACATTACATATGATCCATTTCATATTTTTATTTCATTTTATTAATATCTCAATTAAAATATAGTGTGATTATTATTATAAGTACTTTTTACACAATACACGTTGCATGATACGACAAATCATTTATATCCGACATTTCGTACACTGCATATTATAACATATTTGGTCTAAGTAACATATTTACGCATTATCATATTCATTTCAATTAAACTAAATATTTAAACATATTTAAAGGATTTTTTTATATTTTGATTTACTAATATAAGATTATTGGATATTAGTGGGAAAAAAATATTTTTGATGGTAGAAGAATCAGATTGATCATTAATTGCTTCATTCTGAAATCTGGACATATGAATCTAGAGTTGGGACTCCAAATCATGGTATTCAATTATTTTTAAGAAACCCTAAACCCTATATATAGTACTGTATATATAAATAGAGAGAGATAGAGAGCAAGCTTATTATCACAAGCAAAGAAACCCCAGTTTTGGGAAACAAGAAAGCAATGGAGGCCAATGGATCCGGCGAGGAAGGTAGCAACGATTCTCGGAAAAGGAAGAGACAATACCATCGTCACTCCGCCGAACAAGTTAACAAGCTCGAAGCGTATGATCAAATTCTACTTCTGCAACTCAATATTTTTTATCTTCATTTGCATGCATATTGCATGAACCGTTTGTCCAATTTTATTTTATTTTATTTTTTTGGGGTTATCGTAATTTTATTTGTTTTTATTAATGGTTGAAGGTTTTTCAAGGAGCATCCGCATCCGAATGATAATCAGAGGCTGCGGTTGAGTATGGAGCTAGGGCTTGACCTTAAGCAGATCAAGTTCTGGTTTCAGAACAAGAGAACTCAGAAGAAGGTTTGCTACTCTCTTTCTCTCTCTTAATTTGTGTATCTCTTTATTCTCTCTCTCATGTTGATTATTATCAGACTCAGAATGAGAGAATGGACAACGCTGCTCTCCGGGCGGAGAACGAAAGGATTCGGTGCGAGAATCTTGCGATGCGAGAGGCGCTTAAGAACATCATTTGTCCCTCTTGTCGAGGTCCGATTCACAACGATGAAGATGATGCACTTCGAGGTTTGCTCAAACTCAGAAATGAAAACATGAGGCTCAGAGAACAGGCTTCCAACGCTTTCCTAGTAATCTCTTTCTCCCTCCTCCTCCTCCTCCTCTCTCTCTTGATACAAATTAATTCTATAGAAAATCTAATTTGAACTAACATATGCTAAATTAATGGAATGTGCATAATTGTTTATAATCAAATTTAAAGTGGTCTAACAACAATTTATTTTTGGACTGAAGGATATTTAATTTGTTATTAATATACAATGTGTAGATACTAGATAGATATTTCAATTTGATCAGGGATAAAATTAAAAATAACATAAGTAGGATTATAATCTGTAATCCTTCTATAGAATTACAAAAGAAACACTAAGGTGTACCAATTCATGGATTCAGTCATAAGCTTGGCTCTAGATTTGTTCTTGATATATTAACATAGAGATTGTTATGTTCAGGGTATATTTGGATCTAAATCGTACCCGAATTTTCAAATTTAATTATATTGTCATGGTCCTCTTGGATATATGATGTGTAGATATCATAAAAGTATTTTCAATTTAATGAAGGACATAACTGAAAATTACCTATATACTTAATTATTATATAAAAGTAGGTTATGGTCCCTAAACCTATGCAGAATCAGAATCTTCTATAAAATTCCAAAACGAACCCTAATGTGTATTTTTTTTTTAAAACCGTAATGTGTATTTCATAAACATAGATATTATAATTAGGGTCTAACCTATACCACCTTTTTACTAATGTGCATGTAATTTGGGAAAATATTCAGAATGAAAGAACATTCAACCGCAACGGTAAATCGCCTGCTACTCCGGTGATGGATGGCTTTCCACCGGCCGGAATGAACAACATTCCGGGCGGAGCTTCTGGTAGTCATCATGGCGAGCAGATTCCTCGAACGGCGGAGGCAATGCAGGAAATGGATACTGCTGTGATCGTCGAGACTGCCACTTCCGCCATGGATGAGCTTCTCGAGCTCTTCCGCGTGGATGATCCGGTGTGGGTGAATTCTTCCGCAGATGGGAGATCTACGCTGCATCGCGATAGCTATGATAAGCTTTTTCCCAAGCCGAATCATTTCAAATCCGCCAGCGCTCGCATGGAGTCGTCCAAAGAGTCCGGCGAGGTGGCCATGGCGGCGGCACATTTAGTCGAGGCGTTTCTTGATCCGGTAAGATATATGATCGGATTTTGGTTTTTGTTTTGTTTTTCGATGTGGGATTTGATAATCGGATTTTGCTCATGTTGCAGAACAAATGGAGAGATATGTTTCCTTGTATTGTCTCCAAGGCAAGAACTATTCAAGTTCTTGATAGCTCTTTGCATTTGGTAAGAAATTAATGATTCAAATCCAATTAAATCCCATTTCAAGAAACCATAATTATAATTCTAGGTTGTATAAACAAACACTTCAAAAATCTCTAATGCATCTTGTTAGATACGTGTGTTGATAATTCGACACTACATTTCATTTGTATTTCATCGTGATAATATTGTCTTATTTTTTTTCGGCACAGAGATTAAAAAAACTTGAATTTTGTGTGTAAAATGATACTTTACCTAATTTCTAGGGGGTTGTTAGTGTTATTATTTTCGTTTTTAGAAACAATATAATATAATTAGATGCCCAGAGGGGAATATAAAATTAATTTATTTCACACTTGATTTTATATTTATTTTTATATATTATCATATCCTAAATTTCTAGAAAATGTTAGATATTCATCTCGCATTTCGTCTTGCGAAGCCCTTGGCCGTGCAATCTTGTTATATTTAATATAATTTTGATCAATTCGATGCAGATGTATGAGAAGATGCACATTCTATCGCCATTGGTGGCGCCTCGAGAGTTCTTCTACATTCGCTACTGCAGACAGATAAACCCTAACACATGGGCGATCGTCGACGTATCATATGATATCTTCCGACAGTTCCAAGACGCCGCTCCGGCCCGTTCTTGGAAGCTTCCATCAGGATGCATGATTGAAGACAAATCCAATGGCAAATCACTCGTTAGTCATCTTGTATTCCATTTCATCAATACACACACCTCCTAAACCTAATCCACTCTTCTTCGCGTAGGTAACATGGATCGAACACGTGCAAGTTGACGACAAATCACAAACCCACCGTCTCTATCGAGACTTGGTTTGCAGCTGCCATGCCTACGGAGCCAAGCGGTGGCTCGCTACGCTGCAGAGGATGTGCGAGAGAGCTGCAATCTCGATGGGTCCACCTACACCACCCACACACGAACTTGAAGGAGGTATATATATTTGTATCTACAATTCTGTATCAAATGAAAGAGTTCAAAAATGTGAATCTGGTTTCTGGAATTGTGAAGTTATACACTCGCCGGAAGGTCGGCGGAATCTGATGAAGCTGTCGCACAGAATGGTGAAGAATTTCTGCCAAGTGCTCAACATGTCGGATCGATTGGATTTCCCCCATTTGTCGGAGCTTTACAACAGCGGCGTTCGAGTTTCGCTGAGGAAGAGCGAGGGATTCGGACAGCCGGAGGGGTTGGTTTTCAGCGCAGCTACATCTCTCTGGCTTCCGTTCTCCATTGCCGACCTCTTCGCCTTCTTCGTTGACGAGAAGAAAAGAGCTCAGGTAAGTAATTCATTCTCTCACATCAATTAACATAAACCCTAAAATTATCCCTAATTGATTTTCAATTGATCGATTAATCACAGTGGGATATCTTGGCTGGCGGAAATCCTGTTAATTCAATTGCTCGTGTATCAACCGGAACAAATCCAGGAAACTGTATCTCAATCGTGCAGGTTAATTAGTTACTGTTCATCTCGTGTTTTAATTTGTTAATTAAAATTTCTGAAATATAAATTATTTTTTAAATTCAGCCATTTGTGCCGAAGGAGAACATGCTGATGCTTCAAGAGAGTAACGTCGACTCGCTGGGAGCGAAGATAATTTATGCTCCGGTGGAGTTACCGGCGGTGAGTTCGGTGGTCAACGGCGAAGACATTATGAAAATACCGATCCTGCCCTCAGGATACTTGATCTCGGGCGACGGCCGTAGTGAGAAGATCGACCGCTCGGGTAGTAGTTCAAGGACACGTGGGTCGTTGCTGACCGTTGCTTTTCAGATGTTGGTGTGTAGCGACTCAATTACAAAGCAGCTGAACATGGATTCGGTGGCCAATGTCCATAGTTTGATAAGCTCGACTGTTCAGAAGATTAAAGTGGCTCTTGATTGTCCCGACTTAGATTGAACTAATTATTTTTCTTTCTTTCCCACATTAATTTAAGACGATTGAATAAAGTGTAACACATAGAAGAAGTGGAATATAGAAACATTTTCGATATTTTCTTTTGTTTGTGAGCGTTTGAATAAATGAAGGAATAATTTACCCATTTTTTATAAACTTCATTAATGAATATGTATTGTCATGCAACCAATATAATAGCATTTAATATAATTGTACTTCCTCCGTCCCATTAAAAACGACGCATTTCCCTAATCGACTATCCCACTAAAAATGACGCGTTTTCTAAAATAAGTAAAAATTGTGTGGACCACATTTAACTACTAAAAAGTAAAATAATCTTCATTACATAACTCTACTTTCTTGATTCCAATGCCCAAAAGAAACGTGTCATTTCTAGTGAGACGGAGGGAGTTTTTGTTTTGTTTTTTTAATCCTGAAAATTTGTTGACCTGCAAAGCCGGTAATCGGTCAACTCAAAGGGCAAAGAAGCGAAGATCCGGCAGAGACACGGGGATCCGAAAACGCTATCCGGTCCGACTACCCGATCTATAAGACTTCCCAATTGAATTCAGTACGACGTCGTTTCCGGTTCCAAGCTACTAAACGACGACGCTTGACCGAATTGAATTCCCAATTCAAAAAGCTAGTTGAGAAAGGAAGGATTTTTATTCTATCGCCCGCAAGCTCACCAGCGGATTAGACACGCACGCGCAGACTCAGCTCTCATCTCTCCGGCAACTAGGAGAGAGAAAGCTGGAGGGGAGCTACTGCTGTCTTTGGAGATTCCGTCACCGAAATCCTCTCTCTTCTGGTATGCTAAGATTATGTGAAGTGTATTACTTTGAATTTGCTTGTTTTATTTCTCGATCTGCTAGGATGATCATCGTTAATCGTCTGATTTTTGAGCTAGCATTCGGAATCAACTTCGGTCTTTCTGATCTTAAGCATTTTCGCAGCACGCCGTCCTGATTTCTGATCTTTGTTTTACAGCTCGTGATTCCGAAGATCGAAGCTTTAATTCGCTTCAAGAAATTATTGCGCCGGTGATCTAGCTGGTAATTGTATTTTTCATTTTTTTTTCTTCATTTTTTTTTGGATGCTATTTTACTCGCTTATTATCATTTTTGAGTGGTTAGAACTGAATGCTTTACTAGGAGCTAGAAAACTAACAAGAAACTTGTTTTTTGCAAAAAAGAAGCCGCATTAGCAATTAAGTGGTGTTTCTGTTTTAACTTCGATGTATTCTTTTAGAGAAGAAGTGCATGCAATCTCAGTCCAATTTGCTTTGATCTGCTCCATGAAATGCTTCAGTAGTCCTTCTTGCCATAGAAGTTGATTGGATGTGGAGATACATCATTGTTTTTGGATCAGAAGATTTATTTAGTGGAAATCTCGGGTTGTTAGAATGAAATTAAATTGATAGTGTTTGGCCTTCTTAACCAAGACTTCACAAACAAGTATTGTGGCTTACAAAAATGAGTTATTTCAGGCATTTTCCTTTTGCGTCTTCTGTATGTGACCATCTAGTTTATCTCTTCCTCCATTGCCATTATTTTAACTGGCACAACCAGTCAAACTTGTAGAGACAAAGCTCTCCCTCGATCGGGTCTTCCCATCTATCAACGAACGATGTCCATGCGTAACTAGATTAATTAACCATCAAGAGTCCATTTTACATAACTTTCTTCTCCACTTTTTAAAGTTAGTCCATATCATCTAGTAAGAATGTTAACAAAATCATATTCTATCTCAAGACTGGAAGTTATTTCTTCGGTTTGATAATAAGCGAGGACTGGGTTTGATTGCACCATCGATGGCTAAATCAAGAAGTTGTATACTTTCATCTGGGCTGTGATGCAAACACAGCAAAAATCACTTGGGATTCTTGCTGAGTATTTACTAAGCTTTGATATCGGAAGTATGTGTTTTGAATTTTGCAGGAAAGGGCAGGCAGGTAGGCGATGGATTTTTAAAGTAACTCCTAATATTACTGATGGTAAGTTTTAGGTTAATATATCTTATACATTTACTATTATTAACTACTAATATATTATTATACTGTCTTTACTAAGTTTTAATAAATAGTCTTCACTCCTTATCATGTTTTTTCATGCATCACTGACGCATTAATAGTTAGTAGCAAACCATTTATAGTAACTTGGGATATTGTGAATGGTATGCTTATCTTTCCATTCATCAAGAATGCAAACTTACAATTTTTACTGACTTTGTGCCTTTTTGAAGGACCACTTGACAATCAAAACCTTTATGGCCATCACGGCCGAGAGAGATGCTGCCATCCGAGAAAGGAACATGGCGTTGGAGGAGAGGAAGAGAGCCTTTTCCGAGCGTGATATGGCAATGCTACAGAGAGATGCTGCAATTGCTGAGCGAAACGCTGCCATACAAGAACGGGACAAAGCAATTTCCTCTCTTCATTACCGAGAGAGCTCAATGAACGACAACACCACCATCCCCGATTCACTTGGAAACGAATTCTCAAGTGGAGGCAAACGTATTCAGTTCCAGCAGCAAATACGAGTATCAGAAGCTGGATACAGTCCCAAAGGAAGCATACGAGGCAACGAAATCATCCTTGCAGAGACTGCTGAGACTACCAAGCCTCAGAGAGGAAGGCAGACAAGAGACAAAGACGGAAAAACAACAAAATCAGCCAAACCTCCAAAATCCGGCAAAAGAAGAGCCGAAGCAGTCATCAAAGAGGAGCTACATTCAGACACATACAACGGTTGGAACAGCGAGCAGGGCTTGGAAAGCGACGAGGAGTATCTAGACAAGCAAGTGGTCTCTTGGAAGGACAATCTTGGTCTGAACCAAATCAACTTCGACGAATCAGCAATGCCAGTCCCAGTTTGCTCTTGTACGGGTTCGCCTCAGCCCTGCTACAGATGGGGGAGCGGCGGTTGGCAATCTGCCTGCTGTACTACCACAATCTCAATGTATCCGTTGCCTCAAGTAGCGAATAAACGCTACTCGAGAGTTGGCGGGAGGAAGATGAGTGGGGGCGCGTTCAACAAGCTTCTTAATCGGCTCGCTGCAGAAGGGTATGATTTCTCTTCTCCCCTTGATCTGAAGGACCACTGGGCTAAACACGGCACTAACCGTTACAGCACTCTTAAGTAACTTCTGTATCTTGAAGGATATTGCTTATAGCAAGAGCTAATGGATTGGATGCTATTTCTAGACCAGTGTTTTTTTTTCCCTCTATTTACAATTGGTAATATCTAGTGTAATTTCCTTGGTTGGATTCTTAATTGGAGTGTACAAAATTCTTGAAATGAGGTGAAGCCGAACCATTTCAATCCTAGTTGAGAATCTGTTTTGGTGTTTATTAGGTGACTTGGTCCGAATTCGACCAACATCTCTTGATGTAATGCATGACTACTTTTACATCTTATGTGTGGTTTGCCGAACCAAGATATCCAAAACCTTTTTGAATTCTCCCAAAAAATCAAACTCGAAACCACCATATTTTTCAATGAAAGCGAACCAAGCCAAAAGTATCCAATACTTCCCTAAAAAACCATCCACTTCAAAAACCATATCAAAATCTACATCTTTTTCATTCGAAGAGAGAGCAAAATACTATTTTGCATTTTCCCTCTAAAACCAAAACTGAAATCGACATATTTTGCATTCGAAGCAAGCCATGTCAAAATTATTTGACATTCTTTTCGATTTCCCCTTAAAAATTGAATTAAATCCGACCAAACCAAATTTGGAACACAAATCCAGCACTTGTGAAACTAACCGATACAGACAAATTTGCATTCTAACCAACTCAATTTAGCCAAATAATAATTCGATTCTCCCATCAGATAACAACCTGAAACTAACATAAATCGATTTTCCATCAGAACACGAAGCGAAACAGATCTTTAGATACATATTAGCAAACCGAATCAACGCCTGATCAGTGCTTGCTCACCCATAGGAGTAGCATCATTATACCTTGTAGAACCCACTGATTGAGCACTCACAGACGCAGTCAGGTATTAAGAACACAAGCATGATAAAAATACCACATATAGGTCACAGACAATAACATTTAACAACTTCTTGATAGCTCTTTGCATTTGGTAAGAAATTAAAGATTCGAATCCAATTAAATCCCATTTCAAGAAACCATCATTATAGTTCTAGGTTGTACGGACACACACTTCCAAAGGTATGGACGTAGTGATAATATTTAGGTCAATATGTTTTGTCTAGTTGTACGGACACACTCTTCAAATCCAATTACTTCATTGAATCTTTTCTAGTTGCAAAATCTTCATCTCCAAAATTGACGATTTAGTGATACTTTAGCTCAATATGTTTTGTCCTTGAATAAAATGCATGATTTTTTTTGCTAAGAAGTTGCATTTTGACTATCAGAATTTAGAATGCTATTTTCATGCTCCTTCCCTAGTCCGCCCAAGAAATTTTGTAACCACACCATCTCCTCACTCGCCTTTGTCACAACTATGTATCAACTTATGTGGTAGACAAGACAACGACTTTCTGCAACCCGTGTTATTCTTTCTTCCATCAAGAACATTTGATGCCAAGTCTGCATCAACATATCCCACCAGCTCAACATTATTTCCTTCAAAACACAAGACATTATCTGCGGTACCTTTCAAGTATCTCAAGATCCATTTCACTGTCTCTCAATGTTTCTTTCCCAAGATCACCCACGAACCGACTAACTACTCCCACTACATGTGCAATATCTTGTCTTATGACACCATTGCGTACATAATACTACCAATTACTGAGGCATACGACACTTTCTGCATTTAGGCGCGATCATCATGCGACTCCTTCTTAGATAATTTGAAGTGACTACACAAAGGAACTTTCACATGCTTTGCCTCTTTCTGTTGAATCATTCCAAGACCTTCTTCACATACTCAGCTTGTGAAAGATACAACTTTCTTGCCGCCTTTTCCTCTCGATTCTTATGCCTAAAATCTGTTTTGCTTCTCCAAGATCTTTTACAGACAAATGTTCCAACAACTGCTTCTTCAACTTATCCATCTCTTTTGTACTTGTTCCTGCAATCAGCATATCATCAACATATAACAACAAGATAACGTAGTTTTTGTCAACCTTCTTGTACTAGCAAGTTTTTAGTAGCCATCATACTCAACACCAACCGAATAATGGTCAGTTTAACAGCTGAAGTAAAAAATCAATATAATCAATACCATGTCGCTGCTCAAACCCTTTCACAACCAATCTGGCCTTGTAGCGTTTGCTACCATCTACCTCAGACTTGATCCGGTAGACCCACTTGCAATGTAACACATTTTTATCCTTTGGGAGCTTCACTAGATCCCAAGTCCCATTATATTTGAGAGACTTCATCTCATCATCCATAACAATCTTTCACTTGTACTTATCTTAAACCTTAATAGATTATACATAGCTTTCAGGCTCACCACCGTCAATAAGTAGCAAATAGTAGTTAGGGGGCGAATACCTATCTGGTGTTCTTCGCTCTCTTGTGGGCCTCTCAAGTGGAATAATAGGCGATGGTGTAAACGACTCGTCATCACTTGATTTTTCCTGACTAGCTGTCTCATCATCCTCATCATGACTACTGCTCCCACCCGAGTTTAGAGATATCTAACTCCACTGTTTGAGAGCCACTGTTGTCAGAATCTGACGTCCCCAATCTGTCCTTGTACATGATATGTTCATTGAATACAACATCTCTACTTCGAATAATTTTTCCATTATGCTCATCCAAAAATTTGTGTCCAAAGTCATTACCTCCATAGTTACTAAATGTACAATTGACAGATTTGACGTCCAACTTACTTCTACTATTAACATCGATATGAACATAAACAACACATCCAAATATGCGTAGATAAGATGGGTTTACCTCTTTACCCGTCCAAGCCTCCTCAGAATCCGATACTCCAATGAAACTTATGGATCTCTATTAATTAGGAATGTCAGTATATGCCCAAAACATCTATGGTAAACCACTCTTTAACCTCATGCACCTTGCACGCTCATTCAGGTCATGTTCATTCATTTTGCTATTTTATTCTGTTGGGGAGTTCCCACCACAGGTCTCCATGTGAATCTCATTATCAGCACAACAGGGACTCATATTCTCCTTCATTATCAAACCTTAGACACTTTAACTTCAGCTTTGTCTGATTCTCGACCAGAGCCTTCCACTTTCTGAAAGTATTAAACACATCTGATTTCTTTTTAAGAAAATCAACTCATACCTTTCTAGTGGAATCGTCTATAAAGGTCATGTAGTATACTGCTCCTCCAAGAGACTTCACGGGTGCTGAATCTCATAGATCAACGTGTACTAACTCGAGCTTTTCTATCTTTGTGGTTCTGCTGCCTTTTGAGAAACTCACTCTTCTCTGCTTCCCAAATATGCAGTTCTCGCATAGGTTGACATCAACTGATTTTAAACCAGGCGACTTCCCTTTCGAATATAGCTCTTTCATCCCCTTCTCTCACTCATGTGGTCAAGTCGAGAGTGCCACAATTTTGCATCGTTTGTTGCACCTTCAATATCGATGCTTCCTTTCAGACTATCATTTATATATAGTGGTCTTTGTTCCTTCTACAAGCTACTACCATAACTCTCTTCTTGATTTTCAACCTAGGGGTGTAACGGTTCGGTTCGGTTTGATTTTTTATGTATTTTAGGAACCGAACCGAACATATATAAATGGTTCGATTTGGTTCGGTTCGATGGGTTTTTCAATATCGGAACCGAACCGAACTGCTTATAAATGGTTTGGTTCGGTTCGGTTCCTCGATTCACCTTTTTATTTTATTTTTTTATTTTTTAAATCTTAAATAATGCAAGAATAATAGTTTGTAGGGTTTCACTCATTCCAAACTTATAAGTATAGAGTTGTTACTCATTTCTCTTCATTTATATATATTAAAATTGATCTTAACTTAAATCTAATATCTAAATTCAATAATATTCTCATATAAGAAGGACAAATATTAAATAAAAAATTAAAAAATATGATATTGGTTCGGTTCGGTTTGAACCGTTCAAAAATTCTTGGAACCGCGACCGAACCGAATGTAAATGGTTTCTAAAAAAATAAATCGAACCAAACCGCGAAACCGAACCGAACCGCATTTTTCGGTTTGGTTCGGTCCGATCGGTTTCGCGGTTCGGAGCGGAACCACTTACACCCCTACTTCTACCTTCCACGACCGAAATACATCTCATACCCTTCATCATCAAGCTGCCCAATTGACAGCAGATTCCTCTTCAAATCAAGAATGTTTCTGACTCAGCCGTAGGGTGGATCCGCTTGAAGTAGAGCTGGGAACGTCTCATTTTCCCATGATCTTCAAGGCTTTGTCACCTGCAAGGTAAACCTGTCCAAAATTACCAGAGTGTAACCTTCCATTAGATCAAAGTTACCACACGAATGAAACGATGCTCCAAAGTCTAGCACCCACTTCTCACGCTTAAGACCAACACATCTCCCATATTATTTGCAGCAACGTTTGCAGATTTCTTGTCTTTCTGGTCCCTCTTTTCATTCTTCTGCGGCGCATCACATTGGTTCATCTAGTGACCATACTCGTCACAGTTCCAACACTTGATTGAATCCTTATTTGACTTGGATTTTGTCTTTCCTCCTTTGTACTTCGATCTACCACGGTTTGAATTTGACTTTGAATTCGATCTGCCCCTCATTATCCGTGTTCAAAGCTAACCCTGAAGCAATGCCTGACTCTTTCCTGCGAACTTCCTCACTCATTATCAGATCCCTCACTTATCAAACTTCAATTTCTCTTACATGTCGATGCACTTACAACAGTAATCGTGCCATTCCAGCTTTCTGCTAAAAAAGACAACAAAATTAGGGCTTGAACCTCATCGTCGAAGATGATCTCGACAACACTCAGTTGTGTTGTAATCATAGCGAACTCGTTCAGATGATCTGCCACAATAGTATTTTCTGACATCTTTAGTTTGAAAAGACACCTCATCATATGAACTTTGTTGGCCACATATGGTTTCTGATACACATCCGATAAAATCTCTAGCATCTCCTTCGTGGTCTGGATTTCTCGGTATGATAAGAGACTTTCCTGAACAACGACAAACGAATCACGCTCATCGCCTTTTAGTCCAATAACTTCTACTCATCCTCCTTCATATTTTTCGATTTGTTGCCTAGGGATTGATATAGATCTTTACTGTATAGGTAATCCTCGATCTGCATCCTTCAGAACCCATAATATGTTCCATCGAACTTCTCCACAGGTACTTTTCCTTCAGCCATTCTATCTTCTCCCTTTGACCTAGGGTTCTGATACCAATTGTAGAACAAAACGCGGAAAATACGAGATATGAATGAAAGCAAGAAAAGAACACAAGAATTATTTACCCAATTCTTCTTTCGACTACGTCTGGGGATGCTACCAAGCAAGAATTATGCACTATGATTTTCGAATATAGGTTACAATGGAAACATGACTATTTATAGAAGAAAAAATAACCCTACTATGATTCGGGCCTCTGGATATGTTCATAGGCCTAAAAATTAATTCTTAGATGAACATCTTAAACAATAAGAGAGTCTATCTATTTATAGGTGAAATTAATGATGATCTTCATTAATTTTCCGATGTAGAATAGTACTCAATTTCTTTATAAATGATTTGAGTCATAAATATTATGGTTGGGTATCCAGAACCTTCAGACTCTATACTCGTAATTCATTCTCTCTCATCAATTAAAATAAACCCTAAAATTATCCACAAATTGATTTGCAATTGATAGATTAATTAGAGTGTGATATCTTAGCTGGCGAAAATCTAGTGAATTCAATTTCTCATATCTTAACCGGAACAAATCAAAACTGCATCTCCATCATCCAGGCCAATTACTAATTAATTATCTCGTATTTTATTTTTAACATGAAACTATTTGTTAAACATGGAAGGAACATGTTGATGCTTCAAGAGAGCAACGTCGACTTGTTGGGAAAGAAGATAATCTCTGCTCCGGTGGAGTTACCGACGGTGAGTTCGGTGATCAACGACGACGATATTATGAAAATACTGATCCTACCCTCGGGATACGTGATCTCGGCGACGGCCGTAATGAGAAGATCGACGACGTGAGTCGTAGTTCGAGGACACGTGGGTCGCTCCTGACCGTTGCTTTTCAGATGTTGGTGTGTAGTGACTCGGACACTAAGCAGCTGAACATGGAGTGATGGACAATGTCCATAGCCTGATAAGCTCGACTGTTCAGAAGATTAAAGTGGCTCTTGATTGTCCCGACTTAGATTAAACTAAGGGGCCGTTTGGTTTGGGGTAATCAACAAAGGGAAAGGGAAATGAAAGGGTGGACTCCCTTACATTATGTTTGGTTCGATTTTTTTTGAAAATTGATTCCCCCACCAAAGGGAATCCAAAACCCTGGTCAAGGCAAATTTCATTCCCTGCCTCCCCCTGGGATTTCATTTCCGTTTCCCCCGTCTCTCTCTCCTTCACTTATTTTCACAAAATTTCTCACCATAGCTCCTTTCTCTCTCGTCTACCCTCTCATCTCTCCGACGACACCACCGAGACACCACCATTCTCGTCTCCCCTCTCAGCCGCCGCCGCCCCTTCCGTCGTCTCCTCTCTCAATCGACACCGCTGCGGCCCCCCTTCCGTCGTCTCCTCTCTCAATCGCCACCGCTGCGACCCCCCTTCCGTCGTCTCCTCTCTCAATCGCCACCGCTGTGGCCCCCCTTCCGTCGTCTCCTCTCTCAATCGCCACCACCGCCGTTGCCCACTGACTTATCTCTCTCCTCCCTCCATCTCCACCGCCAAGTGCCTACACATTTCTGGGTTGATTTCTCAATTTCTGGGTTTCTCAATTTCTGGGTTTGAGATAATTTCTTAATTTTTGGGTGCCTTGGATAATTTTTGAATTTCTGAATTTACTGTTAAATTTGTTGAATTAGATATAATTTCTGAATTTACGGTTCTTTGTTGAATTGGAAAATTTTTGGATTTGTAATTTACGGTTCTTTTGTTGAATTGATTCCCTTCTCGATCCAAACCACTAGAAAAGGAATCAAACGGAATTGATTCCGTTTCTTGAACTGGACCAAACACGAGAGCATATGGGTAATCATTCTAAACCTTTCATTTCTTTTCCCTTTCTTGATTCCTTTCCGTTTCCCTCCGCGAACCAAACGGCCCCTAATTAGTTCTCTTTCTTCCCACCTTAATTTAAGACGATCGAATAAAGTGACACGTAGGAAACGTGAGATATATAAATATTTTTTTTTTTTTGTGAGCGTTTGAATAAATGAAGGAATAAGTAATTTTTGATTGATTTTTATTAAACTTCATTAAAATGCATTGTCATGTAACCAATAAAATACTCTTATGTCCACCCCTTTATTCCATTTTCTTTTCGGCATCACTACAAGAAAATCCTAAATTACCAATGGAATTACCGATTGCACGTATGCGGGTCGTGTAATTCAATCGTTATTATGTCGCTATTATTTGGATCCAACTATCGTTGGAATGTCGACGGAATTTCCGTCATTAATTGTAACGACTGACTTATCCGTCATTATTGCTTGTGAATTTTCCGAGCTACAGCGAGGACTAACATGATGAGTAGTTACAGGTTTATTCGCTTGTTGTAAATATTTTGCCTTAAATAAATTGATAATAGTTGTAATTTATTGTGGTTTATTTATATTTCAGAGATGGCCACTCCTCGAGGCCGTGGCGTTGCCAGCACTGCAGGTGGTCGTGGCAGCTCACCCTCTTCTAGTTTAGATTTTTATCGACTAGACTTGGATGGTAGTCCATCTGATCAGGGTGCATCTAGTACCCCTGACTTGAGGACACCACGTTAGATTGGTTCGGACGAGTATGTTTCCAATTATTGTTTGATATCATATTGTAAGTTTTTAAATAGAGCTAACCAATACTTTGATAATACTATTTATGGAGATTACTTGAGCCTGATGCATTTGCAAGCAGGATTGCTAAAGCCTTCAAGACTATTGATAATCCAACATGATTTAACTGGAAGTTGACTCCGGATCCAATTAAGCGTCAGTATATTGAGGAATATCGGGTATACACTTACTATTTTGTCCCTAAACTTGCCAATTTTTCAATAATTAGTTCAAATATAAACTCATCTCATTCGCAGAAACACTTCTCCTGACCAGCAGAATGGGAGGCTGTTGTACATGAACATTGGGAGGCAAGGGCGAGGAAACGATTTCTGATTGGGGAAATTTGTTGAAGAAAAGATTCCTCAAGGGCAAAGAGAAGCCACAGTACATGACTGGGGAGAAGTGAGCCGCCCTCCGTGTTTACTGAAATCTACTGGAGGTGCAAGAAAAAGCGGAGATAGCGAGGGCGTGTAGAATATCCGAGCCCGAGCAGGGATGCGAGTTAAGTAAGCAGAGGGCGGGGTTCCAGATCCAACCGTCGAATAGCACAAAAACTGGTGATGAGCAATGCTATTTATACTTTGATTTTCGATATATATATATACATATATGTGAACAACATGTTATCGTGTGAACGTGTGAACACTGCACTTTAAGGACAAATGTACTGCACTTTAAAAGTAAAGATACTGCATTTTAAAGTGCAATACTTTTATCTTTAAGTGCAGTACATAAAGTGCAGTATATTTACCTTGAAAGTGCAACACGTTCACACGGGAACCACTCTCTCTCTATATATATATATATATAGGGGTGGATTTTGTGAGAACCCTCTCTATTTGTGAGAACTAGGAACTAATCATAACCTTAGATTTCATTAATTTAATGGTCCAGATTTAAATTTTGTTTTCAGATATTTTTAAATATAACTTTAATTTGTTTATTTAATGAAGGGTAAAATTATAATTTTATAATTATGAATTTATGGTAATTTACACCATTCGACAATTACTATGCGATTATTGGCTCATGTGTAATTTTGTCATTAACATTAATTAAATTCATTCATTATTTCATGGATGCATGAACCGTTTTCCACATTTAAAACCCTTTCCCTTATTTTTCTCTCTCCCTCATTTTTCCTCAACTATTCACGTTTCTTTCTCTCTCTTTTATATAATGGGTGAATAGATCAATTTAAAGGTCATAGAAATATTAATAATTTATTATACAAGCTTCTATAGTCATATTATTTTTTGTTATATAATTAATATTTTATGCATAAATATTAATTGGCTTATGCATATATTATCAGTATGTTATTACAAACTTCCAAATTAAAATTAGTAATATGCATATGGTAGTTGTCTATTATGCAAAAATATAAACTTAGTTATGCATATATTAGTAATTTGTCTTTACAAGTTTTATGCATATATTAGTTGTCTGTTATGCACAAATATGAACTTGTTATGCATATATTAATAATTTATTTTTACAAATTCAGCAATTTTATATTTGCTTAACATGATTGTAGCAATATGCATGAGACTATTATGCATAATGCAAGAGATATTTATGCATAATGAATGAAATTTTTATGCATAATTGAATACACTTTTAATGTGTGATTTTTTGCATAATGAAAGAGACTTTTACGCATAGTAAAATAGATTTTTTTGAATATTTTTATGGATAAAATACAATTTTAAATGGTAGATTTTTAATGAAATATGATTTTGGAATTAATAATATGGGAAGTTATTTAAATCAATTCGTTTGTTGCTATATTTATCCACATTAATTAATATGTTAATTAAAAATTAAATTAGATATTAAGAAACTTGCCTTATTTATAAATAATCACACGATCTTTTAAATTAGATATTAAGAAACTTGCCTTATCTATAAATCCATAAATATAAAAATTACAATCTTAACCTTCATTAAATAAACAAACTAAAGTTATATTTAAAAATATCTGAAAACAAAATTTAAATTTGGACTATTAAATTAATGAAATCTAAGGCCATGATTCTCACAAATATAGAGAGTTTCTCACAAGATCCACACCATATATATATATATATATATATATATATATATATATATATTCATATGACGCTTGTTCTTACTCGTGTGTCAATAGAATTATAGAATGTTAAAAAGGGAGTTACATTGGATAAGGCAGTCTACGAGACTTTCATGGCAATCCACACGCCTAATTGGGTCTTCTCTAATGAGATGGAAACAAGGATTGGGGTAACATTTAATTACTAAAAAAATTAGTGTTTAGTTGCTCTTCCTCTTATCAATTGTATAACATTAAAATTATCAATCAGACACAAGTAAGAGAGGAGGCTTCACAGGCTGGAGAAGGGGCTAACATAACACTACAAGAAATTCACCGTATACCGACGGTTCCGTCGGTAAACCGTAATAATCCGTCGGTAAAAATATTACCGACGGAAATAAGGCATCGGGCCAGGCTTTGTCGGTAAATTTTACCGACGGATTTCTGACGGAACTATTCCGTCGGCAGACTGTCCCCGGATATTCTGTCGGGGACGTATCACCGACGTTTTACCGACGGAATATATCCGTCGGTAACTTTAGAACTTTATTGACGGAATTCCGTCGGTAATCCGTCGGTAACTTGTTTTTTTTTTAAATATTTTTTTTTTATTTTTTCGTACCTAGTTCTCGACAACCTGCATTTTTTAACCAACCAACACAGCACATACATATAACTATTCAAATCAAGTCAAAAAGCAAACCGAAACGGAAATATAAATATATAAATCATAAAATCCAAATATTCAGTATATATACATAAAACATAAATAAGTCAATCATAAAGAGGTGGGAGGAGGGGACTGAGTGCTGTCGTCCGGAGGCTCTCGTCGGCTAGAGGAACCCATCATCTCCATAAGCTGGGTCATCTGCGCATTCATGAATGCGACCTGCTCCTCGAGGCTCCTCCTAGCTGCCGACTCCTCCTCCAGTCGGCGCATGATCTCGGCATTGCTCTGGGATGGCCCAAGTGAAGAAGTAGAAGAGCGGCTGGCGGCGTTGATGTAGCCGCTCCCTTCCTCGCTGAAACCGTACAACCGCTGCTTCTTGTCCCGAACCCCTTCCAATCGCAGATAAATCGCGTTTTTATCCGCATTGGGGCCTTCTTCAGCAGCAATCCGCTCCACCTCCGCCTATTACAATATAAAAATAGAAATTAGTCGAACTCAGAATTCTAAAATAATATTCTATATATTGTAATTGTGTGCTTACATGAAGTCTCGCTGCCTTCATGTTGGAGAAGTCTCCACCTTTGTAATGGAGACTCTGGAAAGTGTCAAAGGCGGTGGACTCTGTTGGTCCGGAGACAAATATCAGGTGTAGAGGGGGGGGGGATGAATACACCTGAGTACCGTTTCTTTTTCTCGGTGAAGGTCAGTTGAAGCTGTTGGTTGCAACTGATGAACAGTGCCAAATAAACCTTCGATCACGGGGCAGAGTGAGTCAGCTGCTGAGCTCTCCTACTGACGTTTGTCAGTACTTCGAAACTCAGTCGGAGACTTAAGCGTGCGGATAAGTGTGGGGCCCGAAGTTTGTCTCTTTTTGAAAACGTGTTTTCGCAGATTAAATTCTTTTGGCTGTGCGATTTTAGAAATACGTTTTATGCAAACTTATGATTTTCAAAGGTTTGTATGCAATAAAACAGTAAAGAACACAAGCAGTTTAACGTGGTTCGGATACGCAAGATCCTACGTCCACGGTCCTAAACAGAGCAGGATAACTTGTTGATTAGTCTGAGCAAGTCTCAGCAAGGAAACTGTGCACAGGACATATCCTTCTAAGTTATAGTCCTTAGCGACTTTACAATTCAAACCTAAGTTCGAAAGGGGCGAAAACAATTCTCCAACTAATGAAGGAGTTCTTACAATAAGAACAGTTCACTAAAAATGAACTCCTTCGAATCTAAGCTATAAATCTGACAATGAGCTTAGGTAGAGAAGAAAGGGATCTAAAGACTCTAGAGAGAAGAACCACAAAAATATTCTAGTAAATGCAGATTCTTCACTGGATATTCTGATTGAGTTGCTAGAGTGTTTGAGAGTTTGAGCAATTTCCCTTTTTAATTTCGTGCTTCGCTCTCTTGTGGAGCTTCGAAATCTTCTCTATTTATAGCTGTGAGCTATGGCATATGTCCGTTGGAGACGACGATGCCACGTGTCACAAGCTTCCAAAGAAAACGGCCATTAATTCGAACTTGTTGCGGCGAGGCGCTTAATTATTGTACATGAGAGCAGCTTTACTGTTTGGAGCAGGTAAGGCGTTGTCGGCTTCTCATTGGTCGAGGTTTGTGGTTGGTGAGAATGTCAGAGTTGACCGTTCAAACAACCTCGTATGATCTTCTGCTGAACTTTCGAAAAGACTTAAGTAGCTGGGTCGCTTTCTGTCGGATACAGTAGACTGCAAAGTCTCTGTCTTCTTCGACTGAGTCGGCTGACAAGGAATGTAACTTCTGAGTATGTCAGCTGGCGACTGCGAAGGTACTGGGCTTGCATGAGTTCTTATGCTGATGACTTATCAGCTGCTGGATTGGCTTCTACTGAGGTCTACTCAGCTGATGACTGAAGAACGCAAGCGATTACACTGATGACGTGGGGTTCTGAAAAGTATCTTCGACAGAAGATCAGTTCAACAATTACCCCGTACAGGACTTAGATAAGAATATAAAAACGATTACAACAAGTCTAACCTATACATCAGCTAATCCTAACGACACACTGAACTACTGATATTAGCTCGGTTTTGGGATCTTCAATTCCATAGTAATACTATGATTTCCCCCAATTTTCTTTTAACCACGAACAGCTGAGTATCATCTACTGACTCATATCCAACAATTTCCCCCTAATTGATGATGCCAAAACCTCTACTTCTAAACTCTAAACATCTTATAAGATATGCTAACCTACTGACAACAATTTCCCCCTTAATCCATCTGAGGAAAACAAACTGATATGATGACTTCAAAAAACATCAGCAGGTGAGAGATAGGCAAAATCAGAGAAACTGATTGTGAGTGTGTGTCAAATCACTTAGTGATCAGTTGTGAAAACACAAAGCAAAATGCTGTAAGACAATGAGTAATTGTCTATTAAGCAATAGGAACGATAGCATATATGATCAAGAAATTACAGGTTCCTATCACTATTACACAAGAGAGAAGAGGAAACACTACTCACGCCTGAAGCCTTGAGTGCGCTTCTTGAAATCAGCAGATCTATCGACAGGGGGTTGCAGACCATAGTATAGGTAGATTCTCTTCCTCAGTGTCTGGACATCCTCATCGTCTTCAGCTAAGTCGACACTCAGGTCGAAGCGATAAGCTGCAGCTCTGACTTCATCCTCTATTTCCTTTGTACACAGAACTTCGCGCGCAGTTCTAGGAGGTGGGATGCGCCTGAAAGCCGGAGCTCTGAAAGGAATGTTCTCTCTCTTCATAATCTCCAGAAGTTGTTCCCTCAGCTCAGAGTTATAATTGAACAAAAACTCGTCAAAGGCTTGTTCGATAGTCTGCTCACTTGGATAGAATTTCCATACGTAGTAGCCTTTGATAAATTCCTCTTTGAGCTCTTCCCATTGATCATTAACTAGAGCAGGAACCCATTTATCAACATGAAGCACAGGGTCCTTTTTTACATGAGGCGCTCTTTTCCTTGATCCTCGTGGGATTTGTCTTCTGGGATCAGCTGCTGGCTTTTGAGATAGGCTCATCATCTTAGCCATATCAGCCATTCTCTTCTTTTCTCGAAGAGCCGCTGCCCTACAGTCTCCTTTCCTGAGATTCAGGCCTTGCAGCGTGGCTTCCCACGTGGCTCTATCTTCAGCTTCTTGTTCAGGTGTAAGATGAGTCTGATAGTGACTCTGAGCAGTAGCTTGACCTGTAGTAGAAAGAATTTTTGCGAACTCCTTCTGAGCCTTTTTCTTTTCTTCGTCCACAGACTCTTGCTTCTTCTTACCTCTGCCCTTAACAACTTTGCCCTTAGGCTTTTTAGCAATTTGAGCTTCTTCCAGCTGTCGCTCATGGTCCAGCTTGTCTTGTAGTTGTTGGGCTACGCGGAGGTCAAAGGCCTCTTGTTCCGCTCTAGATTTGAATTTTCAGACCGGGGAGGAAGGAGGAGTAGTAGCAGTAGCAGTCTCCTTCCCCGGCCTCTGCGGAGGAGCCTGTTCTTCTTCAGACTCTTGCTCAATGAAGTGAGCAACATCTTCTATGTGGGCAGCAGAAGATGAGATGGGGGTAGGTTCTAGAGGAAATTCAAGTAGCAGAACCCCTGAAGTATCTTGAGCATTAGCAGTTGAGGGTTGTTCTGCCTGAATACCTTCCCCCTGAGTCTGAGCATTATAGGGTCCTTCCTCCTGACCACCCTCTACTATTTGGACATCAGCCATATCCGTATCAGGTTCATCCTTCATAATACCTTCCCCCTTTTTGGCATCATCTGCCTTAGAGAGTTGGGTGCGGATGGCTTGAATGTCTCTTTCCACAGTGTGGACTGAATCCTTAATCTGAGTTGCTGTGGATTCGAAGTCCTTAACGAGATCGCAATATAATTCCCAGTCTTTTGATCAGCTCTTGATGTTTTAAGCTGTGCAGCTGATTCCAGACGGAGTTTCAGCAGAGCCTGATCCTGCGATTCTGTCATTTCTTTCTGAATAAGTTTCAGAGCCTCTGCCTGTTGGGTAATAGATTTCTGAAGGCTAGAGGTGGCAATCTTATTCCTTTCATCGATTTCGAGCTTAACAGTTGCAAGAGCTTGGAGTCACCTGCTCGGAAAATATCTTCTGTGATTCTGGAGCAACTGCTGACTCTGAGCTTCTAGATCGATTTTCTGAGCTGCTAAGGCTGCCTCAATAATCTCCTGAAGGTTGGGTTGAGGAGTAGGTACTGGAGTCTTTGAGATGCCAGCAGCTATTCTGTCTAAGCTCTATGTCTGAGCCTTAGTATACTTTGTCCACTTCAGATGGACGTCCTTAGCCAAAAGTCGGTTTTTCTCTCCTTGGCGTCGAATGACTTTATTTACGGACTTCGAGGACACGGAACCGATAGGTTGTATCTGGTACGAGCTGGTTCCGAGCCTTTGCTCAGAAAACGTGAGGAGCTGCTCCCTACTGTACTTCGGAGCACCTTGAGCATCACCTGATGTATCAGGAAGTGGTGATTTGCTCTTCTCACGGGGAGTTGAACCCTCAGCAGAGCCTCCCAACTCTGTATCCTTGGGTGTCTGATCCTTCCTCTGATTGTTATCATCATCTTTATCATCGTCTTTCTTATCAGCAGGAGGAGATGGGGGCGGAGGAGTGTTACCAGGGACTGACTCTCGCAAGCTTAGAAGGTAAAGCATTGCGGCTCTGAGATCTTCAAGAGTAGCTAAGTCAGCTGGTTCTCCGTACCCTATTACTTCTTGTAGCTTCTGCTCCTCATCGAGCAAGTAGATGACTGAGTGGGTTTTGATTATGTCTTCTAGAATATCCCAACTCAGAAACCTTAGAAGCATTTGAACCCTAGCCCTGATGGCTATGTCGACTAAGTCTGAGTGCCCAGCGATCTCAGGAATATGATCGTGTACTTCAGATGTGGCACGGAGACGAGTGGTGTGAATAGATGTCCACTCAGTCGCAGTCTCCTCAGTCGGTTCCCTGACGTCCGACTGTGTCTCCTCAGAGCTAATTACCTGGACTTTATCTTTGAGGGTCGCACCCTCAATGCCAGTATCAGAATCTAAAAACTGCTCTTCTTGAATAGGAGGAGGAGTGGGTTCAATAACAGAGAGGGGGCCGAGCAACGAGACCTCACCGGGTCCGGGTCTTAGTCAGTCGCCTCTTCTTAGGCACTTCGGTATGTGGGGGCAGAGCTGATGCTGCTCTCTTCGGCTCAGGTGGCCCCTTACCGATAGACTTCTCAGTCGCTGCTTTACTCTTGAACTTTATCAGCTTTACATCGAAGAACTTAGAATCAGCAAACGACGAGTGCCTCTTAACAGAGTTTTCTATGAGGACTGACATCTTAGTCCCATAGAGTAACTTCCCTACACTGGCTAACTTCCTCTCTCCAGTGGGTAGGGTAGTGAACTTCTGGGCTTGGGCCTTCATCTCCGAGACATAATAGTCGGCCCAGTTCACTTCAACTCCATCATCTATCGCCATCATCAGCTGAATCCTTGGCTTGGATAATTGATCATATGATCCAGTTGAGCTCGTCAGGATATGAGAGACTATGTAGGCTAGTCCTCCAGTATTGGGGAAGCGTAAGATTCTTTTGCATGGTCGACTTGAATGATATGTCGAGCGTCCGCGAAACTTACGAACATATGCGTTTATCTCCTTCTCCTTGTAACCGATAGGAGAAATACCGTAGTCTGGAAGATCAAACGACAGCACCAGAATGTCCCTGACGTTGAAGACTCTCTGAGTAGTATCCCAACAGTTCTGATCTACTTCCTTCAAATAGACGAAGGAAGATTCCTCGCCTCCAGATGCGAGAGACCTCCAGTTATAATAAACTTCTACCACTTGCCTTGGTAGATAAGATCTCGGGTGCTTCGTCACCAGCTCCTGAAGACCAGAGCGCTCCAGAGCATCGAACACGGGTTCCAAGAAGGAGATATCAACTTGTCGGAAGGCTATAGTTGGTTCAAACTGAATCCTGGATGCCTTATCTCCTCTATATTCTCAGGAACTTGAGATGTCGCCATTGAAATCTGCAAAATAACTTGTTAGCACTTGAAAATAGAGTAAGTTAGTAAGTATTCAGCAGGTTTCAATACATTACCGAGTACTAAAGAGCTTTGAGAGAAGCAAAAGCGAGACAGTTAGGATGATTTTTGAGAAAGAAACTGAACGCTTGAAAATAGCTCTTAAGTTGAAAAATGGCGAAAAGTGAGGAGGAAGATAGAAGATGAAAGATTTATATATCTGATTGATTATAAGTTTAGATCCAACGATCCTAATTTAATCTTTCAAATCTATAGACGGCTGAGGTTAAAAGTTATAAAAGGAATGATTACAAAAGTCGCCTCAAACATAGTCTTGCGTAATAAAGGTAAGTGAGAAGACATGCATTAAATGCGCGACAGACAGCATTAATTACTCAGTTTATGCGAATGAAAAGGTTTCCTACTGACCTTTCCTTAAATTTATTAATGGCGGGAAATAAATGCACATTAACTACTGACTGCGTGCGATTGATATAGTAAATGTAGACATGCTTCTGAAAAGAAATTAAGTATATGATACTACGCAAACCTCTTCAGCTGAACTTTCGATCAGCTGGTTACCGTTATATCGCAGGAGGATGATTGATGTACTGATAAGCATGTTCCCCCTTGCTGTGTACAGTATGATTCTTCCCACTGAATCACTATACGGAGTCTACTGACTTGTCGTACTGGTTCCATCTACTGATACCAAATATTTCCAATTCTCCACGGACTGCTATCAGTAGTTGTCTTCTACTGATGCATTTCAGTAGGATCCAGTAGACCTAGCTCAACTGATAATTCTCTGAATCTGTTCTCAGCTAGTGGTTTGGTCAGTATGTCTGCCCTTTGTTTGTCAGTATGGATCTTCTCCATTCTGATATCCTTCTTCTCGACATGGTCTCTGATGAAGTGGTGTCGGATATCCACGTGCTTGCATCTCGTATGTAGAACTGGGTTCTGAGTTATGGCAATAGCACTGGTGGAGTCACAGTAGATGGGCACTTCATTCTGAATGATACCATAATCTCTCAGTTGTTGTCGAAGCCAAAGGATCTAGGCACAGCAACTTCCAGCAGCCATGTACTCGGCTTCGGTAGTGGATGTTGCTGCCGAGTCTTTGTTTCTTTGAGAACCAAGATATCGGCTTGCTTTGCCTAGGAACCGACACGTTCCGGAAGTTGACTTACGATCTATCCCGCATCCTCGCATAATCGGCATCGAAATAACTCCGTCGGTATTAGATTATCATCAGCATGATACCATAACCCAGCATCAGGTGTTCCTCTCAGATAGCGCAGAATCTTTTTAGCTGAGTCGAGATGACTTGGCTTGGGAACCGCTTGAAATCTTGCGCATACACCTACAAAGATAAGTTATGTCGGGTCGGCTAGCAGTTAAATATAATAAAGAACCAATAATAGCTCTATAATCGGTAGAGTTAACGAAGCTCCCTCTTTGTCTAGATCGATTTTAAAATTCGTATTCATGGGGATTTTGACTGGCTTGCTGGAGTCGCAGCCGAATCTTTTGAGAAGGTCTCGAGTGTATTTGGCTTGATTGATGAAGATTCCTTCAGGTGATTGCTTCACTTGAAATCCAAGGAAATAATTCATCTCTCCCACCATGGACATCTCGAATTTCTCTTTCATCATCTTCTCGAGCTGCTGACATATGATCTCGTTTCTGCAGCCGAAAATGATGTTGTCCACGTAGATTTGCACCAGTAGGATGTCATCTCCTGACTTTATGTTGAATAGGATGCGATCTACTGTCCCCTTCTGAAAACCTTTCTGAAGTAGAAAGTCTGATAGGGTATCATACCAAGCCCTGGGTGCTTATTTTAACCCATACAGAGCTTTCCTAAATCTGTACACCTGATGTCCCTGCTGAAAGCCGGTTGTTCCACGTAGACTTCTTCCTTCAGTACGCCGTTCAGAAAAGCTGACTTTACATCCATCTGATAGACTTTGAATCATTGATGTGTTGCATAAGCTAGGAATAGACGAATGGCTTCCAATCTAGCGACTGGAGCGAATGTTTCATCAAAATCAATTCCTTCCGCCTGACTATATCCCTTTGCAACTAGTCGTGCTTTATTTCTGACAATGACGTTGTTTTCATCTCGCTTGTTTTTGAAGACGCACTTGGTACCAATGACATGCTGATGTCTAGGTCTGTCTACAAGCTCCCAAACTTCGTTTCGAACGAACTGGTTCAGCTCTTCTTGCATGGCGATGATCCGGTCCAAGCATCATTAAGTGCGTCCTCTATCGATCGAGGTTCTTACGTAGACAAGAAACAAGAATATAGTGAGCTTTCGCCTTGATTAAATCTAGATCTTGTTCTTATCGTTGCTTGATGGATCTCCAATGATAAGATCTCGAAGAATGAGCATCTAGCCATGATCGTCCGAGTCCGGCTTCTTCTTCGATACAACTTCGCGGAATCGGTAGGGAGTGTTAGGCATTTCGTAGTAATCGTTCCGAGATTGCAATATTTCGAAGAAGAAGGTTAGGATCCACTGAGTTTCCAGGTTCAGGGGCATTTAGCTCAGGAACATTAATCGTTCCCCCTGAGTTCATATTCTCAGTAGAGGTCTCAGTTACCACTGGGGCTTCCTCATCGACCGATGTTACCTGTTGTTGATTCTGTTCGGGAGAATCAACTAGGTCAGCTACGTCGACTGTTGGTTGAGTCTGAGTTTGTTCATTGTCTGACTCATCATCCCAACAATGCTGGATCTTTTCAGCTTTATCAGTAAGTTCGAGATCCTGTAGCTTGCTGCTGACATCATCAGTATTTAACTGTGTATCTTCCATGTTCTCAGTAACAAATTCATCAAAAACAACATGAGGGCTTTCCTCCACACAAAGAGTCCGATAGTTAAAGACTCTGAAGGCTTTACTGACTCGAGAGTATCCTAAGAAAACTCCTTGATCAGATTTGCTATCAAAGACCTTCAGCTGATCTTTCCCATTATTGTGGATAAAGCAAGGACAGCCAAAAATATGAAAATGAGAAATAGAAGGAATTCTCCCTTTCCATAGTTCATATGGTGTCTTCATGTGTTGCTGAGTGTGTAGTGAGCGATTCTGAGTGTAACAGGCGGTGTCAGTTGCATCAGCCCAGAACTTCGAGGGTAGTCCAGAATCTGCGAGGAGCGTTCTTGCTGCTTCTTTGAGTGTTCTGTTCTTTCGTTCAACAAGTCCGTTCTGCTGAGGGGTGCAAGCAGCTGATGTCTCGTGTTTAATTCCCTCTTTATCACAGTATGTCTTAACTACTGAGTTTAGAAACTCTGTTCCTCTGTCCGAGAAAATTCTTTGAATCTTGATGTCCTTTTCCACACTGAGCTTCTTCAGCAGATTGGGCAACTCAGTTTGAACATCAGATTTATTGGCGATGAAGATGACCCAAGTATATCTCGAGTAGTCATCAATAACGATGAGGGCATACTTCTTGCCTCTTATAGCCACTGGAGAGACTGGCCCGAATAGGTCCATGTGCAGCAGCTGAAGGATTCCATCAGTGGAAGGTGACAGAATAGGTGGATTGCTACTCTTTGTTTGTTTTCCCTTCAGACATGCTTCACAATTTCTGTCTTTAACGAACGATTCATTGGGCAGTCCTCTGACTTTGGAGTTCTTAGCTAGCTTGTTCATGGTCTTGAAGTTTAGGTGGCTGAGTCTCTTGTGCCATAGCCATCCTGACTTGCAGCGACGTAAGGTGTGCCTCCATTCTTACATGCCATACCGTGAAGTTCTCTATTGAGAACATCGGCACCATCCTGATCCCTGACATGTCAGACATTATGTGTACGAGTATAGGGATGAATGAAGAGATGCTTGTGCAGAGAAAATGTTTTCAAGGATCAGTTCGAGAAGACCAGTATGTCAGAACAGGTGGTCAGTTGAACACCGTGCGCTCTGATACCAATTGTTGGTCCGGAGACAAATATCAGGTGTAGAGGGGGGGGTGAATACACCTGAGTACCGTTTCTTTTTCTCGGTGAAGGTCAGCTGAAGCTGTTGGTTGCAATTGATGAACAGTGCTAAATAAACCTTCGATCACGGGGCAAAGTGAGTCGATTCTTTGAGCTCTCCCTGCGACGTTTGTCGAGATTCCCGAAACTCAGTCGGAGACTTAAGCGTGCGGATAAGTGTGGGGCCCGGAGTTTGTCTCTTTTTGAAAATATGTTTTCGCAGATTAAATTATTTTGGCTGTGCGATTTTAGAAATACGTTTTATGCAAACTTATGATTTTCAAAGGTTTGTATGCAATAAAACAGTAAAGAACACAAGCAGTTTAACGTGGTTCGGATACGCAAGATCCTACGTCCACGGTCCTGAACAGAGCAGGATAACTTGTTGATTAGTCTAAGCAAGTCTCAGCAAGGAAACTGTGCACAGGACATATCCTTCTAAGTTATAGTCCTTAGCGACTTTACAATTCAAACCTAAGTTCGAACGGGGCGAAAACAGTTCTCCAACTAATGAAGGAGTTCTTACAATAAGAACAGTTCACTAAAAATGAACTCCTTCGAATCTAAGCTATAAATCTGACAATGAGCTTAGGTAGAGAAGAAAGGGATCTAAAGACTCTAGAGAGAAGAACCACAAAAATATTCTAGTAAATGCAGATTCTTCGTTGGATATTCTGATTGAGTTGTTAGAGTGTTTGAGAGTTTGAGCAATTTCCCTTTTTAATTTCGTGCTTCGCTCTCTTGTGGAGCTTCGAAATCTTCTCTATTTATAGTTGTGAGCTATGGCATATGTCCGTTGGAGACGACGATGCCACGTGTCACAAGCTTCCAAAGAAAACGGCCATTAATTCGAACTTGTTGCAGCAGGGCAGTTAAGTACTGTACATGAGAGCGACTTTACTTGTTTGGAGCGAGTAAGGCGTTGTCGGCTTCTCATTGGTCGAGGTTTGTGGTTGGTGAGAATGTCGAGTTGACCGTTCAAACAACCTCGTATGATCTTCTCGCCGAACTTTCGAAAAGACTTAAGTAGCCGGGTCGCTTTACGTCGGATCTGATATGAGACTGCAAAGTCTCTGTCTTCTTCTACCGAGTCGGTCGACAAGGAATGTAACTTCCGAGTATGTCACGGGCGACGCGAAGGTACCTTGGGCTTGCATGAGTTCTTATGCCGATGACTTATCACCGGCCTTTGGATTGGCTTCTACTGAGGTCTACTCAGGTGATGACTGAAGAATGCAAGCGATTACACTGATGACGTGGGGTTCTGAAAAGTATCTTCGACAGAAGATCAGTTCAACAATTACCCCGTACAGGACTTAGACAAGAATATAAAAACGATTACAACAAGTCTAACCTATACATCAGCTAATCCTAACGACACACTGAACTACTGATATCAGCTCGGTTTTGGGATCTTCAATTCCATAGTACTACTATGATTTCCCCCAATTTTCTTTTAACCACGAACAGCTGAGTATCATCTACTGACTCATATCCAACAGACTCTAAGGAGCATCCCCTCTGAGAAGCCTATTCATCACATGCATAAACAAAATCATGTCAAAAACAAAGACATAAGAAGCTAAAAAACATATAAAATGAGACTTACCGTAGACTGGGAGTACTGTAGGGCTGACCGGGACCCTCCTTTGTGCTTGCTCATCCCGGCGCCCGTCTCTAGCTCTGACCTGCGGCACTGGGAAGCAGTCTCTGACTTCTGGAGTACCTCTGGCCGCATCCAGTACTCGTTGAGGGCCGCCCACCTCTCTGTGTTGATGTAGTCCGGTTTTTTAGGGCGGCACTTCTTCATTTCGAAGTGTCAATCACTGAACCTCTTGGACGCCCTCTTCTGCCACATGTGGTGGGCTTGCCCGGTCCCTCGGCGGAGCCGGCGGAAGTGCTTCTGCAATTTACATGTTTATACATGTTAGATATATACAAGTAAATGCTAAATTATAAGATTGTAAACTTGAAAGAAAAACTAACCTTAAATTCCTCAAAATATTGCTCCTTAATTTCAGGAGGAGTCAGCTTCCAAGTGAACCCAGTCGGGTTATTGATCTTTTTAAAACACTCAACGATTGTCGATGCCAATCCAGATGGCTCAAGCAATCGCCTATTATTGAAAAATGGTTAATCCAAGTTATACTTGATATATTTAAAATTGCTAAAAGCAATTATTACATACCCCTCAAGTGAAATCTCGAAACAACAGCGGCTATCCACCGAGTAAGAGTCGGTAGAACCCTGATGGGGTCCACCCGACTCAGGGGTCGCCCCCATAGCCAGATGACGATGAGGGTGCTCCACGCCCAGCAGGAGCTGATATAGTCCTGCCACGACCTCTGGGAGGCGCCATGTACCTGAAAACAAAGAATAATCATTAATTGCTTTTGGCCAAAAAAATAAGACAAAATTCTTTTAAAACCTATAAGTTGTACTAGTCATCACTAAAGTCCTCATCTTCTGATGTCAGAACATGTTCTTCTTCATCATCATCTCCTTCGTCAAAATCTTCCTCATCGAGTTCTATTATTTGACGTGGATGAGATAATGTTATATCAGCTTCTACTGTCGCGTGGTTACGTACTGGTGGGTTTAGTATGTCATCCTCTTGAAATGCTTCATCTAATGAAGATTTAGTTGGCAAATCTATCTTAAATCTCGGTTTAACTTTACATACTTCCAACCATGCCTTCCTAGATTTGTTCACACTAGGATATGAGCAGTAATACACTTGATGCGCTTGTGATGCCATGACAAATGGTTCGTAGTTCTGCAGCGGTTTCGTTTGATCGATAGAAACCAACTTGTATTGTGGATGTACATAAGTCCCTCTAGGGGTCGGGTCAAACCATAAGCACTTGAACAACATGGTTCGTATTATTGGTAAACCCGGGTACTCAACTTCACATATCTCCACCAACTGTCCATAATAATCAAGTGGTCTGCCCTTGTATACACACTCCGCTATTCATAGTGGACTTTCCTACCCCATGTGATAAAGTATGAAACTTATATCCGTTCACAACATAACCAGGGTACGTATAAACCGCTACTAATGGACCTTTTGCTAAATCCCGTATATACGGATTCATCTCATTGCAATAAGGGGAAGAAACCTAAGATCATAAGAAGCTAATTAGGAAAAGAAAACATTTTCGAAATTATTTAGATTGGATAAGCTCATCGTATATATGATTTGAATCAAGCTCCGAATTCCTGCTCAACCGATGTTTGGTAATCTTCATCTGATATATTTGGACATGCACGCCGAATTTCTTCCTCAAATAGGCTTCATTAAAGTTGGTTGAAGTCGTTACATATATTACACAAGTTAGAAAATAAGATAAGCGAGTTATAGAGAACACTTACTTGTGAAATTCTGTAACCTCGTCGCAGTTCAACAAGATGTATAAGTGGGCGGCATTATACTCCTTCTGATCAAGATATCTCATTGACTTCGCGCCAATTGGACGACCTTTTGGACGAAATATAGAGGGCACCAACACCGTGAGAAACATGAATTGATCTTTCATGCACATGCCAGGCGGCAGATTGTAAGGAGTAAGAATAACTGACCACAAAGAGTATTGTTTCCCAAATTGAGTAAATGTTTGAAAACCGTCTGTAGAAAGACCTAATCTAACATTTTGAATCTCCGAGGCAAAATCAGAAAACGTCGAGTCTAAGTGCTTCCATGCTGGAGAGTCTGTAGGATGACGCATCACTCCATCGTCCACTGATGAAGCATGCCAACGCATGTGAGGAGCAGTTGCATTAGATGCATACATCCGCTGGAGTCTAGGGGATAAAGGAAAGTAGTACTCCCTCCGTCCCATTAGTAGTGTCCCATTCCTTTTCGGCACGGTTATTAAGAAAATGGTGTTTTGTTGTGTGTATTGTTTGACTTTTGAGTGGTTGATTCTTGTTCACATATTTCTTACCTTTTTTAAAAATGGGGCACTTCTAATGGGACAACCAAAAAAGGGAAGTGGGACACTACTAATGGGACGGAGGGAGTACATTTTCATAGCGGCCACTAATTTTTTCTTCCCTTTCCTACTAGATTTCGGACTGTAATCTAAATATCGCGAAGTGCCTCAATATCCGCATCATTATAATTTGGCCCAGCATGAACCATTACCATCCTCTGATAGGAGGTCGACGTGTCATTTTGCACATTTCTCGTAGCTTGCTCATCTAGGGTTACGTGTTTTTCCCCATGAGATGACCAAACTTTATAATTTTTAACGAATCCCTTCATATAAACGTGCTCTCTTACAACTTGTGTAGTTAAAAACAGTTTATTCTTACAATTTTTACATGGACATCTAATTTTTTCCCCGTCTGTATAACCTGTCTGACTACTCGCCCAATCAATGAAATCATCAATGACATTCACAAATTGAGGATTCAATGAACCGTCTACTGCCCACCGTATATACATCCACGAACGACTCATTATTTTAAATCCTAATTAATATTGTTCACTAAAAGTTCTACGCTCACTCCAATCCTGTGTAAACACACGAGCATTAAATATGTTTTTCATTTTTGGAAAATATTAATCTAACAAAATGCAAAAATAAAATAAATTTTGAAGTAAGAGAGAGCTGGTAAGAGGGAGAAAATATATAACTTTCAAGGTTAGGTTTGAAAATAACGATAAATAATTGAAATATACCATACTAAATAGTAAAATGTGAATACATAACTTATAGATATAGGTTATGAAATAAACAAAAATATAGGAATAAAAAATATAGTAAAATGAACAGAGCTGGGGACATGAATGGATTAACATGATCAAGATGTTATCTACCATCATAAGCTGACAACTTTGGATGGAAGATAAGTAGAATTACAATGTTGTTCGGAAAAAGGCCTAACTGCACCGGAAGCTCTATCTTAAACGATTCCAATAACGAATAGTGGCATCCATCATACTTCCTCTCGTATTTTGTTCACAAAAACTCTCTGCCACCTAAACATTTTAAATTTTGAATCCAACCACTAAACTATTATGTTATCTCATTCCGTCATTCAGTTTCATTTCAAATTTCTTGAACTAAGAAAACGTGCAAATGCAACCGCTGGGATAAAATTGCAGACAAGTAGAAAAAACATCATTATCAAACTATTAGCTCCTATTCTTAAGAATAAACAATAACTTACCACAAAAGATTTCCAATTAAAGGGGAACACAAAAAGGGGAAACAAAATAGATCTACATACCTTCTTGAGCAAGAAGAGGGGGAAGAAGAGGGGCAGCCGGCGGCGACGAGACGGCGACGGCGACGGCGACGGCGTGGGGGCGGCGAAGGCGACGGCGACGTGCGGCGGGAGAGGCGGCGGGGGAGGCGGCGGGCGAGGCAGCGTTGCTGAACCAGCGAAATGTGTTGGTTCAGCTAGGTTCTGCCCGTATATGATTTAGGGTTTACCGACGGATAATTCCGTCGGTAAATTTTAACTTACTACCGACGGATTTTTTCGTCGGTAATAATATTATTTTTTAAATAAAAATACATCTCTGCCAACGGAAAAATCCGTCGGCAAAAATAAAAATAAAAAAAAATTAAAAAAAAATCAAGACTTACCGACGGATTTTTCCGTCGTTAAGTCACCGACGGATATTTTCCGTCGGCAGTCCGTCGGTAAGCCGACCCGTGTTTTATTTCCATCGATAATTCCGTCGGTAAAAACGGTATTTCTTGTAGTGTAAATGACATATTTCTAAGTCAAGTTGGAGTTCGAGATTAAAAAAAAAAAAAAAAAAAAAAAAAAAAAAAAAAAAAAAGACTTATGGCCTTGGTGAGCAAGTCATGCACAAAATTTAATGTCTGATGGAGCTGGTGGGAGCGGATTGTCTTCTTATGTCACTGACTTGGAACACAAGCTTAAGGCGGAGCAAGATGCTAGACTCCAGATGCAAGCTCAGTTGGACAATGTCCAACGTGAACAAGTGGAGACATGCCAAATGCTTGCAAAGATCTCGACTCAAGTGTCAGGCAACACCCGAGGAGATGATAGTTCTCAATCTCACTCACCTCCTGCCTCTACTACATGATTGTTATATAATATTGATGTAACTTCTTTTGAAACGAACATGTATTTGGATGTTAAATGTTACTCCCTTCGTCCCAATTATAATGTTAGGTTTTTCATTTCGGGTTATCTCAAATATAATGTTTAGTTTCTCTTTTTAGCAAATTATTACACAATTTTTTTTGTAGGACTTACACTTTATACATCTCTACTAACAACTAATAACTCTCCTTAAAAATCGTGCAAAAAACAAAGTGGACATTATAATTGGGACGGAGGGAGGATGTTATTCGAATTTTAGAATATTTTTCATTTTGCATTGGTTATTATCTATATTGTATGCTTTGGTTGGTTGAACATAAAACAAGCAGTTTTTAGCTTCTGTGTTAGAATTGCCAATGGAATGCTGATGGAAATCAGTCGGCAAAATGAATCCAAAATGTCGTCTGTTACTTCATTATGCCGACGGAACTTTTGTTGGCAGATATAATGAAGGCAATTTCGTCGGCAAATCGATCGTTATATGTTATACGACGAAAATAGTAGGTGAGTAACGTCGGCGGAATATCCGTCGGCATGGCATCATTAAATACGTCCGTCGGCAAACTTTTACCGACTATACCAATGCCGACGTTTTTTAAACTTCGATAATCCCTCGTTAAATTGTTTACCAATGGAAATCCAACATTTAATGACTGATTTTTCCGTCGGTAAACCACTGTTTTTTTGTAGTGCATGAAGATTAAAAAAGTAATCAGTTGTGTGTAAAGTAGTGCTCCCTTAGTCCTACAATTTTTATTTTATTTTTCTTTTTAGACCGTCTCACAATTTTTAATTCATTCTCTAAAATATAAATTATTACAAACATTTGGCTCCACATTTCCACATACAACTAATAACTATACTAAAATATCACACGCAAAAGGAATGAAATGAGAATTATTGGATGTAGGGAGTATAAAGTAATGGATCCATTAGAATTTGTAGGAGTATTATTTTTAAGTTAAGAAAGGAAATGAACTAATAAAATGAGACAGCACGAAAAGAAAAACAGAAGTGATGAAGTCGGATGGAGAAGTAACATTCAATTATTCGGTGACCAGTTCACTAATTTAAAATTGAGTTTAAATATTTTTCCACAGAAAAATTAATTAATAGCCAAAAACTGAGGGCATTCTCATAAGATTTTCAATGTTTTATCAAATGGTAATTATTTATTTGTTTTTTATATCCTGAAAATTTGTTGACCTGCAAAGCAGGTATCCGGTCAACTCAAAGGACAAAGAAGCGATGATCCGGCAGAGACACGGGGACCCAACTACCTGATCTAAAAGACTTCCCAGTTGATTCCCAATCGAATTCAATACGACGTCGTTTGGGTATCCAAGCTACTGAAACGACGACACTTGACCGAATTGAATTCCCAATTCAAAAAGCTAGTTGAGAAAGGATTTTTATTCTATCGCCTGCAAGCTCGGCGGATTAGACACGCACGCGCAGACTCAGCTCTCATCTTTCCGGCGAGTAAGAGATTCCTCTCTCTTCTGGTATGCTAAAATTATGTGAATTGTATTACTTTGATTTGCTTGTTTTATTTCTCGATCTGCTTGGATGATCATCTTTAATCCTCTGAGTTTTGAGCTAACATTCGAAATCAACTTCGGTCTCTATGATCTTAGGCATTTTCGCAGCACGCCGTCCTGATTTCTGGTCTTTGTTTTACAGCTCGTGATTTCGAAGTAATTCTTTGCAGGTTCTGTTGGCTGTGCGTGGCAAACGCTCTTGAAGATCGCAGCTTAATTCGTTTCAACAAATTATTGCGCCGGTGATCTGGCTGGTAAGTGTATTTTTCATTTTTTTTTCTTAATTTCAATTTTGGATGCTATTTTACTGGCTTATTATCATTTTGGAGTGGTTAGAACTGAATGCTTCACTAGGAGCTACAAAATTAACAAAAAAAAAAACTCGTTTTTCTGCAAAAGAAGCCGCATTAGTTATTAAGTGGTGTTTCTGTTTTAACTTGGATGTGTTCTTTTAGAGAAGAAGTGCTCCAATTTGATGTTGTTAGATGTCTCACCTTTCTGCTCCATGAAATGCTGTAGCAGTCCTTGCTATCGAAGTTGAATAGATATATGGAGATGATACCACATTGTTTTTGAATCATAGGGTTTGTTTAGTAGAAATCTTGGGATGTTAGAATTAAAATAAAACTGATGGTGTTTGGCTGGTTGAAGGCCTTAAATTCTTGACTAAGACTTCAGAAACAAGTATTGTGGATTTCAATAATGAGTTCGTTTTTCTGTTCCTCCATTGCCGCTATCCTAATTGGTACATCTAGTAAAACTTCTACAGACAAAGCTGTCCCTAAATCAAAGCATTCCATCTATCAACGAACGATGTCTATTCATAACTAGATAACCATGAGAAGTATGTGTTTTGACTTATGCAGGAAAGGGCAGTTACGCGATGGAGGTTTAAAGTAACTACTAATCTTATAGATGGTAAGTTTTTATGTTTTCTTTATGTTAATATATGGAATGACATGCCATAAACTATTATATGTTAATGTTAATATATTCCATCCATTTACTATTATTAACTACTAATATATTATTATGCCATCTATGCTATTGCTACGTTTTAATATGTAGTCTCCACTCATTATCACATTTGTGCATCACGGATGCATTAGTTGCCATTTACAGTATAACTTGGGATATTGTGAATGGTATGTTTATCTCCATTTCATCAAGATGCAAAGTTACAATTTTTACTGACTTTGTGCCTTAAATGAAGGAACACAATCACTTGACAATCAAGACCTTTATGGCCATCACGGCCGAGAGAGATGCTGCCATCCGAGAAAGGAACATGGCGTTGGAGGAGAGGAAGAGAGCCTTTTCCGAGCGCGATATGGCAATGCTACAGAGAGATGCTGCAATTGCTGAACGAAACGCTGCCATACAAGAACGGGACGAAGCAATTTCCTCTCTTCATTACCGAGAGAGCTCAATGAACGACAACACCACCATCCCTGATTCACTTGGAAACGAATTCACAAGTGGAGGCAAACGTATCCAAATACGAGTATCAGAAGCTGGATACAGTCCGAAAGGAAGCATACGAGGCAACGAAATCATCCTTGCAGAGACTGCTGAGACTACCAAGCCTCGGAGAGGAAGGCAGACAAGAGACAAAGACGGAAAAGCAACCAAATCAGCCAAACCTCCAAAATCCGGCAAAAGAAGAGCCGAAGCAGTCATCAAAGAGGAGCTACATTCAGACACATACAACGGTTGGAACAGTGAGCAGGGCTTGGAAAGCGACGAGGAGTATCTAGACAAACAAGTGGTCTCTTGGAAGGACAATCTTGGTCTGAACCAAATCAACTTCGACGAATCAGCAATGCCAGTCCCAGTTTGCTCTTGTACGGGTTCGCCTCAGCCCTGCTACAGATGGGGCAGCGGCGGATGGCAATCCGCCTGCTGTACGACCACAATCTCAATGTATCCGTTGCCTCAAGTAGCGAATAAACGCTACTCGAGAGTTGGCGGGAGGAAGATGAGTGGGGGCGCGTTCAACAAGCTTCTTAATCGACTCGCTGCAGAAGGGTATGATTTCTCTTCTCCCCTTGATCTGAAGGACCACTGGGCTAAACACGGCACTAACCGTTACAGCACTCTTAAGTAGCTTCTGTATCTTGGAAGGATATTGCTTATGTACCAAGAGCTAATGGATTGGGTGCTATTTCTACACCAGTGCTTTTATTTTTCTCTATTTACAATTTGTAATATCTAGTGTAATTTCCTTGACTGGATTCTTAATTGGAGTGTACAAAATTCTTGAAATGAGATGAAGCCGAACCATTTCAAGCCTAGTTGAGAATCTGTATAAGGTGTTTATTAGGTGACTTGTTCGAATCTCACCTACGCCTCTTGATGTAGGCAACCGAACCCGACATTTTTTCCCTCAAAAACCTGCATATTATCCCATTCAAAGCAAAGCAAGAAAAGCCATCCACTTTCTTATGGATTTTCCTTCAAAAACCATAACAAAATGCCACATATTAAGGAAGATTAACAGAAATGGGCAACTGTGACAAACCTTCATATCTGAGTACTACCTTTCTTGTGTTAGTGGGTTCAATTTTTCTTGCTATGAAGGTACCCTAACTAGACAATACAAGTTACCAAAGCCTAGATTAAAATAGAAGACCATCAAGTGAAATCGGAATAAGGTAATCGAATCAGCTAATGACTACATCTACTACAACACTGCAAACACATGAAAAATCAGCAAATGGACATAAGCTCATAAATATTGGTTTCAGATAGCCTCATATATCTAATGTATAGGAGGAACTAAATAGACGGAAAAAGATACTACTGTTCCTTGTAACTCTTCTCAACTTTACGTGGACCTGCACTACAAATGAAATTACCAAGATTTATTAAATATGGAGATCTATCTCTAGGTGGTTTTAAGCTAACAATTTCTTCGTTCGAGAAAACGTTTTGCAATCTCAATTATAACCAACAGACTAAGAAGGAACTTAGTAAGTACATAAAGGGAGCCCTACAACTGGATCTATTTCAAACCCTAAATTTCATATATGACAAAGATAAACCCTAAATTAGTTACCAGTTACATCAATCATCAACCAAGAATGAACTTTCCACATCAATTTCAAGTCGCAAAACAGCAATAGATTCATTCAAGACAGCAAAAAGGCTTAATTTCATAAACGACATTGGGCTAGAAACATCGAAAACCTCCAAGAGAAAACATATATCAAAAGCCTTACCGTTTCCTCGTAGAGATCCTTCTCCGGCGCAGTGCAGACCTCCCCCAACGCACATTAAGTGATTTCATTTTTCCCGTATATATCTAACATCAAGGAAAACATACACAATCAAAATATGTATTCAATCAAAACATACACAAAACCAAAATCTAATCATGAGAGAAGATGATAAGAAATCAATACCTATAAGTTGGAAAGCAGCGAGCAGGGGCTGGAGAATTTGCGATACCCACAAGGACAAAACAGATGCATTAAGGAGATTTAGACTTTATTTCCTGCTGGTGAATATATGGAAAAGGAGGAATATCAGCTCATCAGGAATTTTAGCAAGGGGTATTCAAATTCATTATGCAATTGGGGGTAGCCTTCAAGGGTAGTTTTGTAATCATCATTCCATTGGGTGCGATCAAGCAATATCAGCCTGTCTATATTTTACAAAATGCACGCAGGAATTGAAACCCACATATTTTTCATTTAAAGCAAACCAAGTAAAAGTAACCAATATTTTTTAATTCCCCCCAAAAGACGAAACGAAACCGACATGTTTTTCATTCAAACGGACCAAATCAAATATATACACCATTTTTGTTTGAATTGTGCCTTAAAACCAGAGGGGAGCCGACATATTTTTCATTCAAAGCAACTAAAGTCAAAGATATCCGACATATTTCTTTTGATTTTCCCTCCGAAACTGACACATTTCTCATTCAAAGAAAAGCAAACCAAGCCGAAACATCCAATTCTTTTTTGGATTTATCATAAAAAACCGAACCAAAACCGACATATTTTACGTCCAAATCGAACCAACCCAAAATATCCATTTGTTATTCACCTTCGCATATCGAGCCAAGCCAAAAAAAAATCCAGTTTTTAAAATTTGCCTCACTAACTGATCGACATTTTATTCAAAGCGAATCAATATGAAGATACCAACAATTTTTAATTCACCTTAAAAACACAACCAAAACCGGTATGTTTTTTTCTTTCAAAGCATTAGTTTTCATTCGAAGTGAACCAAGCAAAACATATCCAACTTTTTTTTATATTTTAGCTCAACCATACAGAAACCGACATATTTTCAATTCGAAGTAAACCAACCAAAAATGTTATCAACATTTTTTTCCATTTCCCCTCAAAAACCAAACTAAAACCTAAATATTTTTCATTCGAAGCGAACCAAACCAATAATATCCAACATGTCTCTGAGTTCCACCTCAAAAATCAAATCAAACCGATATTTTTCATTGAAACCAAACCAAGTATAAAATATGCAATTTTTTTCTTTTAGATTTTCCCCCACAAACTTAATCAAAACTGAGCCATTTTCATTCACAGCAAAGCAATCCAAAGATATCCAACATTTTTCAAACTTACCCTAAAAAAGAGGAACCAACATAATTTTTCATGGAAGTGAATCTGTAATATCCCAAATTTTCTTATTTAGTTGAATTGATAATATAAATACATGAAATTGTTTCACACATGGTTTGCAAATTCGATATAGTGTATAGTAATGAGTAGAGATTTCATAATCGAACAAGTTTACATATTAAGATGGATTCTATATAAGTTTCAATGTTACAAATTTCTAAATATGTAATACATATATTTGTGTTATTATTGATGTTAATATTTATACATATATTTAGATAGTGTGCGTGAGTGTATGGTTTTCAAACCATACATCTATATATATAATAATAATATAACTATCTAGGATACATGCACATGTAGATATATACAATATAGTGCTATTAATATTTTATGAAATAAATTAGTGGCTTGGATAGTTGTACAGTGAGGAAGTAGTCAGCAAGCCAATCTCTACTTATATTCCCGATGCATTCTCATAATATATATACATTCAGATTAAGATGTTTTACTAGGTACATGAATATCTGAGAAGGACAAGATTGATTAGTAAGCAAAATCATCATTTCTTTTGTCCACGTGTCCCTTAAGCCTGAGGCGGTTTGGAATTTGCTACATTTTGCTAGTAATGATTTTATCGAAAGTTCTATAAATACCCATTTCCTCACAGTCAACATTTTCACCTTTGCATGCTATTTCCTTTTCTCTCACTACCGCCATAACTTAAGAAAAATCAAGAGTTCTCAAAAGTTAAAGAAGTTAAGGCCCTACTGAAATAGTGAAGTGAGATCAGGTTCAAGCAAAGTGAACTAATAATGGTGCAGCTTCAAGGTGGGTTTTACTATCTAAAACTATTTTGAGTTATTAAGCTCTGTGAAATGTTTGTTTATCCATGAAAGATGTTTTTGTGCGTTCTACAAGTTTAATGCTCTGAAATTAATCGATCGAGATTCTTAATTGGCCTAACACGCTAGTTGAGGATTGTGTACACGTATGTTAGTAGTGCAATGGGTTGATCTCCATTGTGAGCTAACCAGTTGGAGAGGACCTATGAGCTTCGGCTTTAAGTCTAACGGTTGGGATCTCTGGGTCAAGACCCGAGATCAGATAATTATGGGACTCACTGGGTTGTAGCCCAAAGTCCGAGAGCAAGGGAATAGAGTAAGAGTAACTGTAGAACGTGACAGCGCGCGCACAGAAAGAAGTGAATATTGTGTGTTTGGAAGTGACTTTTATTTTTAAACCTTCCAAATCATAAAGTTTATGCATGAATAAACTTATTGTGAAATATTTATAAACTGTTTCACCCACTGAGTACACTAGTGCTCATTCCCAAATATTTTCAAATGTTTTCAGGTTGAGAGGCTAGTGAAGACGGACAGAGCTGAGGCATAGGTTTTGTTATAAATAACCATAACTTCCATTTTAGCTTGCTTTCTTCTGATGAGTACACTGAACCTGGTCTTGTATATAGTTGACGATGCTTTTGATGTACCTTCACTCTTTTACTATCAGTTTGCCATGACTCGATCTGTCTCGAGTCATACTTTGAACTTGTAAATACTAGTATGTGAATTATCTTTGTTCTGTTATATTTCATCTTCTTGTTGAGGTGTCCCTTTAGTTACTCGTCTTTTTCCTAATATATTTCGGTTTATTTATTTCTCCTTTCTTTCACACTTCTTTTCTCCAACCCCTAATCGCATCCCGACTTTAATGCGTTCCCTCGGGAATTGGGGTGTGACAAACCCTATTTCTTTCCCCGCTTCTTTTCTCCAACCCCAGTCTCATCCTGATGATCGTGTCCTTCTCCGAAAATCGGGGTGTGACAGAATCAAGCCAAAAATGTTTAGCAATTTTCAATTTCCCCCCCAAAACCAAACCAAAACCGACATAGTTTTAATTCAAAGTGAACCAAGCCAATATCCATTGAACCAAACATTTTTCATTAAAACCAAACCGAAGCCAAAACATACAGTTTTTTCTTTTGAATTTACCCTCACGCCGAATCAAAATCGACATATTTTCCCAAAGTGAAAGAATCCAAATATATTCAGATTTCCCCTCAAGGATCAGAATCAAAACATTTTATTAATTTCACCTCATAAACCGAGAACTGAAACCAGACATATTTTTCATTAGAAGTAAACCAAGCCAAAACTTTCCAACATTTTTTGAATTACCTCGCAAAACCTGAACCAAAACCAACATAACATTCATTCAAAGCGAAAGAAGCCAAAAATGACACCCATTTTTTTGAATATTTCCTCAAAACCGATCTGAAACCAACATATTATTCATTCAGTGAACCAATCCAAACTATACAACATTTTTTCAGTTTCCCCTCAAAACCGAACTGGAACCAACATATTTTTCCGTCAAAGCGAAGCAAGGAAAAATATCCAACATTATTTTGGGTTATGCCAAAAAATCCGAACCAAAACCAATATATTTCTCATTCAAAGCGAGAGCAAAGCCAAAAATGACAAATAGGCTTTTGCATTTTCTGTCAAAAACCAAAAGTGAAACCGACATATTGCATTCAAAGCAAACCATTTCAATATTATTTGACATTAATTTCAATTTCCCATTAAAGAATCGAACCGAATCGACCGAACCAAATTTGGAACAAAAATCCAATTTGCACTTGTGAAACTAACCAACACTGAAAAATTTGCATTCTAACCAACCGAATCTAGCCAAACTATAATTCGATATTTCCCATCAGATATTAACCTGAAACCAACATGATTTTGTTTTCAAACCAACCGGAAACCCCGGAGAAAAAATAAATCAATTTTCCATCAGAATACAAAGCGAAACAGATCAGTAGATGCATAATAGCAAACCGAATCCATGCCTGATCAGTTCCTGCTCACTCGTAGAGTAGCATCATTATAACTTGTAGAAGCCATTGATTGAGCAATAAAAAGCGCAATCATGCATTAAGAACACAAGCTGACAAAAATGCCACATACAGACAATACCATTTAACAAGGATAATTGTTGACCAACCTTCCTATCTGAGCCAGAATTTAAAGAACCACCGGCTGCCTGATCTCTAAATGGAACTTGCAGGAAACCAGCACCATTCTAAACCATTCGTGAAATTTGAATCAGATAACTGAATCAACTACATGACTTTAATCTAATCACTATATTTATTTCCCGAATCTCAGAATCCACAACTCCGAGAAAGTAAAAGGAACTGAATAGACTACAGCACATGAAAAATCAGCACAAAGGCATGTGTTCATAAATATCGAATGTCAACTAGGAACTAAATAGACAGAAAAAAGCTACTAGTACTGTTCCTTGTACCTCTTCTCGACTTCCTCCATGGTTTCGAACTTTCAATCTCTCTACAGTACTAGTAAATGTGGTAGATGGACCTGCACCAGCAAATTCAAAGCCAGTGATGTAACAGTACACTTGTAAACAAACTCAATAGCATGCACCAATGAAGGAGCACATACATTCAAAAGTTTGTAATTTCATGATTAGAGGTTACATTCATGATTTGGGTTTTCCAAAAACAGAGCACCCAATAATCATGCTTACATAAAGGGGATTCAGAGACATCAATAAACAACCAAGATTGAATTTTTCATATCAATTTCAAGTTCTGAAACAAGAATAGATTCATTATAAGACGAAAATCAAGGCAAGATTTCATCACACGACAGTGCAATTGAGCCAAGAAAATCGAAAACCTCCAAGAAAGACAAATATCGAAACCATTACCCATAATTTCAGGACATTAACCGAAGCTTATTCTACCAGTATATATCTAACATCAATCAAAATCAATATTCAATTAAAACATATACAACCAAAACCGTATCACGTTTACGAGAGAAGGATGGCAAAATATCAACGATAAATTTCGGGATGATGAAAGGCGCATACCCATAATTTGGACCAAGAGCGCGGGCTGGAGGATTAGTCATTACCCTAGAATCATAAAGTGAAAGGCTGTTTTCTTGAAGGGAAACTTGGATGATCTTTCTTGAATTATTTGGTGCCCTGGAGTTCTTCTTGAATTCTTATTACTTAATTATGGAATAATTAATTTGCGGTTTCCAACAAGGTAATAACACGAGGATTTTGAAATTAAGGAAAGACGTGCGTATAAATCAATAATCATCAAAATATTTTTATTAAGTGCGTCGTTTAATTATTAATATCAATATCAATATGTAAAAATTAAATAATATGTACATATATTTGGAAAGGAACCAATGTTTCTCCCATAATATCAAAGAAACTACAGTATGTAATAGTAATTAGATTAATCATTAGATTTTAAAATGGAAAAGCTATGCCACCTCATATTGTAATAATCCAATAATTAATCCAACGAATACATTTTATTACAACAAGATATAAATTTCAAATTAAATTGTAAATTATGCACGCTTTTGCAACTTCCGTATAACAAATTAGACTTTCACTGAGCGTTTCTCATGCCGTGAAATTGCACAGAATTGTTATTTATTACTACAAATGAACAAGATATGACATGTAATTTAAATATTTTAAATATTGTAGTTTCAAAAATCAAGTTTAAAGCATATTTAGTACTTTATACTATTAACAAGGGTTATTGATGTGATAAAGCACGAATAATAACTCATTTGCATTTTTAACCCGATCTTTATACAATGGGAAATTAATGCATATTTTTAATTTTTGTAATTGAAGTCATGTTCTGATTCCCAATTGCCGAAAAATGTTAGAAGACATCGTGTTGCTGTGTTGGATAGTAAGCCGGACAAATTTGAATTGTATTGTGATTTTGGATGAAATTATGAACAAAACAATCAAACGTGCTTCAATTCGAGTTCTTTTGGGGGCTTAATTTCGTATTGGAATCTTAATTGTTTTTGGAAAAGTACTTTAGAGAGAGACACTAATTTGCAAATTCGTGTTAAAATTGCAAATGAACAATTAGTTCTTGCTTTATTTCGCCAATAAACTTATTAATAAATATAGTGAATAATTTATCCTAGATGAGGTCAACAGATTTATTAATACTACTAAGCTACATGACAAGAATGTGGTAGTACTGTCCCCATGAAATGACGTAGCCGTGAAGGTGGATGGTTCGGGATCGATAGATCATGAGTTCAAATTTCACTGGAAACGCAATGTGTGCATTCAATGCTATGTCTGTCCATTCAGATGTGAATATGTGATTGAAACATTAGCCTTAAATTGGTGGTGCTCTACAAACAGTGAACCAACATACCAACAGTGAAGATGAATCTAAGATCCATGACATACCGACAATCAATTTGAGAAATAAATTATGAGTAACACACACAGAAAATCTGCTTCGAATTTGAATCAATGGCAAGATCCCAGAAACCACATCAAAACCTTAACCCAACAAAACAAAAGTATCCAATATCAAGAAAACACCAATTCATCATTCTTCACTAGTTTCTCTATAGACTCGTCATTGATCTTTACTAGTAGTAGTAGTTGTAACTTGTAAGGTACCTTGATCATTATTTCAAGGCTGCTGCTGGGCGTCCATGAATCCTGCATCAACAAGCACCTTTTCCCTCTTGGCCAACTCAATGTCTTCATCCACCATCATCTTCACCAGCTGCTCGAACCCCACCTTCGGCTTCCACCCCAGCTCCTTCTTCGCCTTGCTGGCGTCCCCTTTCAGATTATCCACCTCCGTAGGCCTGAAGTAGCGCTTGTCGATCACCACGTGATCCTTCCAGTTGAGACCAACGTAGCCGAAAGCCACGGTTAAGAACTCCTCCACCGTGTGCGACTCCTCCGTCGCCACCACGTAGTCGTCGGCCTTCTCCTGCTGCAGCATCAGCCACATTGCCTCCACGTAGTCTCCGGCGAATCCCCAATCTCTAGATGCCTGCAGGTTGCCGAGGAATAGCTTGCTCTGCAGCCCGATCTTGATCCGACCGACCGCCCGCGTGATTTTGCGGGTCACGAAATTCTCTCCGCGCCGCGGCGACTCGTGATTGAAGAGAATACCGTTGCAAGCGAAGATGCCGTACGCCTCGCGGTAATTGACGGTGTACCAATGGGCGGCGCATTTGGATGCGGCGTATGGGGATCGAGGATGGAACGGAGTGGTCTCCAGCTGCGGCGGCGGCGTGGATCCGAACATCTCCGACGATCCGGCTTGGTAGTAGCGGATGTGCGAGCGGCCGGAGGAGGAGATGTGAGATCGGACGGCCTCGAGGAGGCGGAGTGCGCCGGTGGCGACGACGTCGGCGGTGTAGTCCGGGATCTCGAAGGAGACGGCAACGTGCGACTGGGCGGCGAGGTTGTAGACCTCGTCGGGGAGGATGATGTCGAGCCAGCGGCGGAGGGAGGAGGCGTCGGTGAGGTCGGCGTAGTGGAGCTTCATCCGCGCCTTGAGAGAGTTGTGAGGATCGATGTAGATGTGGTTGATCCGCTGCGTGTTGAAGTTGGAGGAGCGCCGTATGAGGCCGTGCACCTCGTAGCCCTTGTCGAGGAGGAACTCCGTCAGGTATGAGCCGTCCTGCCCCGTGATGCCGGTGATCAGTGCGATTTTGCGGGGGGTTGGGGAGCCATTGGCGGCGGTCGATTCGGATTCCGATTCAGATCTGGCGGCGGCCATTGTGGGGGGGAGGAGGTGGTGGTGAAGTCGTGGAGACTGGTGGTGGGAAGTGGAGAAATTAAGCTGCAATTTATTGACAGGGGATTGAATAGGGCGATTTTTCTTTTCTCTACTAACTGGGCGTGTTTCCAATTCTTCTAATTTATTTTTAAAATTAAATTACTCCACTATTTTTCAATTTCCAGCTAAATCGAAATAAATTAATTTTCTCGGCAAACACGAGCTCAACCACCCCATGTGCCTTCGCCAAGAGGCTTTACAAATCTCAAACTAGATAAAAAATGCATTATTATTATTAAATCGATCATAACAGAAATCAAATATTAGATTACTTTTAAATCAATCACTCACGTAGAAGTAAGATACATAATATCATCCTTTAAAGATAATTTGATGGAGAGAGAGAGGGAGAGAGGAAAAAGGATCAAAACTAACCCATCACATAAACAGTATCATATTACTTGTATCACAAGAATAAAAATGATGGTTTTCCAACCAAAATGAGAAGCACGAAAAATCTGGTTAAATGGAAACAACAATCTTGAGAATTTGGTGTAGGCAAATAATTAGGCTGTTCTGAGAATGATATGAACTCCACTATCAGTGTCCACAATCTCGCTTATATCTCCAACCTTTAGAGCAAATGTGGCCTCCTCGAAAGGCTTCTGCATCTGACCCCTACCAAACGGACCTGCACGCACCCACACATTGCAAGAGTTAGAAACATTCACTAGTCATGACAATGCACCGCCTTAAGTTAATGCTCACATGTCTGTAGAAACACAACAAAACAAGGCTACGAGGCCAAGTGTCCGATAGGTAGTAGAGGAAGAAGAAGTGATGCGTACAACATGAGTCTAGCAATGCAACAATCATCTCTTATGCACAACAAAAACTTGGTATACTAGGTAAGAAACAGTAGCATTCTTTTTTTGCTAAATGAATCCTCTCAACTTGGTAGACGTTAAGTTATTAGCTCAAAACCAAAAATACCAAAAAGGGAACAACTAAAATCATATAAATGAGAGTGTTTTAGATCAAGTAAAGTGAGTGTGGAGTTAGAGAGAGATCGGAGAAATTCCCTAAGACAGATGCTTCAGTGTGTGAATTTAGAAAATATCCATGAGCTAAAAGTACAGGCCTCACAAAGTGGGTTAACAAACTAGGAACTTTTTCAGTGAAGATATAGATCTTGCAATACTACCCACATAAGTTTTTTAGGCACGCATTCTGGGAATCAGACAAGATTAAATACAAGTGGGGTTTGATGCTATAAAAGGATATTGTGTGTGTACCAAGTCTCATTCTATATAGCAAAACATGAATGTTTAGACAGGCCAGTCGTACAGTCGAAATGTAACTTCAATTCAGCCAAAAACAGGTATTGGGATGTACAGCTTGAGAAGCAGGAAGACAAACAAAGTTAATAGTGTGAAGATGACAGTTATATACTAGTACCATGGACTGAAATGATAGTTCTAGCAGACAACTGCCTTGCAATCACCAACATCATGTTTCTAGTCGATCAGGGTGCATGTTGGAGTTCAATGTTATGCTAAATTATACATTAACCACTGCTAGTTGACCCGTGTATAAACAAACACTAAGTTTCATTGCTTAACGGCTTAACGTGTTCCTTGAACTACCATATGTCAACTGAAACAGATGAGACCAACTATGTCACTAGTAGGAGTATTATGCTCCAATACAATATCTCTGACAAACGTAACAACAGCACAAACCCCTGCATAAAGATGCACTAATGCAAAAACATAAGCCATCGTAGAGGTGATGCAGCTTCCTTCAGGTATAATGATATATAATGATTAGCCGACTATAATTAGTGTAGACGCAATGAAGTACCTCGTGTAGTAGTTGCTAAACCTAAGCTATATCAGGCATCTGAATAATTTATTCCTCCTAATAATGTTCCGAGAGTTTGGCAGTTCAATTAATCAATTTAATTGCAAAACCCTACGTTAGAAGCAGTAATTAAAGAAATCAGAACAGACCGAGATCGCCGCCCCGCTTGGCGGAGTTGCAGTGGGAGTGCTCTTTGGCGAGGTCCTTGAAGGAGGCGTCTCCGGCGAGGATGTCCTTTCGGATAGCCTCGAGCTGAGACACGGCGTCTTCGCGGGTGGTGGCGGAGATAATGAGTCCGTCGGGGTCCTTCCAGGAGGCCTTGCGGCGGGAGCCCTGGTGCTTGATTAGAATGTGCGAAGCCCTAACCTTCTCCGACGATGACATTTTGGTCTTTTTACTGCTGCTCTGCTTGTGCTTGTGGTGGCGGTCGGCTCGATCGGCCGACGGCTTCCTCTTCCTATCGGACTCTATTTTTGCAGATTGGGAGTTTCTCTACTATGAGACGAGACGGCTCGCAAAAATGAAAGTGGAACATTCTGTTTTATCCTCCCATCTGAAACACTTGGTCAAAGTCGCTGCACTTCAATTCCCACAGTATTTCATTTTTTCCCAAATCATACACATAAATTTGAGAAAATTTTGATATTATTCTATGAGAAGTTTATGTGTTGTTGTTTTTTTTAATTTTTTTTTTTGGATAAATGTCCTCATTTTTATACTATGAATAACCTAACCACCTACATACCCAATCAATCCAATCATTTTAATATTTAATTAATTTTTTTGTAATTTTTATACTTCGTTTTACTTTCAACCCAACCAATTCTATTTTTTATCATTTATCCTTAACCACCACAACCAAGCCTCACCAACTATATTTTTTATATATTCTAATTATTTTATATTTATATTATTATATATTAATAATATTATTTAAATTTTAAAAACGTAAAAATTAACTAAAATTATAGAAAAAATTATAAAGTGCGAAAATTGTATAAACTAAAATATAGGGAACATAGGACATTAATTAAAAGACGAAATTGAAACAATGAAAAACTAAAAATAGAATGAGAAAAAATGAAGATTTTTTAAAATGTGAATAAGTATAATGGGCTCTATTTATAAAAAATGAAAAATCATGAATTTTGGTATAATTTTATTTCTTTTTATAATATATATTATAAGATATACTTATTTTTCTATTTAGATAAAATAAATATCAAGAGTGACAACACCCCCATTAGTCAAGCCACATGTAACCACTAACCACAAGGTTGCTTTTGTGATGAATTTCCACCATGGTCACTATATTATTTCTCTCCTCTCACGTATTTGTTTTTTTTATTATTTGCTGGAAATACATAACTCAACCCACCTAGGTTCTTTTTGGCAGCAATAATCTTAATCTTATGCTCTAACCTGCAAACAATATATGATGGACTAACCAATCCTAGATTGTGAACAACTAAATTATTTTACTCCCTACGTCCCACTAATTAAGTCCTATTGTTTTTTAATATGATAATTTAGGAAGTGGGTAGAAAAAGTAAAGAGAGGTGTAAAAGTATAAGGTGGTGAAATCCATTTATTTGGAGTGATTGTGATCCCACTCATTTCTTTGTGTTTTTAGAGTGAAACTTGTTTAGTGAGACACGAAATAGAAAATGAAACTTTTTTTTAATTGGATGAAGGGAGTATAATTTAATTGTCAATTTTTAGTTGTATACTGTAAACAATCGTCTACTTTTGAGCTTACGATAAAGAGTTTAATCACCCCTAACACAACAAATCACCTGTAAAACATGCAATTCTGAATAAAAAAGAATACATATCACGTTACAGAACTAAAATCGGAATTTTGTCTACAAAATTATGGGCCAAGAAAATTAATCATGATCATGGATATTAGCTAAAGAGTTTACCAAATTGCATTTTGCAATGAAGATCACATTAACGCACAAAACTAAGATACAAAATGAAATACTACAAGTAACTCCACTAGTTTAAGCAAATTAAAAAAAAATGGCAATTAATGACACAGCTATTACAAGTGGATGATATCAGGTGATAAATAAGCATTCGCCAGCAGTCCCTCCAACAACAATGGCGCTATGCCTGAATCAGCATTGGGCTAGTTTTCAGCTAATGAGTTTCGAATGAGCGGACGATGGTCGAAGAGGATGCTTCCTGCTGATCGATGTGAGCTTGAATTAGTAACCCAATGTGCACTTGGATCTATATCCTAGAGGACTAGAGGGAAGAAAAATCAGATCTGCCTTAGGATTGGCCAGCCTTTTACTACGATGTCGTTGATCTTGGCATCGATCTGCTTCTGCAGCCTAGGTGGACAAAGCTCTGCTGCGTACCCGTTCAGTTTTGTCGCCAGGTTGGACCTCTCAAGCTCTTCTTCTGGCAAGTTGCCAATCAATTGAAGGAGAAATGGGTTTCGTTTGAGCTCGAATTTCTACAGTTAGGCAGACAGACAATTAGCCAACAATCTGAGAAATGGTTTGCATGGTTGTATGCTAAAGGAACCCGACAAGAATATTCGTTTTAAAAGATTGAAGCTCCACATCTAGACTTTAGCAACAGGAAGCCATCTGTCCTGTTTTGTTATGTTCTATGTGAAATCAAAAAACTTGCATCATAGCATCTACTATTTAATAATACAAACTGCAAGCTTAAAGTGAGCATTATGATGGGACAAAGTTTTGGTCTTTTTCTAATTCACTTATTTCTTCTCCTAATGAGACTAGCTTCGTATTATCTGAGGAATCACTAACCTGATGTTCTGGCTCCGCAGGATAAAATACTCCTAGCTGTTCAATTTGAGTGGTAATAACACTGTTCTTTGACTGTGCTTGTTCCCTTTCTTTGCTTAGAGCAGCAATCCTAGATTCTTCAGTTCCGTTTGTAAAGATTATAGACCTGCTATTCAACTTGTCAGAGAACTTCTTTCTCGGGTGTAAGTTGTGTGAGTCTAGTGCTGGAAGCGAAAAAGTACCTGTATTGATTTCCAACATCAGGACCTTGGCCAAAAACTTGCCTAGAATCATGACTACTCCAAAAGACATCAAGTAGATCTCTGAAACTTATAATTCTGGGATCATATTCTACCTGCACAGAGTTGGTGGGACCACTTAAGAGGTAAGTATCAGCATCCATGGAGACAGGGGAAAGTAGCAGTCATTAATAAATAACTAGGAGTCTGATGTACATCTTATTGCCCCAGAACCAGGCACATTATCATACTCCGGTGTAACATTTTCCATCTCTATAGAAATAAGTGAATTAACTAACTCCCATTTGCTACAGCATTGTTTGCATATATGCAGAAAAGATTCTTGCAACTTCATCATCATTATCATAAAATGGATGCACTCCCAGTCCCAGTCATACAACTAAGCAAGTGAATGGACCTGGAGAATTCAAGCCTTCGCTCTATATTCGTGTATATAATTTTGGTAGTTCTATGATATATGAGATGCAGATAACCTTATAAATGGCACAGGTTGCTAGATCATAAGGCAACTTAATCCTAGAATGCTTGTTAAATAACTGAGTTTCCAAACCATGCATGATGTTCACTTTCTTAATTTTAAGTTGATGGAAACCCAAGACCGAGGATCATATGGATTTGAGAGACTAATTGACAGATATATATATCCCACCTAAAGAGGTGGCAAATGATTTATCCTTCTCAATTATGATAGTACACTAGGTATACAGTATACTTTAGTTGTATTCATTAATTTTAGCACATCCATATTTAATCCACCTAATTAAGAAGTGTGAAAGTAAGACGTAATTGTAATGAATGATGTCTTTGAGAACCTACATCAGAATCAGTATCTGATCGTCCCAAAGCAGCAATCAACGTTTATCGATGGCTAGTAGTAGTAGCTAAAGTTGAGCTGCTTAAGCGAAGCAGCTCTTATATAGTTCATATATCACAATATCCAATCACTAATGTAATAAAACTAGTAACTCCACATCAAAACATAATGCATATATCGCTTATTATTCTCTCCCAGAAACCTAATAGACATACCTATCACAATGACACTAATCCGTAATTAAAATCCTGAATCCACCTATTACCCATATCAAACAAACTTCATCTCATTCTTTTGCTTCACTAATTAAATTAATCATAAATCAATAACGAAACCAATACCTGAAACACAATTAACCTACGAAATTTAGTCTCAATAATCAATCAGACACGAAAAATAAAATCCAGATAAATCACATAAAATAGATTCAAAGCGAAATGCGAAAGAATGCAAACCTGCACGCACTCCGCATGATCTCCTAAGCTCCGGTACTCGGGATTAGATTTAGATCCACCGGAATAGCCGGCAGTGGTCCGCACAACGCCGTCCGAGCATCCAAACGCCGCCTCCGACCTCCAAAAGCTTCCGAGAGCGAAAACCGCAGTTTTTTTAGGCTGAACGGATCCACCATTCTGGTTATTGGAGCTCCGTTCCGGAAATCTGATGCTCAGACCTAAGTTCGCGGCCGACGAAATAAAAGTAACCAGGAAAACTAAAGCAGTCACCCTCATTCTCTCAAACAGAGAAAATTGCGAAATGATTGAAAATTTGATGAACAAAATGAATAATTAAACAAAGTGAAGTTACATTAAAGTCCTTCACATGTGCGGGCCCTTTTCTAATTTTCTTAATATAATCCAATAATACTCATATGTCCCGCTTGACTTGTCTTATTTTTATTTTTGGGTTGTCCCACCCAATTTGTCGTATTTCTATAAAAGAAAAATAATTATTAAAAAATTTACTCCTTTTTTCTTTGTGGAGTCTTCCTCTTTACACATAACCATCCACTCATTTATACACAATTACTCACTCATCTTAATTTCTGTGCCAAAAAGAAACAAGACAAGTCAGACGGGACGGATGGAGTATTAATTAATTATAATAATAATAATATATTGTATGAATTCATTCCCCGTCATAAAAAAATTTAAATTTTTTTTTATAATATTTATCGAATTTCAATTATATTTATACAAATCATAAAACTATCGCATAATTTAGTGCCGTGAGGTATATAAATCTTTAAGCGTACGTTTCATAGGAATTTATTGATGTAAAGAACTTCCATAAATATGGCTAACCTTACTAATTTTCATAAATTAGAGCTATAAATTTGGATTTACTTAAAATGAGGTAACATGGAGATTAGATAAGATATATAATAATTAAAAGAGACTAAATTCCATGAAATTAATTGGTGGAGCCATGGGCGATTATTGAATGGCTGTGGTTGTTATAGCAAATAGGACCATTCGAAGGGCCTTCTCAACTCCTAACTTTCTGTTCTTTTGTACAAGCCACCTAATTAACCTTCTATCAATTATCTCATCAATACACTTTAAAATAATATACTCCCTATTTGCCATAGAAAGTGTCATACTTTCATTTTAAGTTATTCCATAAAAAGTGTTATGTTTCTAAAAAAAATAAAGAATGTGTGGTCTATAATTAACAAGCTAAAAGTCAAATAATATACACTACACAATTTAAGTTTCTTAATCTTCGTGCCACATAGAAAGAAGATACTTTCTATGGGACCGAGGGAGTACATGATCATGACAAACTAGGGAAATAATAAACTTCTCATGTCAAAATATGTAAGTTATTACAACTACATCACAAGAGTGAAATTTACTCGATTTGTAGTAATGAATGAGTTTTACTAGTCATCAAATATGTTATATTGGTGGCTCAAATTCTATTGAGTACTAGGGCAAACACCCGTGCTAACGCACGGGTGAATTTTAGGTATCAAATTAACTTAAGTATTTTTAAAGCATCAACTTATATTTAGTATTTCTTATATACTCCAATATTATTTTAACCCAATAATACCCTCTGAAATACATATACGGTATTTCCGTAATCTGTCTTAGGCAAGATACTCTTACCAGCTTAATTTCAGCAGAATAAGATTTAGGCAAGATCAGAGAAAACTGGTTATGTATGTGTGTCAGATCACTTAGTGATCAGTTGTGGAATATTAAAAACACAATCAAAACAAGCCTTAAGACAATGAGTAATTGTCTGGCTAGAAACAGGAACTGTTATATATATATATGATAAGATTACATGTTCCTATCTCTATTACAAAAGCAACAAGATAAAGAGGTTATCGTTGTCCCGAACTTCCGAGTCTTCTTTTTGAAATCTTCGAGACTTCTCACCGGGAGGTTCCGTAAAATAATATTTGTAGAGCTTTGTTCTCAACATCTCGAATCTCCTCATGATCTTCGGGACGATCTTGACTTAGCTCATAATGATGTGCTTGCCCGAATTACTTCATCTTCTATTACCTTTGTCAACGTAACTCCTCGTGTTGTTCTAGGAGGTGGATATCGCTTGAAGGCCGGAGCTTTGAATGGAATATTCTCTTTCTTCATTATATCCGTAAGCCGATCTTTTAGCCGGAAATCAAACATATACATGAACTCATCAAATGCCGCTCACCGATGTATCCGGAGAGAAATACTTCCATACATAGAAGCTCTTTATGAAGGATTCTTTCGAGCAATTCCCATTCCTCATTCAGCGAGCAGTACCCATTTGTCCGTATGAGGAACAATCTTCTTTATGTAGGGTCCCGTAGGAGCTATTCTTCCGTACTTTGATCCTCTTGGGATCCGCTTTCTTAGATCACCGCTGGCTTTTTAGATAAGTCGATCATCTTAGCCATATCGCCCAGTCTTTTCTTTTCCCGAGAGCTGCCGACCTTGAATCTCCTCTTCTTAAATTCATCCCCCGCCGTAGCTTCCCATGTAGCTCTATCCTCGCCTTCCTGTTCGGTGTAAGATTTGTTGGATAACTCGAACAATGATCTCGTAGCTTCGCAGAGCGTTGCTATGGTTAGCTCACTGCTTTGATTATCTCCCCGCCAAGCTTTCTTCTTTTCTTCAGCTAGCTGCTTCGCTTTGCCTTTAGAAATTTTTCGCATTGGCTTCTTCTGAGCTTCCTCGATCTGATGTTCTCTGTCAAGTTGATCTTGGAGCTTCGAGCTACTTCTTGATGATAAGCCTCCCGCACCATTCTTGATTTGAATTTCGGAGTTGGTGAAGGTTGTGGACTGTCTTCAGTAACAATTTCCTTACCAGACCTTCGTGGTGGCAGTGACTGTTGATCTTCATCATCTTCTTGTTCAATAAATCGAGTGATATCCTCTATGTGCCTGAGCTGTCGCTTTCATCATTGATTTGCTCGTATCGTGCACATGTTGGACTTGACCGGTCTCGTACTCCAGGAGAAGTACCGAACTTGTTGCGGCTGTCGTGTAGCCGAAACATCTCCTTCGTAGCTTGGACTTGTCCGATTTCTTTCTCCGACTCCCTCTCATCCCGAGTCCGTGGGATTTCTTTTTCCGGGCCGACTCTCCTCCCCGAGTCCTTACCGTCTCTTCTCGCTCTTTCCACTTGTCCCGAAGTTCCCGCCTCGACATTTTCTTCTTGATTCCTATTTCCCCCATTTCCATCCCGTGATACCATTTCCCCCATCATTTCTTCCGATACCATTTCCCCCCTTTGATACTATTTCCCCCTTTTTGGCATTATCAGTAGGCGGCCATGGATAGGTGGGTTTTAATTTCAAAGAACTTCTTTCTCAATCTTGAAGCATACATCTTTGATAAGTGTAGCCGCTTGCATCAAAATCCTTTATTGCATCGCAAAGAATTTTCCCAATCTTGCTCCCGATCGTGTCCGTGACGTTTGAGTTGAGCAATCGATTCTCGCGTAGTTGCAAGTAGAGCTTGATCTTGAGATAGAGTGATTTCTTTTTGGATTTGTTTGAGAGCCTCTCCGCTCGTTGAATTATAGCTTTCCGAAGGCTAGAGGTTGCAACTTTATTCCTCTCATCCATCTTTTGTTGGACTTCGCTAGACTCTTAGTCGCCAGTTCGGAGAATTCTTCTGCCGAGTCATGAGTAGCCGCTCATTTTGAGTTGCTAAATCCATCTTCCGAGCTTTCGGTCATTGTTTCAACAATCTCCCGGATATCAACTTGAGGAGTAGGCGCATTCGTGACCTTGTTGATTCCTTTTGTCGCCTTTGTCAAAACTCTTCTTCCGAGCTTTAGAGAGGTTAGCCCATTCGTTGTGAACTTCTTCCGCTAGCAACCGATTCTTTTTCCTTGCCTTCGAATTGTTCTTCCGATTGACCGTGAGGATAAGGAGCGTTTTGATTTAGACTTGAATCTGCTGGTTCCTATCCTCAGCCCCGCCTCATTGCTAGCCGACCCGTACTTGGCCGTGAGGTTGTTGGGGCTTCACCCGATGCTTCCGGTGGTGGTGAGGTGCCCTGTTCGCCAAGGGGGGGGTATTTCCTCGCCAGATCCTCCCTTATCCGCTTCCTTGGGTGATCCCGTATCCATGTCATCATCGTTGTTGTCTGGATTGGATGGTGGAGAAGGGCTCGACCGGGCACGCCGACCTTAGACTTAGCGGTACAACATGGCAAAGACGGAGGTCTTCGAAACATGCTATATCACGTGGTTCCCCGAACCCAATAGCCGATTGAAGCTCTTGTTCTTCGGTTAGTAGAGTCATGGCCGACCGATTTCGATATAATCAATAAATACATCCCACCGAGAAATCTCAAAGAACATCTCGAACTCTTGCCCTTATTGCTATGTTCACCAAGTCTTCGTGCTCGGCTATCTCCTAATTTGAGTATGAATTTCTCTCGTAGCACGTAGACGAATGGTATGCATAATCGTCCACTCGAAGAGACTTCTTCACCGTCCAAAGCATTGTTTGACCGAGTCTCCGAGGAGCTTATCCGCCGGACTTTATCCTTCAATGTAGCATCGCCCATTCCCGTGTCGGCCGTCTAGTGGAGGCTCCTCCTCGGTAGGTGGTAGAGAAGAGACGATCTCGCAGTTTGAGCTTGAACCTCGCAGTTCGCAGCGTGCCGAGTCTCTTCCTTTTCGGCGGATCGACGCGAGAAGGCATATCTCGATACATCCCTCTTCTCGTTCACCGGCCTCGACCGATTGACTTTTCGGAGGCCGACTTCGTCCGAAATTTTATCGATTCTTGTCAAAAAACTTAGAATCGCAAATACCGATCTCTCCGATGCATAAGTCTCGAATCATCAATGACATCTTCGTGCCATATAGTAGCTTCCCAACATTAACTAATCTCCTTTCTCCCGTAGATGAGGCTACAAATTTCTCGTGCCCGAGCCTTCATCTCTCGCTACATAAAAATCCACCCACTGACTTCAACTCGTCGTCGATCACCATCATCAATTGGATTCGGGCTTTGGCGCTTGATCGTATGATCCGGCCGAACTTGTCGCATATGTGACACCACGTATGCTAACCCCCCGTATTGAGGTAGCAATGATTCTTCCGAAGGGCGCTTTTGAATACTATATCGTTCCTTCCATGAATTTCGCACATAGGTATTGATTTGATCTTCTTTATAACCGATTGGAGAGATACATTCCCGTGGCAAATCGAAAGCCATCCCCGTGAGCATCTCTCGATTTTGAGATTAACAATTTGGCTATCCCAAACATCCGCTTCGGTTTCCTTCAAGTATGAGAACCTTGAAATCTCGGTCCCCATCATCTAGAGTCCTCCAATTGAAATACACCTCGGCTACTTGTCTGGGCAAATAGTTCTTCTGGATAGTATGACACCGACCCGCTTGAGCCCGCATTCCTCCAATAGATCGAATACATACTTCATGTATGGAATGTCCACTTTGTCCATCGCCATAACCGGTTCGAACCGAATCCTCGGACTTTATAATCTCGCCGATGTTTGCGGGATTCTCGAACCGTCGCCATTGTAATCCCGCAAAAATCTCATTAGCACTTGAAAATTGAATAGGTCAGCAGAGATTTAAATAGAGAACAATGATTACCGTAAACTTGAAAAGCTTTGAGAATTTTATGCTGAACAATGGAAGTTTCAGAAAAAGCTTTTGAAGTTGAAAATGGCGGAAAGATGATATGCGAATGAAAAACTGAAGAGTTTTGATAAAGATAACAGTAGGTTTTTAATCCAACGGCTGTGATTGAAATCAGTTTTGATCGATTTTGACTTTTTGACCGCTGAGATTAAAGTTAAAATACATTCCATCGCCGCACATCTATAATTGGTAGGAAATGAGTAATATAAAGGTAGACAAGAGATGCATTAAATGCACTGCAGGAGCATTAAATTCTAAGTCCAAATACTGAACATGGTTTTTCTACTGACTTAGAATCCTTAAAAGTCTTCTACTGAAGATAGAACAATTTACTTGGAGATCTGGAAAGTAACTTCAAATATAAGATCTATCCAACAATTTATTCTGTACACGACTTAGATTGGAAAGATAGAACATAACGACCGATCTAATCCTATACATCACCAATTCACTGAAGATAACACAGTACTTAATGTCAATCCAATTATAAGATCTTTAAATAAAGACAAAACAATACAAAATAATATTAAATAGTATTAAAACAAATGTATTTAAAGTTAAGACTACTATTACAGATCATACAGGCAAAAGATGTTTAGGGACTGGAAGATTCACATAAAGTAGAACTACAAATTTTGATATACTTCTTTGAAAACAACATTTCTAGTGATCGAACAATCTCCACCGTCTTCCCTCACCACCAAGATTTTCAAGCCGATTGCTTAGTAACACGTGACATAGCCACATACAATTGACCATGAGTGAAAACTGGATTTTTTAAATATAAACCAACCGATCCGCAACGATTGTCCCCGACTCTTGTTAATAGTCATCGCATAAGAAACAAATGAGTGGAAATTGTCTCCTCCGAAATTTCAATGGTAACCTAGGATCGATGGAGTCAAAGTCATTCTCGCAATCGAATTCTCTCACCCGCAGCATTTACCATTCGAATTTCACCTTCCAATATGTGCTTCCCGAGCCTTGTAATAATTAATCTTGTACCATTACACAATCCTTTAGAGTGATCTATATTTCTCAACAACATAACTGGAGTGCCAATTTTTAAGAACAACCGATGATTGGGCACACCGTAACACTTTATACTATTTAAGAACTCAAAGAAGATGATCATCATCGAAGAACAATCCAAAGGTGGAACACCAAAGGCTACCGTCGAACTCAAGTATAGCCGACCTCCACCGGGCCTTGATGCAATTATGTAATCATTGAGAGACTCAACAACTTGTAAATTAGGGGCTAAAATGGCACGCCGATACAAGAATGTATGATCATCACAAAATTTTCCATTTTTGAAATAAATTGCAAAGAACAATGGCAAACACATCGGATCACCACAATACGTAAGCACAACATCTTCGTGAAGTTTAATATCCATAACCCCATCACCGTACGCACCATACTTACCATCCCCAATGTTTTCCAACACTTTTGAAAAGGAAAGCACATCATCTTTCTCCATATCTACGCCACTGTGATCAACCTTATATTTTTCGTAAGCTTTAGAACAACACAATAATCCCAAAGATAAGAAAAATTAATAGAAGCATGAACAATTTCCCCCCCCGCTACCCATTGGAATAACAGTAAAAACTCGACGAAAATCACCACCCAAAACCACTGTCTTTCCACCAAATGGAGAACTTAATGCATTTGGATTGGTAAAACGCATCAAATCTCGTAGAGTACGGTCCAACGCCTCAAAACAAAGTTGTTTGTGCATTAATGGAGCTTCATCCCAAATAATTAGCTTCGCACAAACCAAGAAATTCGCCAAAGAACTATTCTCGCTAAATATTGCAAACGGAGTCATCAACAACATCAATCGGAATTTTAAATCGCGAATGAGCAAATCCCTACCGCCAGAAGTAAAAGAGAGGCTATACCAAATGAAGCTACATTGATAACAATTTGGTGTCAGAACGTAATGCAGCACAGACAAACCTTTCCAAATAAATGTTTTGCATGTTCCTCCATATCCATAAACAAAAAAGAAACCACCTGTAGATGACTCGAAGCCCGCGTAATAGTATCATAAATAGAACGCTGTTCATCAGCACATTTAAGCAAGAATTCCGCATGTTGTCGTTGTAAAATAGCCAAATCATATCGCATCTCCTCCATCACCAACAAATTATCACTGGAAGGAACCACAAGAATAACGGGCAAATGAAGGGATGGGAAGTCAACCAAACTCTTACCAACAAACTCGTAAAAATTTATCAACCTCAATTAGCGCATAGCACTTCAACCGATCACCGGTCAGCCGATAGCCTACAAAACATAACCCATGGACATATTATTATATTAAATAAATGGACAAGCTTGCATTGAACAAAGTATACACGAAGATCTTAAATCGAGAGTTGGGAAAAAATTAATACAAAAAGACTCACAAATCAAAAAAATCACGTAAAGATATTGACATATAAGACATTGTTAACATAAAAGAAAACACGCACGCATAGATCTCAAGATAAAAACAAAGAACTCAAATGGAAAAACAATAATAATACGCCGATTCTTACCACGATGATGAAACAAATTTCCGTGCTTTTCCTCAATATCATCACAAAGATAAGTCCAACATTCTTCCCAAACAACTTCAGGTCGTGAGATTGAAGATGTACAAAGCAAAGAAGCAAACATATAACGCATAGAATACGCAGATGCCCATAAGCCGGCTTCCTTAATCGCATCAATATACTCCTTATCATCATCTAACAAACCCAAAGAATACATAGCATCTCTAAATGTATCATACCGAACACCACTTACGCATCTTATTTCTTCATAGCTTGTAGGACCCTTCACAATATTTAATAAACACCTTAGATAATAAAGCTCTCCGGATCCGTGCTTCACATTATACAACCTCCCTATCGCAAACCGAGATTGTCTAGGCCGCCATTTATTTCTCTTAAAGACAAATTTAGTCGGGAACCGAGCATGGGTCAAACACCTAGCCTCCCGGGAATTTTTTATTTGCTTCCATCCACTCCAAAAACATTGTTTGCTTAACGGATGGTCGTGCAAGAACTTCATCAATTTGAGCCTCTTCGTAAAAGACCACACTTTGCTCCCCCCGGAAGATGGAAACCCGCCTCTCAACCGGATGATATCTAAAATGAATTTCAAAACTAAATATTCGCCAAGTCGCCTCACACGGCGAAATATATCTGCAATCATAATATTGTGTAACCTCATCCTTCACCTTATGCGACACCAAACCATCTTCTCTAGAAAACGCAGCCGTAACACGATCATTGCCCTTATTTATATACTTAAACAAATACTTAATCGCTCTAGACTGATTACACCATTCCACATTAACATGTGCCCCATATCTCAAAAGGAGATGTCTATTGTGTGGAATAACATACCTATTATCAAGAGGAAAACCCCTCTTAACAACAAACCTACCATTATTAAGGCGCCTATATATTGGATAACCACTACTATCCCTACTGGTTATATCCACAAAAGGTTTGGGAAATTTTTTAACGCAAATACCATCGTACATACATGAAGATTTTAAATCAAAGAACCCCACAAGGACCACGCATCATGGAATCCCCGCACACATTGATAATACCGAGGATCCGTTTCGGGATCCGGAATTTCGCACTTACAATATCATCAATGGCAGCATCAGTTCTATCCTTAAACTCTTTCGACAAAAAAAGCAGAATATGTGCATGGGGTAATCCACGTTTCTGAAATTCAATCGTGTAAACAGCTGGAATAAATAAAGGAATGAATTAGAATACAACAAAACCAAGGATGGTAATATAAGAATATGTAAATAAATACCCGCTCTAACAGTCCAAACAGCTCCTTCTTGCGCAAGTCATTCATCAAGCCATTCAATTTCATTTTGAAAATTCGAGATACAATATCTGGACGATCATACGTCTTCAGATTCCTCACCGCTGCAAAACGCACTATTTCTGGCCATTTTGGATTACAAGTAAACGTAATAAACAAGTCAGGATATCCAATCCAAGCACAAATAGCCATTGCATCTTGGTAATTTTCCCTCATATACCGTGGACTACCAGTGAACGATGATGGTAAAACAACCGGCTTCCCATACTGTGCTGCATCCATCCGGCCCCTCATAGCACCCTCATTAATCCCACTATATAGATGTGCTCGTAACTTTGGTTGCTTCCAACGCACAAAACATAACCTCGCGTACTCCATCACAAGATATACGAATCTACAATGAATTGCCCGCAACAACCTTCTCGAGAATAAGAGGATAGATACTTCACCCGCACGCTCATGCAACCTAAAAGCAAAGAATTCCATAAAACTTATTTTCTTACGACGATATTTTTTCTCAGACTCTGCAAAGGGAATATCCTCACGATACCCATCCTCACCATAAGGAAACAACAATGGATATTGCAAGGGCAGGTACGATGGATGTAACTCACTTATGCGCTTCAAGTGACCAGACCTTGTTTCCACAATAATATCTAGTCCTGTTCTCACACCGATCAACATCACCAACCACAAGAGCAAAGAACCTCGAAAACTAATGGAAGATTGTAAGTTCTAGGATCTGTACTTCTTCTACACACCAATCTTAATTTCAATTCAGAGCTGACACAATCATTCAATCGATCCGTCACCATACGAAAAGACTTCACAAGCACATTGTTTCTATCAAAAATATTCCCAAGCCGCACTACAACTTCATCATGACATTCATTCCCCCTATAGAAAAAATCAGAAGTCCCAATTTAATGAAAAACAAACAACAAATAATTAACCCAAGACTAAATATATTTGAATACAAGAAAGCATACTCACCAAATCAGAGCCCGTCTATTCTGTATTTCATTCTCGTGTCATAAATATACAACTCGAGCAAATTTTGGAGGATTTCCTTCAAGTGGCAAAGAAACTACCAATCCTATGTACATTCTCCCCACGCATCCGAATACTGGAGGGCCTCTCCCATTATTCAAGCTTGGGTCTATACTGCCACTCATAGATGTAAAACAATACATATTGTTGTAGTACCTTATATTATCTAAGAAATGCTTACTTATCTCATTCATTCCGAAAAACAAATCACTCAAATCTTCAGGCGGTGACTTCAATGTGGGAAGCTTGATCTTCCCACGTGATACAACAACCGAATTCTCGGGAGATTGTTTGGTCCCAAGCAGACAACAACCTTTCTTCATACCAAAACCAAGCATGGCAAGATACACACTCATAAATCGGATCACCTAAGTCCCAATAATCTATAGAAAAATCACATTTTAGCATCAACGTAAAAAATTATAAACTACGTAAATAAAAACTATAAGGAAATAAACACTAATGTTCATATAAGAAAGAAAGAACTAATCAATTACATATCAATTACCACATGTATAAAATTAATGCAAAGCGTAAGATCTAATAAATTTGACAATTAAAGAAAATTTAAGAGAGACAATAAAAAAGAAAATCTCACCATCAATAGAAGACCTGGAGGTATTGTTATCGGGACGCACAACGCCAAGCATACTCGTTCTATCATGGATCCAAACCTACCACTTCTTATACCAACCCTCGGCGAGTAGCTTCCACCTTATAATTATGAATAAAATTACTATTAATAGCCAATAATATTTTCAATATATACACAATGCACCAAGATGAATAGAAAAATCAAATCCAACCAAATAACAATAGAGAAGTGAAAGACCTATCAACTCTAAAATATCTCTCGAAATATTTGGTTTCAAAAACAACCGGATGCTTGCACTTTTCAAGTATATCTTCCTCGGTCAAAGAACAAATGCAAGGGAAAAAAGATAACAACAAATGCACTTCAAGCATTCGTAAGTCCAAGAAAATAGATACACTTCTAAAGGACAAACCTCTACATTTTATCTTATTTCGATCGCGGCTTCCTAGCACCCCCAACCTTGCTTGACTTCTTCATATCATATATAGAATCGAAGACCACGTAAAAGATGAAGATCTGCTACAAAGAGAAACTTTTTACGTAACACACATAAAAGAAGAAGTCCATTCAAAAAGAAAATAACACATGCAAGTCGACACTGTTCGAATCGACACCCTTAAAATAATAAAGAAAATATTATTTTTGTCACAAGCAGGCGCTTGAGACCGCTCCATCGAGCAGCCTTTAGTTGGTTAAAGCGGGTAATGTGTTGTCTCGCTTGTCATTGTTCTAGGTTTGTCCTAGGTGAGAATGTGTCGAAAAAGAGTTGATCGGTCCACTGCTGAACTTTGAAATGACTTTATACGACCGGGTCCTCAACATCAAAAGGTATTCCTCGGTCCAAAGAACAAATGACTTTATACGATCGCTCCTTGATGACGTATCTCACCGATAAAGTCTTCTACCGATTTAGTCCCCTCCCCGAGTCGAAGAATGAGGGGAAATTGTCTTCTCGTAACTCAAGTATAACCGACAAGATTTAGTAGGTCTCGATACCATATGATACCAATTATACCAACAATATGATATCAATTAGTATCGTGATAGTAACCCGTCGTGATTAATAGTCGGTTGTCGATCGCGAAGATACCGAGGCCGCATAGGTTTCTTCTCCACGATACTTACCAACCGATAAGGTTTTCCATTTAAGCAAAGATCACCGATGATGTGTGATGATGTCAGCCGCCCTTAGGAGAAATCTTCGACTGAGTGTCTATCGGGCGAGGCCCATCTGAACAGAAGAGGGTAGTATCAGATCTGCCTCCTCGCGTCGATCCGCCAAAAAGGAAGAGACTTAGCAAGACACGAACAACTGAGGTTCAGGCTCAATCTACTGAAGTTATCTCTTCGGTACCACCTACTCAGGAGGAGCCTCCTCTAGACACTGACACAGGGATTGTAAGTGCCACATTGAAGGATAAAGTTCAGCGGATAAGCTCCTCAGAGACTCAATCAGACAATGCAGAACAGACTGAAGAAGCCTCAACTGAGTGGACGATAATGTATACCACTCATCTATGTGCTACTGGAGAAATTGATGATAAAATTCCGGAGATAGTCGAGCACGAAGACCTGGTAAATTTAGCAATCAGGGCAAGAGTTCAGATGCTGCTGAGATTCCTCAGCTGGGACGTGTTCATCGACTATGTCAGAACTCAGTCAGCAATCACTCTGTTAGCTGAAGAGCAGGCTCTTCAATCAGCCATTGGGTTCGGGGAACCAGCTGATATAGCCTCCTTCGAGGACCTCCGTGCTGCCATGCTATACCTACTGAGTCTCAGTGTCGCAGCACCCTGGCCAAAGCCCTTCACCGCCATCTCATCCGCATAATGATGGTAATAATGATGATGATATGGGTCAGGCATCACCCAAGGATGCAGATAAGGAAGGATCTGCTGAGGGTAACACTCCCCTTCGCGAACAGGGCACCTCACCACCACCAGAAACATCAGGTGAAGCCCCAGTTGCCTCACAGCCAAACAGAGGTCAACAACTGGCGATGTCTGAGCCGAGGATAGGAACCAAAGAACTATCGACTAAGTCAATAAGTTCCATATCCTCAAAGTCTATCAACCGAAGTCATTCGCAGACAAGGATTGAACAATCGTCTCGCTAGCCAAAGATGTACACAAGGATTCGCAGACAAGGATTGAACAATCGTCGCTTTCTAGCCATCAACCGACCCTCCGGCAAGTAGGAGGTCGAGTAAGTACAAAGATTTATCACCGAGTGACTTGATCAACTCGACGCCATAACCATTTGATTCAATAGTTGATCCACACTCGCAGAAGAGTTATCGCCACCGACCGACGTCATAATACATCATCGATGAATTTTGCTTAAACATAAGAATGTTCATCACCGATACTTAAAAGATCGGTTGAAGAGGTTTGAGTATATTTAATCGCTTATTTACTACGGCTTGAATAGTACCGAGACAAACTATTTTTTTATCTCTATAGTTATTAAATATAATTAACATTCAAAGACAATAATAACATAGAGAAAATGGATTTTTATTGGGCAAATGAAGATAACAAAGTCCAAGGATTGCAAAAAAGCTTCAAAAGATTATAATATCGATTTCAACCTCATAAGTCCGAGGTAACTACACAAAGTAAAAAATTACAACACTTCTTCCTACCCCTTCTTCGAAGCGGTCCTCCTACGCTTCACGGTGCTCGAACTTCCAAACTTATCAAGCACATTTTTCGGAGGAGCAAAGATCACCAAGCAAGTCATCTTCTTCAATACAATCGTCATCCAGGTTTATAGCCCTACATTCGCCTTTTTAAGGAGAGATTTAAAGATTCATCTTGTACATCCCCAAATGCACCATCCAAAGACCTACCCATCTTGTTAGCAAATGCAAAATTCAATACACCCGAACCATCGGAGGACAAACCTCAACACGAGGGAGCTTTTCCTTACTTGACGGGGTATTGGAAAAAAGATTTATCAACACGCCGTCTCTTTAGAGGTACAATTGGACTCCTACGCAATAAAGAATCATAGATAAGTCCCACCACATCAAAACAAAAGAACATATATAAAATAAATAGTGCTTGAAGCAAACAACTTATAAAACTACAACCCGGCTTTCAAGGACGGATGGAACGGATTGAGCGTATAAATACACTTTCGAAACACTATATCCACCACCAATAACCGCCACATGATCGATCTCATCTCGTATCTTAAAAATAAGATGCTTACACAATAATGAAAGTGCAATTTCACCCTCGGGATCGGCAACACCACCCTAATAAGATATTCAAGTATAAGCCAAAATATACTTCCTAAAGCATATATAACAAAAGACAACCAAAGCAAATAGATGAAGAAGCATAACCTCCCCAATACTATCCTTAATATCGCCAGCAGCTTTTCCCAATAATCCGATAAGCATCATTATCCCACAAAGAAAAGAGTAACCAACCCAAGATCATCTCTCACGTAAATCTTTAATTTATATCTATAATATGTGAACAAAAACATTAATAACTTAATAAAGAACGGAAGAAAGCTAAAAAAATCGTAACGTAACACGTAAAATCTAAATACCTCGGGGTAGGGCACACATCATGAGAATTACAAAATCGACAAAGAAAATTTCTTCTCCATCTTGTCCAATTTCTTCAAACATTTAGAACAGCAACATAATGCCAACCCCCATCAAAATCAATAGAATCTATGGATCCAAAGAATCCAACAATGAGCAACCTATATTGTTGGATAGAATCAATAGAAAACAACTAACATATAAGAAGTAAAAAAAAATCGAAAAATAAAAAACCGTAAAATATATACCTCATCTTGAAAAAACAGATCAATAATCTTTGTCTTCACAAGAACACCCTCAACATAGTGGTCGAGGAAGACACATGCGTTCCTTGGGAGACACCACCGCAAGTTGAACCACTGACCGTACTTGTCGACATACCTACAAAAAACAAACATTCAAGCAAGTAAAAGTCGACATTTCATCGGTAGTACCGATACGGAATGTTGCTTTATCAACAATATCAATACAAACCGTTATTTTATCGCAGTAATCGAAACAAAATATGTTGTTTATCACCACACTTATTATATGCACTCCTAACGTATACTACTAATATAATACATAAAATTAGAAGACCGAACTCCAAAAGATCAATATAAAACATAATATCAAAGCAACCCCAAAAAGATACCTCATTCTCAAATCATTCACCTCCTCAAAATCACCATTGATATAAATCTTGGTAAGCATGAAGAACATTGGCAACCTTTGTTTTTTCTTCACATGAAAAAACAAGCGAGATAGATAAGAAAATACCTCGAAAAAAATTAATAAAGAAAATTGTAATTCTTAGTACACACCATTATAAATATTAGCCTTGCAAAGGCCGAACAATAACAATCTTAGGATTCACAATCTTTTCATCAAGCCGACTCATGAAGAGCTCAATATATTCATCCCATAAAGTACAACACACTGCTCAACCTACGTAATAATCATAAATAAACATTCTAATTCCATTAAGCAAAACTAAAAGTAAGACTAAATTTGCAATCGCATTAATTACTCCATATCCTCAAGGTAAATGTTCATCATCTTCTTTACATCCCCACGATAAGTTTTCTGCGTCTTCGAGGAAGAGAAACCTCTACCAACACACCAATAACATCCGGAACACAAGAAATAAAGTTTCAAAAGCCTCCCCGTAATACACATCTTGAAAGTTGATCTAAAAACTCGCCCTAATAGAGAAACGACATAAAAACTAACCGAAAGTCGCTTCTTCACCATCATCGTAATCCGAAGAACATCCAAAATGGGTTTCAACCAAAAACGCTTGGTGGGAAAAAGACGAGTCAAAAACAACGCGCAGTTGGGTTTCCTCACCAACCCGAATTCTAAATTTACTCGTTACAACCCTATACTTTCCGGTATTATACGACATCCTAAACTTTTTCAATCCATATAACCGGCCTTCTATTAAAAGAGGTTTGAAGGCCCCGTATGATACTTCTCGGAAACGTAACCCGCACTCCGTCCTCCCGATAGATAAAGGAACAAGAAAAAGAATGACTTAAAAGAACAAACCGGAGGATTAAACCGTAAAAATAAGGTACAAACAATGGGCAAACCTCGTAGTCATGAAATATACAATCAAGAGAATACACATCTCTCGGACTTAAAAGCAAGCGCCTCATAAAAACACACAAGTCGCAGCCTTCATAAGATAATCTTGTTTTCAGGTCATCCAAGTCTCTTATGAGAAGCCAATCGGGTGCCATTTAGACAATGAATAACTATCCACCAACCGAAATAGAAATGCGGTTATATAAAGATGCATTTATAAAGAATTATCTATGGAGGAAAATGTAGATGTAGACCTTTCGAACTCGTTAGGGCCACGCCGTCCCTCGCCGGCGCCACACGTGTAAGCATGGCCGCCGATGGGAGCAGTTGAAATGGATATGTACAAGCATGGCATTAACGTGATCACCGATGGAAGCGGTTGAAATGCACACGTTTAAGTATGGGCGCGAATGAGGCGCGCGAAACTCGAAAAAAGGCGGATGTGACCGGTAGGAATAGTGTTTCTATTAGATGCCTTTTTTAAGAAGTGCCTCGTTGAATATTATTACGAAAATACAAGTATATGTGTTCGGATGAAGACGTAATCCGCACAAAGCTTTTCTAAGCCACCAACCGATCCATGAATCGACAGGAGGCGTAACCGCACAAAACTTTACCGATATTCCAAGTAAGTAGCCGATAATCAAACCAGCTTCTAAACGGAATCGCAGAAAGCTTTATCATCTTAGTGATATTACAGAATGAATAGCTGATATTCAAATCAGTAGTAGATAGAATCAGATGAAAGCTTTATCAGATTAGTAATATTCCAGGCAATACCTGATAATCAAATATGTAGTAGCTGATAATCAAATAAGTAGTAGACTGATTCAGTAGAAAGTTTTATCAGCTGTGTGATATCATGAACTAACGTCGCATCACCTGATGTTTGCTTAAATAGCAAACCTTAGCAGAAGAAACCTCTACAGACTCAGTAAAAGCTCTATCAGCTTAGTGATATTCCGTGCAAGTAGTTGATAATTAATTCAAGTAGTGGACGTAATAGCTAATAATAAAATCTAGCTAATAATAAAATCGTAGTAGATAGAATCGGTAGAAAGCTTTATCAGAGCCAGTAGCTGATAATCAAATAAGTAGTACACAGAATTAGTAGAAAGTTTTATCAGCTGTTTGATATCATGAACTAACGTGTATAAAACTTTACTGATATTCCAGTAAGTAGCTGATAATCAAACCAGTTCTAAACAGAATCAGTAGAAAGCTTTATCATCTTAGTGATATTACGTAATGAATAGCCGATATTCAAATCGTAGTAGATAGAATCGAAGAAAGCTTTATCGATTAGTAATATTCCGTGCAAGACTCGATAATCAAATAAGTAGTAGCCGATAATCAAATAAGTAGTAGACTCGATTCGGGAGAAAGTTTTATCACCGTGTGATATCATGAACTAACGTCGCATCACCCGATGTTTGCTTAAATAGCGCACCTTAGCGTAAGAAACCTCTACGGACTCGCAAAAAGCTCTATCGGCTTAGTGATATTCCGGCGGTAGTTGATAATTAATTCGGTAGTAGACAAAATAGCTAATAATAAAATCTAGCTAATAATAAAATCGTAGTAGATAGAATCGGTAGAAAGCTTTATCGGAGCCGTAGGCGATAATCAAATAAGTAGTACAAGTAATTAGTAGAAAGTTTTATCACCGTTTGATATCATGAACTAACGTGACATCACCCGATGTTTGCTTAAATAGCGCACCTTAGCGTAAGAAACCTCTACAGACTCAGTAAAAAGCTCTATCGCCTTAGTTATATTCGAGGCAATAGTTGATAATGAAATCAGTAGTAGACAGAATCAGCAGAAAGTTCTATCAGGTGAGTGATATCATGAGCTAACGTCGCATCACCTGATGTTTGCTTAAATAGCAGACCTCAGCAGAATAAAAATATACGCACTACGATATCTTGCCGGCCGAACAACCGACCGACGTCTAAGCATGGTCGCCGACGGGAGCAATTGAACCGGGCACGTACAAGTATGGCGCGAACGTGGCGCGCGAAACTCGGAAAGCAGCGGGGTGGGGTGGAAGGGGGGGGGTAAGGCTGATGTGACCGGACTAAACAGTATTTTTATTAGATGTAGCTTTTAAGAAGTAATAGATTATCTCACATTGAATAATTAACTTATAAATAGATAGATTTTTTTAATTATTTTAAGTGTGTTTCTATGTATCATAGCTCGCATGTTATAGACCTAGTTGATTGGAATAATTGACCATGATTTGTGGTATTAGCTTTTTTGGCCCATGATCATATTTTGGAAACTCATTTTATATTATATATTGTTGGTCTGGAGACGAGTATCAGGTGTAGAGGGGGGGAGGGGGGGTGAATACACCTGAGTACAAGTTCTTTTTCTCAAACGCGAAGGACAGTTGAGCTGTAGGTTGTGACTGATGAACAGTGCCAGATAGTAACCTTCTGATCGCGGGTCAGAGTGCGTCAACTGCTGAGTTTCTCCTACTGACTTTTGTCAGTATTTGATTCTCAGTCGAAGACTTAGTGCGGATAAGCGTGTAGGGCCCGAAGACTTCGTCTCAGTTTGAAAACGTGTTTTTCACAAGTTAAATAATTTTGGCTAGTGCACTTCTCAAATACGTTTTATGCAAAATATGAGTTTGTAAGATGATTTTGAATGCAGTGCAATAAAACAGTAAATGACACAAGCAATTTTTAACGTGGTTCGGATACGCAAGATCCTACGTCCACGGTCCTGCTGAACAGGAGGTCTTGTTGATTTATCTGAGCAAGCTTCAGCAAGGTATCTGTGCACTGGACAGACCCTTCTAAGTTATAGTCCTTAGCGACTTTACAATCCAAACCTAAGTTTGAAGGGGAGGGGATTTTCTCCAACAGAGAAGGAGTTCTTACAATAAGAACAGTCACGAAATGTGAACTCATTCGAAGGTTCTAAGCTATGGATATGAGCGATAGAGCTTAGATAGAGAAGAGAGATTTAAAGAAATAACTATAGAGAGAAGAACTAGAAATATTCTAATAAGACAAGTTCTTCGCTGGATCTTTGTGAACGGCGCTAGAGTGTTTCGAAAGCTTGAGCGTGTAGTCCCTTTGATATCCCGTGCGTGGAGCTCGGAAATGTTTCTCTATTTATAGTTGTGACCCAGACATTTGTCCGTTGGAGAGGACGAAGCCACGTGTCACAAACGTCCAAGGAAAACGACCATAAGTTCGAAATGATGTCGCAAAGTAGTTGGTTACTGTGCATGAGAGCAGCTTTAGTTGGTCAGAGTAGGTAGAGCTTAGACTGCTTCCCATTGGTCGAGGTTTGGGGTAGGTGAGACTTGTCAGACATTGGTCTTCATCGGAGTTGACTCTCACTCATCCTCGTATGATCTTCTGCTGACTTTCGAATGAAGTTAGACTGGGTCGTTTCCTGTCGGATACAGTAGACCTGATAAGATCTCTGTCTTCTTCGTTTGAGTCTGTTGATAACAAAACTTCTACTAAGCGGGATCAATTGATGACTCTGAAGGTACTGAGCTTGAATATTGTTTTCTTCTGCTGATGCAGGTCAGCTGATGAGATGTCTTCTACTGAGCGAAGTCAGCTGATGACTTGTGAACACAAGCTCTTACAATGATGACGTGGGGTTCTGGAAAGTAACTTCCTACTGAAGATCAATCCAAACACTTACCTCGTACAGGACTTAGACAAAACGATAATGAAAGATATAATCCGTCTAGCCTATTACATCATCTAGTCCTATCGACACTACACAAAGGATACAAGACAGTTTTGGGATCTTCAATTCCATAGTAATGAAATACTATGATTTCCCCCATTACCGATAAACAGATAGGTCATATTACAAGAGCTACTGATAACAACATACTAAGTATCCTCTAAGTGGTTGTTAAGACAAACCACTGACTCATAACCCAACATATATCCTCTTTATTAATGAATTGCGTTTTTATTTTATTTTATATTATTCTTTATTATTGTTTTCGTTAGATTTCAAGAATCCGTTCACCACATTTTAAAAGTGCAAAGATCATAATTAACATTGTTAGAGAATATAGTAATCCATATTTTTAGAAATGGGCATAATCATAATCCATCTTCAAAATGCATAACGGATATAAATAAATTTCTGCGTGTATAATTATTAGTTTTGGTAGAGATATAATCAACATCGTATTTAATGTGAAAATGATTGCAGATATAAATGATAAGACCCTCGGAACTGACACTTTATTTTGAAATGTATTTATTTTCAATTATATTATAGTAATTATTATGAAATGTTGATATTAGTATTTCACAGTAGGGAAAAGTCATGGTAATATTCCAGTTGATTGTTTCAAACAATATTGGAGGAATATTCTAATTAATTGTTTTAAACAATATTTTATTTTTTAACAATATTTTAATTGAATCTTGACGTATGGGGTTACACCACATCTAGATAGAATTTCATGCATAGCTAGTTTAATGTTATTTGAATATTTTATAATTCGATAACTAATATTAAAATGAATTTGATTATATTTTACGTGTGAGAATTCGTGTCCCTGCAGTGATGACATATGTATTTTTAATTCAAAAAAATTATTAATTATTATATTTAATTTAATTTAAATATACGTATAATTATAATAAAAATACATATATCACGACTTCATTAGTGAAACATGAAATATATAAAAAAGGGACAGAAGATACTTAATGATTTACGTGTAGGCCAGCATACACTCTAATTTTTTAAAATGAAAAAAAATAAAAATTTGTGTCCTAAGAAATTGCATATTCACATCCAATTTATAGATTTAAAACTATCCCTAACTTATAATTTGGATCCCTCCTGATCGGACCCAATTGAATTAAGCTTTAATAAATTAATTTAACTTCCAACTCATCCTTCAACTTTTATTTTGAGCTTAAACTAACTATAACAAATTAATAGGTGTTATAATTTATTGGTATAATGGTATCATTTAGATTTTGAATTATTATTATTAATTTAAATCGACCCTAACGGAAATCGAACACTAGATCAACTCTAGATCAACCACTTACACAGAAACGGGAATAACAACTACACTAAATGTTGCCGGTCATTTAGATTTTTAATTAATCCAGCTGGGGGGGGGGTGTATGATGGGCTCAATTCATTAGTTCGGTAATAAAAATAGTTACATAATCAAAGGCCTATACATAATCTAAAATAGTTTATCATAATCAACGGTAGAAAATCCAGAATTATATATGTGGAATAAATTCAACAATTTTATGTGAGAATAGCAAAATTATTAAAAAATGTATAAAGAAAATTCAGAGTTAGTACATAATTTGGGAGCCGATTTTCTCTCTCTAAATTTATTATGTAAAACGGGATGAGTATAAGTATGTTTTAGAGTTTAAAGTGTACAAAACAATACGACATTATACAAGAAAAAGCATGCATCATTATTGATTATGCAACAACCAAATATAAGATTGTTGGTTATCCTCGTCAATAAAATGTTTGGTTATGAATACACGTATATAGATAGTTTTAGTATGTACATATCGATGTTAAGTCAAAAGTGATTGCTTACTATCAAAATACTATCTCATTAACCCTTGTGAAAATTCAATCAAACCCAAAACAAATCAACCCTAATGATAGAAATCAACTGATCATCGAAACCAAAGAGCAGAAATCATGTTCATCACATGGAAGGGTTAATCCCATTTCGTGGTGGAATCCGAACTCCTCTTCAGCTTTTTGCAACAATCTTTGAAACATTGCATGTCCAAGAAAAGAAATAGGAACGACGTATCTGGTTCTGTTCTCACCCACATACACTGCAAAATGCCCTTTTGGAACGTCGTTCTTTCTCCCAAAACTCGAGCACTTTTTGATAATTTGCTTGAGGGCTGCTGGATTTGTAGTTTTCTTGTTTGTTTTCCATATAGCCATGGCTTTTTCTTCTCTATTCTTGGCTTGGAATTGTTGGAAATTAAGTAGGGGATGGGGGGAATGAAGGGAAATAGGGATATTTATACAATGGGAAAATGAGAAATTTGGAAGAAACAAAAACATGTGAAGTGTGGGGGCAAAGAACTAATTGATGCATGGAGGGTTTATATATATATATATATATATATATATATATATATATATATATATATATATATATATATATATATATATATTAAGAGAAAGGAAGTCATGTTTAATTGTCATCAACCATTCCTATTATGCCCTACAATTTTGCTTTCCATGGAACAATTGGGCCATTCTGTGCTTAATTTGGGATTTCCCAAATTACCCTTTTACCAATGTGCAAACTCAAGTTATATACTTTAAAGTCATTTTTAAAGATTAAAAGCATCTTCACTAGTTATAATTATATATGTATGATGTATCCAGAATTTATAATTAACATGGACGAAATTATGAAATTCCAAGTATGCAAATCTATAATTTTAAAAGAACAAAATCGTAAATTTGTAAAAAATATATAAAAGAAAATACAAAGTACATAAGGTTTTTTGGGGGGAAGGGGGAAGGATGGCCCCGTACGCCCATATTCTACATACGGGTCCGGTTCATCATCACTAGATGTTATTAGTATTATCATTTTGTACGTTATGTACGATCATAAAACGAAATACGAAATGAAATACCATGGCCCTACATGCAAAAATAGAGGCACACATTTTTCCAATTGTCCTTATTTGATTAATTAAAGAGGATAAGGCATCCACTCCTGCCGGAAGGATTACGTGAGAGTGTAAGGAATCAATGAATGAACATGGAACTAAACCTGTCCAATTTGTCTTTTAGGAGGTATAATTATTCTTTCTTTATTTATTTATATAGTTGTTGGGAGGAGGATTATGATATGTTTATTACAATTAAACCTCGATAAAGTAATAACCTTGAGACCGAGAAAAAATATTCATTTAACGAGGTTATTATTTTATCGAACATTATTTTAGTACATTGACCCATATCGGGACCGAAATAAATTATCTTAGCAAGATTATTATTTTATCGAAGTTTAACTGTATAATTAATTATTATTTTATCGAAGTTTAACTGTATAATTAACATGTATTCAATATGTGATATAGATAGCATTTATAGACTACGTTTGCATTTTAATATATTGCTTCTCCATTTACAATAGAAAATCCAAATATTGTACTAGTACATTTTAAGTTCTCGGTTGCAATGATTCGTCCTTGGCATTTATTCTTTACTAACACTCCTGTCCTTGTCTACATGTGTCGTCCGAGTCAATGCATGGCATGATTAGTGGTTTGTTAATTGTAATTTACCATCTTTAGCCATATTTCCAGAGATTAAAACGATCAATTGTATCATTATAAGATATACACTTAACAGTAGCACTTATCATTTCCTAACTCATGCTACTTATCATTTCCTAACTCACAAGTTAGAGATACCTTATGTGAATTTATAAATAACTATAGAGTCAATAAATACTATATTCCTTGAGAATTTCTATCTTTTGAAGAGCTCGGATAGGGCAGAAGGAAGTTCTTTGAAGAGAACTCTTGATGATGCTACTAATTTTTATCGAATGGATTGTCAGCTGCAACAAATTGAAAATTCATCACATTATACAAAAAAGAAATTTTTTTTGTAGCAAGACATTAAAGTCATCATCTTTACGACAATTAACCACGAGATAACTCATTCTACAACTATTTCGTCTCGAAGGGGTCCAAGGGGACCATGTCTCCTAATTCGAACATTAGGAATGCATGATAGTAACGTGAGATAAACACAATCAACACACAACAAAAACATAGTGATCTCAGAAAAGGATAGGAAAAACCATTTGCAGCATAGGATTTATATCTCTCTACGTACACAGTAAATGCACTCCCACCACTACTGCAGAGCATACCAGAAGTAGCTCCACATTCTCTGCATAAGTCATTTTCTACAGAAATCTAGGAGAAAAATACCATGCCATTACCATAACTGCGCGTCGAGCCATTGGGTAGTTGTCCGGCAGGGTTAAGAGAATGAAAGTGATACCTACAGGGGAAAGGAGTTAGAAGCAAAACAATTCCCAAGAAGAAACACCATCACAATCAATAACAGTTGGACAAAAACCACCTACCATAATGTACCACTGCACCACCCTACACAAGCCACCCATCATCCGGTTCACATATGTTAGTTGTCACATCATTAACGGAACCGATTTGAGATCAAAATTAAAAAGAAGGCTTATGGATGTGCATCTACCCATGTGCAAATACCAAATTCTAATTAAATCAAACATCGGAAAAGAATAAAGCTCATAATAATAGTCTTGCCCCCAAACCAAAAGAAGTACCACCAGAATGTATTTCTGCTGGTGGAGAAGGTTGGATTGGGGACCAGAGAGCCACCTCACTAATCTTCCATACCTCCCATTCTGCCACGCAAGTTATATACGAACTTCTCCGAAATCAAGAAGCAACAAGTGAAAAAACAAATTAAGTTGGCAAACGTCCAGCAGGGTGTTCCATCTTAAGTGATGCAACAGTGATAGATTAGAAGCTTGAGTTCATGACATGCCAGAAAAAAAAAAAAAAAAAAAGACACCTACTGAAAAGGATCTTATTTTTATCAGGAGCTAAGTGCAGGCAAAACCAATTGAATTGCAAATTGGTGAAAACGACACCGATTTAATCAAACTTAGCATGTGACAACATGTTACTCTTGCATCCCAACATCTCAAACAGAGAGAAAGTGGTACAAAGCTGCTAAGAGCATTCCAACTCAAATACATCTCCCCTAACATACCTTCGCAGACAAAAAGAATCTGAATTAAATGCTTAAGTGTACAACTATGAAGAATTCCTCTCGAAAGAAACTTCCAAAACTTAGGCAAGACAATATATTTTTCAGTATTGTATAAAAAATAAGACACCACCACCTTTTCTGGACACCATAATTTGCCCTCCAAACAAGAATTTAGTGGTCCTCAAATCCCAAATGATGAGCATGAGGAATAATACATGGGCAACGGGAAGGACAGATAGTAATTAACGGCTGTTCTAAGCTAATACATATATACATATTCATGGTAAATAACCAAGATCTTTTTACCATGATTCATTATATTCTCTGTCATTGTCACTAACCAGAACCTGGTTTCCTACCACAATGTAGACAGGGTCGAAAGCGTAGAGGAGATTCAGTTCTGAAAGCAAGTCCACTTCGGGTAGTTCACCGGCCATTTCATTCTGCCTCATCATCTATGAACTGGCGCATTCACCGCCAAAGGTATGTCCACAATATGCTAAAATCTAAGAATTTAGGCACAGATATCTGATTGTGACAGTCTTGAGTCTCAAAACAAACCCCTAGTACTAAAAAAATAAATTACATAAAAAATACCCTTCAAAAGCAAACATGCTTCAGTTTGTTGTACAAGCCCAATAGGCCAAGAGTTGTGCTCTAAGAAGAGTACAAGCAGAGGCAACCTACTTCCATAACTGACAATTGAAGGCACTCAAGGCAGAAAATGTGTTGCATAAATGACAAATAAGAAAGGACGAACAGACATGCTTTAAATGAGTTCATACTAATACAGTATAAGGAAACAAAAGTTCAGAACTTCAAATCACAAGGTAATACAGTATAACACAATGAGGATATCACTTTATAATTTATTCGTTGGGATTAAAAAGCAATTACACTTTGCACATGTATCATTCCGTGTAATATCTAGATTGCAACCATATGTCAGTTCATGTTTGCACCGACATTTGCTCCAATAAACCATACCTTAGCAGAAATCAATTACAGAAAAAGATAATAAAGATTGTTTTTACTGCTCCAGAAAGTAACGTAGAAATCCATCTTATAAGATGATTAACAGAGATTGATGGTATCTAGAGAGCCATCTTAGATAAGTTTATCCATCTTCAACAATGGCCCAGTTAAAATGCTAGGGAATGTAAATGTCTTACCTGTTGACAAGCTCAGCAAGTTTTAACAACTCAGCTGCCTCAGAGAAATTGATAAACTTTTGACTCAGTGAATGATCGTTAGTGTCGCCTTTCTTTTCATTTATATCTTCTACATAGGTACCAGAAAAGTAGGAAAAATATAAGAATGCTGCTCATTATGCCAATAATAAACAAACAGCATGAAGTAAATAGATAGTTATGACATTAATAGAGGGCAAGTTCAGTGTCAATGGAAGTCGGCGCACAATAACAGCAGGATGCTTCTGGACACGAGCATAGAAGCTCTCAGAAGGATCAGTAAATACAATCTTATTGTATGCTTCCACAACAACAGGTTTTTTAATTGACTGAGGACCACTTTCATCTTCAGAGAATAATTTAAGATGGTGATACCTAAAACTAAGGACAAAACAAGAAGACCTTATCAAATAGTATATGGTAAATAGTGAAGAAGGATATTCAAAACAAAATGAATATCGACTTACAAAGCCAACTGCTTTTCACAAACATCATTGTGGAAGAAAAGGGAAAACACAATTTCAAATTCACCCCAACCGCATTCTGATAACTCAATTCAACAACCCTAACGGGTTTTCAAAACATGGATGCAACTGAAATACAGCACACTTGATCACTACCCCAAGATCCTCATTGGTTGCCCCAGGAACACAGACAGACCATTTGTGAGACTGGGCTCTAATAGGCAACAAATACGTCAGATGAAATCATCAATAAGATTAATTAGTCATAAATACTAACAAAAAGGAACTTCAACAAAATGGCATAGAGTTCTGATACTTAACTTACTCAGAACTTTTCTACCAAGCCAAAAGGCAATTGTTCCATAAAATTTAGGAACACAGATTTCGACGTCTTTGAGTCTCTTTTGCAAAATCCTTAGGGCATTAATAGTAAAGTAAGATTCCATACACCGACAGTTTCACGAAAAAGATTATCAACACGTATTTTAAAGGAAATACAAAAAAAAGAGGAACTTCTGAGTTCTGATAAGAGTGATATTTATCTTAGATTGTGCCCTCTATAAGATGCACCAAAGAGTTGTTCGAACAATTTATTACTACATTAACCTAATAAAATTGGTAAGTTCTACAGCTTTCATGGTTAGCTTTTTCTCGAATGAAATTAAGCTAAATGTCAACTATGGGCCACATAAGTGCATTAATAACTCTACTGGTGTACCTATGCACGTCTGAATGTGTGAAACATCTCAAGATAAGATAATGGGTTTATGGAATTCAAGATACAACGGATAAATTAGTTGTACCATCTGCATCTTATTTTCTTTGCCACTTTCTGAAGCAAGTAACATCCAATCAAAAAGATAAATCATAAACCAACACCCCAATCTCAATTCAATAGCAGAAAATAAATACTCCCTCCATCCCATTGAAGTTATCCACTATACCTTTTCCGGCAGTCCCATTGAAGTTGTCCAGTTTCCTTTTTTGACAACTTACTACAAACACTTTATTTGAGGACCCAACTTTACACAACTATGCATACAACTAACAACTCTCCTTAAAAACCGTCCGAAAAGAAAGTGGACAACTTCAACGGGACAGAGGGAGTATAAAACAACAAAAACACCACTTCAGTCAGCCTAGTCCACATAGAACAATTAAGTAATCAGACGCTGTACAAATCATGAGTCATGAGAAGGCATGGAATAATGCGCATTATACCTTAGCTAACCGTCACCACAGAAAGGGTACTAAGAAATACTTAGTTGAGTGAAGTTCATTTATTGACGCCTTCATGTCTCTTTTGTGTACATGTAGCATTCTATACCTACGGATTGGCAGCACACACAACGGAAACAGATTGTTCTGTTTAACCCAGAACTTAGATTCCAGCAGCCCCAACTACCAGTAGACAACTTCCATGAAGTGATAAAACCTAAATCACGACAAAAATACTGCATGCTTGTGTATAGATACTTCAGAAAACTACAATTGAATGAATTCCATAATTAGAAGAATAAAAATATCGGGTTCAAAGAGCTGCCGTTTCGTCGCCGTCGTCGGAATCTCCGGTAATTTTGATCCCGGCGTTGGAGTGGGTTCGTTGGCATTCCGTTCCGACTGACCGTCATTTTCTACATTTTCAGCCATTGCCAAAATCTGCAGAAGATAACTTTTCCACGACAGTTAAGATCAATTAGGGATTCTGACCGTAAATTAGGGTTTTTGGGAAGTAATTGGCAGCGACATTGAATTGTGGGTTACTACTACTCTCTATCCGACTATAGAGGTAAAAAAATTAGGCGAAAATTATCTAAATAGTCTATGAACTATAAAGTTTTGCTGAATTAATATTATTATTATTATTATATTTATTTTTATCTTAAAATTTACTTGAGTTAGTTCTTCAGTTAATTCTTCGATCATTAACATTTAGTCAATCATATTTTTGAACAACTGATAAAATATTACAAAGGCATTTTCATAATAATTTTTAGGGTTTAATTCTCTTAAAGTTTGAAGATTAATTTCAACAACAATAATTTTTTTTAAATTTAATTTAAAAAATGAAAGATATTTTATACCCTTTGCTTTATAAGCACCAAATTCATCCATCCCAAATAGTTTTGGGACAATAATCGCCATTTTTTATACTTTTTTTTGTTCCATTAATCTTGCAAAATTTTCTTTTCAAATTATTCCACTTATCTTGTAAATGTTGAATAAAATAGAAAGAAATGAGTGAACTATAATCATCTAACAAATGGACATCAATATTTTTTACTTTATAAAACTATTTTACACCCACTATTTTAAAATCTGTACCGGAACCCAATGTTATAAGATCAATGGGACAGATGAAGTACGAAATATATAAATATATAAACCAAGATGTGTATACTCACGAAATCCTTCAATCGTACAAAATACGATAATGTCTTCTAAAAACGTTTTGTAACAACGGATATACGAGTAAAAAATGTATATGGATTTGTGGACATGAAAGGGCTTTCTCGGTGATCCAAGATTGTTTGAGGGTATACACAGTTGTTTTTTTAATCTCTACACACTCGCCCCACTCTTTTTACTTTTGATTCTTACCTAGATCAGGTCCACAACTTAAGAAAAAATCTTTCGTCCCTCTCCCACTCTCCCCATTTTCGAAAACGACTGATGCATTATTTCGTATACACTGATGTATCGATTATAATACATATAAGCACAACATTTGTTAAATTATAACAACACAAGATTAACTAAATATCACTTATCCCCTATAATTTAGAAAATTCGACTAGGGTATAATTAATTAATTATAAATAAATTATTAACTAACACATTTAAGAAAACGATATGCATTAAAAAAGTTAATATTGTGAAGAATGAAAATTAATGTAGGATCCATCAGTAATCAGTAATTGTCCTAATGCATGTACATAAACAAAACGCCACTATTTTCAAATGCAGCAATAAATTAATATATTTGCAAATTCAGTACTAAATATTACATTCACAAATGTATCAGTAAATTAGTATTAATACATAAACCATAATGTGAAATTACTAATGCAGAAACATACTTAATATTGTTATTAATTGTTAAATTCCATGCATGTTAATAAATAATTCATAATTAATTAATATAATCTACAATCTATTCCAATAATTACGAACATTTCCTTTTAAATTTAAAACTTGTTATTAGTTTAGATTAGATTTAATTAAATATTTCATAAATTTAAAATATACAATGATATTGTAAATATTTGTATTTTTACTAATTAGTTTGTCCTAACTACATTTTTATTTTATTTATTTATTTCCGTTTGCCTGTATTTAGGAGGAACGAAATGTAATTTCACAAAAGGTGAACGGGCGGATGGCAAAATAAAATGTGCAGCACTACCGCTGGACCCCTCTCTCTCTCTCTCTCTCTCTCTCTCTCTGTCTGTATCTTTTCATTTTTCTCCGTTATTTTTTATTGTAACCTGTTCTCTGACTGTTAAGACCTTCCTCCTCATCATTTTCTCGCGTTGGAAGCTCCCAATTTTCCAGGAATTGACATCGCAACTGACGTAATTTACATTTTTATTGATTTAAGTTTTATTCTGCAATTTTTTGGTTGACGATCTTCGAAGAATTTTTATTTGGGAACTCTGCTTGCGGAACATGTGCTGAGGTCTCGTAATCTAGTCTGAAATGGGTCTGGGTTATTCTGGGATTTTTTTTCAAAAGTATGAAATGGTGATTTTGATGGATCTTGATATAATTTATGTTTTTAATTTTTTTGGATGAAATGGAAATTTTGTTTGTGACTATGGTTTTTAATCATGTCTTAGAATTGGGGTACCGGACATTGAGGTGTAGATGTAAGATTATGAAATTCTGGACTTTCTATGATGTTCTTTGGTTTGAAAATTGATGATTTTGTTTGGGTTTAAGCCTTTTAGGCAAGATAAGAATACATATGTTTTCATATGTTCTCAGCATTAGCATAACCTTGAAAAAAAGAACAGATTCTAGGTTTTGTGCATCGGGTCCATGGTCAGAGACATTATCTTGGTCTTGTAGATTAAATTCTAATGGTTGGTGTCTAACTCTTTTGGGCAGCAGGAATCATGAATTAGAAATTTCCTATATAGTGGATTCATTGTGATCTTCAAATGAGGACCATGTTTTTATTTCTTGAGGAAATCTCCTTTTGTATCTGTCATTTCACTTGGGACATTTTACTCAATTATCTTCTTTTGGTGTGGTTATTCAGTTATTGTGTTGAATGTTGTTCTATCCTTGTGGGAAATAGCTGCTGATCGTCTTTTCTCTATCATTTTGTCGTATATTAGCTTCAATCACTTAAAAAAGCCTTAAACTCTGGCGTCGGCTGTCCATGTGATATCTATTTTTCACTCCTATAGCCTAATTTACCCTTTTCAAGTATCAGGTAAAATATAATGTGCAGAGGGGACACAATGGTATTAAAAGATGCATTCTCAAGATCTAAGAGTAGTTAATTCTTTTATGAAACACTATCTGTATTGTAGAATTAGAGCCACCGAAGTATTAGTATGATAACATTTTCACAGACGAAGGTTGTTACATAGATTTGTTGCATGAATTATTTCGTACAAATCCATGGCATATACTTGCCATTGCTGATATACTTTATCTGTTGAGGTTCCTTAATCAAGATATTATCTGCCAGGTAATGACAACAGAGGAAGATATTGGTGTATCAGACTTGAAATCACCGTTGGTCCATGCACAGTCCAGCTGGAAACAGGTGATGGAGAGAAACCAGTCTCAAGTCGATGCCTTGCAAGAGAAGCTTACGGAGGTAAAGGCTTGTATGCAAGGCTCTGACGCAGATGCAAAGAAGGAGCTGAAGGTTCTCTGGCATAGAGTCAAAACATCTGCAACGTTGTTGACATACTTGAAATCGAAAGCAAGAATCATGGCAGTTCCTCATTTGGCTCATACCTCTTGCGGTATCAAACAACTGGATGGCGTGGGCCTTGTAGATAAAAATGGTGTACCGTTGTCTGGATGGTCAAGGAATGTAGATATTTCTTCTTTTGACACTGCGTATGAGGAAACATGGACAGCACTTAGCAGCCAGGAAGGTACTGTTGATGAACAAGATGGGGTTTATATTAGCGAGTTACTCAAAAGTGTACAAATGGTTACAGATGTAATGGAAACACTAGTGAAGAGAGCTATCTTGGCAGAATCTGAAATGGCTGTTGAAAAGGGAAAGGTGACAGTAGGACAGGAAGAAATTAAAAAGAAGGCAGTTCAAATCGAGACCATGTCACTAAAATTAGAGGAGATGGAGCAGTTTGCAATGGGCACAAATACTATTTTGAATGAGATGAGGCAAAGGGTAGAAGATTTGGTTGAAGAAACGTCTAGACAAAGGCAAAGAGCTGCCGAGAATGAGCAGGAGCTTTGCCGTGTTAAGCAAGACTTTGAAAACCTGAAAACTTATGTTAGTACTCTGATTAGTGTAAGGGAAACACTTCTTTCATCAGAGAAGCAATTCCAGACAATTGAAAAGCACTTTGAACGGTCTGTGCTTTCTACTCTCTGTTTTATTTAGAATTTTACTAGTTTACTTTCTTCCTTGCTATGGATGCTTCTGTTTGGCCTCGCATAGTGATTTACATGTGTTCATTATTTAATTTATTTCATTGAGCTGTCCAGCTCAATTGTGTTATCTTAGTACTGCTCTTTCTTTTTTACTCTTCGGGAACATATTGTTTCCTATCATATGTTTACTTTGTTTTAAAAACAATAAACTGATTAGGAGAACACAAATATTATTGGCTCTTTAGGATATCTAAGCAATCCATAGACACTGCTTGCAGTGCCCTGCACATGTTGAATTAACCCAAGTAGGATTATTAGGAAAAGGCTTTAATTATGTAATGTTGTGAAAATATTGTTGTTCGAAGCCCTCTGTATATCTAATGTGTGCACAGAAAAGCTTGAAATGCTATATATTAGTTTCCACAGAAAATGGGCAACCACTATGAACAGATAAAGATGTGATAATAGTATATACTGTTGAACCTTGCTGTATGATGCCTGGTTTGAATAAAGAATAGATGCATCTGCCTCTCCCTAAGTAAAAGGAAGGTTCTTGCCTGCTTCTTATATTAAGAATCACTCTATTATCTAGATATTGATGATTGTTAACCAAATATAAATCCTTAAAAATGAACAAAATCAAGGTGGTTTGTCTGCAGTCCTTTCCTTTTTAGTCTTTATTAACCATTTCGTAACTGCATCAAACTCTACACCTTTTTGGAATTGTTATTCATTTCCCCTTGCTTCTATGTTTTCTTCTTAGGTGTATTTTCTTTAAAGCTATATATTGGGAAATTTACTTTTTATTTTTATTTTTTTTTCTGTATCACAACCAGGCTAGTTGCGAAAACTACACAATTGGAAAATGAGAAGTTGCAGAAGGAAGCTGAGGTGCAGAAACTAATGGAAGAGAATGTGAGGCTCAGTGCTCTACTTGACAAGAAAGAGGCCCAACTTGTCGCCATGAACGAGCAGTGCAAGGTTATGGCACTGAATGCTTCAAATATCTAACTTGACTTCCTTAACTCTTTGATAGAGCTGCCTTTCTTCTGCAACTTCACTCACTTGGTGCATCCCTTACCTGCACACCTGACGGAAGTATATTGCCTGAATGTGACTCTTTTCATTTTCAAATTACCATAGGACGGAACAAGTACTTCCTATCTTGTTGTATTTCCTTATTTGTGAAGTGTTCTGTTGATCTGATATACAACTTTTTTACTGTTTAAAACCTTTTCCATTAATCTGGGTGCAGTTTCTGATCATCCTGTTCTCATTCAGTTGAAGTTTCAGAAAAAAAAAATCTATTTTCACATATATGTTTATACAACAGTGGTTGGAGATGCCTATTTGAAAGGAATCTCACTCTAGTTCTATGTATTTTTTCATCTTACTTCGCGTAAGACATTCTTAGATTAGTACTTGTACACTCATTTAAGTACTAGGTATTGACAGCAGACTGATAGAACGCCTAGATAGTTGCTATCTGAAAGGCAGGACTGTAGTATTACTAGCATTTCTGTTCTGTACTGGTGTGAGAAACAGCAGATTTGGCTATAATAATGAACGAGCTACTGGAGAAGTGGTGGTGAGCCCTGATAGTAGACCAACCAAGACTGCACTATTGTAAATGGTTGGCTCTGCTTGTATAGTGTTGTTTCTGGAGTCGATATACGTATCATTCAAAAAGGGTCCTCCCACAAGCGCTCCAACTGCTGTGTTTGGATCAGGGCTCGTCGAATTCAACCATTTGAATCCATCACTACAGCCTGTTTTTGCATTTACTGGGATTGAAGCGCCTCTGTGATGTACGTATTGAGGGAAGTTGCTCCCGTAACCCACAAGGTAACTCATGTTCATTGGATTGCTTCCCAACACGTAATCCGCCTGAAAGAGAATACAATCAGCAGAATGGAGGGCTCCCTCAAGAGCTTTACTTCAGGTAAACTGGTTTATCTGTTGTTTTATTCATGATAAGCATTGAGTACCTGCATAGTGGCGAAGTTGCGTATATCTGCTGGCTTATATAGCTTTCCATCACAGTATAAGTTTCTTGTTTGAGAGGTGAGCATGTAGTCACTATAGATGAGTGCTAGAAATGCAGAGCCTATGGCGTATTGCATAGGATCCCACTGTGTCACCCATATTAGGCCACCTGCATCAGATGATACTTAGATTCAGAATGAAATGTTGCTTCTTTTGAGAAAGAGAGAGAGATAACCTTCTGTTCTCTGAGATGGTGATGAAGAATTTGGTAGAAGCCCACAGATGACAGCCTCAGCAGTTTTCCTATAAAGCTGCAGAGCTATACTTTCTTCACCTTGTATGTCTTTTGACCCAAAGAAGCTCACTCTTGATAGCAGCACCTGATCACTACAAAGCTAAACTTCTATCCCAGAGAGAGACAGAGAGAGAGAGAGAGAGAGAGAGAGAGAGAAGGATTTAGGATACCTGAGTTCCAGCAAGTTTGTTGTCCCAACAAAACCATGTCTTCATCCCCCAATTAGCAAATGCATTTCCTTCAACAGTAACATATCGAAGATACGACGCCTCTCCGGTAGCGTGATAAATCCAAGCAGCAGCCCACAAGAGTTCATCGCCATAGCTACTCGAGTTATAGTAGGCCTGCACTTGCGGAATACTCTCACTATAACAACCTCTGTAAGAATCTGCAAACGCAAAGAGCTCTCGAGAATGTTCTAGAAGCAGCCTCGAATAGTCTCCATCTGTTGCCCGGAACACCAGAGAGGCCGACGCCATAGCCGCTGCAGTTTCTGCAGCAACATCCGAGCCAGGGTAAGATGTATTCACCTGTGTTAAAGGCCTAGCTTTCGTGGTCTCCGGTCTTTCCCAGCATTTGTGGTCGGAATCTGGATCCCCCACCTTCGGTAAAAACAGATTACTGTGAGAATTAAGATCATATGAAATCCTAGCAATTAAATTCGGTTTGGTTGTTAGTACTTGAACGTAGAGCAGATTGGGAGATGGATGTGCATTGATGAGATAGTCAGTAATCCATCTCAATTCGTCCTTCGCCTCCTTCACCTCCGTCATCCGCTCGCCGTATTCGAGAATCGACCACGATAACACCGTCGCCGTGAACGCCATCGGCAATCCGAACTTGACGTTATCTCCGGCGTCGTACAGTCCTTTGCTCAGATCCAAATTCTCCTCTTTCCCATCTTCCAATCCTGAATCGCCTCTCCAACTAATCTTATTCTTCCCCAATTTGCCAGCTGCAAAAACACATGCACAAATCAATCATCCGGACGTAACCCTAATTAGCATCAGTAATACCTAAAACAGCACTTCTTACATTTCTGAACGTCGAAGAAGAGCAGTGCGATGCTGAGAGCATCGGCGTACTTCTTGACAATCTCCGGCCGTCTCCGAGAGCGAAGAAAAGCGTCCAGCGAGGGGAGCTCCCTCCGCAGAGTGATGTAAGCAGCAGCCATAACAAGGATGGCGATGACAAAAACAGTTAGCCACCGTTTCCACCCTCTCAACTTCTGCTTCTCAGCTACCATACCTGCTCGTCTAACGCCGTCGTCGTTTGAGAGTCTTGAGTGATCGATATATAACTTGCGATCGGCGGCTAGATTCGAGTGGAAACGGCTGGTCGTTTGTGATGGTGTCGTGATGCAGTAATATTGAGTCATCATATTTTCGGTAGAAATAAGGAGGAAGGAATCACAAGTGATATAGATTCTCATTGCTTTGTTTTTGTCTGTCGTTCATAGCAAGGTTACAATTCTATATACGGGGACGATTATGTAAATATACGAATTTTGAATTGCATGACTTGTAAAATGATTATTAAATATATGACCTTTCAATTTGATGTCCGTATGATATTTTGGTCTCCGAAATTCTCATCGATGTATAAATTTTAATAAATTAAAAAGGTCGGCTATTTACTCGAGTATTTTGAAATTCGTGTATTTAAAAACTAATAACCCTATTATCAAATAGAAAATCCTTTTCAGTTAAACTCCTCCACTCCGTGCTAAACTGCGCCAACTTCCAGTAACGTTATTCTGTTGTGTTTAACGGCTTTAATAACAATCTGCTATCTTCCTTCCTTCCATTCTGTTCAAGCGGTTAACTGTTAAATTTGATTTCTGGATACGCATCAGTTTCTCAGAACTATAGCAAGCTATTCGCCGCAGCTACCATCCGGAATCGTGAATCTGAGCAGCGGAAATTGTAGGCAGCGGAGGCGGTGGTGGCGGGAAAAAAGGCGACTGGAAGTGCAGCGGATGCCGCTACAGGAACTTCGCCACCCGCCTTTTCTGTATTGATTTTAAGCAGCCGCGGCCTCTCGTCGACACCGAAACCCCCGCCGTTTCTAAGTGGCTTCCTTGAATTGGCGATTGGATCTGCGCCGCTATGTTGCGATGTCGTATTTTGATGGCGTTTGGGAACTCCATTTGAATTCTGACAAATACTGTTCCTATTTTCAATTCCATTATCCGTCCGTTCCTCCTTATTCTTAACGATTCGTTTATTTCCAAATGTAAAACACTAATCATTGACTGGTAATTTGATACCGCACGAATATTCATTTTTATGCTTTCTGAGTTCTTATTAATTTGTTCACCAAATGTTGATTTCAATTAGGTTAAAGTTGTTTCATGTTTTCTGTTATGTTTATTTTGGTATTCGACGGCGTGCGAATTCTTAGCTTGTATTTACTTCTTGGCTCCATTCTGGTTGCGTTTGTGTGCAATGGATCAATAGGCTGCACTAGCTACAATTATTCATCAAGACAGAAGTGCAAAAAGTGTGGGAAACCTAAGGAGCTAGCAGCAATGGCAGTAGTTGGAATCCATGGAGCTTCTGCCCCTACTCAGCCAACTCATTTTCCCAGGGCTAGAAGGGGGATGGAACGAATGGTGAATGTTGGATCTCTCTGACCATCGATCTCTTTGAGCTCTGGTTGCTCTGTTGGTGGGACTGGTCGATTTGGGAACCAGAGAAATGAGCTTCCACGTCTTCCCAATGGTAATGGATGGCGAAAGGTACAATTGGATTTGCACTTGTGGATCCCACAACTACTCTTAATGTTTGCAGGTATGCTTGTAGATTTAAAATCTGAGTACGGAAAACAATGATAAGAGAAACTAATATTACTTGGCTGCTGTTGCTAGTATGTGACTTGCATGCAGTTTGCTGGTGGTATTGTGACATGGTGGAATAATTATAAACATGAAGGAATAATGGGAAAATGGAAATGATTTAATTTTATTATCTAACATGAATAGTGAAACAACTCGAAAATACTTTGGTTGGACTTGCTGAGATTTGAAACATCCAAGTGATATGACCGAGAAGCTATTTTCTGTGGGGAGTATATATATTGTTTATGGTAGTAAAATCTATGTTTTCCCATTTAATTTGTCATTGTCCATAGCTTGTCTGGCATAAGTTACTTGTTCAATTATCCATCTCCGTTTTACATTTTCAGTGCAAAATGTGCAATGCCCCAGCACCAATATCAGCACCTTCATCTGTAGACACCCCTGCAACAGGTGTGTGTATTAGACTATTAGTTATATCTGTTCAAAGTCGGATGATGTTAATGCCATGAATGTCTCTGAAGTCTTGTCTTCAAGTTCTCTATCTGTCTTTCCTCTTTCTTTGCTTCTGTTGTCTTCTAAACACGATTGTCTTTAGGCTGGATTATCCATTCCTTTCTTGCTCTTCTGGTCTAGACTACCGTACTAATATTTGAAAATCGAAATTAGTTTTTACAACCTCACATATGTTATTGTGTTGTGGGTGAGTGTTAGTTCTGCTATTGTTCAAACCGTTGTTGTGTCTGACTAGTCTAGATTGATATTGTTGTCCTTCTACTGAAGCTCGTGGAGCAAACCACCTGGCCTCTGAAGAATTTGTTCACAGTTTGGATGATAAGAGACTGAATGTCCAGCGACCAAATTCAGCGTTTGAATCATTCCAAAAACTTCAATCGTCACACCCTACACATGTTGGGAAAGGGTAAACAAGAACTCCTCTTGAGAATGAAGCAACATTTAATACCACATTTTCATCTGCACTTTATGGGAGTATTCTTTCTATCACTTTCTCTTAGTTCTTGTTTCTATAGCGCGCCTCTCCGTGAGATTAGATTTACTGCAAGAATATTTTGAAATTCTGAAGGTAAACCGTGTTTATAATGTTCACAAAGGTTTCCAACTGCCATACTGTTGATAATCCATAGACAATCCAGTCCACTGTCTTTAAAACCATAGAGTTTGACTTCATTCATTTAGAAACATTTTATCTGTAATCCACCTGCTATGTTGTTATACTCTTGCAGAGAAAAGGTATGGCTTGATGGGGATTGGATTTGTTGAAATTGCAATCAGAACTATGCCTATAGAGGACAATGCATTAAGTGAGTAATCAGAATGTGTTTGATTGTTCTGGAAACTTTGTCCCTTTTTGCTTCATTCTGCATTTCATATTTATATTTATTTTGATATTTTCGTTTAACCATATGTTGGTTTCACTAAAATCTGCAGGTGCAGGTGCCGGAGAGAGGTTTCGGGTCGACGCGTAAGCGTTGGTTATAGGTGTTGGTGACGCTTTCTTTTCTTGGGATTTTCCATCAAGCTCGACCTATAGGTATTCGTTATAAGTTGCATATATTGAGGATAACAAGTGAATTGTGGCGAAGTTTGTTTGATGTACATTGAAACATGTATTGGTTGAGAGTCTATTGTAGATTGAATCTTGGTGTTGGACAATGGAATTTTCAAGGATGACCTTACAATAGACTTATCGACTTTGTGGTCGAAGCTCACAATTTCTATCTGACTAAACTTATTAGTATTATGTTTACTAGTGAGCGTCTTGATAACAATCTGATTTACTCATCCTATGAATAGAATATCGCTAAATACACTGTAATATGATTCCCAATAATCATCTCGGTAATAACACGGATTTACTCTTGTAGAAAAAATAGAGGTAATAATCACGTAAAGAGGATTGGTCAAAGCATGTGCAATTCGATACATTAATTTATGGAAAAGATAAAATTGGTATTATTTTTTTTTACCCAATTTCATATAACAAAACTTAAATTTATCCAATTTTTATATTTGCTACACAAAATACTCAATTTTACCTACACTATCCCTAACTTTATGAAAAAGTCAAAAAGTCGAACAGGACTTGGCAGGTAGAGCAGGATTTTTCGAGCGGGACGTGGGCGGGACGCGAGCGGGATTTGTGCGAGACGCGAGCGGGACCTCAAGGGGTCATTCGAGCGTATCCTATGTTTACATATGGATCCCTACGTCGTTCCATGACAAGGGGGAGTATTTCTATTGATCGGTCATATAGGCCCGAGTTGGACATCCAATTGCTTTGATTTGAATTATCCGGAGATAAATAAATAATGATTTTTCTGATTTGAAAACAAAAAGCACTTTTACTAATTATTATATTAGACGAGCGGGACATGAGCGGGATTCCGTGTTCTGCTTTAGATACCCGATTCCAATCATTTACGCAGGTTGACAAGTCTGAAAAGTAGGGATTTTAAAGTAAAATTAAGTATTTTGTGTAGCAAATATAAGGATTGAATAAATTTGAGTTTTGTAATATCAATTTGGTATTTAAAAAAATACCCCAACTTTCAATTATTAAAATCTAAAAAATAAATATTCGGGTAAAGACAATATTTTGTCCAAAAACCCTAATACATTTTTTACCAAGGAATTCGAATTTTGGTCTAATTCTACTCGGCGTAACTGATTTACTTAAATCTGCAGTTTTTACCTGTACATGTAACAACATACTTCTATCTCAAGACTCTTCAACTCTCTCTCTTGCTCTCTGCACCGACCGATCCGCCATGACTGACGACGCGAAAGCTCAAGGCATGGACGGGGACCCCTTCCTCCGTAATTATGACGCGAACGAAGTCCGGATCGCTGCTGAATTCTTGTCCAATTGGATGCCGTTCTTAACTCGCGGCCTCTGCAAATCTTGCACGCGAACGCTCTCCGATGGCATCCAATCTCTCCACATAGGTGTGTATATTTAAGCTCAATTTCCTCCGTACATCATGTTTATATGAATTCGAATTTACTGTATCTGGGTTGTGTTTCTCTGCTGCTTTGATTTTATTCTATTGGGGCTTTAAAGAAATCGAGTTCTCTTCGTCAAATCGAACCTTCTTTGGTAATCCATTGTAATTAGGAATTCTGTTTGACGGTGAGATTAGCTGGGTTTTGTTAGGAGGATTTTTATTTAGTTTTGTTGCTTCTGATTTGCTTTTGAGTTCAGTTGAATTCCATGCTGAATTCTATTCATTAGATGGTTTTAGTAAGTTGTCTGCTTTTATTTTTCAGATTTCTTTTTATAACTTAATTGTTTGTGAATGTAGAACGGGATGCTGCTGTTTCTATTCCAAATACTGTTACTGTGAATCAATACAAGGAAGATCCAGGAAATTGTAGTGCTCATTCCACTGGGAGTACAAAAGACAGTGTCGATAACTATGACGATGTTGATGCACATTCATTGGGTAGTTGGAAGGATGAGGCTGATCATTTATCAGAACATGCTGCGGAAGCATCATCTACGCACGAAACATTGTACTCCCCGGCACAACCTGCAAGCCCTAGGTTGAAAAAGTCTTGGGCAGATATGGCACTGGAGGATGAGCTTGCAGAAGAAGAAGATCATGATGGGAGTAATGGGCTTGTCAGTACGAATGATTCTTTTGCAGAGGCAACATCTAATATTGAAGCTAAGCAGAAGGTGGCCTTGTCGAGGGATCAGAGAGAATACATACGGTTTAATAATGTCCAAAGGAAAAAGGACTTCATATGTCTAGAGAGAGTTAATGGGAAAATTGTAAACGTACTGGATGGGCTGGAATTACATAAAGGCGTCTTCAGTGCAGCAGAACAAAAGAGGATTGTCAATTATGTTGAAGAGCTCCAGGTGAGGGGAAAGAATGGCCAGTTGAAAGGTGAGCCTTTGGTCTCTGTCCCATAGTTAACAAGCATATTACATTTTTAGTTCGGCTCTATTACTTGTTTATCTTTGCCCTGTAATAACATAAAACCCCTATTTTTGTTTTGGTGAAGTAATTTGGTTAATGTGGTTATTGCCATTTGGTTTTTAGTGAAATCCAGCTCTAGAAGAGTTACAGGGATATTTTTATAATGAAATCCATCTATAAGTTACCAAGATTATAAAGTTACTTGGCAATTGAATTAAGGAGCCTGCCGAATACTTCAGTTTATTCATTTTGTGAGCAGTTTGCTTAGATTGGCGTATCTCTATTTGATTGTATTTGGTGATGTGTTTATGTGGATTTATTTCCTTAACTTTCCCTTTCCTTGGAAGATGGTAATGAAGTCAAAGCTACAGAGGAAAAGCCTTTCCAAGGAAAGTTTAATCAATATTTCTGGTTTCCTATTGTATCTAAATATTGTTTAAATATTGTTCCTTACGTATATTGCATCCACATTTATGTTTTAGATATCTATGTATATAGCCTAGGAGATACCATATATTATATAGTGTGAGATCAAGATATAACTTTGTGTATTATTAACTTATAGGAATTTAGTCAAACTTCATTAATATAAGATATAACTTTATGTAATATAAACTTATACTAGAAGAGGTTATTTGTATGCATATATTAATATTATATACTTGTTTACATTTCCTTAAGATCTTTCAGGATTCCTTGAAGATATTGGTTAGCTAAGGTATTTCTTGCAGCTAAAAAAAAGATCCCAGCCCCTCCAAAATATAAACAAAGGTTTTGAGATTATAGTTACAGTTAATTTCTTTCTGACACTTTTGGCTCTGATATCTTGGTTTTAACATGTTCGCAAAATAGCTCTGGAAAATTGGTTTCTGTTTTTCAAATGGCGCAATTTATTTCTTATCAAGTCTCAAACTTCTTTTTCTGATAAAAGTTATGAGTAATTAGTGTGCTTCCACATAAACAAGAAAGAACGAAAGGCAGTTCACACAAAACAAGTGGCTGGTTATAGGATTTTAATGATTGTTGCATTCTTTTATTTTATTTTTTTGGTTGAATGTGGGGGTTTCTTGCCTATTTTCGGAATTTGAAGTTCTCTTTTTGTGTATTCTAGCATTTTCTTATCTGCAACACTTGGAACTCCTTGTACTTATAAATTATTGAATCCTCGTTTTTGATGACAGTATTTAATCTGCAACATGTATTTTTCTGACATCCTGGTTCAGGTTGACATAATATCTTCTTTTTGCTATATTTAAGAGTATATTATTTACCTGATCCAGTGTTATGATCCTTTCTTTAATTGTAGATCGCACTTATACCGCGCCTCAGAAGTGGATGAGGGGAAAGGGACGTATAACTCTTCAATTTGGTTGCTGTTACAACTATGCCACGGTAAGTGCCCTGGAATGTTGCTTTTGATTTGAAACCTTGACAATTTTCAAGTGGCTCACACTGTGTTTCAGAAGTTGATCTAACTGCTTCATTTTAAAATGTTTTCTGGGCGGCAGGACAAAAATGGCAATCCTCCAGGTATCCTTAAGTCTCAAATGGTTGATCCGTTGCCTCAGCTATTTAAGGTCATGATCAAAAGGCTTATCAGATGGCAAGTTTTGCCGCCTTCTTGTGTGCCGGACAGCTGTATCGTGAATATCTACGAAGAAGGGGATTGCATACCACCTCATATTGATAATCACGAGTTTGTTAGACCGTTTTGTACAGTCTCATTTCTTAGTGAGTGCGACATACTCTTTGGGTCAAACTTGAAAATAAAGGGTCCCGGTGAATTTGAAGGTTCGTTTGCGATTCCCCTGCCACTCGGGTAAGCCTATGATGCATCTAACACTTTTTTATGGGTACATTTTATCTTTAGAAAATCAGCCTTTCGTAATTATGAATCAGGTCTGTTCTTGTTCTAAATGGAAATGGAGCTGATGTGGCTAAGCACTGTGTTCCTGCTGTCCCTTCCAAAAGGTAATGTGGAAAGAAAATTCATTCTTTCTTCGTTTGATCATTGAATAACAATTTTATGATGCCTGCCTATTTTATTTCAGGATATCAATTACCTTTAGGAGAATGGATGAATCTAAAAGGCCAACTGGATACACTCCTGAACCAGATCTGCAAGGGCTTCAACCATTGCAGCATGTAGACAACAGATCAAGTAAGAATAGTGCTTCACAATCCAGTCATTCCTCGAGAAGGCCAGCAGTTGGAAGGGGGCATAGGACAGTCAGAGAAAGAGAAGATAGGACGGACAAGAGAGGAGGATTTGTTCCAGAAAATTCGTATTCCCGCCATTCAGGTCGAAGACAAGGTCCTCCAAACGGGAGAAGGTTCCAGTCAAGTTTCGATAATTGATGAGTGAGCGACATGCTACAGTGGGATAATGGGATTTCCCTCAGTTCCATAATTGATAACAGTTTGCTGAACCTATCTGGTGATTCTCAATTGCCACTCATCAGGTATCATCAAACTTACCTCTAAAAGACTAGAAAAGGGTCTCGGATTGATTACTACAACATTTGTGCTTGCATATAAGTATATGAGTATATCAAATATCCTATAGTCTTGTCTGTACATTAAATTCGAAGTTGGTTTCAGTGGGAAGTGTGTTCTACAGTTCTAAGAATTATAGTCCGTTCTCTTGTGGTTTGTGTGCTTCCGACTTTGAAGAATACGATGAATGTGTTCCAGTCCAAATGGGGTTAACGTCGCGTGCTCATATGAATAGTTGGATCTGAAATTATCAGCTTTATCTCAGACTCAATGCTCATGCCGAGCTCCCTAGAATATAAGAAAGTTGTTGTAATGCATGTCTTTCCTGCCTTTGAAGAGTAAATTATCTCAAAGCTATTCTTTTCTAATTTGTTTGTATTCGAGAACACATATCAACTTGTATATTACATTTGAGTCACTTTTCTTCATGGGCTGTGTTGTTTTTATTGAGATTTCAGTGTGATAACTAGTTGGGATTCTCTTAGTAATGATGATTCATTTCTGAGCCCTCATGTTGGATGATGATAAATTACTGCTAGCATCAATGTATTAGTGTTGGTGACAGTTATCTGTCTATTTCTTTCCTGGTTATGATTAAAGACCTTTTTTTGAATAATTGTTGAAGGTCTTATGTTCGCCAATCCATATATTTTAAAAAGAAAAGGCGGAGTCGCCTTAGGATGGCTTAGTGGTTGAGGTTTTTAGCCTTGTGGTCGAAGGTCGGGATTTGAATCCCACCAACGCCTTACAATAATGAACTGTTTCAACTTTCTTGAAACATCAAAATGCCTCATTACCCACTGGAATGTGTAGGTCAGTTGATTTTGCAAACTGAAGTAACATATTTGGAAAATATAGCATTGAAGTAATTGATCAGAGAGAATTAAATGCTTTGTGATGCAGTCAGTCTCTTCTGTTAGAAACTCATTCAAGTCAAGAATATTCAACAAGAAAAACTGCAAGTGTGGGCAAGTTTGAGTGAAGTTTTTCAAGCTCAAGAACAACTATATGATTTCTTATCCATATCTGTGATTTGGAGGGACCCTCATTGATAATCACCCACACACAAATACACGCAATCTATACACACACATATATATATATAGAGAGAGAGAGAGAGACCAATTGTGGGCCCACTTTACAACTGATGATCAAGAAAGTGGCAAAAACATGAATGGATGAAAGCAACAAACAACAAACACCAAATTGTTGAAACTCTTCTCTTTGAGATTTCTGGAATGTAGCTGGTGTGCCTTAACTATCTTGATAATAATATTATGCTTGTGATGTTGTATAGTTGTGCAAGAACTGGGAATGCATATGACTTTCACTCTTCAAGGGGAAAGAAGGTAAGTAAAAAACTTGCATCTTTTAGTACTAATATATGCAATTGGATAGCAGCTTCAACCTTTCAACTAGGACCATTAAATACAATGTGCATGCTATAAGTATTAGTACTTGATATGTTCATATTCATGCAGTCAAGTAATGGGGGAAGCTGCTAGAGTTTTCTCTATATGGTTTGGTAGTCACTTTCTTGAAATTAAATTGTAGAAAAGCCACCAAGAGAGAGAGAGAGAGAGAGATCTTTTGAGATATGGAAAAGAAGATGATTACCCTTAAGAAAGAAAATTGTAGTGTAGAGAATGTAGGTAGGGAGGCATAATCTCATGAGGTAGGATGTCCAGGATTTGAGATATAGTAATAGTAGTAGGAGTACAGAATTTTACTGCCAAATCAAAGAAGACTGCTAGTTGATGGATAATTAGACTAAGAAATGACCATATTTATTTAATCATTTATTATATGTATATATACACCCTATAGGGAGTAGTTACCGTGTGAACAATCCTTATCGTGTAAACCTGTGAACACTGCACTTTAAAGATAAATGTGTTGCACTTTCAAGGTAAATATACTGCACTTTACATACTGTACTTAAAGACAAATGTACTGTACTTTAAAAAGCAGTATATTTGCCTTTAAAGTGCAGTATATTTGTCTTTAAATTGTACTTTTCACACATTCACACGATAACAAACTGTTCGCATTTGAATTTATCATATATATATATATATATATATATATAGAGAGAGAGAGAGAGAGGAGGAGGAGGAGGATTTGATAATGTAAATGCATGAGAAGGGAAGGGAAGGGGGGGGGGATTTATGATGATGCTAGTGTCAAAATCAAAGAAAATAGGGCAGCAATCTCTCAAAAGTTGAACCAACCTCTCAAGAGAGAGAGAGAGAGTAGCAGGATGAATTCAAGGAGGGACTGGGAATAATTTCTTAGTCTAGCAATCTGCATCTTCAAGGGAATACTGGGGTTTTATTTAATGACTAGTTTCTATTTTCATTGCTGTTATGATTGTAACGTATGAGCACCAATTTGGCCTCACATTAATACGTATTTAAATTTGTACCTCTTGCTGCAAGGCTAAATCAGGTACTTACTCCCAAAATCAATTTACTTAATACCTAGGGATCGGTTGTAAAAATAATGCGAAACTCTTTGAATAGATCTATCAAAATCAAGATTTTAGAATAATATTTAAAATTTTAATTTTCTTTTCAATTCTAAAATAATATTCTCGAACTCGAATTTAATTCTAAACTAAGAACTATAAACCAGGCCAGCAAAAATGTTACCCCCACTAATTATTCACTGCATCTCATGGGAAATAGTGCCAGGACCCTTATAAATTATCACCTCCATTATCCACATTTCTTAAATTAATTCCTAATTTACACTTTACAATTAATTAATTTCTATTTCATTCATTCATTCTCTCTCTCTAGAAAGAGAATTTGAGCAGAAATAATGGGAGTACATAGGTGTTGCAGCAACATTTATTACAGGGGGGGCGCATGCTTCGTTCTTGCAGAAAATCATAACAACAATATGTCACCAAATCACCAATTTTCCTTGCTGTCCTCTTTTTCACTCGAGAGTTAGAAAACCGTATAAACTTCGTTTTTGTGTAATAATATGACGAAAAAAAAATGTAGTATAGATCAAAGAAGAAGATATTCAGAAACTTATGATGAACACTGAAAACTCAAACTAAAATAATTCTGTAACAAAACTAATGTGTACGTACAAGTTCCAACACAATGAGTGATTAATCCTATGCAGTTTTTAATCATGTATACATATTAGTGTGTGCAAGTGTAATTAATGAGGTTTAATTTAATAGAGTGTGATGATGTCTGTTAAAGCATAATTACTTTATTAGACACATAGTAAATCATTTGAACTCAAAAAGACTAGGTAGGTTGGTAGCTAGGTAGCTAGTTTTGCCTCTTTTATATCAATGTCTCAATCACACACTAATTAATTTCCCTGCCACAACTTTTTTTGTATTCTTAAAAGAAATAATTAATTTCTTGCAGTTAAAAATGGGGCTAAATAGTCCCTATAGCAAAGTACACTAGCATATATCCATTAAAAGAAGAATCCACCCCACCGCACCCCACCCCCTCCTAAAACCTAAAACCACTGAACCACATTCACTCATTCAAGAACTTGTTAAAAAATTCTATTTATTCCACCATTCCACTTCATTAGTCCACTTTCTTTTTTACACGATATTTAAAAAAGTTATTTATTATGTGTAAAATAAATAAAATAGTGGGATTCACTTGAATATATTAAAATATTATTTTAAATTAAAAATGGAAAATTGACTAATGAAATGGAACGACCCAAAAAGAAAAAGTAGAGTAATGAAGTGAAACAGAGGAAAAGTACTAATTAACCTCTTTCCATTATTCATACTTTTAATTGATAAAAATGTGGGTTAATGTGTGTGTGTGTGAGAGAGAGAGGAATGATATGATATGATCCATGTGAAGTGAAGTAAGAGAGAGAGAGAGAGAGTAATACAATAATCAAAAGAAAATCTTGATGATGGATGGCTTTTGATCCAAGCAATTGTGTCCGAATTGCTCCTTTCTAGTCCCTCTTTTGTCCCTTCCTTTTTGTTAGCCTTGCTCTGTCAACTTCAGTCCTTCTCTCCCAGATATCTCTCTGATGATATCCTCTCCTTCTCTCTCTCTCACACACATATCTCCTCCATGTGCCCTTCTGTACCCTTCTCTCTCTCTCCTCTTTATATTTCCCATCCCAATCCCCACCCCAATAACCCTATCTCTCCTCCCACCCATCACTCCTCTCACTCTCTCTCTCAATTCTCTAATCATCATCATCATGGAAGGCCAACAGCAGCAGCAGCAGCAGCAAGGGAGTGAAGATCAAGGGAAAAATACAAACACAAACACAAGCAGCAGCTACATGTGCAGACAGAGCAGTACGAGGTGGACACCCACAACCGACCAGATCAGAATCTTGAAGGATCTTTACTACAACAACGGCGTCCGCTCTCCAACCGCCGAGCAGATTCAGCGCATCTCCGCCAAGCTCAGGCAGTACGGCAAGATCGAGGGCAAGAACGTCTTCTACTGGTTCCAAAACCACAAGGCCCGCGAGCGCCAGAAGAAGCGCTTCACCGCCGAAATCCCCATGCACCGACCCGCCGATCACCACCTCTACAACAAGTTCCCCAACATCAATCATGGTATTTTAATCGCACCCATTTTGTTTTCTTTAAAAAAAAAAATTATGTTTTTTTTTTTTTTAAATTTTAAAAATTTTATTTTCTTGATTTTGTAGGGAATTTTGGTGCTTCTTCATCGGCTTCTTCCACGGCTGGTTTGGTGAATGTTGGAGGGTATGGGTATGGATCTGTGGCCATGGAGACAAGCTTTCGAGTAAGTACAGTTGTTTTTCTGTTCAAGTACAGATTCTTAATTGGCAGATGATTTTTGTGTTTTGTTTGCTGCTTTAGTTGGTTCCTGTTCGTGGGGCACTTTCAGACATCAAACAACATAAACATAAGTTTCCTTTTGTGTAGAGAAAACAGTACAACATATTTGATTCTTTCTAGTACACAAGACCAAATTAAATCTTCTTCCTTTTCTTTTTCATCTTGAGAGAGAGAAGATGAGAGAGAAGAAGCCCTTTTTGTTTTCTTGGTTCAAAATCTATGATCAAGAGTTTGATCTTCAAGAAAATAAGGAGACAGAAGTGGTGCTTGATTTTTCTTGGTCCAAGTTCACAATCAAGAATTTTAGAGAGAGAGAGAGACCCTTAAACTTCTACCCCTTAATTTTTTATTCAAGATGAAGATCAAAATCAAAAATCTGATCTTTAAGATTTATAAGTGGAGAGAGAAAGAGAGAAGCCCTTAAACTTCTTAATCATTGTAAAGAATTGAAGATCAAAATAAAAAATCTGATTTTTAAGACTATAAGGGGAGAGAGGGAGAGAGAGAGCCCTTAATTTCTTGTTCAAGATTGAAGGATCATTTGGTTAAAGATCACATTTTTATGCATGTAATTATGCAGGAATGCTCCATAACACCAAGTGCAAATGTGGGTGGGCAGAATTTTGCATGGATTGGGGTGGATCCCTACTCTTCTTCACCATACCCTTTTGTCGAAAGGAAAAGATACATCAACGGTACGGACCAAACCCTAGAAACGGAGGAAGAGGAGGCGGCGGCGGAGATCGAAACCCTGCCACTCTTCCCCATGCACGGCGACCTTAAGCCGGAAATCGACTACTTCAGTGGGTGGCACCACCGCCCCGACGACGCCGTCGCAGCCGGCTCTAGGGCCTCACTCGAGCTGAGCCTCAACTCCTACGCCGCCGGTTACAATCTCTAGGTCATGAATTGATATTTAGGCTACATGTTATTAATAATTGCAAATTATAATTAGTAATATCCATGATTGTATCCCTCTTTAATTTCCCAAATTAGGGTTTCTTCAATCAATCGATAATTATGGGATAATCCTGTGTAATTATTAATTAGGCTTGATTATGTTTAAGGTGGGCCCCAGGGGTGATGACCAAATTTGCTTATTGCCTACGACTTGTCATATGTCAGGCTTATATTACTCATGATTTTGGTTAAGAATGTTGTAGGAATTTATGTTTCTCATTTATACGTAGCACATGGGTTTTTTTTTCCTTAATATCCAAGAATTTGATTTCTTTCTGTTTTGGGTAAGCGAACTAACACAAAATTGATAATTTATTATATGGCATAGTCTATATAGACATTTGTGTGGTCACATAAGTTATGATGTTTAGTTGATTAGTTCTTATAATTATTGTTCACTTGGTGTAGCATGCATGGGAAGTATTACAAATTATCTATGAAATCTCGTGTTGGATTGTTACGGAGGTTTTTGTTAAAAAGGTTTCATAATCCGAAAGTGGTTTGAACTTCTCGTATTTAGTTTAGGTTTTTTCCAATTATACCTAAAGTTTTTTTTTTCTAATAACTTGATGAGTTTTGTTCAAAGTTTATAGTTGCTTTCATTCCAAATCTTAAATGAATAATCTCGAAACGTAGCCGGACTTCAAATTTAAATTAAACACCGCTAAGAGATTTATTGATCGATTAAGTTGGGGATTGGAATAATGAGTGACTATTACACATTAAATTTTGGGTATGTGTATGTACGGAGTGACTTGTATGTACCACTTTTAGTATTCGATTTAAAATTGATTTAAAATTAATTTAGTATTCGATTTCCATTAGGATCGATTTAAAATTAATAATAATATATTATAATATATATATATATATATATATATATATATATATATAAAGTACTAATAATAATAATAATAACTAATAATTCAATGGCTATAAAAATCAAGTCTTAGCCTTAAGCGGCGAAGAGACGTGAACAAGGTGACAAATCAATCTTGTTTTTTTATTTAAGCTATATTCTGAATATTATTCTGTTATAATCCTTAGCATTTATCTTTGAGAGACATATAAGATGCCAAAAAGTTACTAATTTGAAATTTAATTTCTTGATTTCATATTTCTATTCTTATATAATATTTAGTACACTATATACATGAGAATAAAGTGGAGGTCCAAGTGAGAACACACCATTACAGTGAAAATGTAAAAATATTATATTTTAAAGATAAATACAATGCATTTTAAGTTGATAATAATGAACTTAATTATATTGTGTAGATTATAAAAAGTCTTTTTAAAATATAGTGTTATCATTTTAAAGTACAATACATTTGTGTTGTATTTTCGTCTTTAAAGTGCATATATTTATCTTTAAAATCCACATTCTCACAAAACACAGATTGTTCTCATGTGCTCTTTCATCTAAGAACAAGATTCTATATACGCGTCCATTTGGGATGGCGTAGCGGTGAAGTTGGATGGCCCGAGACCTATAGATCATGGGTTCAAATCCTACTGGAACCGCTATGAGTTGTCTGTCACTTATAGTTAACCTAAGGTGGTTGAATTCTCTTGTGTGGTTTGCAGGCTATTGCTTTAAATAATATTCTAATTTAAATTAATACCCCTATTATTTTATAAACAACTTTCAATTCTCTTTAATAATCCTATAAAAAGAATAGGACAAAGAACTCATAAATACTAACTAGTTCGAATAGAACGACACATCCTAATTGTCATATCTGATACTCCATTAATTTCTCATTTCAATTGTTCACTTTTCCACTTGGAGCTGTTTTACTTTAAATAATATTCTAATTTAAATGGATACCCCTATTATTTTATAAACAACTTTCAATTCTCTTTAATAATCGTATAAAAAAAATAGGACAAGTTCAATGAGACAAAGAGTACTATTTTACACACAATTATCAACTTTCTTAATTACTATAATGAAACCTCCAAAATCAAATGAATTTCCAAAGATAGTGGCAACAAGAATAGTACTCTCTCCGTCACATTTAACTTGTCTCATTTCTTTTCAGTACAGAGATTAAGATGAATGGTTGATTGTGTATATGAATGAGTGAGTTCCACAAAGAAAAAATGAAAGCTTTTGTAATAATTATTTTCTATTTACAAAATATGAAAATTATACAAGTTAAATGAGAGTATCAATGTATCATGAATAAAGAATTTTAGTCGTGGTTCGATAAAAGTTGCAAAAATTAAAGTGGAATTGTACAATCCTACCCAAAATCGCTATATAAAGTACAAAACTACCCATTTTGTTAAAAACTATGCACGAAATACCCAAGTTTACCAAATTACCATCACTTTTTCAAATTTTTAACCTGAAACTTGTCAAATCGGCACTATGTGATGTGCACTACCCTATTGATCGGCACAAAAAATTGTGATCGGGCACTACAATATGTGCATGACCCTATCGGTCGGCACGACCCTATCGATAGGGCGTGATAGGGCACAAAATGGTGCCGATCAATAGGGTCGTGCCGATCACAATTTTTTTTGTGCCGACCGTGATCGGACCATCCCATCGTTTGACTTTATTGAAGAAGCAGGGATATTTTAGTCTTTTTGGGTATATAGTGAACTTAAATATAACAATTGGGTATAAATGTGTTTGACTTTACTATTTGGACATTTAACCGCCGGACTCAAAATTAAATTATGGTACGACTGATAAAATGGAGCCAATGATTGTGGTGTTGAAACCAAAATTAGAGTGCAAAAGATGGAAGTGATGAGGCGTTGTAAGTACACAGCAGGGGATATTGAGCCGTTATTATTTTCTAGCAATACGTATTAATTCATTCGGATATTGAAGTTTGTGTACTGGAGTAGTATTTTTCTTTCATTTGCATCGAAAATGCCACAAATTATTTGTGTGCTTCTTTTGCAGTCAGACACTCATAGGCCCTTTCCCAATACATCTCGCCCTCCAATTTTATTCTTTTTTTTTTAATTATTAATTAATATGTCACCTGTCATTCACATCGCCTGATATGCTACGATATTACGTGCTACTAGTAGTAGTATCTTCATTTTTTAGATTTTATTTTTTTTGCACAATTAGTTCAAATCACAACATTTTATAGTAATGTTTTCATTAATTTATGTTTGCATGAATAAAATAAAATAAATCAAGACAAAGCCATGTAACTGACAGGTGGGCCAAAATGATGCAAGACAAATTGATCATTCACTCAAAATAAAGTGATGACAGGTACCCAGTATATGATTCTACTCCCATTTTGGTTTTGAATTAATACAAATAGACTATGAAAATGAAATTCTAATGGTACGAGGAGAATACACCTGATATCAATAATTCGTTCGTTTTAACTTAATTACGAAAATCAAACCGACTAAGTATAGAAACTAACATATACTCCATTATTAACAAGGAAGATTATATGTGGAAAGAGAAGGTGGTTAATGATTATAAAAAAGGGTGTCCCAATCAGAGAGATTTTTTCCTTAAATTGGTTTGACATTTTGGGATACTTTATGGCAATTGATGAGCCACAATCCCAAATTGAAATGGTGCATCCCCATCCATCAAGATTTTGTTTTATACTGCATACCTCCAAGTTTCAGATCTTTCTACCTTTTTGTGTCTTTGCCTACGTAATCTCTCTTGCAACCAAAAATAAGCCAATCACTGCTGCCATACTCTCTCTCTCTCTCTCTCTCTCTCTCTCTCTAGATAGAACACACACACACACACATTCTCTTGCTCACTCATGGAAACGGTAATAATTTGATTAAATTGGAGCAGAGTGTCTGATCCCAAAAACAAGCATTTCAAGCAGATTCACAATTAGTAGCAAAAACACAAACAAGTCATAACATGACAAAAAGCTGCTAACACACTTTGAAACATAATGTTATTTTACACCTTATCAAGCTATACAACCAAACATCTACTAAGGAATGACCACAAGATACCTATCTGAACTCCAAGATAATCTACTGCTTCGACAAATTTCATGTCCGCTGATTTTCACAAATGCGCCAGAGCTCAAGAAGCAGCAACCAAGATGGAATAATATCTAAAGCATGTCGAAATACTATTTGGAGGGGATGCAGCTATATTTGTTCTGGCAAACTAAGCAAGCAAAAAATCCTCGAAACAAAAGCGTTTCAGGACATTCTGTGAGATCACCTTTGATTGCCCGGGCAGACAAATAAGTAAAATCACAACGCGCCATATATATGCAGGCAAAGCAAAGAGGGGGTACCGTTGAAAATCCCTACTTCCTTCCAACGTATGTTGCTAATTTAGATAAGTCCGGTATCCAGAAGGATAATTCAGAAGAGCCAGTTACAAACATTAAGCTTCCGGGAGCCCATTTGATTACAGGAGGTTCTGCTTCAGTACTCATCCAGCTGGCAACCTGAAACATTTATTGATAAAGATAATAAATTTGGTAGCACAAGCAGCATGGAACTAGACAGTATATTAGAATCAAACTGACGCTTATAGAAACACAGACAAGACAGTGTTCATAAGAATGAACTTCCCATACACGATTTTGCAATTTTGTAGTTTTATAGCAATAACTGCAGCTTTACAATGTCGAGAGAAATATGAAGGGATGTACATGATTAAAATAGTCATACAAGACTTAGATAAAAAAAAGACTGCATCTATAAGCAAATTAGTACTAAGACAGGGTTTCAAATTTTATAAAGCTGGGAATGCTGCATGAGCTGAAGCTCCCAGCATTTATGTACAGAGACACAATTATACATAATTGCAGCAATATCTTGGTAGGGTTCTTCTACCTTCTCCAGATTTACTTATGAATCTTTGTTTGACCAGGACTTCATTCATCAGACATTGTTAAAGATGTATTATGAGTTTATTACCATGCCATGTAACAAATGTTTGATAACGCTCACCAAAATAGCAGTAGGAACAAGAATCAAGAATGATATCAAATTAAACAAACTAATAAAAATGTTCAGTTTAGCATACCTCTTTTCCACTTCGGACGCTCCAAACATAAACACTACCATCGCCAGAACCTGCCATGTATTCAGAAAAAAAAATATTAGTGTCTCCTTTTACTAGCTTGAATGTATCAAAATCCAACACAGAAATGTTTAATAGGCTCACATTCACAATTATAACAAGGGACAAAAATGGGAAATTAAATATAATATGACAGTTAAGTTCAATCAGAAAGTTATTGAGGTTCTCAGGTCCATTCTCTGTCCAGATTATGAAACTCAGAAAGTCTAAATTGCCAATAACATATAGAATACTTCTTGCATCATAAGAAATCTCATAATTTTCATGTTTATGGCAATCTTGACTGTTAAGAGATAATTCCCAAGCATTCTGAGACCAAAAGGAACCAAATTAATTCAGGAAGCATTATGTAATCTCCCATATGTGAAAAACACTAGAACAACCAATATTGATCTTGAGCTGATAGGTACAGGACGTACAGATACACAAGCAGTAGAAAGAGCAAAGATAAAGTAGTACCTATAAATAACCGCATTCTTCCTAGAAAGGCAATTTTATATCTAAAATTACAACTCAGCACTACTTCACAAATACATCAAGCCGAGTCATCAATCGGTTTTGGCAGAAAACTTTCTGTATCAGGCAATAAATATTTTATCATCAAACCTTCTGGAATGATCTTTTAAAGTAAGATATGATGATGAAGAATACGTTACATAGGCAACATAAGTTTAAGGTATTCTTAAGACCAGAGAACATAAACTATGGTAGATGTCTTCTGTAAACAACGACTATCCCAAACCTGAAATGACGAACATTCCATCGGAACTGAAAGAAGCCTCCAACGTAGAATTGCTTGAAACCGGCTTGACGTTGTGCGTTGACAACTAGATCAAAAGATAAGCATAAATTAGAGCACAAACCTCATACAGTGAACCTACCAAGTCACTCACGCATGAGCTAGTTAAGAAAATATAAGAAAACTTACAAGGGTGCTACGGAAGGAATCAAGCACATGAACAAGTCCATTTGATGTTGTCAGAAGCATAAGTCTTCCATCACTACTGAACTTCACAACATTGGCTTCTGAAACATCTCCGCCAAGAGAAAATATGTCAAAAGGGCCCTATAAGCAATTAAATAATCAGCACCTGAAAACAATTTTACAAGTTAACATTACACGATGCTGCATAATATTATATTCTAACCTTTTCATATTTCCTAACATCAAACATTCTTACGTTTCCTCCAAAAGCAACAGCAAAAACAAGTCCTTGATCATCATAAGCTGCAGCTGGTCTCCCTTGAACACGTAAAAGACCCTACTTACAGGGGAATACTTTCAGCAAAGATCCACAAGATAATATTTCAACAAATTAAGAATGCACTTCAGTCTGCACCTGACATTTCTCAGCTCTTTGGTCCCAAAGCAAAACAGTTCTATCCAGAGATCCAGAAATGAAACAATCACTTCTGGAGCAGAGGCTTAGAGAAACAACCCTGTAAAAAAACAAATGTCATGTTGTCCATTGTTATGTATAGAAAAAATGCTCAAACTCCATAAGAAGACAATCACTTCAAGGTTCAGAATGTGTGCCTGTCATGATGACCCTTGAAGTACCTCAAGTACTTGTTATCGTGCAATGAAAGAAGTCTCAGTGATTCTGTGGGAATTGAAGATAGTCAGTTAGTATGTGTTACGTTAAACATTGGCAGGTAAAGTATCCTGCTATGCATACCATCCCAGCCGTTCTTCGACGAGTAAATAACAGTTGTAGGATGAGAGGTAAAACTAACAAGATCAACCCCATACTTTTTACTGTTTATTGTCTTCAAACATCTGAAAGCAATAAGCAATCTCTCTTAGCATCATGCAGAAACAAATTTAAGCATATGGCTAAATTAGTTCTAGTAAGAAGTGTGTCGGAATCATCTCCCAAAACAAGAAGGAAAAAAAAGCTTATATGTTATAATGTGAGTCAATGCAAAATTTGCAAATTTAAATTTAAAGTGAGTTGTCAGCTCAAGATGATGATTGATGAATGATGATGAGCTATAAACTAATACAAAATAAATTCAGAAACTATATATTCGTGAAGGAGTTGACAATCCTTTGCTTGATCACGACAAGTTTTAACTTGGTGCTTCTTTGCAATAGATTCCATAGTTGAAATAGTTTACTTAAAGTAGTTATGCCGGTGACATGATGTAAGAAGAAAATAACGTGACATGACTTCGTTCAAGCAGATTCAAGAGTTGCTGCTCCCTAGAAAAACCCTACATCCATAGAACTATCTGCGCTGATTACGAGCACAGGTTTCTGCATGAAGGGGTAGTTGTATTTGTGTTGCTGATTGTAGAGCAGCTTCTTTATTAATCACTCGGAAGGATCTTGCATTTTAGTTGCTAATAATCCACAGTTGCAAGACTCACTAGTTTCAATTAAATGGAGAGAATGATACATACAGTAAATTGGTCCTTTTTCAGGTTACACTTCCACATACATGCATTGCGGCTCATATGCACTGTATTGCAAAACAAAGAGACATATTTACCTAAAACTGCTGCCAATTCCTAGCATTTTCAAGCAATTTCTAACTCAGAACCCAGAATATAAAAGGTTGTTCCTACAGTACCAGTGCATAAAAATCTAATTTTGACCATACACAAAAACGTTTTAATACCAACTCTTGCAACAATTTCCTCCTTCAATAGACTGAAAAAGAGCAATCAACTTTCTAGGCAGTTTCTTTATATCAAAGAGAAGCAACATCTTGCATAACATGAAAGAATTAAATTCAACATGAAAGCTTGAACAGCAAATGAAGAGAAGATGCATACGTTGCACTAGCAACATCATACAGACGAATGGATTCATCATCACTGGCAGTTACCAAATAACTTGATGTCTTATGGAAATCCATCGAACTGATTCTACCATTCTGCAACAGAGAAGTAATACATGAGTGCACACCTATATAAGCTGCATCCAGTGTATCACCTCAAAAAACTAATAACAAAAGTGAAGGATAAGTCTAGAAATCGGACATGAGGCCAACTTTGGAGCGACACAGTTATAGCAAAATTCAAAATATACACATACTTACATATACATATACATATACATATACATATATATATATATATATATATATATATAACAAATACAACCTTCAATCCACATAAAAATAAGAAGTGGCACGAATGGCGAATATGCAAGAAACTGCAAAATATATATGTTCGAACAATTATAAAACTATAATCATGGGATTTTATTAATTCAAAAAAATTCCTAAGAAATCATCAGTAGAGAGTATTTGTGTGTGTGTGTGTGTGTGTGCGTGTGTGTGTCAGAGAGAGAAAGAGAAAGATCTGCTAACTTCTCCAAAAACCAGAGATATGAGTAACCTAAAGAGTATAAGTGTCAAAAGTCATCCGAGCCTTATTAGTATCTGATCAAGTATGTTCTCAACTCTAAATATTACTTTCAACAATCCAATTACAGCTTATCCAAAGTTCCATTTGGATCAATATTTCTCATGATTGCAGAATGCAGACAAATCAATCAAATACTAACATTACAACGTAAAAAAAAATACTAATCAATCAAATGTATTTTGAACACAGAACTGGGTGTTTCGGTTGGTGGATCGACGAAGTCATGATTGAAAGGCTATCATTCAAATCCAACTATTACCTTCTACATAGAGATACCTTGCCGCACCCACGGGCAGCGGCATATATCTCAAAGAAACAAAAATTAAGCAAAACACATTGCTGGAAATTAATCAGAAAGAAGACATTAACATAATGTTAACATTTCTCACAAGGAATCAGAGAATTGCTTATAGTATTAACCAGAAACGCATACATAATCGCGGAACGCCATTCCAACTTCCATGCTCTGAAGGATTTCCTCATTCAGTTCCAAGGATACTTTGTCTTCTCTCTCCGACTGACCTCCTTTTATGGGAAACAACAAAAGGAAAAAGTGAAGTAACCCAATTGTACTAGTGCGGTTAAGCTTCAAAACGCACAAAAGAACCATCTACTAACTATGAACTCCAAAACAACACACATACATATCTTCGGACAAATAACAAACGATATCAATATGCAAGTTGGCATTACCCGCCATTGACGATCAGTAAAGCTTCTCAGAATTCTCAATAACTCGTAATTCGAAAAGGAATTTGGTTTTGGGGTTGCTGGGCCAATTCATTGATTGCGGACTAACATGAACTAGGGCTTTCAGAATTGTACGCATTTGGGGATAAAATGCAAATTAGTACTCCCTCCGTCCCACTAGATGAGTAAGATAATGAGGATGATAAAGTAGGAGAGAGAATGTAATAAAGTATGAGAGAGAACATGATAGGGTAGAAGATATGATAATAATTTTTTACCAAATTAGGAAAGTGGCCACAAATAACGGGACACTCTTTTTAGGAAAGTTAGCCACAAATAGCGGAACGGAGGGAGTGGTATGACTTTTAATTTGGAGTATATCAATTTTAATAAATACTAAATACATTTAAATTATTTTAAATATTAATTTGGTTTTACTACTGTTTTACTAAAGGTGTTTCATGTTTGCAACCGATTTTTCACCGAACTTATCAACTTTTTCTAATCATAATTCATATGACTGTTTTTCAGTGCTTAAAAATATCACAATTTTTTAATATTACTATTTTATCATTGTATTGATTTTTTTATTACCAATAAACACTAAAAAGTATGTGTGCTCCTTTAAATTGCTTTTTAGTACTTAATTACTTATACAAAAATTTAGTACTTGTAATAAGTATTTATAAACACACTTTCAATATTTATACAAAATATTTGATCATTTAACTAAAAAATACTTTATCCGTCCTATTAATTTTATCTCATATTCTTTTTGAGAAAAATTCATTAAACCCCTAATCTTTTGGGGGCGTATCACTTTACCCTTATCCTATCAAAAAGTTCATTATACCCCGATCTTTTGATAAGAAATCACTAAATCCTTTCCAATTTAAATTTGACGCTAATCTAAACTTCCGTTAGCCAAAATTTATTACTGTTAAATAAAAAACATTATCCATAAAAAAACCATCCTTTTTTTTTTCTTCTCAATCGTTCTAATTTTTTATTTTCTTGTTCAATAGTGAGTTCCTATAAGTAATCTTTCTCCTCTTTTCTTCTATTTTTTTTTTTCTATCATAAGAAAATCTTCTCCCATGCTTCGGTGACAGAATTTAGTATTTTGGTGTGATGTTTTGATTCAATAACTGATTGAAGGGTTTAAATGACTTCCCATGGAAAAAGGGTTATTTATAAATCAGCTAAGCCGTGAAGATCCGATGCAAATGGAGCATGGATAATATATGGAGAAAATAAATGATCAAAGATTGCATGATGAGAACGTCAAATTACAATTCTTGGTTAGTTTAGAATGCAATTGTATAGAATTGAAAATAAAATATTTAATTCATCAACAGAAACCAATGCACAGTATTCCAAATTAAGGTAATTAGATTGAACTATTGATGTGTTATCTTTTTAAAAACAATTTATTTGACTTACAAAAGACTACAAAGTGCCATGTACTTGTGCACTTAATGTCTTCTTTGGATACATCGTTCATTACCGAACTGAAGCATGAGTGCAAGACCTTATTAGTCCTTTAACTACCAAGGTTAGAAAGACCACAAATTGATAATATTATCACGCTACTCAGTTGTTCTTTCCTGGCAGTTGGCTTCCATGGTCTCTGCCACCTTTTCGCATTCTGCAGCAACTAAGGTTTCAGCCAAAGCAACAACCGACTCCACGTTGCCATCTTTCTCACTATAATGTGAGATTTCTGCTACTATCGCAGCCAGTGCAGCTGCAATACCGGCTATGACACCTCTTATTTATTTGTTGTTAAATTATAGATTAAAACAGCTGAAATACACATGATGCCTAACTTTGGAATTTTTGGATCAGAGTAAGTCTGACTAATATGCGATTCGTTAGTTTCAGTGCGGAAAGGTAATAGGCCCTTTAGGTGTGTGTGTGTGCTTTTCTAAATGAATCGAGTGCGGAGATGAATACAACAATAACAATAATTTTTATAGTAGTTCGGGTGCACAAGATCCTTCGTCCACTCTTCTGCTTTATCAGCAGGAATCTACTATCAAATGCTTGTAGACTGATAAGCGCAGATCAACACACGCAAACTATCAAACAAACTATCTATCAGTCAGCTTCGTTCTTTCTAACAGAAGAAAAGGGGGTTTTGAATTTTTCAACAATAAGAGTTTTATATACTCTTGACTCCAAGCTTAGGATAAGCTATGATTTCTTGGAGTGTGAACAGAAGAAATGAAACTTCTTGGCGAATGTACGTGAGTAGAGATGAGCGTAAGAGCGAGTTCTTTTAGCTTTGAATATACTTGAGCATGTTTGAAATTCCGTAGCCTCGTTGTAAGAAGTCTTTTGCTATTTATAGTCGAGCTAGGGGATAGATCTGTTGAACACCATCCATTTCCTATTGACTCCGTATTAACAACGGTCTCATGCATTGAATGCATGGACACGTGTTGAGTTCTGCTTGGTTCTGCAGATTCTATACAAGGTACTATTCTGTCGCCTTTGACTAGGGTTGATATGGCCCCCTGAGATTGGTCAATGTTGATTCGGATGATGTCGTTTTCTTCATTGACCATCTATTTCGAATATTGCGCCTTTTACCTTGTTTTGATCTTCATTTTGAATCTTCAATGCGGTCTGATGAATATCTCAGTCTGTGAGTTGGTTCATCCTGAGTGATATAAACTTGAGAGCAAAACTCAAACTGACTAATACTTTCTATCCGAGCCTAATCTGAAAATATTAAAGATATTAACCTGACTATACAGACACGGACTGAATGAATCTAACAATTCCATTAGACTGACAGTCAAATAGGGGTTTGAGAACAATCAAAACTTATGTTATTTTCCAACAATTATCTTCGTCCATTAATATTATCTCGTACTCTCAGTATTATTGTGTCTCATTTATAATTATTATGGATATTAATTATTAAACCAAATTTAAACAAGTTGAACTCACTACTTTAAACACTTCCATCAAGTTTTTTAATTAACGTATCCAAAAACAATGATACAATAATAAGAAACAGAGGCAATTTATTGTTTTTCAAATTTAACTACAGAATGGTAAATACTTTAATTTATTATTTTGCAAACATAACCTAAATCACATTCGTCTTCCATTTGAAACGTAATATTACTACTAAATTATCAACTGATTTTATTTATCGATTTAATAGCTAATTATAAATAAGCCCCATATACTACTGCATCTAGAAATAAAACCGATGTTTCTTCATATAAAAAAAGAAAAAATAATAATACTACACAGAAAATTAAGAAACACCACCCATAATTACTCTCTAAATAATTACATGACCGGCAGAGTAACGACGGCGGCGTCTACGTAGGCCCGGCGGTGGAGTGGTGGTTCTCATCATCATCATCATCATCGGTGGTGGCGGACTTCTTGATGAACTCTATACAGTTGGCGACGGCTTCGCTGTGGTGGTGGTCGTTGGGGTAGTGGTGACGATCAGACGGTAGCTTCGCCGACGGCGCGTGATCACGAGTGGCGGCGTTGGAGCCCTTGGAGAGGGCGGAGATCATGATGAGACGGAATACGGCCTCCCGGAGGCGGTCGAGCAGTGACATCGGGGAGAAGCCGTCGGACTTGGCGGCGGCGCGGCGGAGGCGGGGTCTGCAGAATGGATTCTTGATCATGGTTTTTAATTTGTGCGTTCAAGAATGAGTGCAAGAGAATCTATCACTGTGAGGAAGCACATGCATTTATGGTATATTTAATTATGATTAATAGGGTGATTAAAATATTAATCACTAGTTTTCGGTGATTTAAGACTATTTTATGCGGCGGCTTGTCTCTTGGCGGCAAGCCGAGCCAAATATATATATAATTCAGCTCATGAAAGTATAATTTCGTTTGTCATGACTCATGATCAAGGTGATTAATAATGTCTAAGATGTATACGGTCACCATTCATAAGCAAAAAATACATATAATTAAACCTCTTTAAAATAATAATTTTGGGATCGAAAAAAGATTTTTTGTTTAATGAGTTATATCTTATAAACATTATTTAAGTCCATCGACCCAATTCGGAACCGAAAAAAATTATATCTAAATGAGATTATTACTCTATCGAACATTACTTTATCAATGTTTAACTGTAAATACTTGTAATTGGAAATCATGTCTTTGTATATGTTAATAATGCATTAAAATCCGACAAAACACCTTAAAATGATTGGATTTCAGATTTGGCCAGTTTGACAAGTGAAAAATAGAATTCTTTTATAAAAATTTATAAAATATTATGAATATAATTATTAAATTCATTATGTAGTAACTATTTTCGTATTTATATTATCTAAATCGACCATTTTTGAATAGTAATATAATACCACTTTCTCATGCATTTTCAATCTACACGAGCAACAATGTGCAATAAAAAAAATGTTTTTTTTGTTGAGTTGGAAGTTGGAAATAGTCAAAAATAAAAAGGCGTATAGTTCAAGCCTGGCCACAAGCTATGTTACCCCATGCCATTGACTTGCCAGATTTTTGGCCGAAAATGATGCAACAATTAATCTCTGTTTAATTAACCCAACAATAATTTTTAGAGGCCCTGGCCCCTACCAATAAATTTCTAGTCCATTCAATAATTTTATAGCATCATGGATAAACAATCTAGAAATTTATAATATAATATGTTATGATTAATGCTACAATTGTATCATATACATATAGGCCCCATTTGCCCTTTTCTTTATTTGAAAATAATCTGCAATTGCTATTGGGCTATTAATTTTCTACTTTCGCATAAAGTTTCATAAATTTTAGATAATTGAATATTAATTGCAGGCAAGGAGGGAGTAAATAATTAGATAGGCGGAAGGAGGGGTACATAGGTAGAGTTGTAGAGGCGGCGGCTTACAAGTCAAACATAAATTGTCTAACAGGGTTCACAACTTCACATGCAGTCATGTGCCCACTTTCATTTACTCCATCAGTCCCATAATTTAGGGCTCCTTAAAATGGATATAGAGTATTGAGTTAATACCCGTACTCATACTCGGATCATGGAATATCGGATACTTAATTAACTGAAAATCGATTAATCGAGTATGTATCGGGTATCAAATTCTTGAAGGCAACGCATATGGATAAATAACCGATACCTTATCGGTTAACGAAAATACCCAATTATTATATTTAATTGAAATATTTTGAAATTTATTAATTTTATTTTATACTCACTTAAAAGTAGAGTCGCTAATAGTGGTGGCTGCAAAAGAAAAGATTGGAATTATAAATAAATTTCAGGACTTCACGAGAATCACGACTACTTCACTCTTCATTCTTCAATACAGTACAAAATAAAAGATTCAAAAATCAAAAGAATACAGCCCCAATCTTTCCGTGCCTCCGACTTCTTCTTCCCGTCATCCCGTCACCTGTGCGCGAGCGTGAGGGAGATGACTCCGACTTCTTCTTCCCGTGCGCGACCACGCCGACCGTGCGTGGGAAGTGTCGGCAAACAAAAATGTGAAAATAATTTCATTCATTATATATACATTTAGACGAAGTGGAGCAAGAAACATGGTGTTGGTAAGTGGGACTCTTCTGTATAGTTGGAGCTGCAAATAGCGTAGCGTAGCCATTTCTTGAAGAATTTTTAAAACTGGTTTGTTTCGATTTACTCTTTTTCTAGCTGCAAATGGTGATTTTTTTCTTGAAGATTGGATGGGGGAATTGTTTCGAGAACAGTATCAATGATTAAGGTTCGGGTATCGGGTTAACCGATACCTGATCGGCTATGGGTACGAGTATCTAAAATTGTAGTTTTTCCGGGTCAGGGTAACCGATTATCGGTTACGATTAACCCGTACTCGAACCGATTAACACCCCTAATTATAGTTCCCTTTCTTTTAGGCACGAGAACTTAGAAGAGTGGTTGGTTGTGAGTATGATGGTAGAGTCCTTAAATAAATTGTGTGTAATAATTTACTATTTTAGGTCAATGGACAAGAATTATGAAACATACCAAAAAGGAATAAGAGACAAGAATTGTGGGACGGAGAGAGTATTCATTACTTTTTCTATCTCGATATTTATAGCTCGTTTTTTTTTAGCACAAAAAATAAAAAAATAATATTTAATGTAAATTGTTTGATTTTTTATTAGATAAATTTATCAACATAATAAACTTTTTTTGTTAAATAATCCACTTTTAATAAGATGATATAAAAAAATAATAATAAACTAAATTCGAAGTTGCCATTACTTGGCCACGACCGACTTACCGACCTCACTAGTAATTAGTCTAGTTTTGTTGTTACGACAATCTAGTATTCAATGTCTCTAGCGCAATATTTTTGTTGGTATTAGAAAATGTAGCATGGAAACAGAATCGTTCACAATCAGGGGTTTACAAATACTTTTTTAGTTATTTTATATATTATTATTATATTATTTTATTGTAGAATAAGATGGGGGTGTTTTGTCGTAGCCTACTAGGTTATTCAACATGGTTCCGCTGAGAAATCGAATTGACTAGCCAGTTAATCAAATCAAGCCAATTATCAATACCAAATTACGACATTACTATCTTCAATTACGTTTTTATTTAGGGAGAGAATTAAAAATAAAAAATAAAAAAATCTGGAAGGATGGTGAAAAATCTTTATAACTTTACAACGTCATTGTGAAAAAGTGAAGAACGAAGAATAATGTATTTGTGAGTTTGTCAGGTTCAAAATTTAAAACTTGGAAACACGTTCAATTCTCGACCGCAATGTAAAGCTATATGGACTCATGTTGAGGTGGAATAGAATTGAAATTGCAAAATTACGTTAAGAATAACTTGTGGATCTTGTTTGATCTGATTGATTGTAAAAAAAATTTTTCGTCAAGTCCGGGTACAATGTTATACTGGGAAAAATCCAAACATCTCAGAGATAGAGAGGTAGGAATTTCTCGAATGAACCGCACTTCTTCTTATACGTCAGGAGTCCCTTTTTATTTCGTTTTATGTTTTTTCTCACCTTCAAAAGAAAATTTTCCCTATCATTAGATTTTCTGAAAGGTAACGCTCCAATATTTGCCATAAAAAGACCAAGCCACAACAAAATGAGAAGCGATTCGACTCAACTCCAGCATAATATCAATTGAATCAGATGGGTTAGATTTGAAAAAGTGAGCGATACAAAATACATACACAATTAAGGTTTTTATTTTTTATTTTTATACAATACTTAAATAGTTTTTTTTAATAAGATATTTAATTTCTACAAATATTTACACGGTCGGTTTACCGTTCATTCATTTTCTACTTTTATCAAACCCTTGTTAATAATATAAGTTTTTTACATAACTTATCCTAATGGAATTCCTCAACACTTTACAGTTTCATTTTTACTAACAGTTTATTGTATTGAATATTTGCAATAGAACATTATCATAAATGCCATGCCATGACACGTACGTACATTTTGTCATTTAATTCTAGCATTTGATCTTGGATCTGATTATTTAATTTACAATTTAAATCCAACAATCATTGAATATAAGAAAGATGATTATGTTCTTCCATCGAAAGTGGTTACACTACCTTTCTAATAACCTCAATATTGGTAATCATTTCCTCTAAGCATTTTTTAGAGAAAGAAAGCTAGAAAGAACTATTGCAAAATGTTTAAGTGGATTTAAACTTGGATACTTGGATGATTTATAAATGATCGTACTAATTAGATATTTATAGCACTAATGTTATAATAAACGACAAGATTATTTTAATATAACAGTTTTGTGTTCCCTCTCTAGATTTTTATACCACCGTCTATATATATAATTATATATATATATATACACATATATACATATATACAATTTAAAATTCTAAGCCCCAACTTAGCTTCTAGAAAACCTAATCCAATTGAGCCTAATACTCCATTTTCGTATCTTGTTCGAAAACCCTTCTTGAATATGCAACCCGTGACATAAGGGGTGGAAAATATAACGACAATTAAATTTAGTAATAATGCACAAACAGTATGAAAAAAAAATACTGAAATTGTCAATAAAAAATACTTCCTCCGTCCCATTAAAAGCGTCTCATTTCTTTTCGGCATGGAGATCAAGAAAATAATGTTGTGTGGTGTATATAATTTGACTTTTAAGTAATTAATTTTTGTCCACACATCTTTTGCCTTTTTTTAAAAAAGGAACACTTTTAATAAGACAACTTAATTAGAAAAGAAGAACGCTTTTAATAAGACGGAGTGAGTAATGTTTGGTACGATGTGATACGAAAAGAAAAGAAATCAGAGTGTTGATTAAGCAAAGCATTTGTAATGATCCTATCTATTGTAAACATGTTGCAGTCCTTTAACTACCCTAAAACCGGTGGGGTCAAGAGGGGGAGCAAGCTCTTATTTTCTCGTTTCAACTAGGTCTCTACAACAATTATTTTATAATTAAAACTCACTTTTTTATATTTATCCCAAATCTTTTGATTTTACTTATAAGTAAAAAATATTATTATAATAAACATTTGCAAACATGGACATCTTAGATAAGTTATAAGTACTTGTGTCAGGTTTTGGACTGTTAGAAGACAGTTTGGATAAGAGCAGAAGGTTGAAAATTTGTTGGGTTCGTTAGTGGAGGAGTTGGGACAAAACAGAAGAATGAAACGGTAACTAAACTGTAACGCACTTATCAATAGAAATTTGCTGAGACGAAAGCATATACTGTATTATAAATTCGACTTGCACGAGCAACATTAGATTAAGATTATATTCATCTAATTTTAAATTTTATGGCTTGAAATAAATTGAGTCATTCAAACCATTAAAAAGTGTTTTAAGATAGCCACTTCAATTTTATGCTGAGGTCCAAATCGATAATGGTTTGGTGTATGGACTAACCATTGATCATTTCAGCCTATTGTTTAACCATGTGTAGTAGTCTGATGGTTATATCGATCTACATGAAAAATATATTGTTATTCTACATAGACTTAGTAGCAATCTTGCCATCTCATTTATTAGCCATTCCCTACATTCATTTTCGTCAGCAACAAGTTCGACGACGAGTCAATAATCAGGAAGTATCAAGTTCCTTAATAGCATTATTGATTATAAATGCTATTAAGGATTTTAAGATAAAAGGTATAAAGGTATAGAGTAGTGGTGTAAAGTAAAATAATAATAGGATCTACTTGTTTAAGTAATTGTGATCCACTCATTTTCTTTCTATTTTAAATAATGTTGCACGATTGGTGGGACAATTCGAAAATGAAATATTTCAAGATCAGTGGGACGGAAGGAGTATTTAATGTCACTAGTCAACCTTTACTTGATTTTAAAAAGAGAGAAAGCTAAGTTTTTGGAGAATGTTAAGTGTATTGAAACTTGGATACTTTTAATTTTCCAATAATCATATACTAACGCTTTTCATTACCATTCTTAGAATTTACGACAAGATTATTTGAATCTAAGGTCTAAATTCTCTTACTAGATATTTCTATCACTATAATTACAATAATTATATATATCTATAAGGAAAACTTGGAAGCCCCGCATCAAGCTTAACTTCTAGAATCATTTTGTGTTATATAATCTATTTTCAATTAGTAAATAATTTCAATGAGCAACTGTCTAATTTTATTTAGATCATTTTTAAGGTACGTATTAGACAATCACAGCTATTTTGAAGAATATTTTTCAAGAACACAATTTCTTAAACATGTGTATGCTATTTAATTATAGGGTGTTAATCATTAGATTTCAGTGATTAATTATAACAACTATTTAAGTGTCGCCTCGCATTTTTGCGTCTGTATTATTGGGCTCGTGAGAGTATATTTTAAATAATTTAGGTAGAGTTTATGGCTTATATAATAATTCGAGATTTGATAAAGAAACCTAATAACAGTACTATTAAACCTTGCCACAAGCTATCTACCCCAAGCTAATGATGATTTGATAGGATTGATTTAGAAAAGACAACTTTGTTTCATCATAGGAAATATATAGAGTGCTAGTTAGGGGTGAAAACGGATTGAATACGGACGAATAGTGTTCTTCCCATATTTGATTCCATATTTTTTCTCGGATTCGGATTCGAATATGGGAAGGCCGGATACGAATACGGATTCGGAATATTCGGGATACGAATACAGGGCGGATATATGACGGATTCGGATCGAATTCGAATAATAATAATCGGATAATATGATTCATAAATAATCATCTATTTGTGATTGCAATGCATGAAAAAATTACGTATACAATATTTATTAGAAGTTTTAATGCAAATTATAATTAATATATTATCCATTATAAATAAGATATTTTTTAGGATCAATAAAATACGAAAAAAATCCAAAATCCAAAATAAAATACCTAGCAAATAACTATATATGCGCTCAAAAAGAAAGTAATCGAAAAAGCCTTCAGCAAAATGGGCGAAAAGAACTGAGTAAGAAAAGGGCGATTTTGCTTCTTCAGATCATCAGCATCCTCTTCTATTGTAAAACTAATCATAGAGCAAGGGTAGATTCAATGTCAGAAGTACGATCCCGAATAAGCCTCACCTTTTTATTCCCTTTGGTTTCTCCACCATTACTTTTAGTATCAGCATTCAGTTCTTTTTCAACTTCGTCTAAGTCTTCAGCTTCCCCATCGTGGGATCAGATTTGGAGCAGCCCAGCCGACAACAGCTGATAAGATAGTCATAATAATCAGAGCTCCAAGGCAGCCCGCCAATACAAGTCTTCTCGGGTGACGCATTGCCAATATAGCAGCTGCGAAGAAGGTCTTGTCTCCGATCTCCGACAGCACCGTCATCGCCAGCGCCTTCGTAAATCCTTGAAGAACAGAGAGATCCATAGCTCGATTTTCCTTCAATGAACGCCTGGTGGACGGATTGAGTACTGAGTAGAGGGAGAGTAGGTTTAACTTTTTACTTTTTCACTTTAACTTTTTTAATATACTATTTCTCCTAATTCTGTCTCAGTTGACTTCGGCACGGAGATTAATAAATTTTAGTTTAGTGTGTATTTTATGAGTTTTAATTGTATAAAGAAAATGACACAATTTTCGAGGAGTGGTTGGTGGAAAAAAATGAGAATTATCCAAATTTTTGCAAGGCTAGTAAAAGACAATCAATTTTTATTTTTTATATTTTTTTATATTGTATTTGAAGAAATAATCTAAAGTTTTCAAAAAGATAAAAATCATAATTTTCTGAGTTCGGAGCGGAACATAATCGAGTGAGAGATAGATTTTTGAAGAGAGAGAGTATAAGAATGTGGGGGTTGAGTAGTGAGTAAGGGGGACCCAATTCATTTTATGTTTAAAAGTAATTTTTACTATTTTAGGAAATAGGACAGTAATAGCGGGACAACCCGATTAGGCAAGTAGGACAGTAATAACGGGACGGAGGGAGTATTTCTTAATATTAATTTATTATTATATTATAAAATTAATTATTGAATATTTCGAATATCCGATTTCATAATCCGAGAATTATCCGATTAAATACGGGAAAAATCGAATACGGATGGATAATGTGAAATCCGAATTCGAATCCGTATCCGATTCAAACTATCCGAATTCGAATCCGTATCCGACCGGATACTAGAATTGCTTCCCGAATTTGATTCCGATCAGATACGGTTCCGGATCGGGCGGATAATATCCGATCTGTTTTCACCCCTAGTGCTAGTTATTTATTTTTTAAATTTTTTTCCTCTATTATCAATTTGAATTTTGTTTGAACTAAGATTTGGGATCAAAATATTATTATGATATGTTTCCAAAGCCACAATCTTTATATCTAGCAAACCTTTGAGAGTAAGGATTTACAATATACTGAAAATTGGTATACCGCACATACTGTATGTTGGTCCGGAGACGAAAAGTCAGGTGTAGAGGGGGGGGGGGGTGAATACACCTGAGCTCTGTTTCTTTTTCTCAGTGAAGGTCAGCTGAAGCTGATGTTTGCAATCGATGAACAGCTGCCAAGTAAGCCTTCGATCACTGGGGTCAAAGTGAGTCGGCTTCGAGCTCTTCTGCGGCGATGTCAGTATTACGAAACTCAGTCGGAGACTGTAGTGCGGATAAATGTTAGGCCCGGAGTCGTCTCTTTTGAAAACGCATTTTAGCAAGTTAAATCTTTTGGCTGTGCACTTTATAAAATACGTTTTATGCAAGCTTATGATTTTCAAGTCAGTTGAATGCTATGCAATAAAACAGTAGAAGAACACAAGCGATTTAACGTGGTTCGGATACGCAAGATCCTACGTCCACGGTCCCCGAACAAGGCGGGAGAACTTGTTGATTATTCTCGAGCAAGCCTCGAGCAGGGATACTGTCAGACCGGACGGTTCCCTCTAAGTTATAGTCCTTAGCGACTTTACAATCCAAACCTAAGTTTAGAAGGGAGGAAATATTCTCCAACTGAGAAGGAGTTCTTACAACAAGAACAATTCACTAAATGTGAACTCCTTCGGATCTAAGCTATGAATCTAGCAATGAGCTTAGTCTAGAGAAGAAAGGGATCAAAGAGCTCAGAGAGATGAACTACAAGAAGTGTTCTATGAAAACTAGTTCGTCTCTGGATAAGCTTGAAGGTTCTAGAGCATTGTGAGCTTGAATGATTTCCCTTGATTTCGCGTATATTCCTTCTCTTTTGAAATCTTCAAATCCTTCTCTATTTATAGTTGTGAGTTGTGGCATATGTCCGTTGGAGACGACGATGCCACGTGTCACAAGCGTCCAAAGAAAACGGCCACTATTCAACTTTGTTGCGGCGAGGCGCTTAATGCACCGTTCATGAGAGCAGACTTTTACCGTGTAGAGTAGGTAAGCGTTGTCGGCTTCTCATTGGTCGAGGTTTGTAGTTGGTGAGTGTCGAGTTGACCGTTCAAACTACCTCGTATGTCTTCTCGCCGAACATTTGAAGGGACTTTAAGTGCTTGAGTCGCTTTACGTCGGATACTGATGGCCCGGAAAGTCTGTCTTCTTCGGTGGAGTCGTCGACCGATAAAGTGAGCTTCGATAGTCGGTTGGTCGACTCGCGAAGGTATCTTTGCTTGCCCTGGTTCTTCTACCGATGACCATCGGCCTTGTAGAGAATGCTTCTGCGAGGTCCGGTCGGTCGATGCGGGATCTTCAACCGAGTTTGATATCACCGCCGACGAAGAATGCAAGCGATTACACCGATGACGTAGGGTTCGAAAAGTATCTTCGCGAAGATCGGTTCAACAACTACCCCGTACAGGACTTAGACAAAATAATAAGCATTACATCAAGTCTAACCTATACATCAGCTAATCCTATCTTCCCCCTTTTTGGCATCAGCAATAAGTCCAAGGGAGGTACGGAGTTCTTTCACTTCTTCAGCCACTTTTCAGCCACTTTGGCAACAGAAACTTTGACTTCATCAACGATCGTATCGAAGTCGACACCACACCGGTGTAGCCATTCCATCCAGTTCTTGTTCTTGCACGAATTTCGAGGGCGAGCGGCCGATTCTTTGCGAAGGTGCAGCAGAGCCGCATCATGGGATTCGCTCATCTCTTTCCGAATCGTCTTGAGAGCCTCGGCTTGTTGTTTAATGGCCGTTTGGAGAGAGGTGGTAGCCGGCTTTATTACGCTCATCCATCTGGAGCTTGAATGCTTGCGAGGGCCCGAGTCAGCTCTTGTGAGAAAGATAGGCGCTGAGCTTCAAGAAGCTGCTGACTCTGAGCTTGCAGATCAATCTTCTGGGCAGCTAGAGCCTGCTCGATCATCTTCTTCTGATCAGGCTGAGAAGGAGCCTCTTGTGGTTTGAAGACGTCGGCGAAAGTTTGTTCAGGCGTTCGATCCGCACCTTTGTATACTTCTCCCATTTAATGTGTACATCTTTGGCGAGAAGGCGATTTTTCTCTCCTTGGCGTCTGATCGCCTTGTTGACTGCCTTTGAGGACACGGAACCTATTGGTTGTATCTGATAGGAGCTTGTTCCGAGCCTCTTTTCGGAGAACGTGAGAAGCTGCTCCCTTGAGTACTTAGGGGCATTAGGAGCCTCACCAGATGTAGCAGGTGGTGGTGATGAGCTCTTCTCACGGGGAGTTTGTCCCTCGCCAGAATCTCCCATTTCGCATCCTTGGGTGCCTCGTCCTTCTCCTTATCATCATCATCTCCCTTATCGGCGGGAGGAGAAGGGGGCGGGGGAGTGTTGCTCGGAGCCGATTCCTCTCGGCTTAGCAAGTAGAGCATAGCAGCTCGTAAATCTTCAAAACAACCTAGATCGGCGGGCTCGCCAAAGCCTATGGCATTCTACGGCTCTTGCTCCTCGGCCCAACAACTCGGTCCCCGATCGATTCTTTGAAAAGTCTATGAGAATGTCCCAAAGCGGGAATCTCGAGTAGCATATGAGCGCGTGCCACGATGGCAATCTCTATCAAGTCCGCATGCCCAGCGATTTCGGGTATCGGCTCGTGAATTTCAATCGTAGCACGGGCACGAGTGGAATCGGTGGTGTTCCACTCGGCGAGATGGCTCCTCGCCGGTATTCTGCTGTCCGACCGGGTTTCCTCGGAGCCGATTATCTCGAACCTTATCCTTCGTAGTAGCTCCTTCTATTCCAAGATCTCGAATCCCGGATCCGCTCGGGAGGAGGTGAAGCGAGGAGTTGACGCTAGTATGGCCGGCCGGGCCGAGCAACAAGAACCTCGGCAGGTCGAGTCTTGGTCAATCTCCTCTTCTTTGGCACTTGTACCGATGGGGGCGGAGCCGACGCCGCTCTCTTAGGCTCAGGCGGCCCCTTGCCTATGGATTTCTCAGCTCCAGCCTTCGTCTGGAATTTGATAGATTTCTTGTCAAAGTACTTGGAGTCCTCAAAAGCTGAGTTCCTGTCCTCAAAAGCTGAGTTCCTCTGAACCATGCTTTCTATCAGAACAGACATCTTTGTTCCGAATAGAAGTTTACCCACACTGGCTATCCTCCGCTCGCCAGTGGGTAATGTGGTGAACTTCTGAGCCTGTGCCTTCATCTGAGTAGTATAATACTCGGCCCAGTTCACTTCAACCCCATCGTCTATTGCCATCATCAGCTGAATCCTTGGTTTGGACAGTTGATCATACGATCCAGCTGAACTTGTCAGAATGTGCGATACCACGTAAGCTAGACCTCTGTACTGAGGTAGCAACAGATTCCTCGGTAGAGCTGTTTTGAACGCCACATCCTTGCGTCCACAGAATTTCTGCACATATGCGTTGATCTCTTTCTCCTTGTATCCAATTGGAGAAATGCCGGAGTTGGGAAGATCGAATGAGAGACCTAGAGCATCTTGAATACTGAAGGTATGAACAGCTGACTCCCACTCATCTTGGTCGACTTCCTTCTGATAAGAGAAGGACGATTCCTCTCCTCCCGACGCTAGAGATTTCCAGTTGAAATAAACTTCAGCGACCTGTCGAGGGAGATAAGCACGGGGGTGCTTCGAAACCAGCATCTCCAACCCTGAACGCTCCAAAGCGTCAAACACGGGTTCAAGGAAAGAGGTCTCCACTTGGCGGAAGGCCAAAGTAGGCTCAAACAAAATCCTGGAGGCCACAATCTCCTCAATGTTGTTTGGTGTTTGAACGTTCGCCATTGAAATCTACAAAACAACATATTAGCACTTGAAAATAGAGTAAGTTAGTAGTTACTAGCAGATATCTGATACATTACCGTGTATAAGAGCTTTAAGAGATGCGAAAGCAAAGTTGTTTAAGAGATTTGGATAAGAAAACAGATTTGCGAGATAAGCTCTTGAGAATATGAAAAATGGCGAAAAGTGAGGAGTTGATAGAAGATGAAAGATTTTGTATATTAAGCTTGATCTTTAGTTTGAATCGCACGGTTCAAATCTAATCTTTCAAAATCAAGGGGCGGCTAAGATTAAATGTTATAATAGGAATGATTACAATAGCCGCCAATATTATAGATATACGTAATAAAGGTAATGGAGAAGACATGCATTAAATGCGCGACAGAGAGCATTAATTACGCAGGCGAGGGGTCCTGCTGACCTTTCCTTAAACCTTAAGCATGATAAATGGCAAGGAATAAATGCTCCTTAACAACTGAATGTAAGCGACTGATGCATTAAATGCGGCATGCTTCTGAACAATTTAAGTAACGATACTACGCAAACCTCTTCAGCTGAACTTATCAGCTGGTTACCATCATTAATTATCAGGAGGATGGTTGTGCCGACGACCATGTTCCCTCTTTGTGTATGCAGTGTGTCTCTCCCAACCGAGTCATCTGTACGGAGTTTTCTGCCCTGTCATGCTGATTCCATACTGATACCAATTGTTGCTAAGTATATCATTATCGGTAGTCGGCTTCTACTGACTTGTCTCGGTAGGATCTAGCAGACCTAGCTCAACCGATAGTTCTCCGAACCTCGTTCTCGGCCTAGTGGTTTGGTCGGTATATCTCGCCCTTTGCTTGTCGGTATGGATTTTCTCCATCCCGATGTCCTTCTTTTCGACATGGTCTCCGATGAAGTGGTGTCGGATATCCACGTGCTTGCATCTCGGTATGTAGAACTCGGGTTCCGAGTTATAGCTATTGCACCTGGTGGAGTCACGGTAGATGGGCACTTCATCCCGAGTTATACCATAATCTCTCAATTGTTGTCGAAGCCAAAGGATGCGGGCACGGCAAGTTCCCGCAGCCATGTACTCGGCTTCGGTAGTGGACGTAGCTACCGAGTGCCGTTTCTTTGAAAACCACGATATCGGCTTGCCGCCTAGGAACCGACATGTTCGGAAGTTGATTTTCGATCTATCCCGCATCCCGCATAATCGGCATCGAATAACTCGTCGCATTAGATTATCATCGGCGGGATACCATAACCCAAAGATCGTGTGTTCCTCTTAGATATCGCAGAATCTTCTTCGCCGAGTCTAGATGACTTCGCTTGGGATTCGCTCGAAATCTTGCGCATACACCTACAAAGATAAGTTATGTCGAGTCGGCTAGGCATGTTAAATAAAGTAAAGAACCAATAATAGCTCTATAATCGGTAGAGTTAACGAAGCTCCCTCTTTGTCTAGATCGATTTTAAAGTTCGTGTTCATGGGGATCTTGACCGGCTTGCTTGGAATCACACCGAATCTTTTGAGAAGATCTCGAGTGTATTTGGCTTGATTGATGAAGATTCCTTCACTGATTGTTTTACTTGAAATCCAAGGAAATAATTCATCTCTCCCATCATGGACATCTCGAATTTCTCCTTCATCATCTTCTCGAACTGCCGACATATGACTTCGTTTTTCGCACCGAAAATGATGTCGTCCACGTAGATTTGCACCGGTAGAATGTCATCTTCCGACTTTATCTTTGAATAGGGTGCGATCTACTGTCCCCTTTTGAAAACCTTTTACAAGTAGAAAGTTTGATAGGGTATCATACCAAGCCCCGGGTGCTTGTTTTAACCCATACTGAGCTTTCCTAAGTCTCGTACACTTGATGTCCTCGCCGAAAGCCGGGCGGTTGTTCCACGTAGACTTCTTCCTTCGATGCGCCGTTCGTAAAAGCCGACTTCACATCCATCCGATATACCTTAAATCCCCGATGTGTTGCATAAGCTAGGAAAAGACGAATGGCTTCCAATCCGGCGACCGGAGCAAATGTTTCATCAAAGTCAATTCCTCTCTCCCCGACTATATCCTTTAGCAACTAGTCGAGCTTTATTTCGACAATGACGTTGTTTTCATCTCGCTTGTTCTTGAAGACCCACTTAGTTCCAATCACGTGCCGATGTCTAAGTGCGTCGACAAGCTCCCAAACTTCATTTCGACGAACCGGTTCAGCTCTTCTTGCATAGCAATGACCCGGGCCAAGATCTTTAAGTGCGTCCTCTATCGATCGAGGTTCTTCGTAGAGACGTAAAACAAGAGTAAAGTGAGCTTTCTCCTTGACTTAATCTTGATCTCGTCCTTATAGTTGCTTGATGGATCTCCAATGATAAGATCCGAAGAATGAGCATCGAGCCACGAACGCCCGAGTCGGGCTTCTTCTTACGATACTACTTCGCACGCCGGTAGGTGTATTAGGCATTTCGAGAGTAATCGTTACCGCGACCGTAGTAATTCAGTAAGAAGGTTAGGATCTACCGAGTTTCCGTGGTTCGTGGGCATTTAGCTCGGGAACATTAATCGTTCCCCCGAGTTTATATTCTCGGTAGAGGTCTCGGTTACCACGAGGGGCTTCCTCATCGACCGAAGTTACTCGTTGTTGATTCTGCGTTCGATAGAATCAACTAGGTTAGCTACATTGCTTGTTGGTCGAGTCCGAATTTCTTCATCTCCCGACTCATCATCCCAACAATGCTTGGATCTTTTCGGCTTTGTCATTTAGTCCGAGATCCCGTAGCTTGCTGCCGACATCCTCGTGTTTGACTTTGTATCTTTCTCCGTTCTCGGTAACAAATTCATCAAAAACAACATGAGGGCTTTCCTCCACGCAAAGAGTTCGATGGTTAAAAACTCGAAGGCTTTTATCGACTCGGGAGTATCCTAAGAATACTCCTTGATCGGATTTGCTATCAAAGACCTTCAACCGATCTTTCCCATTGTTGTGGATAAAGCAAGGACAAACGAAAACATGAAAATGAGAAATAGAAGGAATTCTCCCTTTCCACGGTTCGTAAGGCGTCTTCATGTGTTCTTTGTGTCGGTAGTGAGCGATTCCGAGTGTAACAAAGCGGTGTCGATAGCATCGGCCCAAAACTTTGAGGGTAGTCCAGAATCTGCGAGGAGCGTTCTTCTTTGCTTCTTTGAGTGTTCTCGTTCTTACGTTCGGCAAGTCCGTTCTGGCGAGGGGTGCGCGCAATGATGTCTCGTGCTGAATTCCCTCTTTATCGCAGTATGTCTTAACTACTGAGTTTAGAAACTCTGTTCCTCTGTCTAAGCGTATCTTTTTAATCTTGATGTTCTTTTCCACACTGAGTTTCTTCAGTAGATTAGGTAACTCAGTCTGAACATCAGATTTGTTGGCGATGAAGATGACCCAAGTATATCTCGAGTAGTCGTCTATGACGACGAGGGCATACTTCTTGCCTCTTATAGTCACTGGAGAGACTGGCCCGAATAAGTCCATGTGAAGCAGCTGAAGGATTCCATCAGTGGAAGGTGACGGAATAGGTGGATTGCTCCTCTTTGTTTGCTTTCCCTTTAGGCACGCTTCACAATTTCTATCTTTGATAAACGATTCGTTGGGCAGTCCTCTGACTTTAGAGTTCTTGACTAGCTTGTTCATGGTCTTGAAGTTCAGGTGGCTGAGTCTCTTGTGCCATAGCCAACCTGACTTATCACCTGATTTGGTCTGTGCGAGCAAGCAAGCCTCAGGTTCTGCGGTTTTCCAATTTGCAACATAGATGTTCTTCTTCCGCGATCCTGACAACACTGTTTTCCCTGTAGATTTGTCAACAATATCACGAAAACCGGCGTCAAAGATTACTCGTTAAGATTATCACGAAATTGATCGATCGAAAGGAGATTATGTTGAAGTCCTTCAACATATGTTACTCTTGGAAGCGTGGCGGTCCCAATGTTCGGCGTTCCGTATCCCCTTGTGTAGCCTTTGGAGTTGTCACCGAATTCACACGGGACCATCTTCTTGTACGTAGTTGGTCGCCAGGCTCTTCCGGTAAGTCATGTGTCTCGAGCGGCCGCGTCCACTATCCACGGGTCCTTATGCACTCGCAAAACAGAGGCATTTTTAGGTACCCTTTGGTTCGGTTGGGTCCTTACAGGTTAGTGGGTGATTTCGGAACACAGATCTGTCTCGGGACCTTAGAAGTTATAGACTTCTTCTTCTGAACCTTATAAGCTTTCTTCTCCACAGGACTTGGAGATACTGACTTTCTGCTGATAATTTTGGGTTCAGGCGCTTTCTTCTTCTGAGTCTTAGCGCTTCTCCTGACCCTGGGCTCATAGTAGTACGAGCCGTACTGAGCCGGGTGCTCATACAGTGGCCCCTTGTACTGTTATGCCCATCTGACCTTCTTGGTTCCCCCTGAATTTGATCGCGGTGTCCTGGGGCTGGAACCCTTGGTCAGCTGCTTGTTGCTACTCGGCTGAGGTGTAATCATTTTCTGTTTGTTTTTCGCCTGAGGTGTGGTGTTAGCAGCTTGCACCTTTCCTCTGACGAACCTATCAGCCAGGGTTGCTGAGCTTTTGGAGGTAGAAGCTTCGTGGGTATAGCCAATGCCTTCTTTCACAGAATTTGGCCGTTGTGCTCTAAGCATGCTTTCAAGCTTCTCCTTCGCTCCCAGGTATTGTTCAGTCATCAAACCTCTCCGGACCTCGTCACTCCTTCCGGAGTGAGTCATAGTCATTCTCGCACGTCCGTGAGCTTCGATCGAGCTTGGCTATTTCGGTCTCTTTCTCGAATTGTCCTTGGTCGGGCCGAGATCCGAGTCTCTTGAAGCCGAGACTTAGTCATAAGAGATTCAATCTCTTCCTTGAGTCTCGCAACTAGATCCACCGACTCGGTAGAGACCCGGCAATCGAAGAAAGTCTCGATTCTCGGCCTTTACTCGTTCAAGTTCCTCGGATGGTTCTCGTCGAACTCTGCTGCTCACCGAATCCGTTCCTCTAGCGGATCGTCGTAGGCTTGTACCACATCTAGAGGATCATCTCGCGACCGAGCACGTGTCTTGTGTGCTGTGTGAAGAAGAGGTAATAATGCGTTTAGAATTTACCTCGGCCTCTTCTCCGGCCATCGAGCGTATTCGGCCGACTCATCGAGAACTGTCTTTGCGACCTCAACTGCGACGAACGCGGCTTCGTCTTCGAAGAATACATGAATGTATCCTCCTCAATTGAGTTGTCGGATATCTCTCCGGCTATATAGCCCGCCGTCTCTCGGCGAATTTCTTTCTCTCGGCTCGCCGTTCGCTCTTTGAGCGGTGAGAGTTCGGGACAATCGTGCGATAGTGTCCCTCCTTCTTGCGGTTGTAGCGGGTAGATGTTCTGCTGCTCTTACCAGCTGGAGTCTTTAGACGGACGGGCAGAGACTCCGATTTCCTACATTCAGTAGAAGGATTAGATTCTTCTTTCTTATGATAGTCTTTCTTACCTGAGGAAGAATCTCGGTTGTATTTCCTCAGCTTTCTGACTCTCTCCTTTTCCCTCCGATATTTGAGAGCCATCGGTGCTAGGCCGGTCGGGGCCTGAAGTCTCAGAAGACTTTGCTACTGATGTGGCCACAGCTTTGCTTGAGGAAATATGCTTGGCTCCGGTATTGCTGACTGTTCCCTTGAAGGCGTGGTCGAACTTAGTGTCAGCTGGAGCGCTTAAGCACTTTTGGGGTAGGCTATGCTCGAATTCCTCCGATTTTAATTCTAAAAATATAACATCAGGAGTTAGAGCATTTAGATCAGAGCGACGTAAATAAGTAGCAAATGGAAGCCACTTCTGTCGGGGCAACGCTCTCAAGATCTTGGTGTTCATCTCCTTGTTGGTGAACGACCTCCCTGCCCCATTGATGACATTGACTTGATTGGTGAATCCGACACTCGGCTCGTCAATGGTTTCGATGAGGCTCCATTGCAAAGGCGTCGAACTTCTGAAGCTCTAGCTCGAGCTTGTTTTCTTTGATCTGAGGGGTTCCATGGCTTAGTACAGCCAAGGCGTCCCATAGCTCTTTCGTCGTTTTGCAATCTTGTACCCTTCCGAGATGTGAGTCAGCCGAGCGTAGTCGGTATGGCATTACGTGCAACTCGGTCAAGGTTGTGCAACTTCTTTTCTTCGGGCGTGAAGGCGGATTTGTCTTTGGGAACCTTAGCACCGGTTTGTGCTCCCACGCCTCCTCCAAAGAGCAAATACTACGCTGTCGATCATGGGAATGATCGGTCCTGACTCTAGGACATCTGACATGCTGTCGTGGAGTGACGTTAGGTGTGCCTCCATACGTACGCGCCATACCGTGTAGTTCTCTATTGAGAACATCGGTACCATCCTAATACCTGACATATCAGACATTGTAAGAGTAAGAGTATAAGGATGCTGAAAAGATGCTTATGCAGTGAAAAACGGTTTTCGGGATCGGTTCGAGAGGACCAGTATTTCGAAACCGGCGATCGGTTGAACACCGTGTGCTCGATACCAATTGTTGGTCCGGAGACGAAAAGTCAGGTGTAGAGGGGGGGGTGAATACACCCCGAGCTCGTTTCTTTTTCTCGGTGAAGGTCAGTGAAGCCGATGTTTGCAAATCGATGAACAGATGCCAAGTAAGCCTTCGATCACTGGGGTCAAAGTGAGTCGGCTTCGAGCTCTTCTACGGACCGATGTCGGTATTACGAAACTCCGGTCGGAGACCGTAGTGCGGATAAGTGTTAGGCCCGGAGTCGTCTCTTTTGAAAACGCGTTTTAGCAAGTTAAATCTTTTGGTGTGCACTTTATAAAATACGTTTTATGCAAGCTTATGATTTTCAAGTCGGTTGAATGCTATGCAATAAAACAAGTAAAAGAACACAAGCGATTTAACGTGGTTCGGATACGCAAGATCCTACGTCCACGGTCCCCGAACAAAGCAGGAGAACTTGTTGATTATTCTCGAGCAAGCCTCAGGCGGGGATACTGTGTGCCTGGACGGTTCCCTCTAAGTTATAGTCCTTAGCGACTTTACAATCCAAACCTAAGTTTAGAAGGGAGGGAATATTCTCCAACTGAGAAGGAGTTCTTACAACAAGAACAATTCACTAAATGTGAACTCCTTCGGATCTAAGCTATGAATCTAGCAATGAGCTTAGTCTAGAGAAGAAAGGGATCAAAGAGCTCTAGAGAGATGAACTACAAGAAGTGTTCTATGAAAACTAGTTCGTCTCTGGATAAGCTTGAAGGTTCTAGAGCATTGTGAGCTTGAATGATTTCCCTTGATTTCGCGTATATTCCTTCTCTTTTGAAATCTTCAAATCCTTCTCTATTTATAGTTGTGAGTTGTGGCATATGTCCGTTGGAGACGACGATGCCACGTGTCACAAGCGTCCAAAGAAAACGACCACTATTCAACTTTGTTGCGGCAGGGCGATTAATGCACCGTTCATGAGAGCAAACTTTCTTGTGTAGAGTAGGTAAGCGTTGTCGGCTTCTCATTGGTCGAGGTTTGTAGTTGGTGAGTGTCGAGTTGACCGTTCAAACTACCTCGTATGTCTTCTCGCCGAACATTTGAAGGGACTTTAAGTGCTTTGGGTCGCTTTTACGTCGGATACGATGAGCTGGAAAGTCTCGTCTTCTTCGGCTAAGTCGTCGGACCGATAAAGTGAGCTTCGATAGTCGGTTGGTCGATCGCGAAGGTATACTTGCTTGCCCCTGGTTCTTCTTACCGATGACCATCGGCTTGTAGAGAATGCTTCTACCGAGGTCCGGTCGGCTGATGCGGGATCTTCAAGCCGAGTTTGATATCGGTGCCGACGAAGAATGCAAGCGATTACACTGATGACGTGGGGTTCTGAAAAGTATCTTCAGCAGAAGATCAGTTCAACAACTACCCCGTACAGGACTTAGACAAAATAATAATCATTACATCAAGTCTAACCTATACATCAGCTAATCATATCGACACACTAATCTACTGATATCAGCTCGGTTTTGGGATCTTCAATTCCATAGTACTACTATGATTTCCCCCAATTTCTTTTAACCCTAGAACAGCTGAGTATCAATCTACTGACTCATATCCAACACTGTACCAAAAAGATATTGAAGACTTTAAAATACCGAATTTTCGGTATATCGTAATTTTGGGTACAATATCATACAATATCGAAGTTTTCCAGTACGACAATGGTGTGGTATTTTTCATACCGAAGTTCATATTGCATATATTTTTGTAGAAAAGAGTACTAAAATGTTGGTTACAGGATTTGAACACGGGTTGTTAAAAATTATTAAAAATATGTTACTTATATCAAACAATATTAATGTTACATCATAGATTCATAACTTAAATAACATAACTTTATTTGACAAAAAGTCGCATTATTTATTTATTAAATTATAAAATGGATACAAAATTTATAATTTTCAACTTTATAAAACATTAACCCGTAATATTAACAATAAATAATATTTAGATTAATTAATTTTATTGAAAAAAATATCAATAACTTTCTTAGCTTATACAAAAAAATAGATTAAGTTTACGATATATCCTTAAATATTCGGTATACCTTGATTTTTCGGTAAACCGAAGTGCGGTACGGTATACCGAAAGATCGGTATGACAACTCTATAGAGATTTGCTTATATCGGATTTTCGGTATACCAAACTACCATATACCGAAATAATTGATACGGTAACGTTATGTTTTTTCCAATACCGAATCTTATCTGTACGGTATGCGGTATGAGAAAAATAGTACGATATACCGTACCGAATACCCCTATCCAAGATATCATATACTTTTTTTTCTCTCTCTGTAGACGGTTTGATTTTTGTAGTATGTCCAACCTGGTGAGAATTACATGTCTTATCAGTGGAATGGTGACATGTGTATTTTAAAAAATTATTATGTAGTCTAGTTTGAATTTCTTAGTCCTACGAAAATAGTTATTTTAGATAAAAGATACATATGTCACCCTTCTACAAGCAAACTCATTTCCGACAAGCAAACTCACACGCCTCTCACTTATTTTTTTGATCCCCGGAAAAGAGTTTAAAGCACGCGCTCATTTCCGACAAGCAAACTCACACGCCTCTCACTTATTTTTTTAATTAAGTTAATTTCATTATCTTATTAAACAAATAAAGTTATTCTCAATAATTAAATAAATAAACAAGTTGAATAACCCAAAATAGACAACTACAAATTGAACGGTAACGGATTCTCTGATGGTTAGCACCGTCAGTTAGAGAGGAAGTGTGTTATTAGGAGATGCATGTTTGGGGGTTGGCGTGGAGATGTTGTTTCTTTTCGGTTATATTGAGCGGGAATCAAATTAGAAATAAGCATTTCTTTCGTCTATATATTGAGCGGGAGTAGAATTCAGTTCTCGCAAATTTACATGGAAGTTATTTGCTTCATTCGTTTTCATTGCTTAACATTTGTTTTCCAAAGTTATTTTTTTGTTCTCATTGTGGATCAATCATCAATGATGTCAACGTCAAAACCACCAGTCATCCAATTTCGAAAGTGATGGTGGTAATCGGTAGTCTTCTTAACATTAAACTTTTACACATTCTCCCTTTTAATTTTCACGGATTTCTAGCGTCGAGCGTCAATATCTCATGTTGTACTTGAAGTTTGTCGTTGTTAATTATCAGTCGTCGTCGTTAATTATCTTAAACCTCTTAAACTTTGATTTATTTTGTTTCTATTTTCACGAGATTCTGACATCGAGTGTCAATATCTCATGTTGTACGTCGAGTATCTCATGTTGTATTTGGAATTCATCAACGTTAATTATCAGTCCTCGTCATTAATTATCTTAAACCTTTTAAACTTTGATTCCTTTTGTTTCGATTTTCACAGATTTCTGGCATCGAGTATCAATATCTCATGTTGTACGTCAATATCTCATGTGGTATTTGAAGTTCGTCGTCATTAATTATCTTAAACTTTTAAATTTTGATTTCTTTTGTTACAGTTTTCACGGATTTCTGGCATCGAGCGTCAATATCTCATGTTGTACGTCAATATCTTTTGTTGTATTTGAAGTTCGTCGTCATTAATTATCAATTGTCGACGCCAATTATCTTAAACCTCTTAAACTTTGATTCCTTTTGTTTCGATTTTGACGAATTTCTAGCGTCAAGCGTTAATATCTCATGTTGTATGTCAATATCACATGTTGTATTTGAAGTTCGTCGTCGTTAATTATCAGCCATCATCGCTAATTAACTTAAACCAGATCGCTAATTATCTTAAACCTCTTAAACTTTGATTCATTTTGTTTCAATTTTCATGGGTTTCTGGTGTCGAGCGTCAATATCTCATGTTACACGTCAATATATCATATTGTATTTGAAGTTCGTCATCGTTAATTATCTTAAATCTCTTAAACTTTGATTTCTTATGTTTCGATTTTTCACGGATATTCTGGCGTCAAGTGTCAATATCTCATGTTGTACGCCAATATCTCATGTTGTATTTGAAGTTCGTTGGTGTTAATTATCTTAAGCTTCTTAAACTTTGATTCATTTTGTTTCGCTTTTCACGGATTTCAGGTTTTGAGCTCGACAATTATCTTAAACATCTTAAACTATTACTATGTTTCTTATTCAATTTTCTTCGATTTCTCGCTCCGCCTTCGTGTGAACAAGCCTAAGAAAAATTAAGAATTGTGCATAGCTAAAGATTTTGGGCTTGTCAAGGAACCGGAGTCTCGTTACATTTCTCTTAATTTTGCTTCCTTGTTTTTGTAATTTTGCTTTGTTTATTAGGTAAAATACACGACGAATCTCTATGATATTTTCCTCATACTTATTATTGGGATATAATTTTAATGAAAATGTAATGATTTAGATCCCAAAACCCTGATTGATGGTGAACCAATGTCGGTGCATGGATGTGAGGGTCAGACGACTGATATGTTAGTTTGTCGCATTGTTTTTCGTTGTTTCTGATCCGCCGCTCCTGGAGAACTCGTGCTATTCCTGACTTATTCGCGATTGAAGGCTGAAGAGCTGCCATGATCCTTTCTCACCGATCCTGATTGATCAAGTTCCTAATCTTTTATGAGTGTCTGATGAATGAGTAACCGATATTTACTAATCTTAAGATCGTTGATTCATGAGTGTCAGCTCAGCTCTAATAGTACGAGGTACTATTCAGGAGTTGATTCGAACTCAACATCGCATCTCTCTCGACCAATGAGATTGAGACACACATTTTTGGGAACTGTTCCGAGGATGTCGCCCAGTGTGGCACTGTTGACGGCAGACGACGCTAAACAACTTTAATTCAAATTTAGACTGTTGTCTCAACCCTAGCCACCTACTCCATAGATCTCTATATCAAACGGATCTATTATGGAGTGTGACGATAAATATAATGAACCTTGGCTCAAACAAGGTTACGGGAACCACTGCAATTATGTCAAGCTTCAAGCACTCGAGCATTCAAAAAGTCCCTTAGTTTAAGTTATGTCTTTCTTGAAGTTTTAGTTTTCTGATTGTTCTAAAGCCATTATCATTATCTTAGCTTAGATCCGAGAATGTCCTACTTCCTTGTAAGGAGTAAGGATATCTCTAGCTGGAGAAAACTCTAAACCAAACACAAACCCAACTCAAGTACTTGTAGTATTTGTGTATATTTGTATTGTAGTTGAAGTCGAAGTAGAAGCAGATGACGACAAAGAAGAAGAAGTGTAATAGAACCATAAAATTTTGTTATGAGAGAATCCCTGATTTATCAGGAAGAGTTGAGTAGGTGGAGTTATCTGATCCACTATAAATCTTGTGTCTTTACCGCTTTACATTTACTGCCTTATTTATTTATCTCGTCATTAATCCTTCCGATTTTTGCTAAGAAAGTTTCACAAACATACACGTAAAATAATTTTTCAACGAGAATGTGCCTACACAATCCTGCATATTACTCGTCAGTTACCGAGATGGCTTGTATGATCCATATTAATGGACCCTTCTATGGACCACACATAGAAAAAATGACAAGTGGTAGTTCTTGTAACCATGGTGGGGTTAAAACTAACTATTTTCTCCACACAAAAAAAAGCTAATGAATAAAAATTGGATCACGCGATTTTGCTTTTAATCATTTTTCCTTCTCCCACAGAAGCTTCAAAGAGAGAGAGAGAAAAAAAACCCTTCTTCACCATTTTTTAACAACCAAGACAACAAGACGTCGGGCCAAGAACTGGAAGAATTATCCATAAAACAATGCCAAGATAATAAGTCAAGATTCATTCCTTTTACTGAAAATCATGGCGGTCTTGTTATTTTCTTTCTATTTTTTTTAAAGGTTTTATATCTATCATTCTTGGGTTGGTGACTTTTGTCTTGTTCAAGTGCTTTGACAAAGTGGTAAACTAATTTATTATCATCGTGACTAAAGTCAACAATTTTAAAAGTGCTTGAATAGAATAATAAATTGTTTATTAAAAATTGATTAAAATGACTAATTTGTTAAATGCTTCAAGATAATAATAAATGACATATTGTTTGAATTGTGTCATATAAAGCTTTCAAAGTGAGCAATACGAAGAATATTTATATGAATTAAGGTACTGTTTTGATGAAGAATATTTAAAATAATCTCAATCTAGTTCACTCTTATAGAAATGGAAGTGGTTGTATTTATCTCTTTTTGCTTATGGACACAATTGAAAATTTAAATGGAAATGGTTGTCGAGATCCATATCGGAGACTTGCTTTTGAGAATGATGAAGATGATAATATTTCAGGGCACGACTGTATAGGAAGCATTGAAGCGATTCATTCATCTATATAAAGTTGCTTTTATAATAAATTCTCGATGTTATATTAGCATTGCCACTCAATTATTTGAAACATCAAACACACTTCTCATTATTTTCTTGAAACCATAAAACTAAATTGAGAAGAAATGAATTCATTATTTAACAACAAATGTACATATAAGAGAAGTTTCCACAAACTGGAAAAAATGCCATCACAAGGGGAAAATACAAAGGATTAATTTAAGTTTCTTCTATTCATTAGAACCTTTTTCACCATCTAATACAACCAAACAACAACATTGAAGTTAATTCAAGAGCCTGCTCCTCAAGATTGAAGTTATTCCAAATAAAATCCTCAATCTGAAGTAGCAAAAGGAAACCACCATCAAGAGCAAAATTAATTCAACATATCTCCACCTCTTTCCCACTTAAACTACTCCCATTTCTATGAATAAAAAATGTTCCTCACTAAACAAACACGCAATCACGCAATCTCAATTCCTGTTCATTATTTTTTTTTTGTGGAAAAAATAATTAGTTTTAACCCCACCATGGTTACAAGTACTGCCACGTGTCATTTTTCTATTCGCGGCCATAGAAGGGTCCATTAATATGGAACATACAAGTTATCCCGGTCAGTACTAAGCGTCAGATTGTCTTACATTAGACACTGATATTTTGTACTTATTAGGCGCAAATCTAATATAGGTGTATCCCTATGGACCTATTTTCTCGTTTCAGGACCATCACTTATAATTTGTTAGATTTCACCTGCATGTGACATCTTGTAAGGATTATAATTTTTTTGTAATACAGATGGCCATATTTTCCTTTTTTTTTCAAACTCTCTTGAAAGTAATGTAATGGGATAATTAATTATTTTCTGATTACTTCTCTTTATTAGGTGGGGCTGTGATAAATCCCCAAAAGAGACTTTCTTCAAAGGTGGGTGTTTTGATGGAAGTTGCTTATTTGATGAGCCGATCTTGAAGAATCTCACATTGTAGAGATAGATCATAGCCTTAAGGTACAAGGATCAGATACCACTTTTGACACTGCCACTCGGCCCACTCCTAACTAATAAAAGAAATCAAATGTGAGTCTAAAAAATTAATTAGTAATAGTTTGTGCATCATAATTGGAAGTTCATTTTCTCATTTCCCTTCTGCATCTAATAGTCTCCTCGAATGGCCTTGTCTTGGTAATTGATTTTCAAATAGCACCTCTACTTGGGAGAAAGAGAAAGCCAACTTAAAATCATATGTGAGGTTCTATATTAAGGTGCATGTATTCTTATAAAAGTCCCCAAAACTATCATGTGTTCTCTAGATCTGGTGTGGACATGAAATCATTTAAGATGTTATTTACTAAATCTTTTACTTTTGTTCATCTATATAGTTTGTGCATATTATTTTATTTATATATGAATATGAGCAAGATCTATAAATTACAACTTCATATAAAACCTTCTTTAAACTCATCATACCTCTTAACTCATGGATAAGGTTACTAAGGGTGATTCATGTTGCACTTTTTTATTTGTTGTTAGATGTCAAATCTCTTTATATTTAGGTTAAGACTTTATCTAGAGAGGAGGAACTGCAAAGAGATAGATGAGTTACGTCGGCAAGTAGAGACTAAGAAAGTTGAGTTGCGTCAACAGCTAGAGATTGATATGAAACAACGGATAGAAGTTATAGAGGTTGACCGACGGGCTCGCAATGAGGCATTTGAAAAGCGATTACAAAATCAGACTCTCTTAATCAAGCAGGTGCTCAATCAACAGTTGAGGAGTTGAAGACATGGTGACGACACCACCCCTTCCCGTTATTGAGCATATTGTCATTTGATTTTGAATTTGTATGCTTTTGTGAAGTTTGCTTATTTTTCGACATTGATCTTAGTTTCGACACTGATTCTCTTTAAATTTGTCATTGGCGATTGTTAATTATTAGTTATGGTTGATATTGCCTCTGATTACTAGTTATGGTTTTATTGTTCACAGATTCTGGAATGTGAAAAAGAAAAATTTGAAAATTAAACAAGCTGACGACGGATTAGAAATGGAATTTGCAAACCGCATATTTTGAATTTAGAGACGGAATGCCGAGGGAAAAATTATCATGAAATTAATGACATAATAGTTTCGTCTCTAAATTCAAAACTTCCAAGCTGAAGACTACAAGGTGGTGACGGAAATCCCGTCTTCAATTCCATCTCTAATTATCGCCGACACAGAATTCAATTGGGAGAAATTTTAGCGACAACGAATTCCCGACTTCTGTATTCGGTTGCTGATCCGTCCTATAGCTGATTGGGGACCGTTTATTAAAAGATCGAGACAGAGTTTTCAGTCGTGAATTGGGTTTTTTCTTGTAGTGATATATGCAATTTTATGTATAGATATTAATAGTTGTCGTGAATTGTAGCTTAATTGCATTGGGCTCAGTTTGGTTTATTCTTTATGAAGCTTGATCCAATAGTAGATTATGTGAGTATCTAGCTTCAGTTAAATTAGTTATTCTTTATATTAGTTATCTGCACTAATTATGTGTTTATTTATCCAAGAAAGAGTTGAGATATTGATATTTTTTCACTTAAAAAAGAAAATATTTGAGCTCCTAACATTCATACTATAATTCTAACGGTTTAGATCATGATCTATTTCATGTTGAAGTAGTTGGTTGGTTATTTAGATGTTTAATGTGCTACAAACCATTGCACATTATAAATTTTATTATTTACTGATTGATGAAATTATTTAAGTTTGTCCTAAGCAGTGCTTTTGGAATTACAGTTAAAACTCGATAAAGTAATAATCTTGGGATCGAGAAAAAATATTCATTTAACGAGGCTATTACTTTATCGAACATTATTTTAGTGCATTTACCCATATCGAAACCGGAAGAAATTATTATCTTAAAGAGATTATTACTTTATCGAATATTACTTTATCGAGGTTTAACTGTAGGAATTCTAGAGAGTTTTCACTTAGTTTAGGTCCTACTGCTGTTCAATTTTTACTAAATCATGGTATATGTTTTTACAGTTAAAGAGAAACTGAACCAAATATTTTCATATTTCTTTCCCAAGGGACGTGTCAATATTAATGCAACATTATAAAATGTTAGTTAATTTTTATTATTTTTGTATTATGTTCTTAATATGCTTTTACATGTAATGAAGTGTATGAAGGTTTACGATCGAGTTAGAGAGAGACGACGTAGGTAGCAATGATATGAAAAATTAGAAATGATTAAGATGGTCAATAACACACAATTAAAAAAATACTACCTCCATCCCACTATTTTTGGTCACTTTCATTTCGACACAGAATTTAAAAGAATAGATGATAAAGTATAAGAGAAGTAGATGATAAAATATGAAAGAGAAGATGAGTGATAATAGATGATAAAGTAAAAGAGAGAAGATGATAAAGTATGAGAGACGGTGATAGTTATTTGTCAAATTAAAAAATGACCATTATTAGTGGGATGTCTAAATCGGGAAAAGTGGCCAACAATAGCGAAAGGAGGTAGTAGAAAATAGGAATTCTTAAACTCGAGATAGATAATATAACATATTTGTACAAATCATACATAACAAAATTTGTGAAATTGTGATAAGTTCAAGACAAGTATTCGAGCTCTTACAACATAAATTAGAGTCATCACATACACCAACCATCCATCTATATTACTCTATATTTTATGAGAGCGAGATTTATCCAATAATATACTTTACGACACGTCTCAGTAGGGACGTTCCCCGATATAGTTACCCGGCGGGTCATAGTTGCAGCAAATAATCGTCCACCCATCCTTGCATTTGCCCTTGCCGCACCCAACCTTGAACGAGCTCCTCCACACGACCTGCGTGTAGTGCAGGCACGAGGCCTCCTCCTTCAAACACTTGTTGGTATTGACGTCGTAGAGGGGCTTCTCCTCAAGCCACATGTCGACCGCCTCCTTCGCGGTCACGTCCCAGCTCCCGGCGGCGAGGTTCTCTCCGTACTCGCCGCCGGAGTGGACCATCTCGCAGTCCTGCGCCCGTTTCTCGGCGTAGGCCTGCGCGACCTTGGCCAGCTTCTCGTCCCACTCGATGTCGGGGACGCCAACCTCCTTGCGGGCGACGTTGTGTTCCTTCACGTAGTCCTCCGGGAGGTTCTGGGCGCGGGCGGGGTGGCCCGCGGCCATTAGGAGGCAGAGTAGGAGAATGGGGACGTGTGTGGAATCCATTTCTCTCTTTGTTTGGGGAGGAAGAGGGAGTGGTTTTCGTCATTATAGTGTGGGGGATTTCCGAGAATGAAGGGTTTTGAGGTGTTGATGGATGATGGGTATTGTGCTTGAGCGGAAATGGGAGGTGCACCGTAGAATTTCTTAATGAAATATTACTAATTTTGTTGGGGAGGTTGCATGGATTTGGGGCTATCATTAGTTCATTACTTTCTCCAAAAGATTAGAGAGAGAGACGGAGAAATAGCATTATTAGAAGGCCACATGATCTTCTGTTTTATTTTTTTTGTGTCTCACTCGTGTCCCATTAGTGTACCACACCATAAGGGTGTCGACATGTGGCATATGTGGCCCACTATTTTGAATGAAGAGCGACACATGTCGACACCCTTGTAGTGTAGTACACACAAAGGTACACAATTGTGGTACACCTAAACCTTTGTGACATCACTGTTGTAGTTGCAAAAAGTAATCCATAACAACCAATTTAATTAGCATCACAAACATCCCAATAAGGAATAGTAAAAATATGAAGAAAGAATATTAAAAGATGTAAGGATTTGGATTTGAAAGGAAATATATCATTATTCTGCAGTCCATTTTCATGCAAAACCCTCCAAAAGTTAATACTTGAAGTAAAGAAAAAGGGATGAAAATTCACAAATATGATGGATGAAATTCAAGATTCAGTCTCTTTAGCTCCCTTCTTGATCTTCTTCAAGAACAGCCCTCCAATTAATGGAACTAGAGGCTTCTTCTTCGTCTTCGTCTTCGTCTTCTTCTTCGAGAAAGGCGATTCCTTGCCTTCTCCGTCACCGTTGCTGTCCATCATCTTCGTTAGCAACGGACTAGCAGCAAACTTCACGGATCTCTTCTTCTGCAACTCCACCTTCTCCTCATGCATGTGCTTCTCCGGGGTGGTGATCACCTCCACCTTATCCGCCGTGTTCTCGACGAACTTTATCTCTTCAACCTCGGACTCCTCGAACATGCGCGATAGTGTTTCTCTTGTCTTGAGCTGCTGCAGCTCTCTTTGTGTTTGTTCAAGTTCTTGCCTTAATGAATCTAGGCAGTGGGCCATCACACTTCCTTCTTCCTTTGCTTTTTGTAGGCTTTGCTTTGTCTCTTCTAGCTGGGTTGAAACTTTTCCCAACTTTGATGGCTTGTTCTTTTCTTTATCTTGCATCTAATTAGTGCACAAAATTTGAGTTTAAATTAAGATTTTATTGTAATAGATGCATTAAATTTAAAAAAAATGCAAATAGACAAGTTTTAGATTAAAAAAATGCAAATTGATGGAATACTCAAGTTTTAATTTGACGAAAATAGTCTTTACCTCTGACCACACTTAATAGACAACAGTTTTAATTTGACGAAAATAGCCTTTACCTCTGACTACACTTAATAGACAACGGTTATGACGAAAATAGCCTCTACCTCTTTGAGCTTATTGCCATAGACTTCTCCGGCCAAAACTTTCTCCCCGAAAAGCATAACGGCCTCCCTAACGGAGCGGAAGGGCCGTCGGGTATCGATCTCCACTCGGCCCCTCACCACCACCCCTTGTTCTCGTTGCATGGTTGATCTTGATGATGAATGTGATTAAAATATTGATATGGCTAGTTATATAGAGTTGGGACAAGGGAGAGGGCTAGCTTAAGTTAGATGCTAAAAGGTGTTTGCTTTAGCAGTTGTGGAGGAATTGATAAGCCTTGAGTTTGATTAAATGGGAGTTTAAATAAAAAAGAAGTGATCATAGGGGAGTTTGTTTAGTTTCTTGGCGTCCACTTCACTAGACAAATCTGTTAAGTGATGCTGATGGGCTTTCTGTGAGTGTGGTGGTTGGCATATCTTAATTTCACATCATATATTTACATCCCAATCCCAATTCAAGTATTAATACTATACTCATGATCCTATATCTACGAATCGAAGGAATACTATAAGTAGCATGACTTAAATAGTCGTTATTTGAGGTATAAATACCGATTTTTTGATGTAATATAGCAGTGTAATTCGTGTTGAATTTCGTTTGGGTGAAGGGGTTAAATCTAGAATACTTTTTGATGTGGACTTTTCTCCTCTCTTGTGGAACCCAATTTGTTATTTCTAATTAGTGCATCAACATACCCCACATAACCTTAAAACAAATTTATTTATGTATTCGTCTTCTTTTGAAAAGGAATCTCATACATCAAATTATATTGCTCTGTTAGTCTTTACACCTGTTAATTCACAATCATAAAATTGTCTGTAATGTATGGTATTTAATATGTAAATATTTGTCAATTGCACGAAACAAATGAGCTTATTTCTGAAAATTAGCTGGTCCATTGATAATGTTGATATAGTAAATCAGATTAATAATCTCTCTTAGATAATAATTTCTTCTGGTCCTAAGTTGAGTCATTGGACTAAAATAATATTCAATAAGTAATAATTTCGTTAAACAAATATTTTTATCAGATCCCAAAATTATTTCTTTAAATAGGTTTAATGTATTTGCTGTATAATTTGGGTTTATATTTTAAACAGGAGAAGTTTTTTTAGCTTTGGGCTTGTTTTTTAGATCCGCCGCAAGCTGTGTTGTTATTTTATTAACCTAAACCTATGTAATGAGGAAGAGGTTTAACCCATGACCTTTCGGCCACATACTACCCACTTTAACCGTTATGTCATCCCAAGGAGATAAGTAATAGTGTATATATTTTATATATATGTATGCATGCATAGAGATTGTTTATTTTGGCACGGCCTGGTGGCCCTGGTCATCCTTACCCAGTCTTCGAGATCAGGTATTATTTTCCCGCTCGTGCCGGGAGAATGTGAGGTTTTCGCGTGGTTTCTTAAGCTGAGTGTTTCACGAGGGGAGTCTTATGATCGATTGTTTGTGTATATCGCGACGGTTAATCGGAGACGTCAAGTCGAAACCCGACGCCCAAGGCTCTGTCGTGGCCTTACTTGGTGGGTTTGGTAGATAATGAACTGGTTTGAATTAAGGGGTGTTTGGGACAGCTTATCTGAAACAGCTTATAGCTGAAAGCTGTCTTGGGAAAATGAATTTGGTATTTGGGAAATCCAGCTTATAGAACTGCTGAAAGCTATTTGGGTCCAAGATAGAGAATTTTCGTAGTTTGGTATTTGGCGGTGAAGGCGATAAATTATAGACTTTTATAATTTTAACATTTTTAATTAATACATTATATTATAATTTTATAACTATTTTTTTAATTAATGATCGATATTGCTTATTTATATGTATAATTTTTATTTGTCATTTAAAAAAGATAAGTAAATATTTGTTTTATTAATATAATTTATAATCTTTTTTATTCTTGATTTTAATTAATAATATTAATTATACTTAATTTTTTTTCTAATTTTTATTTTTATTTTTTTTTATTAAAATACTATTTTATATGAGTGGAAATAAATTTTAAATTTTATTTGTGTAAAAATTCTAAATTTGTTTAATAAGTGAGAAATAAATAACATTTTCATTTTATAAGATACCACTTTATTAATATTTTCAAATATTAATTTTTGACTTTCAGTACTTTTTGCAAACACTTACAAATTATCAAAATCAGTAGTTTTCAGCTACTTTCAGCCACTTTCAGCAGCTTCCAACAACTTTCAGCACTTATCGATAAGCTTCAGCTATCCCAAACACCCCCTTAATCGTCTTGCTCGCACATTTGTTAAATAAGAATATCGAAGAAATTAATTGCCTCACAACTTTTGCAGATAAATTATAGTAAACGTTTAGACAATATCATGTTAGCTTCTCAAAAATTAAACAGTTAAAACTATAAGTGCACCTATAAAGATTCTTTTGATCTTTATAGCAAAACAATTTTCGGATTTAACAAAAATATTTATAATTTTTTTTTCCTTCCAAAAACCCTTTGATTTTTTATTAAAAGTAATTGTTTTAATTTTAATTTTAAACAAATAAAAATATTTATAATAAGCATTTACAAACACAATCAAAATTTTCCAGACAAAACCTTTTAATAAATAAGAAATAAATAAATCAAGTCCATACCTTACATCTATCCGTTTTCATAAAATGATTAACGTGGAGATTTGAAATGCTTCCATCTATCCATTTCCTTACCTGTCCTTAAATTTTGGAGTCAAACATAACAAAGAAAAAGAAAATGTAGGCAATACTAAGATCTCTAACTCGTATATTATATTTAATAGAAATTAAATTACTTATTTTGACGTGCGAAAGTAAGGAATGTGCTATAATCTTCATTTACCTAATTTGGTCTTTTATATTCTTCTATCCTTCTAAAAATTCTACTATATTCTACGTAGAAACATCCGATTTAGGTTTTCAAAAAAAAAAATTAAAAAAAAAATGAATCCAATTTTTAAATTGATATAAATAGGCTAAAGTGCTAAATCCGACAATGAGTGACTTGATGACTGTTTTCTTTTTTCTTTTAATTTTAATTCTTGGGTGTGACTCTTGTCACAAATATTTGTGTGACCACATTTGTATATCCTTATGTGTACAACCACAAGGGTTTTGACATGTGTAAATATGACCCACCTATTTTAATGGAAAATATCACTCAATATTCTTGTGATGTGATAGACATAATGTATACAAATGTGGTACATACAAACTGTTCCGCTTGTATGTACCACATATCTTTTGTATTTTTTCAAATTTATTTTGCAGATTTCTTTTTTGAAGACAGCCAAGTTGTGTCAATAATCTGGATCATTGGATTTTTTTCCATAGAATCAAATGGCTAATATTAATACCATTACTCGCGGCTACACGTTTTTACTTCTTCTATTTGTACCGATTATAAAATAGACGAAAACACTCATTTTTACTGCATCATTGTACTTTGAATTTCCCTCTATTTCCTAACAATAAAATTTGTAAAACTAAGTTATTCAAAAATCTACTAATTTCAAAATCATCCTCTATTTCCTCACAATAAAAGGGGCACTCATTTGTAAAACTAAGTTATTGAGAAATCTACTAATTTCAAAATCTCTTGAAGCCATAGCAGACATCCAAGCTTTGATAGCTAGTGGAGTGGTCATTTTCGTTTAATCTGATCGCATTTTTTTTATTTGAATTATGCTTTTGAAGATACACAACATGATGCCAAGAGAATTGGACAGGTTTTTTTTTTCTCTTCGTGGTCGATGAGATCATGTATGGTTCTCATCAGCTTCGTTTGTGATGCGTAAACTAATAGAATCTTCATTATTTGTGAAATATTTTTGAACGAACACTTCCACTTTCAAAATGTGCTATTTTGTCTATACAAGGACAAAGATTTTCCTATAACTCCATTATAGAGAATTCCATACAAATTTACAATTATTTATACTTATTTAAAAGAGTTCACTAAACCAGATTAATATTTCTTTTATAATAATCATATCAGATTATTATTCTAACCTTTTTTTTCTTTCACCAATAAATAATAATAATAATAATAATAATAATAATAATAATAATAATAATAATAATGATAATGTTATCATTACATTATGCTTCATGATTTATTACTATATTGTGTACAAAAGCAGCTTTGTTTCTCCGTATTTTTATCAGTTTGAATTTTGTTTGAAGTTTATGATATGATTCTTTTTTAAGTGGGCTATTTTGTTTATTTTTTTTAATGCCACAAATTTCGTTAAGCTATTCTCTTAGTTCCACTAGCAAAATTGGAATCAGTTTAGGCCACCATACAGAGTATTGTAGCTACTGACAATGTATTGGAAAAAAAATGGAGTGTTCGTATAAGCATTTCCCTGGTCTCTCTCTCTCTCTCTCTCTCTCTCTCTTAATAAGGTAATATTTCATCCCAAACTTACAAGCATCATAAAGGTACACAACAAAACACTATCCACTCATGCAGAGTAATACACTTTATACAGATCAGGTACATCAACAATAATGTGAATTTGCACTCTTCACAAATCAAGAATTAGTGAGCACTGACAAGGAATGGATGCTGGCACACACTGCATTCTATGGTTTCCGAACCAGATCCCGGAACCTGGACCTTCACGAAACGAAAACCAAACAAAAATGAAACACTCTTCTCCTAAGGATAATGAGTCCCTTAAACTAAACTAGCGGGTATAGTTAAAAGAAGACGAAGAAGAAAAACCTGTAAGTGGACTGTGCATGTTGGACATACAACTTCTCTCATTCTTCTGCTGGAGGCTTCAGGTTTCGATCCTACAAGTATCATTCGAGTTAGCTAAAAGAAACAGACTAGAAAAATACTAGAAGATTTAGTAACATATGAAGCAGCATTTGAGTTTGCATAATTACCTTTCTTCCGGTTTTTCTCCATCTCCTCCTGTAACAGAAAATATGAATCAGACATCCTGAATTGTCATATTCCATGAGCAATACTTGAAAAATGCAATTGAGTGTTTTTGGATTACAATGACCTAATATTGATCCAACACATCAAGATATGTAAAGTAGAATGCACTAAATTTACTATTACGTAATTATATAACTATTGATTGCATGAGGTATACATCAACCGTCACCTGCCTAATAAACAAGAATACACGAAACTTCCAATATTTTAGATTAGTAGGGCATTGAACGAGTATCTCGGATATCCACTTGACATCTCCACCCAAAGTTGTCTTTGTTTTCCAAAGTCAAAAACCAACTATGATTATTATAGCATAGTGAAAGATAAGGAAAAAATTATTTCAGCTTTATGCAATTTGATTTTTTAATTTCTCTTAAGTTGCTCTGTTCCATGATATCTTTTAGGTGTCCACCGTCAAACTTAATGGTATTTAGGCCAATCTTGTGTTTACATATGCATATATGTGTTTGGTTGCATAAATGGATACTTGAGCTCTCTTCTAGCTCATGCACTTCCTTTAGAAGAAAGGTACATTGGGCACCAAAATGTGCATCTCTGATTGATTTTAGCCAGTCTTGTGTGTCTATATATCTTCAATTTTCTTCTCATGGTTCGTATATATGAAAATAATCAAAAGGCTGCTTATGAGTTATGTCTCTAACTCTAAATCCTCTAAAAGAAAAAATGGTCATAGATGAAATTAGGAGTTCCACTATGAGCACATCTTGAGGAGAAAATATTACTGATGAAATTCAGTTTATTTATCTGTGTTACCTGAAGTTTTCTAGCAAGATCCTCATGGCTCTGCAACCCGGTAACTGAACCAGGCACTACCTTATTGGTGAGTCTTTGTGTTACCTCTGCCTGCAACAAAGGAAAATTTGCAAACTACATGAGAAGGTTAATTAATGGATTGCAACCTTGATACAAACAAAACCCATTGAAATATTGAAGGAATATACCACATTCAACTCATCTGCCACCCCAAACAAAAAAGCAATAGAGAAAGAACAAAAATTAAACAAATGAAAAGGGCACAAAGAAGGAAAGGATGGTACAGAGAAAAAAAGGAAGGCAAAGGAAAATGAGGGATGCATAGGAATACATTAACATGGTGCAAATGACGAAAGCCTAACCCAGAAAGTTATATATAAGTGAACACGAAGAGAAAAATTTCATCTATTCATAAATCTCTATCTGCAGAAGTCTGCTAGTTCTGTAAGAAACTAAGATTTGATTCAGCACGAAAGCAGGATGTTATAAAAATCTAATTGATCAGAATAAGGTGCGGAAAGAGGAAACCAGACTGTATAAGCATATATGTATCATATGATTGTATTGAACTTATAGAAGTGAAGGAAAGCTAGAGGCAGGTTACATCAGAAAAGATTGGAGCTTTAGTATTTCAGGAATGGAACTTGAAGAGGACCACAAAATCATAAAGCAAATAGAATAAACCATATACAAGCTACAAAAACATGGCATTCAGGTATTTTCTTCTAAGTGATCACTAGCATTCAGGTGTAGGAGTCTCCTAATCATAATATGCTTTCAGTAAGGGCCAGACTGGACAAAGTTGATATTGCACGAAAAGAGTTTAAAAGAGTTTGGACCAAAATATATAAGCACCCAGTAACAAAAGGACACTATTGGATACAGTGAAGAATTTCAGCAGAGGGTAATGCTAAAGATATATTAACATCTATGCAAGAGAATACATTGCTGATAATGCTTTTTGTCAACAACAAGATTCCAAGACAAGTTTCTGAAGTTATTGTACCCCACCAATGCTCAAAGGCATTCTTATTCAAGGTAATTATTTTATGCACTAGCCATTAGTTAGCCCATGATCTTCGAACTAAGAATTATCCTCATTTTGTCCAATATAAAGACTAAATTCCAAATCTCAGAAACATTACAGTGGCAAGTAACTGCTTAAGTTAAAGGCATATCTACACACTAGTTCCTCAGAAACAGTCCAGTTGCACATCCTTGCCAGGAAAGAAAAAAGGATTTTGGTAAACTGTTACGTACCATGCATCCGTCACAAACCCGAACTGGTTGAGCATTTTCGTCTGCAGTGAGACTGATTCTCCCTTGTGTGCACTTGTCACAGAAAATATCCCCACAGTTCCGGCAATGATGCTGACGACATTCATTGACATAGCCCCAAAAGTAAAAGAATAGCCAGTGAGAAAATATATCAAGCTCTTGGATGCAGATAAAATAGCACTAACAAAGAAAAAACAAGAAACAACATTTGTGAATCTTTTTTACAAAATGTCTCTTATATTAGGATAAAAATGAACATTTGTTTGAGGACTACTTCGCATATATTGTATTGGTGCATTCTACGATCATATGTACTCAGAAATTAAGAAATATCTGGAATAGTAATTTAACTGGAAACCTTTTTCCTTCAAAGGCATTGCCAAGATAGCCAGGTAATTCTCAGTTTCAAATATAATATGGAAGCATTTTGAAACTCGTTTGGAAGTCAAAAGGAGGCCAAGTATGATAGGCCTTCAGTTCAGGCTGTTACCAGATTCACTAGCAACCTAACCATTACGGTCAAATAATACTACCTACTCATAGATCAGCTCAGGTTTCTTTTGAATCCATTCCGTGAAGAACTGTTTTTTTACAATACTCTGCTACAATCTTTTCTAGTTAGACAAAAAAATTATTACAACTATGGAAACCGTAAACTGCAAAAGGGCAGAGACATTTAAGACATAAATAAACTAAATAAATGCAAACCTTCCGATTAAAAGCACTAAAATCTGCAGCACAAGCTGAGCACTTGGTTTTTAGTTCATCTGGGACCTACATGTGAGATGTACAACAATAAGTTACAAGTATCATACATAATGCAATTTTAACCTTACAACAAATTAAGAAGAAATGAGGGTCCAACCCAGTGATCCTTCTCCTCGTTCATTGGCTTCATCAAGTTGCTCCAATCAATTAGTCCTTTCTTCTTCTCTGAAGATTGGTCAGTTCCCTTAACGGTATTAGATGGCGTATTGCTTGAACGTATCTCCTCATACTGCTCATACAAAATGAAGACGCAGAAAAAAAGATTTCAACCTGAGTAAAATGAATCATATCTGAGTAGCTAACCTACAATATGCTAAAACTACGAATAAAAGGAAGAACAAGATCATCAATAGTACTAACACATGTCGCGTTTATCTTCCAAATATGTAGTTGTTAGGAAGGACATTAAGCCTTCTGGCGATGAATTAAGACACAATCGTTAAGTAACTGCTACATAAGGGAGTAATAGAGATAGCACCATTATAGTTTACTCTAGAACCGAGTCCTCAATATCAACATCAAAATCAAGCCACATATATATTTACGTCAAGGAATATGTCAACTTTTAGTTAAGGCGTAGTCTTACATTCTAATCTATCACAGAACACAGGGACTGCATCAAGGACTGCACCAAGAGAAATAACGAATAAAATACCAACCTGTACGCAGGCCGCTGTCACTGAATCACGCATATTGCTTACAGTATAACTATTTGACTTTAGCCTAATTTGTCTCGGTTCAGGATCAACACTGGTTTCGAACCAAAATGCAAAGGTATATGAATCTGTAACCTGAGTAACAGAATAAGCCCAATAAAATCTCTTCAGATAAAGAAATGTTAAGATACATTTGAATCTCATATGCAGCAGCTCGGACTTACCTCCCATCTAGTAACCGTGTTGAGTGGATATATTTTGAGCATCCGACTAGTTGATGGATCCAGAAAGCGTATACCATCCAACCCAACCTAAGGAAATACAAAATGCAATTATAAGTTGATTGAATTAGCAAAATACCCTTCCATCGAGGCAGATTTAGAAATCATGTTGTAGCAGAAATAACTCTAAGCATTATACTCATATTCCTCATAATAAATGGTCTAGTATATTGAAGATAGTTAGCTGTTGCAATCACTTCCAGCTTCAGCTTATCCAGACCAAGTAAAAACCAATTCAAGATCATATAGTAAATCAAACAGCAAACCGGAAGGAAATTATATTATCCAACCTGACAGAGAACATCCGTATCAGGCTGACCATAACCTTCAGACAGTAGCTTAACACGAAATTTCTGAACGCCACTCTTAACATCCTCCGAATCCTCCACCTTCGGCACTGCCTTGACAATCTTAGGAGAGCGATGTCCAAATTCGTTCTGCTCTTTTCCTCCTGGAACAGTAATCAGCCTCCCATAATCATCAAACATAACCCCATCCCCGCCTCGGGAGTCCGATGATCGTCCTCCATTCCCACCATACGAAGGTTCCAAACGCCCAGAATTATACTTGTAAACTCCATCGCCATAAATTCTCTGATCCCCACCATAATTCAGGTTGCTCTCGTGCGATTTCTCGTGATAAGGCACATTAGAAGAGCCATACGGATGTGGATTCAACGAGTACCCCATATCATAAGCAGGTACTTGATTAGGGGTACCGGAAAAATAATCTCCGGCAGACTGGCTCTGACGGAACAAATGATGACTTTGCGAGGTATCCTGCAGCTGAGGGAAGGAATATTGCGGATGATTATGAGCATAGTCAGGATTGTGAGGGAATGAAGGATAAGAGTAATCGGGCGGAGAAGCCATCATCGGCGGCGCGGAGGCATATGCGTCGGAAGAAACAGGATTAAACGGCCGAAGTTCGTTGGCCGTGCCGGTCGGATAGTATTGGTTGTAATAGGGTGAAGAGGTGGTGCTGGATTGAGGCTCCATCTTCTTCTCCGATTGATTGCTGAAACCCTAACAGAATCGATTGTTAAATTTGAAAGGAAATCGAAAGAACACGTTAACTGACGATTGAGAATGAAGAAACTTTGGGGAGGTTCTGGTCGCTACATTCGCGGGCATAAAAAACTAATGGAAATTGCAACTTAACCCCCTGTCTTTTTGTAATTGTCAAGTCAGCCCTCGTTTAATTGGAAATTAACAATTCTCAACGTAGATTTTGAACCGACACTTTAAAAACGCAGATGTAAGTCCATTGAGGACAGTTTTACTATATACTCTTCCTGCGGTCATGCCGTTCTTGTCTCATTTATTTTGATCGTAGTATTTTAAAAGAGTTGTTAGTGGTGTTTAACGACGTAAAAATTTTAAATAAAATGTTTATAATAATTTATTATCTTAAGAAATGAAACAAGAAGGTGAGACTACTCCGAAAAAAAAAATGAAATAGAAATGGTGGAGCATAAAAGAATGATTTTCTTTCTGAAAAATTTAGAATTTTTAAGGGTGATTTTATAAAACATTTACTCTTGTCAAACTATTACATCCCAATTAATTATTCTCAAACTACTCATCCTTTTGCAACATATGGTATTTAGAGGAGTAATGTGTTGGAAATTGTTTTTTGAATTAGTAATGTGTTGGAATGAACTTATTAGTCTATCCTTTAGTAGTATTATTTTTGAAATAGTTGTTTTTCGAAATAAACTCGTTACGCTTTTATCGATTTTGTTCCTACCAAGAAACTTGAATAAAATATTTTTTTTCTCATTTATTTTGTCGTACTTTCTTTTTCGGTTGCACGATTCATTTTGTCCTCTTTCAAAAAATACAATTCATTTACATACAATTACTCACTTTTCTTTTGTGGGACTCACTTATTCACACACAACATTTACTTATCTTTAATAACTGTGCCGAAAAGAGGGAAGAAAAGTTCAATAAGTGATAAAGAGTACTAAATAATTATAATTTATTCAAATTATTTGAAATTATATGGCATAGAGGTTTATATTCTTGTTATCTCTACCAAGTGAATGTAATTGATCGATATAGACGTGGCCAAAGAAGTGGCGGCCAGCAATTCTAATCAAAATTGTTAATGTTTAATAAATTAACTTTGATTTTATTTATTGCTATTTGAAGAAAAACTAATTTATTAAATGATAATTAAGTGCGTCAAAAATCAATATAAGCGGCATATAGCAACGAGTTATTTTTCTCATACAAAAATCAAAATAGACATGTCTAATAATTCAACTACCCTAAACGTCCACCTTTTTAACCGCTCTACTAAAATGTCAATTCCTTCGTTTTCATCCTCCAACCCTATCCTAAACGTCCACCTTTTAATGCCTTGTGAAGCCAATAATTCAACTATTATTTAATACCACAAAACAAATACTCCCTCGTCCCACAATTCTTATCCATTTTTTTTTGGACACGGAAATTTAGAAGAGTGATTGGTTGTGAGTGAGATGGTGGGACCCTTAAATAAAGTGTGTGTAAAAAATTGCTATTTTAGGTAAAGGGACAAAAATTATGGAACGTCCCAAAAAGAAATAAGGGACAAGAATTATGGAACGGAAGGAGTATTACTCTCTTTAACTATTTTGTTTCTCTTTTTTTTTTTTTTAATTGTCCAATTCATCTACTCTCATTTCGGAAATGACTTCTTCACTTACAACTAGTGTCTCCATTCCATCATTATCTTTTTTATGCAAAAATTAAAAAATAATATTTTATAATATGTATTATTTGACTTTTGACTAATTCATTTATATTCACATATTTTTGCTTTCATAGAAAGAGAACGTATTTAATAGGACAAGCCGATTATAAGTAACAATTTTCTTTATATGGACGAATACACTTACCCACAACAAACAATCAGAAGAGAATCAAAATAGGAAGTACTACTATTTATTGATACAACTAATTTCGTCCTTGAAAATCATTTTCATTTCCAAAATTATACAGTGTTACCTCTTATGCCCAAAATGTAAATTAAAAAAAAAAACAAAAAAAAAACCAAAAAGTCTTCATCACAAGTCAAATCAAATCAAATCACCACAGCAGCAATAATCAGATCAAGAGAACTGGTCAACAAAATTAAACAAGTGATGATGATGATGATGATGATGATGATGATGAAGCAGCAGCTAGCAGAAGCCCATATGAACAACAATCCAAACCTGCTCTCTGCTTTTCTCTCTCCCTCTCTCTCTCTACTTCCGGCCAAAACAACTTAAAGAAGAAAAATTCATATCATGGTTAATTAAGATCTAAAGATTAAGCATAGATACAGTAATAGTAGAGACTACATTACTTCTACCAAAACACAACAATCTTGTAATTGAAGGAAATTCAAAAGGGAGCTGTTGAAGTTCTATGGAGAGGCTTCCTTTTCTGGGGCTCAGCAGCTGCTTCTCTACAAAACTGACATAAATGTATACATCATTGACTCATCCATCTTTCCCTCAAATGGAAAAGAAAAAGATTTAGAGAGGAGTTGGAAGAGTAAATGTGGCAACAAATGAGACTGTAAAAGAGTGATGAAGTTCTTTAAAAAGTCAAATAAACAAGAATAAAACATGTGCAACCAAAACAAGGCAGTTGGATTTCCAACCAAAATTTGCCATTTTGAGTAGAAAACTTTTTTCTGCCACATCCCAATCAAGGGTTCTTTAGATTTACAAGAATTTACAATACCCATTTCATAACTTCGGCAAAAAGAGGCTATAGAGAGAGAGGGAGGGGGAGAGAGAGAGAGACCTGTTCTTGCTGTTTTCTGAGCTTGGCATTCTCTTCAAGCAAGTGAGCTACTTCCAACTCCAACTCAGTTGTATAAGCCTGCAAAACCCTTTAATAAAAATGAAATCTTGGAAGAACTTCTTGAATTACAAACAAGAAAAGTGAAAAAAAAAAAATTAAGAAGATGAGAGAGAAATTAAAGGAGGTGCTTTTCCTGCTTTCTGGCCCTTGAGCGAGCGGCGGACTCGCGGTTCTTGATCATGCGCCTATGGCGGAGGTCGCCGGAGCTCCGGTGGGAATCCGGTAACCTCTTCTTCACGCAGCCGGAGCCGCCGTTCGGGACCATCGCATCAGCCGCGGAGGAGACGTGGGAGATGGGGTGGAAGAGAAGTGGGCCGAAGTGATCGGGGCCGGAGCTCAAGGTGAGCATGGTAGGAGGAAGCGGCGGAGAGGCGGGGGAGGGGGCGGAGGAGGGCGGTGGGTCTTTGGAGAAGAAGTCTTGCAGGATGACGCCGTGGGAGGAGGGGTGGTGGTGGAGATCGGTGGCGGCGAAGTTGATGTCTTTCCAAACTTCCTCCATGGTTTTGGGTTTGGGGGGAGAGGAGGAGGTGGAGGTGGAGGTGGGGGAGGAGAGGGACATGGCGGAGGAGGAGGAAGACGACGATGTCCACATTTGGAGGGGCACTCCCACTGACATGGAAGGAATGTGTTTCGATATTTAGGGTTACAAACTATGCCACATTATACATAACACATTTCTGGAGAAAATCTCGATTATGGCCGTGTTATGTTGAACGTGGTCGTTATTAGTAGGTTGTTAAAAAATACCGAAAAATTGGTATACCGCCCATACCGTATCGAAAATATATTGAAATACCGAAATTTTTGGTATACTGAGATTTTCGGTACGGTATGCCGAAGTTTTTTGGTACGGTAAAGGTATGGGTTTTCCTATACCGCGGTATACCGTAGCATACCTTGGATACGGTACATACCGAAAGTAACGATACATACCGTATACCGATAGATATCGTTTGAAATTGAACCACCGGTATGTACCGATGTTCCGACACATACCGTGTACCAAAATATACCGATCACGGTATATACCGCATACCGAAATGATATCGAATGTCGATCTATACCGATCACGGTATATACTGCATACCCGAAAATATACCGTATATATCTTGTAATATAGTATCTTTTAAATGCAAATTTAATATTTTAGAATTTAGATACATTAAAAAGTGGTACTTTACTTACATTAATCATTACGAAAATTATAAAGAGTTCATAAAGTATTTCATGATATTATTATAAAACTATGATATAATATATACTTTTGTATGAAATGATCAATTGAAATTACTTTTTAATTTTTGTGTCGAAAACGGGACACAAAAAGTCTACTACGAAGGATGAATTGAAAATATCATGAAGAACTTTGAAATATAATAATATAGATATATAATTAAAGAAAAAGAAAATATGACCTCTTCATATTTTCCGAAAAATGAGTTCGTTTTTCAAAAGAAGAGATCTCTACTTCCATGTTTCATAAAGAGTTCATATTTTATTTTTTAAAGGTATAGTTATATTATAAAGTATTTTATGATATTATTATAATACTATGATATAATATGTACTTTTGTATGAAATGATCAATTGAAATTACTTTTTAATTTTTGTGTCGAAAACAGGAAACAAAAAGTCTACTATGAAGGAGGAATTGAAAATATCATGAAGAACTTTGAAATATAATAATATAGATATATAATTAAAGAAAAAAGAAAATATGACATCTTCATGTTTTCCGAAAAATGAGTTCGTTTTTCAAAAGAAGAGATCTCTACTTCTATGATTCGTAAAGAGTTCATATTTTATTTTTAAAGGTATAGTTATATTATAAAGTATTTCATGATATTATTATAATAATATGATATAATATATATACTTTTGTATGAAATGATCAATTGAAATTACTTTTTAATTTTTGTGTCGAAAACGGGACACAAAAAGTCTACTACAAAGGAGGAATTGAAAATATCATGAAGAACTTTAAAATATAATAATATAGATATATAATTAAAGAAAAAAGAAAATATGACCTCTTCATGTTTTCCGAAAAATGAGTTCGTTTTTCAAAAGAAGAGATCTTTACTTCTATGTTTCATAAAGAATTCATATTTTATTTTTTAAAGGTATAGTTATATTATAAAATATTTAATGATATTATTTTAAAACTATGATATATTATATACTTTTGTATGAAATGATCAATTGAAATTACTTTCTAATTTTTGTGTCGAAAACGGAATACAAAAAGTCTACTACGAAATAAATAATGGTAGTATATTTAATAGTAGTTTGTTGGACGGAAATTGTATGTTTTTTGCATTTGTTCATCTTTATATTCTTATTTTTAACAGGTTTTTTTTCCAGTATACTTTATGCTTCGGTATCCCGGTGTCCTTTCGGTATACCGTTGCTTTCGGTATACCGATATGCGGTAAGGCATACCGCACGGCCGGTATGGCAACGGTATGAATACTTGCTCATAGCGCACTTACGGCATACCGATCAACGATATACCGCAATGATCGGTACGGTAATGGTATGCAATTTCCCATACCGCACGTTTTCGGCACGGTTTGCTTTCGGTATACCGATATGCGGTAAGGCATACCGCACGGCCGGTATGGCAACGGTATGAATACTTGCTCATACCGCACTTACGGCATACCGATCAACGATATACCGCAATGATCGGTACGGTAATGGTATGCAATTTCCCATACCGCACGTTTTCGGCACGGTATGCGGTATGAGAAAATATGGACGGTATGTCGTACCGTAACATCCCTAGTTATTACTCCCTCTGTTTCCTTAGATGATCCGCATTGCTCATCCATTTAAACACTCATCCATCTCAATCTCTCTCCGCCACGTCAGTTTTTTTTTTAAAACACTCAACTACATTCCTTCATCCATCCATATAATTTTTTTTCATTTATTGGGTCCCACTATTTAAATTTTTTCAAACATTATATTTTAATAACAACAACAAATATAGAATAATATTTTTATTACTCTTAGAATAAATAAATAAATAATTATAAAAAAATCTTAATTAATTTCGATAAATTCATTAAACAATAAATACTAAGAAAGGGAAAAAAATAATTTAAAAACTTGCAATAACATGAAAAATTAAATAATACGACAGTTAAAATAAATTAATTACATAAGCATCAATATTTATTATTTATCTTCTACATAAACATCAATATTTATAAAAAAAAATATAAACATCAATATTTTTGCATGGGTGCCATCCATCTCACCACCTCTCTCCCCCCTGGTCCCACAATAACACACTCTCTCTCCATCCAATACTTTAAATGAAAATTCTTCTCTCTCCATCCAAGTTTTTTTTGCATCGGTACCATCTATCCATCCATAATTATGGATGGCTAATTCTTCAGCAGTGCAGATGCTCTTAGATGGGGCTCAAAAAATTTCGGCACGGTTATAAAAAAAATTAAATGATAAAATATGAAAGATAAATAAATAATAAATAATTTGTGATAGATAAGTAAATAGTGAAATAATAAATGATAAAGTAGAAGATATAATAATTTATATAATGAGAATATATAATAAAATATGAAAGAATAATAAAATAGGAGAAAATATAATAATTTTTTCCTAATTTGGATTTGAGAATAGCGCGATGAAGAGAGTAGTTATGTAATGTTGTACATGTTCGTTTTTTTTATTCTAAAAACTATTTTTTTTTTGTCCTACGACTTATTAGTGGCACGTGTGTTTGATGCAGTGCGTGTAACGTTGTGTTACTAGTAATTATTACTTCCTTTGTGCCATAATTCTTACTCCAAAATATTTCGGCACGATTTAAGGTGGGTTGTTGGTTGTGTGTAAAGATACGGGTTTGTGTGTAAATATACGGTTTCGTGTGTAAAGATGTGGGGCCTCCAATAAAAGTTTGTGTAATAATTTACTATTTTTGAAATGAAGCAACAATTGTGGGACAGCCCGAAGAGAAAAATGGAACAACACTTATGGGACGGGAGAGTATGAATTATTGGTAATACAAATAAATTTTCGATAAATTGTATTTAGTGAATGCAAATGATAATACATTACAGGATCAAAATCAAAATTTTCCAAAATTACGAGTTTTAACTTCTTATAAATTTTATGATACTATACAATTTATAAATAGTTAAATAAATAATTATGTTAAATAATTTACATCATTTTTAAACACAAGTCACTAGTTTGACTGTCTATCTTTTTCCAATTGGATTCAAAGACTAGGGGTTTCTATTTCACATATGTTTGCTAAGTCATCATGATTATGTCAAGCGCGCAACACATAAACATAGAAATAGTAAGATATACTCCCTCCGTTCTATTCCACTTGTCTTGTTTCTTTTGAGTACGGAGATTAAAAAGAGTGGGTGGTTGTGTGTAGATGAGTGTGTGATTTTGTGTAAAGAGATAGGCCCCATAAAGAAAAAGTGGTAGGTTGTGTAATGATTAAGCTTCCTTTTTTTGAAACTAGACAAGTCGAGCGGGACAGCCCAAAAAAATAAATTAGACAAGTCGAATGGGACGGAGGGAATACAAACTTTTCCGATTTGTCGAAAAATCTGAATCGTCTATGAATTGTATTTGGTCGAGATGTGGAGGGAAGGTACAAATAAGTGGTAGCAACTTCTTCTGGTCTACTTTGTCTCCTTGTATTAAAGATAAATTGTCTAGGATCGTACGGACAATAGCCTTTCTCAATTATGCGCGTTGTCTTGTGCGACTCCACTCATCAAATACGACACAGTTTCTCCTCCCCTAGCTCCCCCACCACTCCAAGATTCTCTTTCACTTCTTAAAACATTACAGTTGTTAATTGGAATCTAACTAATCCCTACATCTCATAATTCATGCTTCAAAGCTGTAATTACTTGAAAAAAAAATAATATAAAAGTAGATTTGATTTTTAATTGATTTGGATTTTTATTCGTCCTTTAGGTTGATTTATAGTAAAGAAACACAATTATTTTTCATACTAGAATTTAGTACATAGAGGCGTCACAAGTGGTGTTTAATGTGCATTAGTCTATCCCATTCTACGGACCAAATCAACTGCCCAATTTTTTGTTCGAGCAATGAAATAATGAAATGTGTATTTTTTGAATTCAAAATGCCCAATATTATCCTCGTGGTAGGATTAGTAGGATTAACGAATCTCACTACAATATAGTATTTTACAATCACATACATGCTTTTATAATTATATACCATAAGCTAAATTCAATAACCCTATCGACGTAGGTTACTTTTTAGGTATTTTTGGTTAAATAAAAACGCGCGACATTTTATTTGACGGACACAAATTAGATACAATGATGCAGGACATATCCGATTTTCTGTTTTAATTATTGTTAACTTAAGTCAGGGGTATTTTCGTATTTTCTAGTTGCCCTAGTTGGTCTTATAGTGGACTTTTGTAATGGTGAATCACTTTTGAATTTTCTGAAAACTAATTGAAGCGGCGCTTCCACTTAGGATTTCTTCCTTTGTTTCTTTCAATTATCCGCTGCTACATTAAGTGGTATCAGAGCGAGGAATCGTGATGGCTACTGACGGAACCAGCAGGAGCCAAGACACCGACGACGATCGGCGATTGGCGAACGTCGAGCGACGACTTGACGGTATGGAAACATCTCTCCGGAACATTACCAGACTGCTAACAGAGTTATCCACCGGAACGGGAAACGAGCAACTCACGAATGAACAACGCACTGCTGAACCTCCAGCAGGAGCCGCCCTCGTAGGGGATCCTCTTAACCCTCTTCTGTGTGGTGAAGGTGAACAGGGACTGACTACTCACCAACACTCTCCGGAAATCCCACGGCAAGATTTCACCCTCTTGGAGCCACATCGACCCAATTTCGGTGGTAGGGGTCACCATGGAACCTTTGGGCGTCAACCATTTCGCCCACCGTTTCACAATCATGGCTATGGCAGAATAGGTCGCCCTCCACAGCCGCGACACCATGACGACGAATACTCTACGGACGAGGAAGGTGGTTACCGACAGAATGATAGAAATTATCAACGAGATATGTGTGGTCAACAACAACAATATGGTGGAGATGATCGTCAACGCGCTGAGCAAGGACGCAATCGAGGGCCTGACCACCAAGGCTTTCGAATGAAGATGGACCTTCCACATTTTGATGGGCGACTGAATGTAGAAGACTTTCTTGATTGGGTACATACAGTGGAAAATTTCTTTGATTATCTGAAAATTCCTAAAGACAGACAAGTAAAAATGGTGGCTTACAAATTGAAGGGCGGCGCCTCCGCTTGGTGGGAACATCTGCAATCGCATCGTCATCGTCAAGGGAAGAAGAGAGTAACTACATGGTTCAAGATGAAACGTCTCCTTCAACAACGTTTTCTACCCCCAGATTACGCGCAGTTTCTGTACCAACAGTATCAGAATTGTCATCAAGGTTCCCGCACCATCAATGCTTACACGGAGGAATTTTATCGTTTGAATGCACGCGTGAATCTGTCGGAAACGGACGACCAATTAGTATCCAGATACATAGGTGGTCTGAATCTCAACATACAAGACAAAGTCTCTCTACACGGCTTGTGGAATCTCACGGACGCCGTCAATCTCGCTCTCAAGGTGGAAATGCAATCGAACCGTAGTGCCGTCATGCATACTTCAAGTGGGTTTAAACGCACTGAAGCCTATCCGGGTAAGGGGTCTACTTCCACTCCCACTCGTAGTTCCCTGGAACCAAGCATGTCGACCACCTCGGAACATAACCAGAGTGGTGGTTCTCCAACTACTTCCAAACACACTCAAACTATGCGCCACCAGACACAACCTCCACCTACTAACAATGTTTATAGTCGCCCCAACTTGGGAAAATGCTTCCGATGCGGCCAACCAGGACATCTTTCGAATGCCTGTACCAAGCCTAGACGGGCGATAAATTTGACAGAATGTGATGGTGAAGTGGAGGACGTTTCCCATGAGGATGATGAGTACGAAGGAGCCGAGTTTGAGGAGGGTGATACGAGTGAAACGATTTCGTGCATTATTCAACGTATCCTCTTAGTACCGAAGAGAGACGGCGATACTCAGCGCCACAAGATCTTTCGTACTAGGTGCACCATTCGCCAAAAGGTCTGTAACGTCATTATCGACAGCGGTAGCAGCGAGAATGTCGTTTCTAAAGCCTTGGTCAAAACACTAAACCTCAAGACAGAACATCATCCAACCCCTTATAAGATTGGTTGGATCAAAAAGGGGCCTGAAGTCACGGTTGCTGAGATTTGTCGTGTGCCATTATCAATTGGGAATTTTATAAAGATGAAGTCATGTGCGATGTCGTCGACATGGATGCTTGTCACGTACTCTTGGGGCGCCCGTGGCATTTTGATATGAATGTCACGTATAAAGGTCGAGACAACACGTATCTATTCCAGTGGTCTGACAGAAAAATCGTCCGACTCCCTCAGCCAGAATCTCGTGACACTAATCTAGCAATTAACGCGGATAAGTCGGTGTTTGTGTGTGTATCCGGCAATGAATTTCACTCGACAGTTGGTGCACAAGATATATTGTTGTGTTTAATGGTGAAAGGACAGTCAGCTGAGGGTAATACAATTCCGCCTCACATTCAACCTTTACTCCAGGAGTTCTCTGACCTTATTCCCGACGAGCTGCCAGATGCGCTGCCCCCAATGCGCAATATACAACATCACATTGACCTCCTTCCGGGCGCAAGTCTGCCCCATTTACCATACTACCGAATGAGCCCGGCAGAACACGCTGAATTACAGCGACAAGTAGACGATTTGCTAGCCAAAGGCCTCATACGAAATAGCATGAGTCCTTGCGCCATTCTCGCCTTGCTTACGCCCAAAAATGATGGCTCTTGGCGTATGTGCATCGATAGTCGAGCTATTAACAAGATCACCGTCAAATACAGATTTCCCATACCCCGCTTGAATGACATGCTCGACAACCTCGCCGGAGCAGTTTTATTTTCCAAACTTGATCTACGGAGTGGTTACCATCAGATCCGAATTCGACCTGGTGACGAATGGAAAACAACCTTCAAAACTAGGGATGGCCTCTACGAGTGGCTGGTGATGCCCTTCGGGCTGTCCAACGCCCCGAGCACCTTCATGCGGCTGATGAACCAAACCCTTCAACCGTTCATTGGCAAGTTCGTCGTCTTTTATTTCGACGACATACTCATCTACAGCCCTGACGAGGAACAACACTTGCAGCACCTCAAGGAAGTCCTGCTCGCCCTTCGCCACACCAAGCTTTTTCTTAACCCCAAAAAGTGCAATTTCCTAACGTCCGAACTGTTGTTCCTTGGCTTTGTCGTGGGTAAACATGACATCCGTGTTGATGAATCTAAAGTGAAGGCCATTCGAGATTGGCCCACCCCATGACCGTTCGGGATGTCCAGAGTTTCCATGGCCTAGCAACGTTTTACCGAAGGTTCATTCACAACTTCAGCGTCATTATGTCACCCATCACAGATTGTCTGAAAAAGGGGCAATTCCGTTGGGACTCACCCCAAGCTGACAGTTTCCGGCTCATCAAAGAGAAATTATGTTCTGCCCCCATCCTCGCACTTCCTAGTTTTGATAACGTGTTTGAAGTGGCTTGTGATGCTTCAATTAAGGGCATCGGAGCTGTTCTTTCTCAAGAAGGCAGGGTTATCGAATACTTTAGTGAAAAGCGCGCTGAATCACGCCGAAAGTGGACTACATATGAGCTCGAATTCTATGCTGTATTTCGCGCTCTAAAACATTGGGAACACTACTTATTCCAGAGGGAATTTTTGCTCTTCACAGACCATCAAGCATTGCGGTACTTGGATTCCCAAAAATCTGCAAATCGGATGCATGCCCGATGGATTTCTTTCCTACAAAAGTTTAACTATATTATCAAGCATTGTACGGGAAAGTCAAACAAAGTAGCCGACGCCTTGAGCCGCCGTGCTTCACTCTTGACTCTCATTCGAAATGAGGTTGTGGGTTTTGATCATATCCGAGATACTTATGGAGGTGATGCAGATTTTGGCCTTATTTGGCAACGGTGTTGTGACCATCAGTTTGATGCTGATTATGTTATACACGATGGTTTTCTATTTCGTGGCACAAAATTGTGCATTCCACGTTCGTCTTTGCGCATCCATCTAATTCGTGAGGTACATGCGGGTGGACTTGGTGGTCATGTTGGACAGGACAAAACTATTCACCTCATGGAGGAACGATTTTATTGGCCACAGATGAAACGCGACGTTGGTCGGTTTGTACAAGGCTGCCCTATCTGTCAGAGCGCAAAGGGTCAAGCCCAAAATACCGGACTCTACATGCCACTCCCTATCCCCGCCTCCATTTGGCAAGATTTATCGATGGATTTTGTTCTCGGTTTACCACGCACTCAACGCGGTTATGATTCTATCTTTGTTGTTGTTGACAGGTTTTCCAAAATGGCTCATTTCCTCCCTTGTTGAAAGGCTGCTATGCTTCTTACGTGGCCCATCTATTTTTTCGTGAGATTGTTCGGCTCCACGGCGTACCACATTCTATCACCTCCGACAGGGATGTCAAGTTTTGTAGTCATTTCTGGCGCACACTTTGGAGAATGTTTGATACCTCTCTTCAATTTAGTAGCACATGTCACCCTCAAACCGACGGTCAGACTGAAGTAACGAATCGCTCCCTCGGCAATATGTTGCGGGCTATATCTGGTGAGAAACCGAAGCAATGGGACACCGCCCTACCTCAAATTGAATTCGCCTTCAATTGTATACCCAACCGTTCTACTAAGAAGTCTCCTTTTGAGGTCGTCTATTCTTACCCCCCACGTCTCACAATGGACCTCGTTCGCCTTCCACCCACAGCCGATCTCAACCAGGATGCTACCGACTTTGCTGCCCGGATCCAGCAAATACATGCAAAAGTTCGTCAGAACCTTGAACAAGCTAATTTGCGCTACAAAACTGCGGCTGATGTCCACCGGCGTCCGAAAGCATTTGCGGTGGGCGAGTTAGTCATGATACATCTCCGCAAGAACCGCTTCCCTGCAGGAACTTACAATAAGCTCAAAGCCAAAAAGTTGGGACCGTGCCGTATTCTGCGTCATATCGGAGACAATGCCTACCAAGTTGAACTTCCGTCTCATCTCAACATCTCCAATACTTTCAACATTGCTAATATCTTTGAGTACCACCCTCCAGATGAGTTTTCTCTAAACGCCTCAACCTCGGGGATGAGTTCCTTTCAAGAGGAGGAGACCTGATGCAGGACATATCCGATTTTCTGTTTTAATTATTGTTAACTTAAGTCAGGGGTATTTTCGTATTTTCTAGTTGCCCTAGTTGGTCTTATGGTGGACTTTTGTAATGGTGAATCACTTTTGGATTTTCTGAAAACTAATTGAAGCGGCGCTTCCACTTAGGATTTCTTCCTTTGTTTCTTTCAATTATCCGCTGCTACTAGGGGTGTGCAAGAAACCCGTCCAACCGCCTCCGCCCGCTTGACCCGCCCGTCGTAAACCGTATCCGCCAGTTATTTTTTTGAGAAATTAACCGCGGATCAATTTTTATCAAACCGCCATCGAGGCGGGTTAGTGGCAGTTTTCGGGTGGTGGTTAACCGACCCGCCCGCCTCCTTAAATCCTTTTTTTAGCTTTTAAATTTTTAATTTTACTAGTAAACTATATTGTCTATTCTATTGGGCAAGTAGTACACTCTTTCAAAATAATTTAGTGACTTACAAAGTATTTGTATATGCCCAATACAAATTATATTAAAATTTGATTTTATTAATATTTTAAATAATTTAATAAATGTTATTGCAAATTAAATTGAAAAATAAAAAGTAAGAAATGTGTAAATGTTATTCACGGCCTCACGGGACTAGCGAGAACCCGAGAAGCATTTTGAAATTATGTTTTATATGTACAATTTGATTTCCTTAACTTATATTGTTATTTGTTGATGTATGTCTCATGAACAAATGAGTTGTAACCTTCCGATATTATCATCTCGAAAGAATGTGATCTCTTATTATTTAACCCGCAAACCGCCCGCTAACCGCTTCACCCGAACCGCTACGGTTTGAAGAAATAAAAACCCGCCATGGTTTGTATATTTGTAAAACCGCCCACATGTAGATTGGTTAGTTTTTACGCCCAAACCCGTCCGCGCACACCCCTAGCTGCTACATTATACAATTTGGAAACGAAAAAAAATTGGCCACTAGGAGTCACTAATGTGTTAATAATTTGTCGAATTAAGAAAAAGTAGTGAAAACTAAGGGGTATAATGATTCGATTTTTCATTCATTTTAGGAATCGAACCAATCACATAAAAGTAATTCAATTTGATTTTGTTCGAAGTACTTTTAAGTATTGAAACCGAACTGAACTGAACCGCTTATAAATGGTTTAGTCGGTTCACCTTATTTATTTATTTTTTAACTCTTAAATAATGGGAGAACTAATAGTTATAGGAATATCACTCGTTTTGAACTATAAGTATAGGTTGTTACTCATTTCTTTTCCCTTGTATATATTAAAATTGATTTTACCTTAAATCTAATATTTAAATAAAACAATATTCTCATATAAGAAAGATAAATATGAAATAAAAAATAAAACAAATAGGATATATGTTCGGTTTGTTTCGAACCGTTCAAAAATTCTTGAAACCATGAACCGAACCGATTGTAAATGGTTCCTAAGAAAATAAACCGAATCAAACCACATTCTTCGATTTGGTTCGGTTTGGTTCGATCGATTTCGCAGTTCGGAGCGGAACTACTTATACCCCTACTTAATTACTTATGAGTTCGAAACAAATGACATTCCTATAACTATTAGTTCTCCCATTATTTAAGATTTAAAAAATAAATAAAAAAAGGTGAACCGACCAAACCATTTATAAGCAGTTCGGTTCAGTTCGGTTCTGAACCTTAAAAATACTTCGAACCGAGTCAAACCGAACAACTTCTATGTGATTAGTTCGATTCGTAAAATGAATAAAAAACCGTACCAAACCGAACCATTATACTCCTACTCATAAGTATAGATTGTTACTCCTTTCTCTTCCCTTGTATATATTAAAATTTATCTTACCTTAAATCTAATATTTAAATCAAGCAATATTCTCATATAAGAAAGATAAATATAAAATAAAAAAAATAAAAAAATAGGATATCTGTTCGGTTCGAACCATTCAAAAATTCTTGGAACCACGAACCGAATCGATTGTAAACGGTTCCTAAGAAAATAAACCAAACCAAACTACAAAAAAACCGAACCAAACCACATTCTTCGATTTGGTTCGATCGGTTTCACATTTCGGAGAAGAACCACTTACACTCCTAGTAAAAACTCACATTTATTTTTATTTTATTATATAAAATGATACTCCCTCTGTCCCGCTCGACTTGTTTAGTTTTTTTTCGGCACGGAGATTAAGATGAGCTGGTGGTTGTATGTAGATGAATGTGTAATTGTGTGTAAAAAGGTAAACCCCACAAAGAAAAAATGGTAGGTTATGTAGTACTCTCTCCGTCCCATAGAAAGTATCTTCTTTTTATGGAGCACGGAGATTAAGAAACTTAAATTGTGTGGAGTATATTATTTTGACTTTTAGCTTGTTAATTCTAGACCATACATTCTTCACTTTTTTTTAAAACATGACACTTTCTATAGGACAACCTCAAAATGAAAGTAGAACACTTTCTATGGGACGGAGGAAGTTATTATTTTCCTTTTTTGGAAACAAGACAAGTCGGGTGGGCCAGCCCGAAAAGGAAAACAAAACAAGTTAAGCGGGACGGATGGAGTACAAACATATGATAACTACTTTTGCACTTACAACAAAATAGAATTCATTCTCACAATAATCTCCCTCTCTCTAGTCTCTCCCCACACACCCCAGATACATACAACAGAATCAGACAATACAGAAGCCAAATCAAATATTTGTATCCCCTAATGCAAGACAAAGAAAAAGAAAAAAAATTAAAAATGCAAACAACCGATTTCACAAATATACATAGATATACTCACATATGTGGCTGACCTCATGTTGTCAAGATATCAGGTATGGTTGGAGACTGAGCTCCGAGCACTCTGCCTCCAACATCCGGGAAGTTCTCGTGTCCCGGCAGCGGATTTACGTTGCCATCTACGTCGACTTCGATTGGGTACTTGAGAAGATGACCTTGCAACAATGTCACTTCCTCTCTAGTGAATCTATTCCAATTATCCACAGCAATCTCATTCACTCTATTCACACACTCCAGTGTCTCTGGCTCATCAAAGCTATTTTCAAGCATCCCGAGGTGTTCCGCCCACAACGACTTTCTGTATCCGTAAACCTGCATATTTGAGTGAGTTAACAGTTGAGAAGCAAGAGGACAGAGAAGCCAAAGGTCCATATCATGCAAAATGATCCTTGATACATGTAGACGAACAAGTACCACTGGCATTAATTCTATCGACGGGTTAAGGTTAAAGATATATGGTGATGATTGGAGAGAAATAAGAGTAAATAATACAACTATATATAGATGCCAAGAGTAGGAAAAATCTCTCGAAAAGCAAACAGACCTGGCCGTGTGGATGTTTCTGGTTCTTTGCCCAAGAATAATTGGGCTGATATGAACCCATTGCTATCTCTGTGTCCTTTGAGCCAGCCATTGATCTTTGATTTATATTGGCTGAACCTATAATTACATACTCGTCATCCACGACCATTCCTTTGGCATGGACATAGATCATGAACCGCTGGAACTTTTGCGAGTCTGAAATCTGAGCAAAATTGTGTATTAAGAGAGAAAATCTCATAAAAAGGCACAATCTAACGGGAGGCAAAAGGATGTTGATAAATTGCACTATTAGATTATATTTTACAAGCACAAAGCAGGTATAGAATATTGAAAATTATTAAGTCAGCAGAAAGAATAATTAGATAGTCTGAGAAGCATCGGAAAGGACTTCATTGGACCTTTTGAGAGATGAATTATCTTTAATACGCATATATTCCTGAACTTTTGAGATCCTAATCACCTTAACAGGAAGCTAAAACACTAACGAGTTTCAAATTTGATGTATATATTCTCTGTTTCTCTCTGCAACATCCTACACGTATTACTGTATTACCTTCGTTCATGCTAGGCAACCTTATCTCAGGCACAGAAAATAATTCACTTTCCATATCTCTAATTAGGTACTGTTCATTAATATCATGACTATCAATTTATGTATCTCATGTCAAACACAAGAAAAGATGAATAATGTTCCAACCTTAGTAGTATCTCCAGAGGCCTGAGCACCAGAACCTGAAATCTGTTCCCGGTTGCCAAGGCAATAGAAATTCAAGTAGTCAAGTGGATGTGAATCCTGGAGCTTCATTGATTTGATCTCTTTTGCAATGTATTGATACATCATCTGCATCGTTTGGCCCTGTTGTACAAACAGATATGCAAGGAGTACAATATTATGATCTGAGAATTTCAAAGACTCTTGATTACATCATAATGCATCACCACTCACCAAGATGCCACTAAAAGACTAGAATAGAAATAAGACAACCAATAGAAGTGACCTGCAGTTCTATTTATGGATTATCAGATAAGAATTTTGCAGCTTCCTGATTAGTAGATCAAAAGATTAATGGGTATTTTCATTTCCAAACATCTCTTATCACCAAAATCTCTAAACAAATCCTGGCACAAACACACTAACTTATCAATCTAGCATCATTCAGTTGTTCTAGAAGCTGTCCCTTCTCTCCTATTAGAGTTAAAAAAAAAACAGTGGCAGAAAACTACTCTTTAGATACTAAAATTTAACATCAATAATTGCCGTTGAAAAGTCTACTACTATAGATTATACCAAGCAAATTATTATCATCCGCATGTACATAAGTAGAACATATTGACAGAGCGTAATTTCCATAAAGATACTTTTGAACCTGATATCTGCATCAAGATGTAATTCATCAACAATATGTAAATGCAAATTACCTGCCAAAATAAAATCTCTTGCACAACATTGTCCTTAGGATTTCCCTCGGGCCACATTGGTACAACAATGTAAACAGCAAATCTTTCGTTAGCTCTAATTTTACTAGCAATTTTCATTGCCAACTCCATAGGTATTAGATGATCAGCCCCTGCATATTTGTCCAAAAGAGAAAACATCATCGACATGCTGGTAGACTAGCACTTAGAATGAGTGATCATGAAAGAGGAAAAAAGAATTGTTCATCTATGTAAAGCATCTTTCTAAATGTACATAATATATTTCAATTCATACAAACTTACACAAGATTGAACAAACTAAGTGGCCTCTAAACTGTTCATATTTGAATTAAGAGAGAATTTTATAGATTAAGCATAAAATGCCTTAAAAGTGAAAATTTAACCAAAATTGTAAGTAGGAATTAGATACAAAATTAATAGAAGGAACATGCGTAAATTGATCATTACCTGCAGCTTTGTATGAAGGCCAAGCATATGAAGAGCCAAGAAAGTATTGATTTTCAATGTAGATAAAATGCTGAGCAGATCTTATTGCCTGAATATATGCTGTTTGAATGCTTTTGTCAATCACCACATTCTTGGAGCAAATAAGGTTCTGAAATAAAATGGAGTTACAAAAGAGAAAGAGCCCACCATTGATAGAATAAAAAGCAACCAATCCCATAAGAATTACACATATCCAAGCATCCAGGAGGTTTTATATAGAAAATATGCCAAAGACCACGAATGAACTAACCTGTGCCTCAGCTTCATCATAGAACTTGGGAAAGCCTCTGAGTGATCCTGAATCAATGGACCGGAAAATCTATGGAAAAGCAAAAGGATTAAATACAATCATCCCAAGATCATCAACAATGGGATTTGCACTTTCCCGATTAGGGGGTTCTAACCTGAACATGCCAATTTTCAGGGTGTTCTTCTCCACACACATATAGCTTAGGATCATCCTCCTGAGAATACCTGTAAGTTCCATCCTTGGTTATACAAAGGGCAGGGCTTAATATCCATGATATTCGCTCAATTTTTATCATAGCATCATCATTCCAATTGGATATCTTTTTCTTAAGGAAACTAAATTCTCTCCACTTGGTTGATTTCCGCCAACGTTGGGCAAAATTTATAAGAACATCATATGCAGCAGGCCCATCAATTCGGCAGTGTAAGTCATGCCATGGCTGCCTTGGAGCTTGTGTTCCTGCCTAAGCATGTAAAATGGAAAAGACGGGCACCATCATTTAACACTCACCAACATAATGTTGCAGATTAAAAGACAGGCATATCATCAAATAATAAAAGCTAATTGGTCTACAGTACAAGCAATCTCATGTATGTAATAGATGACATATGTGCCTCGTAATCAGTAGCTTAAGAACATATTCATTTCTTTCCTAATTTTGAGATTTATTCGTTTTTATACAGTGGAGTAACATTTTTCATGTTTTTTGATATTCACATTTGCTCAATTTAATTTTCATCAAGCTTAAGCTATGACTTGTACATCGGAAAAGTGTTGGCATTTGATGGAAAGGATGGGGTTCCCTTCATCTGTATGGTAGCGCCAAGAACAAACTAGCTCTTTTATGGTCCCTCCAGACTCCTATCATGATGAACATCATAACGAAGTGTCCAGTATCTGAAGGCTAACAATTTTTCAATCTTTGACTGACTGGAATTTCCTATCACCATTGACTCATTTTAGCTCAAGCACAGTAAGATATAAGTAGCATCAAAAGTTTCACCTTTAAATTATCTTGAACTTGTTAGTCGGTAATAAGATGAGATAAATCAGCAAACGTATTTCACTTCCAACTTTTTCCCACTACTAAACCAAAAGACCAGAATGGGGTTTTGTCCATCTTTTATAGACAGTAATAACCTGAATGTCAAACTAAATAATCCTTGAAAAAGAGGTGGAGATAGCATCTCCGAGTTGGACAAATCCTCCATTGATGAAAAAGTCAAGAAGAAACTCATCATTGCCAATTTAATTTGTAGGTCAGCAAAGTTGGGGGCCTGGTGCTAAGATGAACTCCTAAACGAGGGAAATGTAGTTACATAATATACATGTATGATGTTCATGTACACCACAACTATTGAACAGAGTTTAAAATGCAACACAGGGAAGAGAGACGAATATGTTCAGCGCAACCAAAGCATAAAAAAACTCACAGGATATGTAGGCTGATGAAAATCATCCTTAAAAACAGTATCAAGATCGCAAAACAGTCGATGTTCAGGTGTATCATAACGACCATCACACATATCAAGACCTCCTATGAAGGCAGTAACTTTTCGATTATTACCGGGGGCTTGAGTATCAAGAATAACACATTTCTGATGGTGCGTAAAGACGTTCCCAACTACCTGGTGCAAAATTGCAAGAGTAACTCAGCAAAGTTTGAAGCTTGCAAGAAAATGAAGCTAGTAAGCTTCACAAGACAAGGTACAGAAAATTAGCAGGACCCAGAACTGCTCAAGCTGAGCAGTATGAAGATCCAAAACTCAGTTGGACCACAGCTTCTGATGTAGAATTGGTTAGCTTATTTTCCGATAATATTTTTTTTCTACCAGGTATTTGATATCTAATCATATAGTCCTTCCTCAATAGCCTTCTTATGCTTAAAGAGGTGATCCCATCTCTTTCTCAATTTGATAGTTTCTTTCATTACAGAAAATAATAATAATAATAATAATAATAATAATAATAATAACAATAATAATAATAATAATAATAATAATAATAATAATAATAAACATGCAAATAAATTCTCTCTTGGATTGCTTTTCAAAATACTTGGAATCTTGGACCATTTGAAATGCACCAACACTTAAACTAATTATATGAAGTTGAACATAATAAAGATAACAAGACGCCTCCAGTTAGAATTTGATAATTGATACTACTAGCATTAAAAACTCTACCTGTTGTTTAATATAGCCAAGTTTACTGCTGCCATAACGTGGTGACAGAACACAAATAACAGATGAGTGTTTAAAAAACTTTTTGATCTCTTCATCATGAGTTTGCATCACACCCGCCTGCATCCAAAAACACCAAACTGTTCGTCATTAATCCATGTGAGTGAAATTCCCAGTGGAAGCACTCTAGACAGAAGGCAAATACGAATAGTTATTAAGAGAATCAAAACATGCATATGTTCAAGTTGGCATGATATATGCTGCATACTGAGAGTACGTGATTATTGCAAAGCATCTTTATTCATCGTATATGAATGTGCTACTTTCGAAGCAATTCTTGCAAGAGAAAACTATAAAAGGGAATGAAAAAAGGCACCATACAGTGTATAATCAAAAGCATATGTGGGAAGCTGAAGCAAATATGCCTTTCTAAGTGCTTTAAGAAAAGGCATGAAAGTCCAAAGATCAAGTATGTTTTTTACTAATAGAAAACAAAAAATAAGCATTACTATAAACTATTAAGGAAATACCGCCAGTACACCACAGATAAGGGCAAGACTTCCACTCAATCAAAAACAAAATAGATTCTTTAAGATTAACTTCCAGTCTCACCAATAATTCAAAGTGATACAAGCAAACATTTCAGTATCATGAGCTTATAAAATGCTATCGAAAAATAAATGATCAACTACTAATCAAATAAGAATATGAACAAAGCAGAAATTACTAGTTGCCGGACTTCACATCAAATATATTTGAAATTGAAAAACACACTTAAAACTTAAAAGTAGACATAATTTGTCCAATTAGGGCTTCAAGCTATCAGGCAAAGCTTGACAGCTTGTCATTACAAGAATAAAATAATTGATATATTTAATTCAGTGCCAACATATTATACCCCTCATTCCCATTATAAATGTCATATTTCTTTTTAGCACGAGATCAAGAAAATAATGTTTTGTAGTATATATTATTTGACTTTTAGTTAATTTATTTATGTCCACGCATCATTGCCTTTTTTTAAGAAGAGAACATTTTTAATGGAACATCGGGGGAAAGGAATTATTGCAGCCTGGTGTAAAGGTCATTCCTCAGCTCCTCAGTCTGCAAAAAGAACATTCCTAACAAACAAGATCTACATTCTAAAACATCAAGAATTAAATATACTACATCTTAATGTTCATACTTCATACCGTGTTTAGGAAGAATCTATCATGCGAAGTCTTATCATCCCAAACCAAGAGCAGAACTCGAACCCCTTCCTGCGACTTGTACTTCAACAATTCCCCAAGCATCAAGTCTCCGCCTCGCGGCAATGGTTTAGTGGGTTCCCTAATCAGCTTAATCTTATGGAAAACAGACCATCCAACAATGTAAACCAAATGATGCGCCTCTGTTATCGCATAGCATATATCCTCCCAACACGTTCCGTGTTGCCGAGTTAACCCGTTGTCCAACTCAATTTTGGGCAATTTGTCCTCATTACGAACATGCGCATCCTGGTACAGAGTGACCGAGCTCCCTTTCCTCACCGGAAAATACGTATGCCTAACCCCTCCGTGGTTCGGATCACCGGCGATCCCGTGTTTGTACAGCGGATTCTTATCCAAAGGGATGAATTTCATCTTGATCCGCAAAGCGGTATCCGGCTTCGACGGAATCCCCGATGCAGCAATGAGCGGGAACCACTCGTAAATCTCTAGGCCGGAAGCGATCCGCTCAGCGGAGATCAGAACCTTCCCCATCGTGTCGGCACCGAAGACGTCATTATCCTTGACTCGGATCTCGAGATTTACGAGGGGGTGCGCCAAGGGGATGTGAAACCGCTCGTTCCACTTAGGGTTCTGCGCGTTTGAGATCACGCGCGTGCGCGCGAGAGTGGCCTGGGGGACGGAGACAGTCACGTAGGGATCACTCGTGATGAGCTTCCGGTGGTGGTGCAGCTTCCGGTCACTCCGGCCGGTCTCGCTCCCGCCGCTGGTGTATCCGTCGCCCTCGGGGGAGGGCCGGCAGGCGTCGCAGCCGGTGAAGCAGCGGCGGAGGCGCTCCGAGAATAGGTCCATGTTGGGTAGCGAACGCGCCTCGATGATGTGGAGGTCCAAATCTCCATGCAAGTAGAGCGTCGCCGGCTCGTCCGTCGCCATGATTACCACCGGTGGACTAAATTAAGGTTTGGCGGCGTTAGAGAGTAATTGATGGGCGAGAAATGGGGAATCGGCGGTGCATGGAGGTGGATTAAGGGGATATGGAAAATGGCATCGGCAGCAAAAGCAGGAATTGCAGTGGAGTAGGGAAGAAGAGAACTGTAGAGAGAAGAAACGGACAGTTATTTTTTCTTGTCGGGGAATGATTAAGAAAATAATAGAGAATTTTTACTATTAGTCAAACAGTAAAAATTAAAAACAAATGTAGTTCATTATTAAAATAAAATATAAAAATAATCATTTTGTTTTTATCCGACGGAGGGCCGATGGAGGGCCTATGGAGTCCATCGGCCCTAAAAAAAATAGAAACAATTACCAGGACCGAGAGCCAATGGAGGATCGATCTCCATCGACCCTCAACATATTAAATAAAAAAAAATACTAAGAGGGCCATCGGCCCTAAACAAAAAAAAAAAAAAAAAATGTTAAGCGGGAGGGCCATCGGCCCTCAAAATTTTTTTTTTTAAATTTTGGCCGTTGGCCATCGGCCATCAGTCAATCACCTGATATTACATAAATTTTTTTTTTACATTCATCATAAAAAAAAATAATAATAATTTTGGCCGATGGCCATTGGTCAGTTAGTAAATATTTTTTTTTCAATTTAGGCCATTGATAATAAAAAAAAAATTATAATTTTGGTCTGATGGCCGATGGCCTCAATCAGTACATTTTTTTTTCAGTTTAGGCTATTGATCATAAAAAAAAAATTATAATTTTGGCCGATGGCCTCAATCAGTAAACATTTTTTTTTTCAGTTTAGGCCATTGATCATAAAAAAAAAATTATAATTTTGGTTGATGGCCGATGGTCTCAATCAGTTTAGGCATAAGGAGGGCCTAATGAGGGCATAAGTCATTAGGCCCTCCAAAGGGGAGTTCATCGGCCTCCCATCGGCCCTCCGTCGATGGAGGGCCTATGGACTCCCCCCATCGGCCCTCCGCCGGATAAAGACAAAATGACTATTTTTGTGTTTTGTTTTATTAGTGGACTACATTTGTATTTTTTTTTTTTTTTTTTTTGCCTAACAGTGGGTATTTCCACAAAATAATAAATCATAGAAGGTAACCATTTTTAATTGAAAAATATATTGGAGATATTGCCTTGTTAATATTAGCGCATACAATCTGATTATTGTCATAATTGGAAATGGATATTTATTTTAAAAATAGAAACTCGAATTTACAATTAACTTATGTGATAATTTAAAAATTCTTGTGCGAAAAGGGGCAGTTGGCGTTAGTGCGGAGCACATGCATCCTGGCTCCGGTCCTACGTTTGCTGTCTCAATAGTTTACTTTTTCGGTTTTTTTAAAAAAAAAATTGACTTTGAAAATATGACAAACTTTTTATTTTTAAGACTTATTAATGCATATTTTTTATTTATTAACTTTTGATTGTTTAATTCTGTTAACAAAATCTTTATATTTTAGAGATGCCTCGATTAGAAAAACGAACCAAGGAGGGAGGGAGTATATATTGGTAATAAGCTTCATCGGGAGTTTGATGTGAAGTATTAAGTGACAGATAGAAAAAACACATGTATCTGATTCTTATTTTGATTCAATTTTGTACTACAAAACTTAGAAATCCTACCTTATAATGGTGTTTGGAAAAAAATAATTAAACAGGTGCTATTATACAATCAAGACTCAAGAGCCAATGAAAAAATAGTGCTAAGACACCTAAATTCAAAAATAACAAATTTAATTAATATTTTTTTTATCTCGTCATTTACGTCTTGTACTCCTTTTTAATTGTTTTATTATTATTGTACTATTTTTAAATAATATTGTAATCAATTTTAATAAAGCTCGCCATTTATATTACTATTTTATCCACAAAAGACAAAGTTTTTAATTAAAAAAAACGTTAATAAGAGAGAACAATTTTGTACCAAAATACACCCACTAACGCACAAGGATAGTTGATTGAAGTGACGGATCATTTAATTACGTTGTTGATAATTTGATAAGAGTTGACATAATGGGTCCGACGTGCCGCTCCGGAAAAAATGACATCCTTTTCATCGCATTAACGTTAATTTACTTTTTTGAGGAAATTAGGTTACATCTACTCATTTAAAGCACGAATACCCTTTGAAGATATACTCCTTCCGTCCCAATTATAATGTTCGCTTTGCTTTTTGCACGATTTTTAAAAAGAATTGTTAGTTGTGAGTAGAGATGTGTAAAGGTGTGAGCCCTACAAAAAAGTTGTGTGTAATAATTTGCCAAAAAGGAAAACTGGACATTATGTTTGGGACAGCCCGAAATGAAAAACTGGACATTATAGTTGAGACGGAGGGAGTATGACATTTCTAATTGAAGAATAAACAAGATTGATAAATACTCATTCCGTCCCAAAATTCTTTTTTTTTGTCGGTCTTAAATTTATATACAGATGAGCAATTATTTTGTATTCGACTTATATTTCACTAATTTTAATAGGTCTACTTAATACGATATTATAGAAAAAACTATTCTATCCAACTCTTATAATAACAAATACAATTATATCATTAACTTTTAATAATTTATTTTAATCTACTCAAATTATAATACCAACATTTATCTAACTTTCATATTATCAATTTTTTTCTCAATATGCGAAAAGGCAAAGAAAAAAAGGGGTAATAAGTCACTAATAACCAAATAAAGCATGAACTTTTCCATTTTTGCAATTTTAACACGTACTTGTAAACTTGGCGAATTAAAGCACAAAATTTTAATTTTTTGCAATTCAAGACACGCTGCGATACCCAATTTTTTTCGGCTTCCGAAAAATGCAAAAACAGCGTCGCTTTGCATACGTGTTCATCAAGCTGGACCATTTTGTCAATTCAATAAAAGCGAACAATGTCGTTTTTGAATAATATAAATTCAATTTCAGAAATCACAACTCAATTAACTAATTAAAACACTTGATTAAAAAGACAAAGAGTTGGATACGACCATAAACAGAAAACCCTTGTTATCTTCAACTTCTTCTTCACGCTCTCGATTGGTATTGTCCATGTAGGCATTCACCCAAGCTTCCTAGCCGAAAATTTTTTGGGGATATGAGTGTATTTCAAATTGCAAAAAATTATAATTTCGTACTTTAATTTGAAAAATTTACAAATTCGTATTAAAATTGCAAAATCGAAAATTTTTGTGCTTTATTTAGTCATTAAAAGGGATAGAGGGAGTAGGCTAATTTTAGTCGGCGGGCATTAAACTTAGCGCCGGCCTTCAAAGCAACGGTGAAATAGCTTTATTTCATGCGAGTCAAACCATATCTTTATTATACATTCATTAGTAAAACAACTTCAATATATATGTACTATTTAATTTAGGTGAAGAAGAAAAAAAAAGACATAATAAACTAGGCCGAAATATATTTGAATTCATGGTACAAAACAATAGTAGTAATAATCAATGTCGTGTTTTATTTTCCAGGTCAAATATTAAATTAGAAATTATAGAAACACAAATGGATGGATATAGTGGGTGTTTGGAGTAGCCGAAGCTTATTGATAAGTACTGAAAGCAATTGATTTGACAATTTAAGTGTTCGGAAAGAAGTGTTGAAAACTACTGAACATGAGGAAAAAAAGCGTTTGGAAATAGTGCCAATTATAATTTATAATAAATGAATAAAATTGAAAAATTATTTTTTGCATTATAATTCAATTTTTCAATATTACAAAATATCAAAATTAAACTAATTTATATATTACATAAATATTAACTATTATATATTAAATATTACTTATTTGCATAAATTTATAATAATAATATTTTTATATAATTTTAATAATTACATAGCTAAAAATATAACTACCATTAAATGAAAATGGAAAATATTAATTTAAAAATCAAGATTCTCAGAATCCACCATTTCAATTAATTTATATTTAATTATATTTGATTTTAGTAAAATTATTTCATTAAATTTGAAGAGTTTATAAATAAGAAATAAGAAATAATAATTATTAAATTGCTAACTAATATATTAAAATATAATTATAATTAAATTTATAAATAACAAAAAAAATTAGAGCTAATGATTTTTGGGAATTATAGAAATATATAAAAGATAAAATTGTCCAATAAATTAAATAAGTTATAAGCTTCAGCTGAAAGTTGCGTAATAACAGCTTAAACAACTTCTCTATCTTGACTATATTTGTTAAGGAATTTCTGTTTAAAGATGGATGTTCCAAACACTCAAACTATAGTATAAGCTACAACTGAAAGCTGTTTCAAACACCACTGTATTTTTATTTGATACCGCTTTTACAATTTTTTCCCTCACAATATGCACATTTAATTTGAGTAAATTGTTATGAGCGAACATGTTCGATCTTGAAACTTTCGATGCTCTCTCTTGCGGAGAATATACATACTTTAATAATGAAATCACAAAATAAATAACTATTAATATTAATAAATAAAAGTTATTATGTTTACTCAATCATCGTGTTTATCATGTACGGATCATCAATCACCTTATTGTTTATGTTTAAGGTGGACGTTTTCATTGTGTAGTAATTGCAAACCACATTGAAAAAGTAAATGATACCAAATTTAATCATATTCCACAGTAAATATGTTGAATACGTATATTTGATATAAATTACTAAAATGCACTTCCAATTATCTAAAGAATGGTGGGGGAAGGCACCACCTTTAAATATGTTGAATACGTATATTATAACGATTTAACACACGACATGTATCGATAAAATAAAACCTGAATATAATACTAATGAAATCACCACTCCTGTCGTAGTACGTATTTCAACTAATTATCCCTCTTGATTTATTATTCGTTGACGACACTGCATGAAACAATATCCTTAATATATTTTATCCGTAAAAATTGACGGTCAACTTTAGTGGGGAGGTGGCGGCGGAGGAGGTCCAGGAAACACAAGTGTGGGGAAGCCGGGAACCGTCGGCACCGGCGGGAAGGTGACTTTGGGGAAGCCGGGGAACGGGGGGAAGACGAACCCCGGAGCCGACTGCTGGAGGTGACGGCCAGCGTCGCATCTTCCGGCGATGCTGATGATGATGGCCATCACTGCAAGAATCAAAATGCATGACATGCATACGCTTCTTCCCATGATTAATTATGACTCTGATCTAATATGAGTTTGAAGATTGATATGGAAAGTAAATCGAGTTTAGCGGTATTTATATAGGAGAGAGAGAGAGAGAGAGAGAGAGGGATTGCATCAATGCATGTAGTTGGTGTTATATTTTTATTTATTTATGTCTTATTTGGGTGTCTACGAAGTCATTAATTTTATGCAAAATTTATATTAAGGTCGTTCCTCGAGAATGGACTTAGGAGATTTTTTTTTAAGTTTACTAAATTATTAAAATAAAATTAAGAATTTAAGAATTTATTGAAACAAATAAAAGATTAAGAATTTATATAACCAAATTTTTAAAACTTCTCCTCATTAACACACATTATAATTGACATATTTTCATGTATTCTTACATTTTCGTATATTAATTTATGTCTTGATTAACTTGATATACGTAATATTGCTTATTTTTATTTAGTTATTCTCTGTTTAATAAAACAATTAATATAGGTTTGTAATAGGACCTCTCTTTGAATGACTACTGACTAGCAAGGGCCACAAAGTTCTTGGAGATGATTCATTGATTCTACATATATTTAATTTATATATATATATATATATAGGTCTAACCTAATATTATTAAGATTATTTCTCTTGTCACGTAATGATACAAAAATTGTATTAACCTTATTTTAAATTGCTTTATATTCTAAAAACTCTTTTTAGTTTCCATGATAACTTCTAGAATGTTCAAAACTATAAACCAGTGCAATTTTTATTTTAATAAAAAAGGAAAAAATAGTTGAAGAACAATGAAATTTAGTAGCAAAATAGAGAATAAAAGAAAGGCAAATTGGATTTTTTAGTCCCCAAAGTATGGTCTTTTGGCAAATTTGGTCCCTTATTTATTTTTTTTAGTTATTTGGTCCCCAAACTATGAAATTTTGGTCAATTTGGTCCTTCCGTTTAATATTCCGTTAGTTAACCGTTAATTTTTTTTTTAAAATTAAATTAAATAAAAAGGGTATTTTCGGAATAATTTTTTCGAGGACCAAAACATCCAACTTATCGAACATTGAGGATCAATTTGGCCAAAAATTTTCGTTACTTAATTTTTTTTTTTTATATTTTAGTAATTTTATTTTTAAGAGCCAAATACAACAATTATAAAATTTTTCTCCAACTAATAGTTAACCATGAAAATTAAAATAAAAATATTATATTAATGAAAATCAGAGGATACTTTTTCTTCAATACAACATAAGTATTTACGATTAACTATTAGTTTTTCCTACATAACGAATTTTAAAATACTTTCATTAATATAATATTTTTTAAGTAATAAGTCTTTGTTACACTAAAGTTGTTTGGAATAGGTTTTATAGGAAATTTCTAGCTACTTATGCATAAATTTGTTTAAAGTTCATTTTAACAAAAGTTGTTAGTGTTTGTCAAAAAAAAAATTGTATATTTTTTGGGATCCTATTTTATAGTAATATGTTCGATAAATTGTGTCACTGGACTATAAAATATGATCCGAAATATATATATATATATATATATTTTTAAGTAATAAGTCTTTATTACACTAAAGTTGTTTGGAATAGTTTTTATAAGAAATTTCTAGCTACTTATGCATAAATTCGTTAAAAGTTCATTTTAACAAAAGTTGTTAGTGTTTTTCAAAAATATATAGTCTTTATTACACTAAAGTTGTTTGGAATGGGTTTTATAAGAAATTTCTAGCTACTTATGCATAAATTTGCTTAAAAGTTCATTTTAACAAAAATTGTTAGTGTTTGCCAAATATATATATATATATATGGCAAATTGGATTTTTTTAGTCCCCAAAGTATGATCTTTTGGCCAATTTGGTCCCTTATTTTTTTTTTTAGTTATTTGGTCCCCAAACTATGAAATTTTGGCCAATTTGGTCCTTCCGTTTAATATTCCGTTAGTTAACCGTTAATTTTTTTTTTAAATTAAATAAAATAAAAAGGGTATTTTCTGAATAATTTTTTCGAGGACCAAAACATCCAACATATCGAACATTGAGGATCAATTTGGCCAAAATTTTTCGTTACTTAATTTTTTTTTAATATTTTAGTAATTTTATTTTTAAGAGCCAAATACAACAATTATAAAACTTTTCTCCAACTAATAGTTAATCATGAAAATTAAAATAAAAATATTATATTAATGAAAATCAGATGATACTTTTTCTTCAATACAACATAAGTATTTACGATTAACTATTAGTTTTTCCTACATAACGAATTTTAAAATACTTTCATTAATATAATATTTTTTAAGTAATAAGTCTTTGTTACACTAAAGTTGTTTGGAATAGGTTTTATAGAAAATTTCTAGCTACTTATGTATAAATTTGTTTAAAGTTCATTTTAACAAAAGTTGTTAGTGTTTGTCAAAAAAAAATTATATATTTTTTGGGATCATATTTTATAGTAATATGTTCGATAAATTGTGTCACTGGACTATAAAATATGATCCAAAATATATATATATATATATATATATATATATTTAAGTAATAAGTCTTTATTACACTAAAGTTGTTTGAAATAGTTTTTATAAGAAATTTCTAGCTAATTATGCATAAATTTGTTTAAAAGTTCATTTTAACAAAAGTTGTTAGTGTTTTTTAAAAATATATAGTCTTTATTACACTAAAGTTGTTTGGAATAGGTTTTATAAGAAATTTCTAGCTACTTATGCATAAATTTGCTTAAAAGTTCATTTTAACAAAAATTGTTAGTGTTTGTCAAATATATATATATATATATATATATATATAATTTCATTACTTAAATTTTTTTAATATTTTAGTAATTTTTCGTTAGTGTATAAAAATATATGTATATATATATATATATATATATATATATATATATATATATATATTTGGCAAACACTAACAACTTTTGTTAAAATGAACTTTTAAGCAAATTTATGCATAAGTAGCTAGAAATTTCTTATAAAACCTATTCCAAACAACTTTAGTGTAATAAAGACTTATTACTTAAAAAAATATTATGTTAATGAAAGTATTTTAAAATTCGTTATGTAAGAAAAACTAATAGTTAATCATAAATACTTATGTTGTATTTGAAGAAAAAGTATCCTATGATTTTTATTAATATAATATTTTTATTTTAATTTTCATGATTAACTATTAGTTTGAGAAAAGTATTATAATTGTTGTATTTGGCTCTTAAAAAATAAAATTACTAAAATATTAGAAAAATTTAAGTAACGAAAATTTTTGGCCAAATTGATCCTCAATGTTCGATAAGTTGGATGTTTTGGTCCTCGAAAAAATTATTCCGAAAATACCCTTTTTATTTTATTTAATTTTAAAAAAATAAAAATTTAACGATTAACTAACGAAAAATTAAACGGAAGGACCAAATTTGCCAAAATTTCATAGTTTGAGGACCAAATAACTAAAAAAAATGAATAAGGGACCAAATTGGCCAAAAGACCATACTTTGGGGACTAAAAAATCCAATTTGCATATATATATATATATATATAAATTTTTTCATTACTTAATTTTTTTTAATATTTTAATAATTTTTCGTTAGTGTATAAAAATATATGTATATATATATATATATTTTTTTTTTGGTAAACACTAACAACTTTTGTTAAAATGAAATTTTAAGCAAATTTATGCATAAGTAGCTAGAAATTTCTTATAAAACCTATTCCAAACAACTTTAGTCTAATAAAGACTTATTACTTAAAAAAATATTATATTAATGAAAGTATTTTAAAATTCGTTATGTAAGAAAAACTAATAGTTAATCATAAATACTTATGTTGTATTTGAAGAAAAAGTATCCTATAATTTTTATTAATATAATATTTTTATTTTTATTTTCATGATTAACTATTAGTTTGAGAAAAGTATTATAATTGTTGTATTTGGCTCTTAAAAAATAAAATTACTAAAATATTAGAAAAATTTAAGTAACGAAAATTTTTGGCCAAATTGATCCTCAATGTTCGATAAGTTGGATGTTTTGGTCCTCGAAAAAATTATTCCGAAAATACCCTTTTTATTTTATTTAATTTAAAAAAAATAAAAATTTAACGATTAACTAACGAAAAATTAAACGGAAGGACCAAATTTACAAAAAAAAAAAAAAAAAAAAAAAAAAAAAAAAAAAAAAAGAAAGATGGGAAAAAAAAAAAAGGAAAAAAAAAAAAAAAAAAAAAAAAAAACAAAATAGCAAAAAAACCATATGGGGATTAAAATAAATAATAAAGAGGATAAAAAAAAAAAAAAAAAGAAAAAGAAAAAAAATTAAAAAAAAAAATATATTAAGGAAAAAAAAAAAAAATGTAAAAATTTGAAAAAAAATGGTTATAATAATAAAATAAAAAAAATTTTAAAAAATTTAATTTTTTAAAAAAAATTAAAAAATAATTTTTTTATTATATGTATAAATAAAAAAAAGTTTAAAAAAAAAAAAAAAAAAAAAATTTTTTTTTTTAAAATATTTTTTGGTAAACACTAAAAACTTTTGTTAAAATGAAATTAATAAGTAAGTAGCTAGAAATAAGTAGCAAAAAATTTTCAAAAAACAAAAAAAAAATTCAAAAAAAAAAAAATAGGAAAAAAAAAAAAAAAAAGACAAAATATATTATTAAAAAATATTATATTAATGAAAGTATTTTAAAATTCGTTATGTAAGAAAAACAAATAAGTTAAATAATAAAAACTTAAGGTGGAATTGAAAAAAAAAGTATCCTATAATTTTTATTAATAAAATATTTTTATTTTTATTTTTATGATTAAATAAAATAAAGTTTGAAAAAAAAGTATTATAATTGTTGTATTTGGCGCTCTTAAAAAAAAAAAAAAAAAAAAAAAAAAAAAAAAATAAAAAAAAAAAAAAAATTTTGGAGGCCCAAATTGATCCCCAAAGTTCGATAAGTTGGATGTTTTGGTCCCTCCGCAAAAAAATTATTCAAAAAAAACCCTTATTTTATATAAAATTTATAAAAAAAATAAAAATTTAACGATTAACTAACGAAAAATTAAACGGAAGGACCAAATTTGCCAAAATTTCATAATTTGAGGACCAAATAACTAAAAAAAATAAATAAATGACCAAATTGGCCAAGTGACCATACTTTGGGGACTAAAAAATTCAATTTGCCTAAAAGAAATTGTGGTTGAGCAACACCTGCCACATCTAGTATTTAAGCTACCACTAGACAGTGGACATTGAAATTAATTCATCTTAGCTTTGGTATCAGTAGCCTTCCATTTCAATAGTCATAATTATTTCATTTCAATGCTCATTAAAATTAAATAAATGTAGTATATATAGGCAAGTTCCGTTTCAATAATTTTTATAACGTGTGAATATTACATTTTACTGCACTTTTAAGATAAAAGATTTAGTACTTGTATTAAAGTCTTATTATCATCTATAAAATGCAGTATATTTGTTTTTAAAATGCATGTTCACATTTGAACCTCCTCAAATATATAATGAAGGGAAATGAATCATATAGGAAGATGGTTTAAAATATGAAATAAGAAGTAATATACACCTAATTGGATGACTCAATTTGAATATACTCCGGAATTTTTCTTATGCATAATTCTTATATTTTTTTATTGTAGATAGACAAAAGTGTAAAATTATAATGTTTTGTCTTATTTATAAAATATATAAAAAATATGCATAAAAAATATAGAAAGAGTTATAAACTAAATAGAACGAGAGAATAAAAGAGAGAGCGAGAATGAGATGTGTATTATTATGAGGGTGAAGACCTCTATTTATAGAGTACAAGATGGGCTCATGGGCTTTTAGGGTTTACATGGTCATCACAATATATGGTAAGTATATATATAATATATTTACAACACTCCCCCTTGATTGACCATCCCTAAAAGTAACTGCTGCCTCGTTAAAACCTTGCCTGGAAAACCCAATGGGATAAAAACTGGTCGAAGGAAAAAGAGTACAGCTGCTCCACCTCAATATAGTCATTCTTGATCCTTGAGTCGGCGCATATCGATCTTGTGTACCAACTTCTTGAATGTTAACGTTGCTAATGCCTTTGTAAAAGAATCCATCAGGTTGTCACTTGCTGGATGTTGATGCCGCCACTCCTTTGGAGATCATGTGTTCCATTGTCTCTTTTATGAATCAATCTCAATGATTCATTTACTCGTGTGTTGCATTGAATGCCTCGTTAAAAACCTTAACTAAGAAAACTCTTTAGGAAAAAACTTAGAAAGGAAAAAAGAGTGCAACCATTTGACCTTCAGGGTCTTTGACCTTTAGGAGTCAGTCTAATCTTCAGGATTATTTACAATTTGTTACTCCCCCTTAAGATAACAATCTTCAAGGTTATCTTTAAGGTCTACAGTAATATGTACAACACAAGTTTAATTATTCTCATAGAGAATAACATGTCTGTCTCGAAGATAATAAACGATGGTCAATACCATTTCAAATCCTCATATTGCACATAAGTAAGGAACTTCTGGTCCTAAAACATCTTTATTATCTTCTATAAGTCTAAATGAGTCTACATCCACTTCAAGTGATGGAAGCAACCATTAGGTAGCTATATGGATGAAATACAATAAATCTCTTTAAAGACCTTTTAGGTAGGTCGACAAACGTTACTCCATCAGGGAGATGCTCGATCTATAGGTCGAGACAATTATTAGTTCAACCCAAGTCTTTTGATTCTAACTCTGTCTTTGGGCATGGGTTGATTTCATCAAGTACTTTTGTACATAATGATTCGCATATCCTCTTCAGGAGGAATTTGGAGTGATATGTTCTAATTTTTTATTCCGCGGACTTCTTATCTCTTAGCACCAATAAATCTCTCACGTTTCCTGGCGCGATGAGAATCAATTGATTTATATTTTCTATGAGGAACTTCAGTTCGTTCATGGTGCATATACAACAAGTATATGAGATTTTAATCACTCCTTTTGCACTAAATAATTTGATGAACTTCTGGTTCATAGTGCGTGAATCTAAATAATTAATCCAACGAGATATTTGCGGCATTCAATCTTTATATTTCATATCTCCCCCTAATGCCGACAAGGATGTGAGTTGGATATTAAAATCAACATATCAATGAATAAAATAATCCATAATGATTTTCTCTATGTAAGTCATTAGGACGGAGTATACATATAAGTATTATGCTCTTCAGGAGTTTTAATCAAACTCAAGTCATCATTTATGTACCCTTCTGTCAAGGAATACTCATCCTTCTTATTATATCATATACGGCTGTACTATTTCAGCCCTTACAATGACTTTTACAGTCTAATTGAAAATATCTTTTTGACTTACATGCTTTGAGCAAGTTAAATCCTTCAGGGATCTTTATATATATGTCACTATTTAGTGAATCATATTGATAAATATTTACTACATCCATAAGGCGCATAACAAGCCATTTGTGACATAAGTAGATTAATCAAATATAATGGCGTCTAATATGGGAGAGTACATATTTAATTCCCGATCTTTGAGAGAAACATTGTATTACGAGTATTGCCCTATATCTCACAATTTTTCATTTCTCTTTGTAACAAAGACACATTTGTATCCTTCGGGGATATACTTTCCGAATTTTGGAACTACATGTCCAAATATTTCCGGCTTTCTAGGAAATATTAATTCACCTTATATGACTTCGTTCCTCTTTGGCCAATTATTTCAATCTTGACAATCTCTTATAGATCGTCGTTGAGGATCCTCTTTTATCATTTCAAGAGTCATATTAAAAGACGAAAATAATGTCGTGCGTCCACGACGATATTTGATCTCTCCAATATTTTGAGATCTCTATTTTCAGACGCTTGTAGTTCTTCAGGAACTTCATTTGATTGATTAATCATTATCGTCATTGTTTGGTTCATATTTTGTGCCCCTTTTCTTAGACACAAAATTTCTTTTAGAACCAATTGGTCGACCATATTTTTGACGAACTTTTAATGCAGTTGCTGTCATTTATACTTGTCCTTCAGGGACATGAAATCTTATTAGGGGTATTTGCAGCAAATGTATGACATTGTCACTTCTTTTATATACATACTAAAGCATCAAGAAGTTGATTCACAATCTTTTGCAAGTGAGTCTTTTGACTTCTTGTTCACATTGATTACTTCTGGAATCCAAATGTGACCAGTTTGTTCTTGTGCTTTTTGTTGGATGTAGATTTCACATTGATTACTTCATGAATCCAAATGTGACATATGTTCCAACTAATGTTGGAAATGTTATTTCATCATAATAACAATCTTAATGTGAGACGCGTTTTTATCGTACAAAACTCATTTTGAGGATGAACATGAGCAACTAAATATTTAATCTCAATCCCAAAGTCATATAATATTAAGTCCTCTTCAGGAGGATCTTGGAGTTTAATAAACTCACTCACTTTATCAAGGCAAATCTTCTTGATGGATTGAGCTATTTATTTTTGAAATTGTAGTTTTACCATGTGTTACATTTCTTATAGAAATCGAGCATTCATGGAAATTAAGAGATTATTCAGGATCTCTCTGCAGCGCCCATATGAATTTTCAATTATGTTGCGCATCAAAGTTGCTTGCAGATGTCCAAACTCATCATGTCAAAGCATAAAACTTCAGGTTCATGACATGTTTTGTCTCATTTATTTTTATGAATATGTAATACATTCACGGTGGTAGTGTGATAACTTTTCTTTTGTTAGCTTCTGGCTAAATACAAAAGAATTACTATCTTTATATATTATTTCAGTATGGTATCCATTGCAGCGAATATTCTTAAAACTTAGTAAGTTCCTTCTAGACTTACTAGAGTAAAGGGCAAACTCAATAGTTGATTTCGTATCTTTTGATAGAATGACACATGCTCTTCTGGAGCCTTCAATAATTTCGATGCACTAGATTTGAAAATCTTGCAATTTAGGATGCATATACTCGTATCGAGTTTTAGGGAGGACAATCAATTATATCTTTAAGCAATCGTATTGGGATGCTTCGTTTCTATAGTCTCTCTCATGCCCTCTTATTGGCAGATGAACATCGATAATGTCAACAAAACATAAATAATGTTTTTCATTCAAGAATAACATATATCATCGAAAATGCGAGTTGCTCTTTAAGAGCATTTAATATTCTTCTGGAATATAAATGATGCTACTTCAGGAGCAAAAGTTAAATAGTATATAAAATACTATATTTGAAGCATTTCCACAAACATGTGATAGTAATGTTACTATCACAATATGAGCATTCTTCAGGAATGTAATTGTGCTACTTCCAGAGCAACAATTTAATTTCATGATAAGCGAAATCAATGAATTGCAAATTTTGAGATCTACCGGATCTCACATCTATTCTTGAAAAGAAATTAAGCCACAATAGGATATTGGAAATGCAATTGTCATTCAAAGAGGAGTTCTTGCTACCACTCCATATAATTCGGTAATATTTTAAATTACAACATGCCTTTAGATATACATTGTTCTTTAGGAACATGTAATATTCATCAAGAATATTAATTGTGCTACTTCAGGAGCAACAATTAAAATATGATTGTTGTGATATATTTATTCAAAATGATAAGTTTTAGTTGTTCCAAGAACATGTAAAGTTAATTGTGTTACTTCAAGAGCAACAATTAGAGTTATGAACATATAACATTTGTCAAAATCAAAAGCTTGAATTGTTCTTCAGGAACATGTAGTATTCTTCAGGAATACAAATTGTGCTACTTCAGAAGCACCAATTTAGTCTATATTAAACGACTTCAGGCGAATGACTAATATTTTTTAGAAACCCAATTGTTCCATATAGTGTTCTTTGGGGATATCAATGCTACATTGGGAGCAACAACAATAACAATTGAAGAACCAAGATTCGCCATCAATAAGATATATTATATGAATTGTTCATCAAAAGTACATAATATTCTTCAGGAATATTAATTGTGTGCTGCTTCAGGAGCACCAAATTAAGATTGTATGTATATATAAATATAAATATTATACACTATGCAGGAGAAGAAAAAATTGAGGTATATAGTAAATACATAGATAATATTAATAACTCTTTAAGAGTCTATAATATTCTTCAAGATTTTAAGTTGTGCTACTTCTGAAGCAACAATTAAATTAAATCATTTCAATAAATAAATTCAATTGGTCTTTAAGAGCTTATGATATTCTTCAGGAATATGGATTGTGCTACTTCAGGAGCAACAATCTAGATTCAACATAAATAAATAAATAAATAAAAGTGTATGTAAAATAAATGCTCTTCAAGAGCATGTAATATTCTTCGGGAATATTGATTGTGCTACTTCTGAAGCAACAATTTAAGTTAAAAATATATTTTGGAATTGCTCTTCATCGAGAGCTCGCAATATTCTTCAGGAATATTGATTATTGTGCTACTACTGGAGCAACAATGAAATAATATAATAAAGAGTAATCAATAGAAATTAAATCGCAGTTTAATATATTCTATAATCGTTAATTGATGTGTCGCCGCACATAACAAAAATATTGAACTCAACCAATTATTTTATTGAAAGCAAGGAAATAAATTGCATGCGTGAGAAGTGCTTATTACTTTACTTAATTATTTTGTTTGATTACCTTTCGAAGATCAAACGAGAGATGATGATTAAATAAAAATTATACCTTCAATCATGATGATTTTCTCCCTTTTGGAGTAGAAGAATTTTTTTTTTCGTGCTTGCCTCCCTTTCTTGTTTTGGGATTCATTCCAACAATTCTTCTCCCATAGATGTGCTTCGTACCTTCAGTAGTCAAAAAGATGATTTTCGGACGTCGGCCGTCAATATCTTCTTTTCGGAGAAGAGCTTTCGTGCTGATAACATGTTATAAACTAAATAGAACGAGAGAATAAAAGAGAGAGCGAGAATGAGATGTGTATTATTATGAGGGTGGAGACCTCTATTTATAGAGTACAAGATGGGCTCATGGGCTTTTAGGGTTTACATGGTCATCACAATATATGGTAAGTATATATATAATATATTTACAACAGAAAGTATATATAAGTTCTTAATTCCTAAGTAAGTGTAGGTTTCTACTATATTCACTTTATTATATATATTGCTATTTCCTACAAATATTCATAGTGCATTTAGGTAGTATTTGGAACAACTTATTTAAGCTATTTTTCGATTTTTCTACCACATAAGAATTTTTTTTAATGTTTGGAACATATGCTTAAGCCAGAATAAGTGGTGTTTGGAGTAGTTGAAGCTTATTGATAAGTGTTGAAAGCTGTTGATTTGAGAATTTATAGGTGTTTGGAAATAAGTGCTGAAAGCTGCTGAAAGTAGGGAAAATAGTGTTTGGAAAACTATTGATACCAGTAGCTTATTTTAATTTTTAAATAAAATGTCCTTCTTACCCTCAAATTTTATTAAATAATTATAATTTATAATAAATAAATAAAATTGAAAAAATTGCATTATAATTTCAATTTCAGTATTACAAAATATTAAATTAAATTAATTTTTATATTATATAAATTCATAATATATCATAGTAGCATAAACATATCATACTATTATATTTAAAATATTACTTATTTGCATAAATTCATAGTAATGATATTTTTATAGAATTTTAATGATTATGAAGCAAATAAATAATTATCATTAAACGAAAATAGAAAAATTTTAATTCAAAATTCGAATTTTTCAAAACCCACTGTTTTAATTAATTTAATTTTAATTTTAATAATTATTATTTCATTAAACTATAAGAATTTATAAATAATAAATATAAAATCATTTTTATTAAATTACTAACTAATATATTAAAATATAATTATAATTAAATTTATAACTAATAAAAATATTAGTTTTAAAATTAAAGATTTTTTGTGAATTATAAAAAATTTTGAAGGACATAATAGTCCAATAAATTAGATTAGCTGAAAGCTGGGTCATAGCAGCTTAAGCAACTTCTTTATCTTGACTATATTTGGTAAGGAAATTCTGTTGAAAGCTGGATGTTCCAAATACTACAACTGCAGCTGAAAGCTATAACCAAACACCACCTAAGCAGAAACCCATAAGTTGGTCAGTGGTGCTTTTTAAAAGCAGAAGCAAAAAAAATGAAAAACAGCTTGTGAGAGTGTTTGCAAAACTGTTTTATCTAAAATTAAACTTTTTTTTTTAAATTACAAACACTAATAACTTTTATTTAACAACAATTTTAAATAACTTTAAGCATAAACAACTAAAAGGCTTATAAAAATTATTCCAAATACTACCTTAACCATAAATGGCACGTGTTATATGTAGGAGTAATTTTTTTGATAGTTACAACTTACAAACTTTTCGGGATCATCCAATAGCGCGTTTACAACTTTATATGTGTGGGTGAGCCCACAAGAATTATTGGGCCCATGCCGGAAAGTGGATCACAAAATATTGTTTATGTAGCATATTTTATAGTAGAACTTTTACGTTTATATTTAATAAAAATTGTTATTAATAATATTTACTTATAAAAACAAAAAAATATATATAGTACTGGTTGGATTGATGTGGTCGATGAAAAAATAAATCAAATTAGGTGATAGATTATGTTCTCGAAGAGATAAAAATATGTCCAATAATATTGCTCTGTTTTTTTCTAGTATTGAAATAAAAATCATGTGGGATACACATGATTTTTTTTGTAATTTTTAATAATATTTTATTTCTTTTTCGAGAAACAAGACTATTATTAGAGGTCGTTTGGTTTGTGAAGTGAAACGAAAAAGAATAAGAAAGAGAAAGGAAAGGAAATATTTAAGAATGATTATCCATATGCCCTTCTGTTTGGTTTGATTCCAAAAAAAGAATCGATTATCCATGTTTCCCTTTGTGGTTGTTTGATTTAAGTAGGAGAATCATTTTTTTTAAATGTAATAAAATCTGAATTTATATTTTAAATAGAAATAATATAAAATTCACGTGAAAAATAACATTAAATGAAAAATAACATCAAATGAAAAATAAGCAATAAATGAAAAATAACATTGCAAAATCCATCCAAATCCATAATTAGATCCGAATCCATAATTCAAATCCAAATCAACAATACAACATCTAACTAAACCAACAAAATGTCTGCACCGTCCATCATTGTTGTCATTATCGGGGGCGCTCTCACGAAGTAAATTTTGAACAAAATATCTTCTTCTTTTCAACCAAGAATCAATGTGAGGGAAATCCTTCAACCCACATCCTGGAATTGCCTTATCAAGCTTCGCCTCTAACTTATGCATATAACCATTCATAAATCCACTATCATATCACCAATGTGGATCAACGGATAACTCATGTAAAGCTTCTACAAGGGCATTGTCTTCGTCAATAGTTCATTGTCGCTTAAACGTACCCCTTGCTTGGCTAACATTCAAACACATCCTATACAAGATTGATTATCAAAGAATTTTCTAAATTTTCAGCACATAAAACAAGATAGTTACAAGTATCTGAAGTAGCTCAATACAAACACATTTGCAAACTCAAAGAGATCATTTACAGGAATCATATGCAAAACTGAAAGAGATCATTTGCAAACCAAATCATACAAGAAATTCATGAATTAAGAACTGAAAGAGATCATTTATAGGAATTTAAATCCGACTAATTTGCAAAAAAGCTTCAAGAAGTAAGAACTGAAGCAGAACTTCAAGAACGAAGAAGATTCTTGATGAATTTTGAGGCAAAATTACAATCTATCGAAATTATCAAACTTGAAGAAATACCCCCAATTTAGCAACAACCCAAAGAGAACTACAAATGAAACCACTAATTCTTGAAAAATATAAACTATAGAAATTCTTGAGATACAAATTATCAAAGAAGATCTCAAATCTCAAAAGAAACCACCAATTCTTGAGAAATACAAACTATAGAAATTCCAGCACACAAACTATAGGAGTTAAAGGAGCGACCTAGTTCGAAGACACTATTCCAGTAAAGGGAGATCATACATCTCCCAGGGGTACTCACAAGATTCAGCAGGCGCTAAACGAAGAAGAAGAAGAAGAAGAAGAAGAAGAAGAAGAAGAAGAAGAAGAAGAAGAAGAAGAAGAAGAAGAAGAAGAAGAAGAAGAAGAAGAAGGAAGGAAGGAAGAAGAAGAAGAAGAACTCGAAAGTAGTTTAGGGTTTCGGCTGCAGCAGCGGTGCGTTGGCGGCGGCAGCGGTGCATCGCTGGCCACTAAGAGAGGAAACGATGTAGGGACAGCAGTGGCGATTAAGAGAGGGAGCTATGAAATACCAGAAACTCGCATACCTTTCACTTTGAAATTTGAATGTGGAGAGTTTCTGTGCAATGGGTGATTGCTGGATGGCTTGTGCAGGAATGGGGAGGTTGTTAAAGCTTATTGTTTACTAGACATGATTGAGAAAGTGAGAGAAGGAATAAGTCCAGATATGATCAGTTACTGTATTCTGGTTGATGGATTATGCAAGGCCAAGTGCTTTCTCTTGGAAGAACTGTCGTCTGTTGAGTGAGGGATTCGTCTTGGATGCTAGTATATGCACGCGGCGACTTGATGACTGTTCAGTCCATGTAAGCGTTCTCATAACAAGTGCTTATTTTTTGGCCTTTCGAGGTACTCCCTCCGTCCCATTTACAACGATGTGTTTGCGGATGTCCCACTTAAATAATGCGTTTCTTAAAAGAAAATAACTTTAAAAATATTACTAATTTAGTTCAATAAACCTTTTCGGACTGTCCTATTGAAATAGTCTAGTTTCTTTTTATGACAAATTATTACAAACATTTTTTTGAGGGGACCTACGACTTTATACAACTCCACACAAATCAACTACTTTCATTAAAAATCGCGGCGTATAGAAAGTGGACTAAATCTATGGGACGGAAGGAGTACTACATTATTTCATACTTTTTCGTTTCTCTTTCATACTTTATTATTTTTCTCATACTTTGTCATTTACTTTCATTATCTCTCTCTTACTTTATCATTTACACTTCTTTCGTACTTTAACATCCAGTTTTTTAATTTCCGCGCTGAAAAGAAACATATCGTTTTAAACGGGACGGAGGGAGTATGTTAGTAGCTAGATCTTCCTTTATCCAAGAGTTTATGCCTATATATAAGTTTTGATGAGAACAATTCTTATTGTGCGAATGTTGCGGTACTGGATTTGTATTTGTATTTGTCATATTACAAAAAAAACCCTTAATTGTAATCTGATCATTTGAAAGTACAATACTTGATGAAGTGCAATATTACCATCTATAAAGTGTAGTCTTTAAAATACATGTTACACATCCACACGATAAGAGTATGTTAAAATTTGAACTGGAAACAAAAACCAAATCTGAAGTCGTATAGAATAACAATATCGAATTTGGATTTATGATGATAGTTTGTGACTAAATCTATTATGGTTATGTGTTTTATTTCAGGACGTACATATTACATATGTACGCAAATCGCCATGGGCGACGGATAATTTGGCTGGACGACGAGTATTTATTAGCTAGAATATTAAGGAGATCTATCTGTTACATTTTAATTTATTGTGCTTTTAGGACTTTTGTGTTCTTTGGACTGGGTCTATAAGTTGATTTTTTTTCTCTTTATATGCAAAAAGCAAATTAAATGAAGCTCGTATAAGCAGTAGCGGATTCAAGGGGGGCGCTCGGCGGCGGCCTCCCGAACTCGTATCGAAACACGATTTTGTAACGTTATTTTTAAGAAATTTTGTATTTCGCCCCCAGAATGTACACTTCACCCTATCCTCTATCGAATTTTTTAGTTTCGCCCCCTCCCTCGTAATTCTGGATCCGCCCCTGCGTATAAGGCCATTATTTTGGGTTCCCAAAAAATATGAAACAAATCGGACGCGTGATATAATGTGATTTAGAAAACTTAGGATTCTATAAGACCGCTTTACAAGTAAATAACTATATTATTATTATTATTATTATTATTATTAAAGTTAGGAGTATATTATTTATGTAAGAATTAGATGGGATGTGTTCTGGAATGTAGTCCCTCCGTCCCAATATATGTTCCATATATTATTTTGGTCCGTTTAATTATTTATGCTTTTTTAGGAAAAAGAAAATAAATGCGTGAATTACAATCAATCTAATATAGTAATAGATTCTACGACTATATACATCTAAACTATACCTTTTTTTTCCTACTAACTTCCTTAATTTTAGTGCCAAAAAATAAAGAGACATTAATATTGGGACTTAGAGAGTATTAAATACTCTCTCCGTTCCATTAGTAGCTTCATATTTTTTTCAGTACAATTATTAATAAAATTATGTTTTGTAGTGTGTATTTTTGACTCTTGAGTAGTTGATTCTTGTCCACGTGTATTTTTTTTTTATCTTTTTCTAGAAATGAAACACTTTTAATAAAACAATTAAAAAAAAGGAAATGAGACATTATTAATGGAACGGATAAAATATTAAACGTGATAATTGTGGACCTACATAGACCCATGTGTTAACATAGTCGTTACTATCACATCAAACTTAATAATAATATCATGGATTCATGTCCCCTTGGGGATGACAGAGTGGTGAAGGTGGGTGGCCCGGTCATGGGTTCAATTCCTACTGAAGCCATTCTGTGTGAGTCTGTCACCTTAGGGTGGTTGAACCTCCTGTGTGGTTTGCAGGCTACTGCACCGGAGTTGAGGTTTACCTGAGCCTGCAGGTAGCGGCGTAGCCGCGGTTCCTCAAATAAAAAAAAAAATCATGGATTCATTAAATAAGACGTGTAGGTATGGAAATAGTAAAAAACAATATAACATTTTTTCCCATCAGAAGCCAACATACTATCCTTCCAAATCACAACCAATCAACTTATTTCCACCAACATTTTTTCACAAATTTGGTCAATTTCCCTTAGATCTATAAATACCTCCAAAATTCCAATTTAATGCCATAATCAATAGCACAATTTCATTTCAATTTGTTCTAAAACCATGGGGAAAAATAGTAGTATATACTTTTGCCTTATGATTCTTGCTATGATCACAAGCCACACTGAAAAATGTCATGCCGCCCGTCATCTCTTGCAATCCATTCCGGGGATGCCCACCACCCCGTCGACGATTCCGAAACCGAGTTTCCCGCCCTTACCGTCGAGTCCGATGATCCCGGCTTTCCCAATGGTTCCCAAGATACCAACGATTCCATCGATGCCTTCGATTCCGATAAACTTTCCCAAAATTCCTTTCTTGCCTAGCTTCCTTGCTCCGCCACCTTCTAAGTAGCTTCGTTTATAATTTTCAGTATATCGGTTAATTTTTATTTTCTCTCGTATTGTCATGATCGATTATATAGATGCTATCATACACAATATTTAGAGAATGGATCAGTTTATATGAGACTATTATCTCGAATTCTCGATGTTTGTTGGTTATAGGGTGTAAATTGGTGATATGGGATTGTGTTATGTAATATACGTATGTTTGAAATTATATCATGTTTGCCCGATCTCAGTTGCATATTCTCTTAATACACTAACAAAGACATTAGAATAAAATAAAATACAAGAATGAAACACGATGCTTAAAACTAATATATAGTAGTTAAAGATAGTATTAGACTATGAATACAAAGTTCAAGTACAACAATATGTATATTGAAGGCTAGATCCAAGATTTAAATTTAAGGAACGAATTTATAAAATTAGGAGAATAATATTTATATTTGCCCGATGTCGATCTCTCTCTCTCACTCACATGATTTCGTTACGTTCTGAACTTAGAAATTTATAATTCTTAACTTTTTAGAAACTTTAAATTATTTTCTTTAATCACAAAATGAGAAAAGATAAAAAAAAAGTAAAAATATCAATTGTCACAACTGTGTCTTAATAGAATTTGAATAAATTTTTATTCATTCCATCAACCATTACGCGAATACTGTGTCCATTACTAAAGACAATTAAACTCATAAAATAAACATCTAAATAATTTTTTTAATCCACATATCAAAAAGAAACAAGAAAATAATAGTGAGACTGATAAAATATAAATATTTAATTATGTGTGTAAAAGAAGCTTGATAAAGAATGATGAATTGTCCATACGTAAAATCATAATTATTGATACGGGTCTTTTCCACAGAAAAAGAGAATCTTGTGTTACAGTAGAAGCAGAAGTGATGTGGATTATTCAAGAATCGAAGTCGATTTGCTCTATGCATTATATGAACGGAAAGCAACCGACCGGAGGCTCCATTTAATTATTTAAATTTAATTAAAATAACTCAAGTTTTCTCTTTTGCTGAAGAAGTTATATACGGATTAAAAAAACACTAAAATCATAACAGAAATAGAATATGAAATAATACATAACCATACATGATAAATTTTATAAATCACATTTTGCAGTATAGTGCATACAAACTCTTTTTATACTTCTTCAATTTCATTATTATTAACTTATTTTTTTCCAATACGAAAATTAAGAAAGAATTGACAGATCCACTTAAATAAAATATAATTCTGAATAGCCAATAATAATTGGAACTACTATTATTTTTATTAATCAAAACATATTTTAAATCAAATAAGCATGACTTGTATTCATATTCCGAAATGTGATAAGAATTAAAGAATAAATAAACAACTAATAATTGCAAACCCAATATCGTCTCCAGTGTCCAGACTCCAGATCTCTCTCTCTCAGATAGTGTTTCAGAAGCGGCAGTCTCTCACACCTCTACGTACATTTTATACTTACATGGTGTATCTATATATCTGAGCAGCAGCTGTGTACAACTAAACGAGTACAGAGTACTACCTTCTAATGCTGAGGTTATAAGCGTATAGAAAGATGGGTGTATCGTGCGGCAGCTATCTCCGGAACATATGGGGCCGCGCGGCAAACCGGTGTTCCCGTCTCTTCCCATGCTTCTCCGACCCCGGTTATTTTTCTAACTCAATTAGGTTTTTAATTGATTTGGGGATTTTGATTCTGATCGATTTTTTTTTAATTTGTTTGTAGCCCGAAGATCTGCCTTTTCTCTGAAAGTAGCTTTGGTGATGGTGCATATAGTTTTTGCGGGGACATTAGTTTTGGTCGACAGTGATTTGATTGAGAAGACCAAAGACGAGCCATGGTAATGTAGAGAAGCTTTTATTGTATACAACTTATTTCTGTACATGTTGAGGTAGCATCGTCTTTCAGTTAATTGTGCGTATATGATTTATAGTTGCTGGTGTGATAAAGCAAACGTTTGCAAATAAAACAAAAGAAATTTTGGGCTACTGTAATGAAGTCTAGTTGGTGTTTGACAAATAGCTGATATGTCAAATGCCTATTTGAGCTTCCACCATAGGGGGTATTATGCAATTTTGTTACAAGATAATGAAAAATGAGGTTGCTAACCATGTATTTGAGGCTCATTCCTAGGGTTGGACTTTCTTCATTATCATCTTTCACTGTGATTGATCTGGAAAATTAAGCCTCAGGGTTTTCTTGAGCTAGTTACAGCTTTGGAACATTCATCTTGCAGGATAAGTAGGATGTTTATAAAATATTTGGGACCGGGAGTTCTTGCAATGCTTTTAATGTTGGAGAGTGTGGTTAACTATGTCATTGTTTTTGAGACAATTGCTGTGAAAGAATTTACATAAATCGGTTTCACTATAAATGGAAAGTCTGATTAAATGCTTTATGTCTCTGTTCTGCATGACGGTTCTTTGGGAGGACGTTAGAGTTATTGGAACTGGTGCAAATTGGGAATAGATTAATGGCCTGATATGTTGATCTGAGCAATTCATAACCATTTTCACCTGTGCTCTTAGATCACTTGTCATTTACGTTCATACATACATGCCGATGGTTCTGACACATAATTGTTTTTTTCTTTCGTAACGTAGGTACACTGTTATGTACGCATTATTGTTTGTTGCTACACTGGTTCAGTATTTTCTTACTGCTGCAACATCTCCTGGGTAATTATGTTCACAAGCAACACATGATTCCTATATATATCTAGGACTGATATGTAAATCTCTTATTCAATAACTTTCTTGGTAAATCTTGTGTTCTTATTGCTTTGGAAATGTAGCTTTGTGCTTGATGTTCAGAAAGCTGTTGATGAAAAGGATGCTGAAGCTAGAAGGACATTATTGACCTCAAAGTAAGCAGGATTTTTCTTTATATTTTCTGAAATCAACACTAGGGGCAGATGCCAATTCATAAGTTAATAGCTTGTACCTACTACATGTGCTGATTGTTGTTGTGTTGTCGGTTATGGAATTGACCAATTGCCATGTTTTTTGTGCGTGTCTTGTTATAATGTTCAAGCAAAGACAACCAGCATCAAGCAAGAATGGTGATGTTGTTATCACAGTGGAGGGAAGGAACAATCGCCGTGTTAATGCAACTGCTTGGACAAAGCTAGTGATGAGTTTGTATCCGCAAGGTTCATCAACTGTGTAAGTGCGTGTTTTAAATGTTTTACACAGTTCGAGTTAAGGAGAAGTTTTTGACATGATGTGGATGACTTAAACTTGTTGCTGTCACCTGAATCACACGTGCTTGTGGTTGAGAGTCAGTATTGGTTGTATCTTAAGTCTTAACAACTGACTTGTGGTTTTTATGCTAACTGAATGCATCTCTATTGTAATCCTTAAAGCTTCAAAAAGTGCATACATCTTTATCCATCTTCTCATAATTCATAACATAACATGCTTTTAGTATTTATATCTGGAAATCACCAATCTCATATTACTGATTATCACTTCTATTAATTGCTTCTACAGAAGTCAGACCTGCTCTTACTGCAACATTGTTCAGGTAGAATATTTCATCCTCTTCTTTTTTGGGGCTATCCTGACATGTCTGTTTAGATTAAGCAATATTAATTTCTTTAAACACCACTGACTAGTACTAGCCTTTTCAAATACGTATCTGTTGGTTCCACGGAAATTATGTGTTTGAATTGTTTTTATGTTCTACAAAGTTCAGAATAAAAATTGGGGCACTGGCCTTAATCCCGATTATGCTGGAAGTCCTTGTTATGGCTTCTTATAAAGGTGGTGATCTGGTCATTTTTGTTTAAATAATTATCATTTTTAACTGAAAATCACAAGTAGGAAAACATTTCAGTGTTAGGTGGGTGCTGGAGATTTGTTCTTTAGTAGTTTGGTGAATGTAGCTTGATAAACAGCCACCTAATCTGAAAGCTTAAATTAGCCTTAAAGTGATATAAATAATTTTAGTAGTTCAATTTAATATTTTCAACATGGCCCATCTGGGATGCTTCATGATTCTGGTTATGGGGAAACAGTGATAAAAACCATAGACATTAAGTATCAAGCTTGAGGCTGCAAATCCGAAGGGATTAGTTTTATAAGGAAAACATTATCAAACTTATAGGTCAGGGACAAAGAAATGACCACGAAAGGATTTGTTCCAATGTTCAGCTGGTTCTGTGGAATACGCCACATGTTTAGATTCACTTGGTGCAATGCAGGTAGGTTCCTTATAAGAGATTCCCTCCAGCACACAACTATTTGGACTGCAAGTTATCCCACCTCTTTGTAATTCGTAGATATTTGATGGAAATACTAGCTTATTAAGTGGCTCCAATATTTTAATGTATGTCAATGTGTGGATAAGAACTACTCAATTGGATGCATCAGCTTCTTGATTCTCCAAAACACCCTTGTGATTAATGATAGACTCACCAAAATAAATCCTCTTCATTTGGCATTAATTTCGGTAGCTGTATCTTTATCGGTTCCATGATAAAAGAATCTTGGGGGATTATTTCCTTAGAAATCGTAAAGCTTTTGTAGTTTGTGCTGAAGTAAATGTGCTTAATATCAATTATGCAAATGTTTGTAATTTCTAATCTTAAGAGTCATTGTATTTCTTTTGTAGCCTCCACGAGCTAAGCACTGTCATGATTGTGACAAGTGTATTCTTCAGTTTGATCATCATTGTGTTTGGCTTGGAACATGCATAGGCCAGGGAAATCATTGTCGTTTTTGGTTAGTGCCTCTGTATTTTTCTACACATTCATAATTTATGTTAAATAAATTATTTCCAGTCTTTGCTTTTTATGTCTTACTTGAGATCTAGTCATCACATTGTTTGATTTACTTTACTTGATGGAGTGTTAGCTATTGAGGAATTTCGGGCAAGATTTTTGTTTAGTTAGTTTTGATTGATAGAAAGTTTGCTGTAGTAGTGGCATCCATTAGGCCGACAAAAGGGTATGCAAGGTTTTTTGGACGGCGGGGGATTTTTCTTCTTCTACAAGTGTTTGTGTGGCTGAAATATATTTCCATAATGTAATGTTACTTGAGTGATTGATTTATTTCATATATAAATATATTATTTGAATATACAAACTTGTTCTTTTAGTTTGGTTTATCTTTTCGGTACAACAGGTGGTACATATGTGAGGAAACAGCATTGTCTCTTTGGACCGGCACATTGTACATTGAATACCTCAAGTCTAACATATTGAAGGCATGGTATGTATCACAGCTAACTTCTGTTATATCCGAGAAAACCTCTTCTTTTTCTGTGTCTATTTTGAAGGGTGCAAGTATTTCGCCAACCTTGGACTTCCGATCACAGTATAAATACCTAAAACTGCCTCTTGATTCTCATACTTCCTTGACAATAGCGTTAGTTTTGATAGACGTGGGGATTGGGTTATTAGTTTTTCTGAACTTGGGAGAATGGTTAACTTGTTTTTTTATTTTGGAACCCTCATTCATCCCTTGCTACCTATGCTCATTCTCAAATCTTACTGTATAGCTCCTTTTGATATAACATTCTGCTTCTTATTTTTGGTCGGATTTCAAACCGTATGTCCTTCAGGTGGGCAGATATAATATTGATTATGCTCTTGGTTGGTTTGTCGATTTGTGTTATCTTTCTGCTGCTGCTGCTATTCTTTCATAGGTACATGTGCTGCATTGAACGCACTTGCTCTTGTATTCTTCCACCCTCCAAATTCAAATATTCAAAAAGATCAACTATGCCTCTTCCCCTGCAACTGACTTTTTTTTCCCTTTACAGCTACCTTATCATGACTAATCAAACCACTTACGAGCTTGTAAGGCGGAGGCGAATTACGTATTTAAGGTCACACTCTTTTTGTTCTTTTAAGACATCACTTATAGGTAGCTTCATTACAACTATGAGATGTTTGATTGATGTTTGAATGGACTATAACAGGGGGATTCCTGAGAGATTGCATCCATTCAGTGAAGGAGTTTGCAGGAATTTGTATCTATTCTGTTGTGCTAGAAGCAGCACCATGTACAGGATGGAGAGATTACCAACACCCCAAGAACTCGACGAAAAGTCGAGACAGTATACGTGCTACGACGTTCTATCGTGTCGTTGCTGCTGATGATATGTTTGTGATTTTAGTAGTGAATGTCTCCTCAACTGCAACTAGGACTGTATCAAAGAGCGAGTGTCTTTCCACAATTATTTCTCCATTTTGTGCTTGAAGTATTGCGTAAAAATTTCTATATTTCAAATTATGCACGTTTATAGATCTCACTCTTGAATGAATTATATGTGACACTTGTTAAATAAGTATCAATACGGTATCGTATTTAAAACACAACCAAACTATTTCGTACACATGACGTGCATTGAGCTTCAAATCTACACTCTTACACAATTTCAACAATATAGTCCCTCAATGACAATTCATTTAAACAAATGAATTCCACCACTTTACACCAACCATTTAAATCGCGACATCAATATTGAGATAGAGGAAGTACACATTCAAATGACTAATAGAACTCAAAATTTAAATAATTTTCATAAATTCATGTTACTAGTTGAACAAGTTCTAATGATGGTGATTAAATAGACCAATAAAAACAAAATCTTGATACAAACTCCAAAACAACATCACGAATCTGAAATCTATTTCTTATTTCAGACAGAAGAAGAAACCATCTTCATACTTCCCTAAACTCCAATCCACCAATCTTGAATCCACTAATGCAAATGAAGCCAAAATCTTTCAATCAAGAACCACAAAACAAGCAAAAACTCAACTCACTGCAGGATCAAAACAAACCTCAAGCATCATGCCTTGCTTGAAAGTCCTTCATGAAAGCCACCAACTTCTCCACTCCGGCCAACGGCATTGCATTGTAAATCGAAGCCCTCATTCCGCCGACGGACCTATGCCCCTTCAGCTGCACCATCTTCTCCTTCGCCGCCTCCTTAACGAACTCCGCCTCCAGCTCCGGCTTCGCCAGAGTAAATGGCACGTTCATCAACGACCTCACGCTCTCCTCCACCGGGCACCTGAAGAAACCTTTGCTCCCGTCAATGGCGTCGTAGATAATGCTCGCTTTCTTCACGTTCTTCTTCTCCACCTCGGCCAACCCGCCCTGCTCGACGAGGTCTTCGAATACGAGACCGCACATGTAAATGCCGTAGCAAGGGGGAGTGTTGTAGAGAGAATTGTTGTCGGCGTGGATCTTGTAATCCAGCATCACCGGAGTTATAGGTTGAGCTTTGCCGATCAGATCGGATCGGATGATGGCGATTGTGACGCCGGAAGGACCGACGTTTTTCTGCGCGCCGGCGTAGATCACGCCGAATTTGGTGACGTCGACGGGTTTGGAGCAGAAATTGGACGACATATCGGCGATGAGCACCTCGTTTTCGCTCGCCGGAGTTGGGTAGTTTTTGAATTCGACGCCGTGGATGGTTTCGTTCGCGCAAATGTGCAGATACTTGGCGCCGGGGGTTTGTTCGAGCGAATCGAAATTGGGTATTTTGGTGTATTTCTCCGATTTGCCGCTCCAGATCGATTTAGGGTTACAGTATTTCGCGGCTTCCTTGAACGCCTTGTCTCCCCACGATCCGGTGACGACATAATCGACGGCGTCTTCGGGGCTGCAGAGGTTGAGGGGGACGGCGGCGAACTGAGTGGTGGCGCCGCCCTGGAGGAAGAGGACGGTGTAGTCGGAGGGGATGTCGAGTAGAGTCCGGAGATCTGCCTCCGCCTTCTGGATGATGGAGAGATACTCCTTGCCGCGGTGGCTCATCTCCATCACCGACATGCCGGAGCCGCGCCAGTTGTAGAGCTCCGATTGGGCACGGAGGAGGACGTTCTCCGGAAGGGTTGCGGGGCCGGCGGCGAAGTTGAAGACGCGATCCGTGGCGGCGGGTGTTGAGGTCTGGAGGGTTGAGGAAGAGCATGTGATGGATAGAGGCTTGGTTGGAGCCGTGAGTGGGCGGGAGAGGGTGGAGGGGAACGCCGCGATTTGGGCGGCGGCGGCCGTGGGTTTGAGGTGGGGAAGAGTGGCGGCTGCCGACATGGACATGGACATTTTGGCTGAAAATTATTTCTTTCAGAAAGGGGGAAGTTGGCGTAGAGTAGATCTGAGTGTGTGTTAATATAGCTCAACTTGGGGTTGGTGGGTGAAAATGATTAATAATAGTATTAAATTAAATTTATATATCTTTTTTATATAATATGGTTACCACTTGAATTATCAAATTCTCATTTGACTCCACTAAATAAAACGCGAAATTACAATAATAATTTAAATGAGATTTTGTTGTAGCTAAAACTATAAATATAAAGTGTGAAAGACATGAATAATTGATTGAACCAAGAGTAGATCTAGGGTTTCAATATAATTAGGGGCAATTTGTAAATTTAAAAGTGTAAATGTGCAAATTCGATCTAGAGTACATAGTACATTTAAAAGTTTTTTGGATAAATTATTCATTCCTTCTCATTCATTTTGTTTTATTTTTCTTTTTGAATTATATGGTCCATTTTATCTTATTAAAAAATGACAACTCTTTTGCACATCGTAGGGCCCACTCATTTATACATAACGCTCAATTCTACTTAATACACATATCGAAAAAAAATGAGACAAACTTTGAGAATAATAAATAAGCATTTCGAGCTATCAAGCAAAACCGATGGTTTCTTGATCACAACCAACTACAGACCACATGCGATGGTCACCGATTAAATTCCGAGCCGAATTTTTCTATTTTTTCGGCACGATTTATAGGGCAAAGACAGCCGCACACAAGAGGTAAATCACAACAAACTAACATGTTTGGAGGTATTTTCTTCTTGATAAGAGGAAAAAGATTAAATAAACAAACACAAAATGTGTAGCTTTTATTAGTTAATGATCATAAAATGCAAGTTACATCAGAAAGTGCAGAATTTAATCAGCTGTGAATTCTGCACTCCTTCAAATCAGAATATGAATAATTGTAATTAATCCCCCCGGGGGCAACACAAAGTTGCTTAACTGCTTATTTTTCTTTTCTTGATATGATTAATCCCCCCAATTAATAACAAGAAGTCACATGAAACTAGCAACTATACACACTACTATTGCTGTGTTTGTACAATGCAATTTGCAGCTTCACATCTTGCTGCATATCCATACTTGACTGTATTGTACTTCCGGTGAACTCCGGTCAGTTTTCCGGCCCCTGCCCGTTCGTGCAACCTGATCATAAGCCTCGAGCATTCCCTAATGAGTCACAAACAGCTAGTAATTAGCCTCCAACATCATTCTACATTAGATTTAGACAAGCATTCAAGGATAGGACAATCATGAACTCACAATAGTTGTTCTTCCGAGTAGCCCGTGTGCCACTCGCACGTCTTGCTCCACACCGCGCCTCCATAGAGTGTCGACTGAGCAGTGTATACAGCAGCCGCGGCCAGGAAGGTAGGCGGGTATTTAAGCATTTCGTACTCCACTTGGCAAAGCTCAATCAAGAAGAAAGAGAGCTGCTCAAGCTGCCATTAAAATGGATCAAACATTTTGTTAAATCATATGTTTTCAAGAGATTATTATGTCTTTCACAAACATGACAAGTTTATACCTTCTTGTCTGACTGAGCAGCCTTGAGGAATCTTGTCATGAATACATAAGGAGTTGGGACAGACATGTTGAACTGCAATGTGTTCAGCATCAATCTCTCCTGCAATAAAGAGTTGAATAAGTGTAGGATTTTGAAACTGAATGGATAAGTTGAATGATATGCTTTTTATGTACCATTTCAAGAACTTCTTTCCTAGTATAAGCCTTGTCGGAGATGAAGACGAGATCATCGACAACAGGGACCGAAACCTCCTCGTATTTGCAGGCCAAAAGCAAGGCAACAAGGCCTACCAGCTGCAGCTTCTTTCTCACCACAGATTGCTTTTCCAAGAACCGGTCTATTAGATTTACCGTAAGGAACAATGTCTCATCTCGAAGCTCGAATTTGTGGTGCACCTATTGATCATAGTAATGGTTAAGTTTTAACAAATTTAAGGAATTATTTGGAGCATAGATGTAGGTGGCTAATTTGCTTACCTCTATGAGCCAGTCAATGAGAATGGCCCTCATTCTTTCATTTATGTCAAACTGCTGTGCCATGTAGTCTGGTGAAACACAGCTTGAACTCTGCAGCAAGTGATGGAGTTTGAATCTCAGCATGTGTGAGAATTATAAGACAGCTAGATAATCAAGTGCCTTTTGTAAAGATCCCAACTTTTATGGAAACTTTGTTCAAATTCAAATTACAAATTGGCTTCATTTGTGTCTACTCTCAACTGATTAAAAACACAAGCTGTTTGAACTTGAGATTCCACATCAAGATTATGAATGAGAATAACAACCACAAACTGCATTTTCACTACAAAACCATTCCCAAATCATCAAGATTTCATTTTTCTTACCTCCATCTTCTTGTAGGAAGCATAAACATCTTCAACATATTCAGCAACAGCAAGTGGATCCTTTGCATCGCCACGGTCGATGTCCACAACCGTCTCTTCAAATATGTCTTCCATCTCAACCTCCTTCTGCATTGTGAATTTTTAAAATCACTATATATATGGCTAAAAGTCCTATTCATCAGAGAGAGAGAAGAGGTAAAAGGGTGTCTACCATTTGATTTTTCTCAGACATTTCGACCTCGGATTGCTTGAAAGACATGGGCATAGGCTGGTCTTTAGCTGCCCCATTATCCACTGCTTCTGCTATGGAAACATCCTCCCACACTTTGAACTCATTGGCTGATGATGCCTTAGCTTTCTTGAATTCCTAAGTGATTTCATTAGTACAAAACAAATCAAAATATCAGTTGTTTAATCTTCAACCTCAATCTAATTATCCTAGATACTTCAATTCAGATTTGAATTATATTCTATAAGAAATCTTGCTAATCAACTAGGGATCCCAACAAGAACATAAACTTGAGATCTATTAGCAATTTACCTCTGGACATGGATGCTGGGGGACTGCCATTTCTGCTGCATATTTCCTTTAAGAAGATACAAGAAGAATCAGAATCTGAAGGGTTATCAGAGTAATTCAAATAATTTGAAATTGAAGCAAAATTAGACCTTGTGACCGGCCTATGAGCTGGCACTGGACCATTCTTAACACAAATGCCATTAGACCTGAGAATCAAGTTGTGCCAAAAAATTAATGTTTCAGAGAGAGAGATTTGAAGATGGGAGCTAAGATATGTACTCTGCATAGCCTCTCTTGTTGACAACACAATTATAATTCTGATTAATCTGGCAGAGAGCTCTTCTATTAGCTTTGATCTCACCTCCAAACTTCCTCCCAGCCATTTCTCCCCCACCTTCCAAAATCAAAGAAAACCAAATTAATTCACAAATTTTTCAAAAAGGTGGAATCTTGAAGCTGACCCTAATCACAAAACCCCATCTTGAATCCCAAACCAAACCCACATTGCATCAAGCAATTTTACCTTGCACATCTGACAATCTAATCTGAGCATAATTATTCTCATTGGATATAACCATTCTTTCTCGATCTTTCTCTCTCCAACTGCTAAAGCAGTAGGCACGGCATGCAGGAGAAGAGGGAGAGAATGGAGAGCTCAACAATGGGGGGAGAGAGTGGAGGGTATTTGAGCAGTGAAGGAAGGGTAGAAGAAGGAGCTGTCTTTATTTCTATTTCTGCTAAATTTTTTTTCAAATCTAACGGCTAGTGAAGGAAGGGCCGTCGGATGTTTGCGACTGGGGGAAGGAGGACTTTTCATTGCGTGTGTTTGTCTGTGTGTGTTGGGAGAGCGAAAGACCGCAACGGTCACCTATTCTGCCTGCCACGTGGCGAAGGAGACGTTATTTCAAATTATTACGATGGTTGTTTGTAATCTGGTTTTCTTGATTGTTTAATTATTGTTGGTTTTAATTTTGCACGTTTGGGTGGTAATGCTAATAATTCGGCCATGAGATAGAGGAGAGAGAGAGGCGCTCTTCCTCACTTCTGATTTCTTGACTTGACAGTTTGGATATTCGATTTTTGTCTTATTTTTAATTTCGTAATTTTCTATTTTTGTTTCAAAATTATGGATTTTCTTAGTAAATCATGCATCAAATTGTCCTTTTTCTTGATATCATATTTAATGGTATTAAAAAAAGAATCTAGCATTTTTATAAGAAAATAATAACTGCGTTGTAGGAATATTACAGTACGTTATACTCTCTTTCATTACATATCTTAGTTTTTTAGATCAATCAATCATATATAGGTTAGTTTGGTGAATTTATTTGTGACTTTTTTTTTATTCGATTGAATTGATACCTTACAAGAAATTACAATTTATCGAAAAAATAAAACTTAGTTTATCAAACTTATATTTTAAAAGTATATTCAATAATACTTTTAAAATACTTTTTTACGAAGATAATCTACGATGGCTTTTTCGAAGAATGTGAACGATAAAGTTATGACTTGATACACTAAGACTAAAATGGTGATTAAGCATTGAAATCTAACTTTGACTAGTGAATTTGTTTTCGATGTAAATTGCATTTATGAAGGAAGCAAGATATTGTGAATAGTAGAAGTCTGGTGATGAGACTACCATGTTTCAAATCGCAATGATCCTTTTCAAAATTCCAAATATTATTTTGTTCTATTTTAGGCCATAGTATAGGTATATATGGTTGTGCGTGCAAAACTTATTAAGTTTTACAAAAAATATGAAAAAAAAAATACATAGATGCTGATATGCATATACTGAATTGCAATTAAAAATGTTTTGGGCATTTCTGTATATAATTTTTCAGTTACAATTGTAGTCCTTTAGAATAACTTATTTTCATTTAACTCCATTTTTCAAAATTTGCCGCGGTTGGCTCTTCTTTCTCAACTAACTCTCACAACTTACATGTCAGCCTGCAGAAATTCAGTTATAGTCTTATAGAGAGCGAAGAATTACGAGAGAGAGAGAGAGAGAGAGAGGGGAGAATTGAGTATCGATTTCCCGTAAGATCGATTCATCGACCGTATTTTTTTTACCTAATCTGATAAATATTGTTTAATCACTACTGGAATGGAATGGGCGGCGCCGATGTAGAGGCGAATGTGAATATCTGCATCTTGAAAGGGAACCAAAAGATCTCTGTGTTCAGGTGAACTTCAATTCGACGGTTACAGATTTCAAGTCGATCGTTAATTCCACCTCATCTGCAGCGTCTTTTCTACAAAGGCCGATTGCTGAAGGACGATCAAACCCTAAAGAGCAACGGTATGGCGTCTTAATTACTTTCTTTGCGAGGCGGATTGTTCTCACGCTATTTCAATTAGTTAGTGCGGATCATCAATTGATTAACCTGATCATGTTTGAATATAATAAGGTTATATTAAGAGGATGTATGTATAATTGCTGATTTTAGGTGGCTTTTTCCCTGGCTTGAGTAGATTTCATTATGCTTTTCTTCTTTACCCTGTTCAGTGCGATATAGCAATTAAGAATAGTAGAGAGTAGTAGTAAGATTGTTATTATGGTTTGGATTGAAGATGCTCTGAAATATTCCGGATTCATATCCATATGATACAATTTGTAATAACGTCCAAGAAATTAATACGATCTATCGAAAATCAAAAGAAGAAGAAGAAAGAGTTCTGATGCTATATAATCTTAGACTAGTTTATATACTTAATTGATATAATCTTTTTAGTACACTTTATGAATTTAAAAGTGATATTTCATATAATAGAAAAAAATGAAAAGAAGAAGAAGAAGAAAGAGTTCTGATGCTATAAATAAAATAAGTTTGAAACTGGAGTAAGTTATTAACAATAATTATGGGAAAGAAAATACCAGATATCGTATGGGACTAATTTGTAAATTTTCAAATGTTTTGGTAATTTTTTATATTAACCATGAAAAAAATCTTTACAGGCGACCGAAATTATTTTTATTATAATTGTAGTCCTTCAGAATAATTTATTTTCATTTAGCTCTTTTTTTCAAATTTGGCTCTTCTTTCTCAACTAACGCTGACAACTTACTAGTCGCAGAGCGTGCATAAATTCAGTTGTAGAGAGAAGAATTAGAAGAGAGAGAAGAATTAGAAGTGAGAGAAGAATTGCAGTAGAGCGAAGAAGTGAGTATCGATTTCGCGGAAGATCGATTGATCGACCGTATTTTCTTCACCTATTTTCATGAAAGATTGTTTAATCAGTACAGGAATGGGCGGCGGCGACATGCCGGACGACGGGGCCGTAGTAGTGGTGAACGTGAACATTCGTACTTCGAAATGCAAGAAGAAGATCTCTGTTGAGGTGAATTTGAGTTCGACGGTTAGAGATTTCAAGTTGATCATTGCGCAGAAAAGCGCAATTCCAGCTCGTCGGCTGCATCTTACCTACAAAGGCCGATTACTGAGGAACGAACCAACCCTAAACAGCGTGGGTATGGCGTCTGAATTACTTTAATTTTTTACTTTTCTCTTTCTATTGATTTCTATATTACTTGTTCGGATCATCAATTGATTAACCTGATCATGTTTGAATTTAAGTTTATATTAAAGAGAAATTTATACAAGCCTTGCTGATTTTAGGTGGTTCTTTGATTCTTTCCCTGGCTTGAATACATGAAGACTCTGCAATTACATTCAATTTCATTATGCTTTTCTTCCGTACCCTGTTTCTGTGAATTGATTTGATCTGCTCTAACCCTAAGTAGATAATGAGGTTATGAAATTATCAGTACCAGCCTCTTAGTTCTGGCTTTATTACTCTGAATCTTGGCGTGCGGCCGAGCCGAGCCCCGGGCCTTCGGCCCGATAGATTGCTTAACTGTTGCTATATTTTGATTGAAGCCAATGGCAATGTTATCTTGATCACTTTGACTGCTACCATCCGTGCTCGCTCCAAGAAAGGTCGGCGACTTCGAGGATATCCGGATTTTCGACGTTCATTCTTTCCAGAATTCGACCACAATGGACTACCATTTGATAGTGAAGACAACATGAGTTCTTATATGGGATCAGTTCCTTCGGATGATTACTTTGCTGCTCAAGATGGATCCGAAAGTACTATGAACTCACCTACTCCAAATAGTAAGTCTCAATTTATGTTAGAAAAACTAGTTACTGGAGTTGCTTACTTTTAATGGAACAATTTTCATGAGCTAATCTACTTGATATATGGTGGTGGGTCGAATCATCTGAGATTAATCTTTGCCTGCTGGCTTGATCCATTGAGATTCAATATCTAGAAGCCGATATAAATCTAGGAATGCTGTCTAGACTTGATCATATAGTTCTCTTCAGTTTATCCATAACACACAGGCTTTTTGCTGCCTTTTTTCCATCTTCTTTTCCCACGTTCTTTTTTTTGATTTCTTGTGCTAGTAGCGTCTAAGATGGATGGCTAACAACTTTCAATGATGAAACATAGAGAGACCATTATGTTTGTGACGTTTCTGATATGGATATCTTCTTTGAAGTCTATCTTGAGATATTATCTCAAGTGGCTATGAATTCAGATTTGTGTTTGTTGTTGGACTAATAGAGCCTTCTCATGTTGTTAAACTGCAATATGCAGCTGGTGGAACACAGACGAAATCTTGCGACGCGAAAACCCCAGATCTTGAATCTTTGTCTGATTTCCCACATCTTGGATCCGTGCCACATCATAAGCCTCTGAATAGATTGCACAAGTCATACCTCTCAGCCGCTTTAGCAAGTTGTAAGCCTAGTAACTCCTCCTATAAGAACTATTGTCATCTCACCTTGCTGGTTATTCATAATATATTGATCATGAATACCTAATCTTTGGTTTTCTTCTCATTCTGCTAAGACATGTGCTTTTCCATCCGCAGTGACACCTGCAGAGTTATATGAGATATATGGTGCACAACCCTCAGCACCCTGAAGATTTATATGCTTGACAGCTCTCCAAGTTACGCGAGATGGGCTTCTTAGACACCGAAGAAAATATCGAAGCACTGATGGACTCTTCAGGGGTAAAGGTAGATGCAGTTAAGGTGATAATCTTTTTGCTTTGTGTAGAAATTGGAGTACATGGATATGAGGCAGTAAGTCGTATGTTGAAAGACCTCTGTTTTGTGCGTGCAGTGTGAATTCTTGATTTTCTCTAGACTACTAATTCAGAAAGTCTCCTTTTCAGTTTGGGACTACACTGAAACTTTTATCCCCTTCTCCGTACATTTGTTCAGCATTTCATGCAAAATATTATGCATCTTGTTGAATTTGATTTTATAATCCGGAGAGAAAAAACAATGCGCATGGGTTTGTGATCTTTATGGAAAAAATACGAAATTTAGTTCTATGATTTTGGTCATGTAACTTCCAATGTTATTGCATGTTATCATAAGGATGTGCTTATTAGTTTAAGATTTGATTTAATAATTCATCTTCATGTAATATATATTATTAGACATTCATGCAATATTAATCCGGCTTTTAGGGCGGAGGAGGAGTTCGCGGCCGCCACTCAAATGATAATTTACAGATTAATTATTTTCAATTATATGGAATATTTTGTTTTTGTAGATAGATCAAGATGTTTGATTTATATAGATGCAAGTTATACCTCGATAAAAGTTCAGAGCAATTTTATCTCCTTACTAGTGCAAAGTATCACAATTACAAAACAATTAATTAATAAAATAAAATAAATGAAAATAAAGTAGTATATTTTATAATTAATACAATATGTAATTGAGAAAATGTTAATAATGTACGGCTGGTGCATTGGAAATTGGCGGGAGTCCGTCGGGGAGAAAGAGAGGGCGCCACGTGACTGTATTGGTATATTGGTGGTGGTGGCAATGAAGGTGTAAAAGTTGGTCGTATTTATAAAAAAAGGATTCCGTACACCGCAAGCTATGTTCGGACACATGCGAGCACACCCTAACAGGGTGCACATCCTCCGCCGGGCGAGCAGCCACCGTGGAAGAGGGAAGAGCTTACCGTGTGGCGGGCCTGAACAATCTGCCAGGGCCAGATGCCAACTAAACATGATAGAGAGAAGAAAAACAATGATTACATTATTATTGCCCTTGGATTTTTTCTCTATCAAAATAATATTTTTGTCACTAATAATATTGAGTGTATGTTTTTATTTTATCTTAGTTTCAATAAAGAAGGCAATAGCAATTTATCATTTTCATGTTCCAATAAATTTCCTTTCGCTATTTTTGTGCAAATTTAATACAAATCACGTACATAATTTGCACGAAATTTGCACAAAAGTGAAATGTAACTTCCTCTCTTATGGATAATAACATGTGACACTTGTAAAATATTATGATATGACATATTAAATGTGGGTGCACATACAGATAAGTTGTGGAATATAGAAAAATTTCCCACCTTGAATACACTTGGCGACTTAACTAAAAACCAACCCTTAAAATTTAGCCAATTTGCTCAATCCAAACATTTGGTACAACCATTCTAACAAACAAATTCAAATGAAAGATTATTATATAATGAAAATGAAAATTGTATATAAATATTGGTCTCAAGTTCAAACACATACAAATCTCTATACATCCGCCCCTCCTTTCCGGTCACCTTCCGGCCCTTGTCCGGCGAGGCGACCGGAGAGAACTCGGTAGCTGCGACAAATTCTTCGACTCTTTCACAATCTGTTCCAACACCTCCACAACTTCCCTCATGGAAGGCCGTTTTCTTGGCTCCAGCTGCAAGCATCTAAGCGTAAGCTTCGCAGCCTCCATCGCCGCCTTGGTCGAGTACTGTCCCTCCATCCACTGATCCATGATCGTGTTAAGCTTCCGGCGTTGGGAGAGAATCGGTTTCAACCAATCAACCAAGTTGAGCTGCCCGCTCGGCCTCCTCGTGTCGATTGCTCTCTGTCCGGTCATCATCTCCAACAACACGACACCAAATCCGTACACATCGCTCTTCACGTATAGATGCCCCGTGGCAATGTACTCCGGAGCTACATAGCCGTTCGTCCCCATAATTCGTGTTGTCACGTGCGAATTCCCACCAGCCGGCCCCAGCTTTGCTAGGCCAAAATCAGATATCTTGGCATTGAAACTCTACACAACCAAGAAGATTTTAGTAGAGGGCAGGTCAAGTTAATTGGTCACTTATGATACTATAATAGAGGAGAAGCTCAGTTAGTAGAACCATGTCTTACATCATCAAGGAGAATATTGGAGGCCTTAAAGTCTCTGTAAATGACTTGCTTCTCAGCAGTGTGCAGAAAAGCAAGGCCTTTTGCTGCTTCAATGGCGATCTTGAGACGTACGTTCCATGATAAAAGCTCGGACGAGAAATTCCCTGCATCTCAGATAAAGCCAGAGTTAGAAAAACACATGGTTTTTTTCTTGTATTTCACTCTCTTTGTTCCTAACATGTTCTTACTTGTGAAGAGATGGTTTTCGAGGCTCCCTTTCGACATGAACTCGTACACGAGAAACAACTCTTCGTTCTCCAAACAGTATCCCAAGAGCTTTACCAAGTTGGGATGTGAGAATTTGCCTAAAAACACCACTTCTGCCTGGATTTTCACATCAACAAACAATCACTACACAATTAGCATCTAAAATTCTCATATATGCATCCCTAGTATCAATACCCATCTTACCTAACTTCAAAAGGGCCAATCATTTTATAACCTTAACCACAAAATCATGCATCCTACACTCAATCTATAACAATTAATGGCATTAAAGAGAATCTTGAATCTATAACAAGACAACTCATGAAATAAAAGAGAATCTTGAATCTATAACAAGAGAACTAATGCCATAAAAGAGAATCTTGAATCTATATCAAAAGAACTAATATCCGAATCTTTTTTCTCAATCTCAACTCCCTCTAAAACATTCATTAACAAAGCCCAAAAATGACAAAAACAAGATATCCACTATTTGAACTAGATGATTCACATATAGAAAATTTTCCAACTTCCATCACCTGCCATTCATCAAAGCCTTGTGTGCTCTCCTTGTTGAGCTTCTTGACGGCCACCTGGGTCTTCTCATCCACCCATCCCTTGTAGACTGTCCCAAACCCTCCCACTCCCAACACCATATCACCCTTGAAGTTCCTCGTGGCACTCCTTAACTCAGCATAGCTATACTCCTTAATATAAGGAGTGGCCAGTATTTCTCCATCGCTCAATGCAGTGGGAATCTGGTCTGTGACAGAAGTGGCTCCCTCACTGCCATGATTAGCTATATTACACAAAGAGAATGAAAAGTCAACTAAAGTCTCCCACTCTTCCAAATCAAGAAACACACACAATTCTCAAACAAAAGAACACAATCAGACAGAAAAACATAGCCCCATATGAGGAATTGGCATAAAAAGAAAAAAAGAAAAAAAAAAACTAAGAATTCAATTCAAAGAATCAAGAAAAGTACGTAAGTTTCCCTTTACCCCTTAAGAGCCAAAATTAGTCAGCATCATAGAAAAACAGAGTAATCAGCGCTATACCTTCTTCACTTGAAATATTTATAGCTGAATTGGGATTAGGGTCCGCGGCAAGCTGAAATCCGCAGCAATTTCCCATGGCTAAGGTTCATACAAACACAAACAATTGTTCCCTCTCCTAGAAGAAGAAAGAGGGAGCAAGAATGAAAGATTAATGGGATAAAGAGAAAGAAAAAAAGATGAGATTTTGCAGAATATATAGAGCGTGAGAAAGCAACTACTATTATGTAAAGACTGTGTTAATAAATTGCTGGGAAATATCCCTCTTCTTTAATTGATCTGTGCATGAATTTCTTTCCCACTCCTTTTTTTCCTCTTTTACGCGCCACTTCTCTCTCTCTCCTCTCTCTCTCTCTCTCTAATATATAAAAGAATGAAGCTATCCTAATCTTCATTGTTTTATTTAAGTTCTTGAATATGTCAATGAAGATGATCGGCTCATCTTATTATCACTCAATATCTAAGCAGCAAAAGAATATCCCATCATTTTTGCAAATATATTAATGTAAATTGTCAATGTTCTTGAATATATGTATAAAAATATTCTTTAGTCCAATTTGACTTGTATATACATATATAATAAAATAAAAGTAAATATAGTATTTCAACTCCTGCATAAATAGTTGATGTTTTTTTCTAATCGATTTAATAATAATAATAATGTAATAAAGTAAGCTAAGTACAAATTAATGTTGGATATAATTTCAAATGAGTTTGATTTTGTCTTATTTACGTAGAAAAAGTCTTGCAGCATATGTAGAAAAGTCTTGCAGCACGTTTAAATTCGATTAGTTGCTATTTTTTCAACTAATCAAAGTTCAATGAATTTGCTGCCGATTTAATCCAAGATTCAAATTTCCTTATATCTTTTACTGTGGAAAGCTAAGACATGATCTGGAGCTGTAAGTAAAAGAGTTGACTCACAAACCACATCAGAATTAGTCAACTTGGACATATTATTATATTAGTAATGCATTAAACTCCTTCCATCCCAATTGAAACATCTTGTACTTACTCCCCGCTTAAATTGTAGTCTTTTTTTTTTTGAGTTGTTCTGCTTGTCTTGTCTTGTTTCTTAAAATGGAAAATAATTACTACACAAAATCTCATTTTTTTCTTTGTGCGGCCCACTTCTTTACACACAATCAATCACTCATCTACACATAATCATCCACTCATCTTAGTCTTCGTGCCGAAAAGGGCGGGACGGAAAGAGTATTTTATTTTGGATTGTCTCACACAAATGTCTTATTTTTCAAAAGGGAAATAAAATTCAGGGTAAATTACATCAAATCCCCTAAACTATAAGTTTTCTACACTTTGTCTCCTAAATTATGAAAATGTGCACTTTGCTCCCTAGACTATTTGACTTTGTGCGCTTTACCCCCCATAACTATAAAAAAATGTGCAAATTTCCCCCTTAACTATCGAATTTGTTGCAAAAGAGTGAAAGTTCGGCAAAAAAATTCGGCTACATGTGCAAAGTTATGGGTATTATCATTTGAGTTATCACAAAACTAATAGTTTATGGAGTAAAGCACACAATGACATTACCCATATATTTCACGTGTGGTCATAAAATTTTGACGAGATTATATTTTTTTGCAACAAATTAGATAATTCAAGGAGCAATTTGCACATTTTCATAGTTAAAGGGGTAAAACACAAAAAATCAATAGTCTAAGGAGCAAAGTGTGCGTTGTCATAGTTTAGGGGGATCTGTAGATAGTTAATAGTTTAGGGGGTTTATGTATTTAACCCTAAAATTAACATACAAAAGTTTTTTTTTTTTGGTCAATTAACAACACTATCTATCTTAACACATACAAAATAAAACGCATAAATTACCGTCCAACAAAGAAACAAGATGTTTCACTTGGAAACGGAGAGAGTATGTTTTATACTCAAAGTTCTAAGAGCATTTGCAACGCTCCATCATGTAAACACTCATTTATTAATTTTTCTCTCCTCTCCATCATCTTTAAACACAATCAATTTTATCTCTCCAACATTTTATCTCTCGTGACCCACCACCATACCTTCTTCCTCAACACTGTGCATTTAATAAGTTACCCACCTCATTGGCCATTCATCCATATTTGTGAATGTCATATTAAATCCAACAATGCGATTGCTCTTAGAATATAAGTTTTGTAGCCACTTTTTTTTTTTTTTAACTACACAATTATCATTCCAAGTATAAAAGATACGATTATCATTATACCATACTCGATTATGAATATTAATGATGAGTATTTCCTATAGTTCAATGTATGACTATATAAATCATATTTTTATTAGAATGATTATAACTTCCTATAATTTCAACATCGAATTTTTGAAAGTACTCCAATGTTTAGGAAAAAATAAATAAATTCAGCGTATATTAGAAACATATTTTCAAGCATGCTTTCACCCTTACCAGAGGACAACATGCTAAACCAAAAACTAGGTTTCAAATTCAACACCACAAGGGCAAAATGTCAACACTTGACAGAGGAGGGAAACATAAAAAGTAGAAGTAGTATTCAACCGTAATGTTGATGCAGCTTGTCTGAATTCATCTGGGGCGGAAGGGAACATTATTGATCGAAGTGTTCATCGACAAATGTATTTCGAAACTATCCTTATCATATTTTAATAATACTGACTAACCGTTGCCTGACGAAAAAAAGACGAAAGAGTAATTGGGGCAAATTCGAATCTTTTGGGAACCAATTTATTTAAAATAAATATAGATACGAGTATTTTTATTTTAGAATAAGTGATTTTCATTAAAGTATAACAACGAATGATAATTTAAATTTATTATTTACTTTTTTTTATTAATGATAAGTTTTAATGTCCTGTAAAAAATATACTGAGAATGTTCGGTTTGGGGAACCTATAAAATCAGAAAAGGACACGATGTGTTATTAATGATAAGATTTGATGTTTATCTAATGCATATTCAAAAATAATAAAAAGAAAACTATCAATATAGAACTTGTACGGTTTGCAATTATCAATTTCAAAAAAAAAAAAAAACAATATATTTCAACCTCTCTCTAACAAGATTCTTGAACAACATATATATATACAGATAAAATTATATGGTCACAATCAATTACAAGACAAAAGAACAAAAAACATATATTTGATTTGTCAAAAAAATACAAACAGCAGCTGTCCTGAATCGAGTTGGTTGATCTCTGTAAGAATTTGATATCCTCATCCCTTCTTCTCATTCTCAGTAAACCGCAACACCTCTTTCGCCATAGAAGAGAAGGAACGTGCTGTATCTTGCATCTCGCTTGTTTTCAAGTTGATTCCCTGCAAACAAACATAACTTCTCTCTCTTCATCAACCAAATGTATAATGCAATGCTGAGGAGTGGTTTCATACCTGCAGCTTTTTCAAGTTCTCACCGAGCTTGGTCTTCGCTGCATTTGCAGCACCCGAGTCCTGCATTTACGTCCGAAGATCAGTTCGGGTCAAAAACTTGTATTCTATTCTAATCCATGGGGGTGCATAGTTTTGTTTTGGATGAGTATACGTATACTTACGATAGAGGAGGCATAGCCGTATCTTTTCTTAATCTGATCGACACTATCAGTTTTCTCGTCCTGTGGCTCATCATTTACCGGAACTTTGTCGTTCTTCACCTTTGTCTGTTTCAACTTGCCTGTAAAATGAGGTAAAAGAACATCATATGTTATCTGATCTTAAGTCAGCTAGATTTACGGGCGTGTCGTATACGAGCATTTGATTTACCTCTAATTGCATGGAATCTACTGGTTATGTTCTGTTTATTCAATCCTGCTATCACCGGATATCCTCTTCTTGGTTTCTCTTTGGTTTCTTCGATTTCAATGTCATCTATCAAACCACAAAACGACACGAATCTTTAAGAAACCGCGAGACAAGGAAAATGGAATCTAAACAATATACTGAGATAGTTCGTATAATTAGGACATACCTATATCCAAGTCTTCATTATCCTCATTCATACTCTTTTTTTCCTCAGTCTCAGTATCAGTTGGAAAGTTGGCAGTCGAAAATATGGTAGACAGTTCTTCAATACTTTGTCTACAATCTTCCGTCTCTGCTTCATGCCCATTCTTTGGTTTTGTACTCTTGTTGTCTTTCATCACGGAGGCAAATATACCCTAGCGAGCCATATTGAAGAAAATGAAAATATAGGCCTCGCACAGACACAATCGATATGGTTGCACGAGTCGAGCGACGTACCTTTTTCTTTTCTTTTGCAGGAGGCGAACAGACCAGCCCTTGAGCATTTACGATGTCTTTGTTAAGAACCGTGGAGGCGAAGTCCAAATGTCTGAGATGGAACAAGTCAATAGCAACATGCAAAAAGTTATCCGTACAGGAAATAGAAGCTCATTGCTAGACATTTTTACCGGTAAGAATCGTGAAGCAAAGTTGAGACGTAAAGTAGCTCTTGACTGCCGGTGAACTGATTCAGAGTAAAGAGTAAAGTTAACAGACTTCTTAAGGCTGACTCTGGAGTTAATAGCAATAACATGGACTTACTATAACGAGTTCGCCATCAAGGGAGGATGATACTACAACGTCAGAAGCCGAGAAAGGTCTAGAAGTCGAAAATGTGAGTGCTCTTGATGAACTTTCCTTCACAACGGTTAATTCTGGCAGGGACCTGAAGTTTTATTAAGCAAAACTAAGATATAAGCAAATTAATTTATGGAGTTCAAGTAAAAGATGTAGCAGGTATACAAGTCTCACCGGATCTCGATTTTTCCACTGGCAAAAAGAAGAATAAGCCCAGCATCCGGGGAGCCAAAAGTTGATGCATAGTAACATGTTGAACTGAATTTCTTTTTGTAGATCACTTTCTTCAAGCCCTGATAATACGACAACGTAAGAGTAGAATACAGTAAGATGACTTCTCCGCATTTATGTTATGGTGATTAATGATAGGAACATGTATGAATAGATGGAAACATACCTGGACTAAATGCGATAAGGAAAATACATAAACAGATTTCTCAGTGCATAGCAACAGAAATGATTGCTTCACAGTTGAGTTGTTGGAACCAATGCTGTTAACGTCCATAGCATCAGGCACGCTCGATGCTCTATGAGAACAATCTAAAAAATTAAAATTCTTAAGTTCTTGTCCTCCAAATATGTATACATGTGTATGTGTAAGTTGTGAACATAGAAGAAGTTTCTGAAACGATACTGACCTAGAATCCGTGTAAACAAAGCTTTTGTTGGTTTACTAGGGCGGACAACACCGGAGCTTAGCGTATTTCCTGTATCCCTCTCAAGTGTGACAAGAGATGAATCTTTCGTTGCAACAATAATCACATTTTTCTCAAAGCCGTGGAAGCTACAAGTTTCAAAATGCATCGAGATATTCCCCGTGCAGAATTCACTGGCAACGTGTCTTTCATACAAGACACTGGGACCATCTGGATCGATTAATGTCATCTGTGTGCAGCAGATGCAATATGTAAATTTCAGTCATTAGATAAAATTTCTACCCGTAATGCTAGGTTTCTAAGAAAGCGGATAGATGCTATAACTAGTAAAACCAAACACAAAAAAATAAGCTTACACATCCTTGATCAGACCCAATAGCAAGTTGTTTTAGATCTCCGGTTGCCGTAATAGAGAGTACTGGACCGTTAACCTTCACAACTTTGATTCGACGAACGACACTGCTTCCTTTCTTTGAACTACCTGGCGACCACCATAATGAAATAGAGAACACTTAAACTTTTGAATCTTCGACAATCCACTATTACATGTTTACTCCCAGAAGGGACTCAGATCCAGTTGATTTAAGGGGAAAGGTGTATGATCCTATGTACCTTGGAAGGACATAAAAGTGCTTTGCGGAGCAAACATCTCTGATTTAAATGTAATAATCCGAACCTGCAATAAGCATTACATGTGAACATCTGCACTATCTGTGGAGGACCAACAAACATGTAATAAGAGAGCTTGCTTACAGTTCCACTTTGATCTCCAGACACAAGAATGTATGAGTCAAAGCTGAAAAGCAATGCTGTCACAGGAATGCCGCTTGAAGAAAGATCGTTATCACTCTGCAAAGTCAAGTGAAAATAAAACATGATAATGAATTAATCAGTACGATCAATAACCATAAGTTAACTAAGAAAAACAAAGTGAATCCATCCAAGCCAGTTCGGACGGACTTTTCTTTTAAGTTGGCTGAGAAGTAAATAAACAAAATGATACAGATCTCATTCTTTATACAACTTAAAGTTTCTAGTTTCATCAAATGTAAATATTGTAAACATGTTTCTGAACTTTAGAACATTTTCAGTGCAAGTAAAAGTGAACTCTACCAGAAACAGACCAGAAGAGTCAGCAAATTAGCATTTGAAATATTTATTATCATTAAGGTTGATATTCTAAGAATAAATGAAATTAACTAAAATAGTTACTTGAATACCTGTTGGGTTATAGAAGCTACTGGAAGCAAAAGTGGGCATGATGCATCCCAGAAATTAATTGCCCCAGATTGATGTCCTGTAATAAGCAGGTTCCTAGCCTTGGAAAACGGAGAGTAGCTTCCATCTTTTACGCTCCTTTCCGAAGGAAAAAGTGGCAAACTGTTTTTCACCAGCATATTTAAGTCCTGCACAGCAAGAAATAAAGAAACTCAATGTTCAATTCCTCGTAAGCCATGGACCATGGTTTTACCAGTCAATTACATTTATGATAACTTATTTTTACCTCATCTGCTGAAGAAGGCATGCAAGGGATACTTGTTATGAATTTAGCTACTGTAATGCTTGAATCGCCGTACGGAAGCTTTACCTCCACCTTCTTCGGAAGCGACGGAGTTGATTTACTTTGGCTGTGTGCAAGGTACCTTTCGATTGAAGAATAATCATATGTATAGATTTGACTTGACCTCCCAAGCAGAAGAAGAGAATCGCGTTTATGCTTGTTTTGATCGATGGAGCTTGTAGTAATTTCCAAGTCAACCAATGGCTCAGGAGGATGGAGCCCTAATTTAATGGTGCGAGTTTCAGTATGTTCATTCAGTAGAACTACCTGCCACATTCCATTAATTTCACTGAGCAAATGTGCAACTCACCTATGAAAACTCTATCCTTTTGAACTCGTATGCTTAGTTCTTTCATTCTAGTTAAAATAAAATCATAGGCAATTGGGCTACAACAATTTAGTACCTGTAACAAACTTGTGGAGTTGCATTCTGAGCTTCCCAGAACATATAGTCGGCTTGATTTCACATCTGCATCAACCCACTTTAACTTGGCTATTGGAATTTTTTCTGCTTTATACCCAAGGTTTAGCTTAAAAAGTGGAGTAATTTGACTAGCAGCTTGTTCAGCATTTGAATCTGCAGGACATGGAACGCTCCAGAGGATTATATCTCCATTGCTGTATCCAACAACAACTTTAGTTCCAGAAGAGCAGCACCAACATGCTGCTGTTACTTTCTTTTCTTCTTGAGAAATAGTGGTACCACCGAGATTCATAGATATGACTTTGCTTTCTTGTATGCCCCACAAAGTAATAACGCCATCAGAATAGATAATGAGCAACCTGAAGGAACATAACAGATGTTTGTTCATAGTCATTTCAACCAAGATATCCCATTGCCACGAGGAATAAGTTCAATCCCACGAACTGGATGACAGTAAACCAGACATTTCATATACAATTCAAATGCACACAAAAACAATTGCAGGGAGGAACCATCTTCTACTTGTATAGTGATGGAAAGACAATTGCAAGGAGGAACTATCTTCTAGATATCTATCTACATAGGGAGAAAGAGTTCAAGATCGAGAAGTACCACCATTATCCTTCCAGTATCAATTTCAAAAAGTTACAATTAGCAGTTCATAGTTCATACGTAGTTAAATAGATATCTGAAGGATATAATATAAATCATTACAGGCAGACGGACTACCTTCTACCTTTTATTTTCAGCTGTGGGTTGAGGCAGTACATGATTTGCTGCAATACTATTTCCACCTTTATTTGTCTTGCCTGTAAACAGCATAAAACGGCTTCAAGATATGTGCGGAATACTTTATGCTCTAATCATCTCTTTATCAGAAAACAAAAGTTACATATTTATTTTGTATATCAAAGGAATTATACATGCTCTATATTTGGAAAGTGAAAGACAATATATTCATCATTAGAGATGAGAGAAGTGTAGAAATTTGAATAGATTGTTGTAGTTATACCATATTATTAGGAAAGAATGTATGAAAAGGTAAGGTCCTACCATAAGATACTGAAAGAGGAATATGGTATTTCATAGGTTCGATATGGCGTGGCTCTTCATGTAACTTCAAGATGGATACATTACCGGAAGAATCTCCAGCATACCTGCCAATACCAAAACCAGCCCTTAAAAATTTATAATTTGAGTGCATGGAAATTAATTCAACGTAAAATTTTCAGTATGTTACACTTACAGGTAAGCTCCATTGCGCATGGCTGCAAATGAGGTGATTTCCTTCTCAAAGTGATGGGTAGCAGACAAACATTTCTTGTCAAGATCCCATACCTATGAATGATTCTTCAATAAATTAGTCGCTGAATAGCAATAACAAAATTTGCAGCAAAAAATTGACAAATATAGAGGTGCTTGGTTTTAGAAAGTTAATGTTGGAGAATAACTCAGAGAAATTGTCAAGTAACTGACCTCAATCTGGTTACTGGCATTTACGTTTACAAGAATACCCTGGTTCTCGATGAACTGTCAACAAAAACTATTACTTGGTGTGAATATCAATCTGTAAAAGTAAATACTATCGGATGCTTTATCACATACAAGGAACTTCTTTTTAATGAGCACAGTATGATTCCAGAAGGATCTATGAGACACGTACCAGCAAAAATTTGCTAGGTATTGTCTCTGAACATTCCAGTAGTGCTTGTGAGCCATCCTTACCAAACAATTTAATTTGTCCATCTCTGAGGGGGCGCAAAAGAGTTTTATCTAGTTAAACCTTAACGTGTTGAAAACAAATCCCATAACTAAACTTGTGATCTCTTTAGTAACTTAGCATGATTTGGAGGGATGCTAGTATCGTGAAGCATCCAAACCATCAAAATCAGCATTTAAAATGTTTTGATAATAGTAAAAGACAACTCAACATGCTTGGAAGAGAATCTGGACAAGATACTTACTTAGTCGGAATAGCAAGAATTTGTTGGATAGAATCATAAGCCAGGAGCGTAGAGCCTGATGGAATCCCATAGTGAAAAACCAAGCGAGGATTTACATCATCAGGTCTCAAGCTGTCTGAAAAACCTGGATGCTGCAAGAGTAAAAGAAGTGGAGGGCTTTTTAGTTAATCATGTGCTAACCAAGTTTATGTAAATTACAGAATATGTAAAAAGTTACACAAGGTTGGATCATTTTATACTGTCGTGGTATATTTCATCGTGTTGGCCTTAAAGCACTAGAGGAAAAAAAAAAAAAAGAGCAGCAAACTCTTCGTTATGCACCCAAACACAGTATAGAAAGATCTCCACTTCAGAAACTATTATGCTACGGATATGTCCCGTATTCATGAAGTATAATTTCACAAAATCAACATAATCTTGAAGTGGTCTCAGCTTTGTTAACAAGTGCAGAGTTGTATTTTTGCCATGGTACTATAGTCGGGCTTGACATTGTTTAACCACTAATACAACACCATTGTCAAGATTTGAACTTGCGAATTTAATTCTGCTAAATGATGACAACAAAGACTTACCTCCTATTTCAGTGCTACGAGATACATATAATTGCACAGGTATAGATAGCCTTAGATTTTAAAAACTCAACCACACCAGGCCTGAAGGGTTTAGCCTCTAGCCTCGCCAATGAGGGCGATAACTACCCTTTAGGCAAACCCATTTTATCAAATTATAAACTCTCAAACCCATTTTATCAAATTATATTACTTTTACTAGCTAGTAGTAGTAATTTCTACCAAGTGATAAGTCAAACCAATCCGGATCTTCTGACCCAATTTGTGAGGAAAACTATATGGCCCACCAATCAGGTGGTTCCACGTGTGTTTTTAAAGTTAAAAAAACACTATAATATTAACTAGATAGCCCACCAATACACACGTGGCACCGCGTGATTGGTGGCCACTGAGTGGTTCTTGCAAAATTGGGTTAGAAGATCCTGGCGAAGTCAAACTATCTTTTTGTGAAATAAGTAACAGATAAGTAGTCAAAGCATTTACTTCTTTTATATTAATTGTCACACAAATATTATGCAAATATTATTTAGATTTTGGCAAAAGTGAACAAAAACATTATAATCTGAATCTAAAGAAGAAAATATTGCAATTCTAAGAAAATCTAAAGAAGAAAATATTGCAATTCTAAGATGCTTTTTCGTTCTTCCTTTGCAGTTTGCATAATAAAGTCAAAGTGAGTAAAAACACCCTTCATCTTTTCAAACTATCCAATTTACTACATCCTTCAACAGGCAAAAAAATCTTAATTACAAAGTTGAGTGCAATAATCAGCTTCAATTTCCACAATGATTTTTCCCAATTCACCAGAATCTCCTACTGCATTTGTCATCAAAGTTGATTCTCTCTCCAACCCATCACAAATACGAGATCCTCGGATCGGATAACGTTGTATCAACTCGGTAAGAAATTCGAACTCCTTTTTCACCCGATCAGAAGTCCAAACCGATAAACTCGAACAATTTTGTTAAAAAGATGAACTTATACATTAAATAGATGAATCGGAAGAAACCGGATGATAAACTGACAACAACTTTCACAAACAAATCGTTCTCAAATTGCGTACAGCAAAAAAAAAACGAGCACAACTAAAGTGAAATTCAAAGCGTAGAGCAGGCAATAAACGAGGAGATTGAGAATGAATTGCTCCGAAAATCTTACCTTCTTCATAGAAGCCTTCTCAACGAGTTTCTTCACGAAAACAGCCATCACAGCAAAGATCGATCAAATGAGTCCGACTCTGAGCGTTGAGAAACTCTGCAGAAACCAATTCGCCAAAAACAATGTGCGTGTCGAGGTGGGAAACGACAAAGGGAATGGAAGTTGAGTGAGAGTGTAGAGAGAGAAGCAAGAGCGAGAAAATGGATTGAAATATAATGGCAGCAACGGTTGATTTGGTTACCGATTAGTATTACAAGCAGTTTCTTTCTTCTCCTTGTTTGGATAAATATAATAAATATTAATAATTAATAAAATAATAAAGAAAGAGACAATTACTTTAAAAAGGAAAAAAGGAAATTAAAATGGACAGATGGAGGAATTGAAGGCCGGTGGTTTGATTTTGGGCGATGGCGACACGTGGAAGCTGACAACGTTTCATCCGAAGATTGCGTTTGGAGAAAGGCTTTGACGGTGATGGAAAATTACCACAATTTGTCCCTAACCAACTGCCTCCTACTACACGACAAGATAAACAAAATGCCACGTTATGAGACGAAATTATGTTTTCTTTGGGGGCATTAATGTCATTACAACTGATAAGATTCGATCGCATCTAATTTGTTTTGTTTTCCTTTTCAAATTGTTTTATCGAACTTGTCTTATATCTAAAAAAAAAAGGTCTCCACTTCTTATTAACTCAAATCAACTTAAGAATATTAATTTTTTATATGGATCATACAAACCAATTTTAAATAATTAATTAATTCTATGAGTTTCACACACCAACCCAACCCTAAACTCTCATGAATAATCACATCGAAAAAGAATAAGACAAATTTAACGGGATGAATAGAGTAATATATTTTTTTAATAGTGTGAAATCCGAAGGTCTTGGTATATATTATGGTATATTTCATTCTGATGAAATTATTAACAAATCAGTGATAATATGGATATGGTACTAGACTAATTTTGCGCGGCACAGTGAATAATATGCGATATGTTAAATCAAATCATAAAGCACAAATATTACATATAATTATTAATTAATAATTTAGGGTATTGTACTGCTTCTATATGTAAGTACAATTGTTCTACATTATTTTTAGAAATAATTTACCAATAAAACAGAATCCACTTCAATCATTTTTATTCGAATTTTAGAGTACAAAAATATTAATAACAACAAATATCTGCTACATTTACTGAGTAGAATTGACATTTGAAGAATTAAATTTTACATAATAAATCTGGGAAGTAATATCACATGTGAACTGAGAAGGATAATTTGAAATTCAAATCCGACTCCATACCGTCACAAATATGAAAGATTGTGTTATACTACAAAATAATGAAAATGAACGATAAAACACAAACTCAAACACAAACATATATATTTTATTTTATGGTATAAGACTAAAGAAAATGAATACTAGTATTTCTTATTTACAGTTAAATCTTGATAAAGTAATAATCTCGTTAAAATAATAGTTTCTTCTGGTCTCAATATGGGTTAATGCACTAAAATAATGTTCGATAAAGTAATATTCTCGTTAAATGAATATTTTTTATCGGTTCTAAGATTATTACTTTATCGAGATTTAACTGTAATTAGGATAGTAATAGTACGAAATTGTATCTATAATTTTTTGATACGTGTATAATTATAAATAAATTATAGATCAAAATCAAGAACAGTATGGAAAGTGGAGTGGGCGGGGAAAAAAACATAAAACAAAAGGCAAAGTAGTTATTAACACTACTTTTTCTTAACCTTGCAAGTGAAGTTTTTGACTAAGAAACTGTTTCGACAATTTTGCTGACTTTGTTATATGAAATAAGTTTGTTATATTTATATAGTCAGTCTAATATGTTTACATTTTTCTCAGTCTTGTTGACAGATAAATAAGATTGAGATTTACCAACACCCCTTTGTTATAATGTGGCTCCACCATTGTATATGTTATCAAATAACGAATGCGTGTTTTTCTTGTTTTTAGGATGATAATTGCAAAATTCACGCACAAAGATAAACTATATCATTTTTAGGTAGTAAATATTTGGGCTAGGCCCAATGCAGTTGCATCCATACCTCGAATTTCTCAGTTGGCCCATTGGAGCCCAACAGTACAACCAGTAAATACTTTGATTTATCAAGGGTTCATTAAGCGATATTTTATTATTTTTTATATTATATATGACCAAGTAAACCAACAATCGCTTATATTGGCAGCAAAAACTCCACTTATATATATATATATATATAGGAAGTGATTTCCGTGTGAACAACCCTTATCGTGTGAACACTACACTTTAAAGACAAACGTATTTCAATGTAAATATATTGCACTTTAAAAACAAACGTACTGCACAGAAAAGTTTTATTTGGCTTCATGCGTGCGAATTTATGTGGATGAAATACGTTAACCAAAATTACTTAATGAATTATTTGTTCGTTTATTGAGATGATCGATCCGGATGCATATGAGGTTTTCTAGGATCTACTTCTAAATTATTGATGAAGGTTTTGACATATATCAATTTATAATTGTTATTCATCATTGCCAAGAAATACATAATTAAGGAAAATGAAAATAAAGTCTTGATGCATAAAGCCAAAGCTCGTGAGATAGTTGAAATTAGAGTTTTATGTAGGGTGTGACGAGAAGTCCCTGTTGAAGGGCCTTAATGATAAGTTTGTAACAATCTAAGGTCATGCTGATTTTTATTTAAAATATAACATAGATTTAGCCACCTTAGCAAGAAAATTTACTTTTATAAAATTTATAATATGATTGACTCGGGAGTTTCCGATTTCATACTTGGGAAGAGATTGAATGGTTTGGAGAGTGGTTGATTAATATTGCTGTTAGTATTTGATTTAATTGAGATGATTATAAATTCTCAATAAGACTTGAACCATAATAGTTAAATGAACGTCAGTTTAAGATCCTTGATTAGGCCGTCCAGTATATCTAATTGATTGACTTATACCTAAATAAATATATAGGCTATATATGTATTTATAAATACTTAGATATTTAATTGTTATAGATAAGGTGTAAGTTAACGGAGTTAATGGAATTAATTTTACCTTTTGTATTAAAATCGAGAACTTTTTATGTTATTTAGCGTGTTTATAATACATGTTCTAATAATTTTAGTTAGCTTCTTAGTGAACTTATGTAGCTAAATACATGATATGATTTCAATGTTTTATATAATTTCTTTTTCTATGTGTTGCTATGAATCTCTTGGTTATATATGTTCGCTTATGCGGAAATACATGAGATGATAAGTTATCAATGTATTGTTGGTTATTAGGAATTTATTCTAAGGAATTTGTTTCCTGCATACCGTGAGCTATGGAGTTGGTACTTAGGGTATAAATATTTTCATAAAATAATTAAGTCGCGTTTGGTCTATGTTTAATGATATTATGTGCACTTACGAATACTTGTCAAATGCATACATGACATTTAAAGATTAAAATTTTTATGTTTAGGACAAGCGCGCGTGACTTAACCACCTAATATTTTGCATTTACTTTTCGTATAAGTCAAGGTTAAGGTGGGGAAGTTTTCTTACACTACATTTATCCTTATTATATTTTATACTCGATATTTATGAGTTAATGTCAGACATGGAAAAGAGGGATCGAAGTTGATCCGCGATCGAAGTTGATAGGTACAAAGATTTATTGTCGAAGTTGACCGAGATCGAAGTTGATCCGCGGTCGGAGTTGATCGGTATAAAGTTTATGGTTGAAGTTGACCGTGATCGAAGTTGATCCGTTTTTAAATGTTAGAGTCGAAGTTGACTCAGTGGTCTGTATGACTATGTAATTCTTACATGTTCTAATTTTCTATCATATATTGGTGTATTATGTAGTTTAGATAAGTGTATTCCCCACTGAGTAGTCGTACTCAACCCCTTATACATTCACATTTTCAGATCATGGACCGGCAAATACTTGAGGTGACTGATGGTGATTGTCACACAGAAAAGAAATTATGAAACTTTTTACATTATTAATTTAGTTTTATCATAAACTAAGCACTTTCATTCCATTGCATTTTCCGAAAACTACTAGTCGCATGTGCTTTTATTTTAAGGCTTTCGTTGTTTACGCAATTTTGCACGAAACTTTCCTTTTTATGAGAAGATTTAAAGTTATTTTAAAAATTAAATCTAATGACAAAGTTTATGCATGTAGTGATGTCCCCTAAAAAAGTTTTAAAAATTGGGGCGTTACATCTATGCCTTTAAAGTGCAGTACATTTGTCTTTAAAGTACAGTGTTCACACGTTCACACGATAAAGAGTTGTTCACACGGGAACCACTCCATATATATATATATATATATATATATATATATATATATATATAACTATTATGCATAAATTATATAAGAATATATGGTTCGCGGTTCTCACGTTAAGAGTGATTCTCGTGTGAACAGTTGTGTGAATGTGTTAACACTGCACTTTAAAGACAAACGTATTGCACTTTCAAGGTAAATGTACACTGTACTTTAAAATGCAGTATCTTTGTCTTTAAAGTGTAGTACATTTGTCTTTGAAGTGCAGTGTTCACACGTTTACACGATAACAGGTCGTTCAAATTTGAACCTCTTCTTATATATATTATATAAATATTAACTCGTAAATACTCCCTCCGTCTCGGATGAAACGTCCCCTATTCTATTTTGGGGTGTCCCGGATGAAACGTCCCCTATTCCTTTTTTGGAAATAATTAGTCATCTAATTACTTATGTGAGACCCATAACATTAAATCTAACCTACCCACTACCACACACCTACCCACTCCCCTTACTCTCTAACCCTAATTCTCAATACTCTCTCCCCTCATTGTCGTCCTCTCCGCCTCCACATCAGATCTGACGCCTCTTTCACCTTCCAACTCTTCATTCTAGGAACCTAATTGTCGTCCTCTCTAACCCTATTTTCCAAGATTTCCAACTCAACAACCTCTTCATTCTCCCTCATATGTTGAATACACTCCAAGACCAAACTTCTAGGAACCTCTAAGTCTTGTGGTAGTGTACCATCTCTAATTAATGAATCCTTCTTCATATGAGGAATTTTGTAGTTGTTATCTCCCTTTTTTCGCATTATCTCCATCATACATCCTTGTAAAGTGAGGAAAACTTTGTTAAGTGTTTGAGGAGATAGTTGTTCAAAAGAACAAACAACAGCTTTCACTAAATCCTCAATAGTTAGGCAATGACTCTCTATTTGAATGCTTTGAATGACTCTAAACCATCCTAAGTCATTGATGTTGGTATCCGGACTGTTTGGTGGTTGATTGACTAATCTAATATCAAACCCATCTTCACTTGCTGCCATTCTGAAATCCTCATCTGAATCCTTAATATGCGGTTTTGCATTGTCTTGTTGTATGAAGATGACTTTGTCTAACATTGCAGGCCACTTTGCCTTAATTGCGGGTAGAATCTGTAAGATAAATAGGTCCACCAATAAATATGTGTTGAATATGAGTTGCTGAATTGCTTAAGTAGTTGCTGATTCTCATTTAGTACTTAATGTGCTGAATATGTTGAATATGTGCTGAATATGAGTTGCTGAATATGTGCTGAATATGAGTTGCTGAATATCCACTTGCATTTTTTTCCTCTTTGATGCTGCTCCTCTTCCACTTTTTAGACATATTATTTCTCCGGCTTGTTGTTGTTTTTTTGCAGCCACCCATTGACGACTCACCGTCTTAACTGTGACGCCGTACGTGGCTGCAATCTCTATCATCCTTCCCCGAGTTGGCTTCCCGTTCCGGCAGCTTTGAAGTAGCTCTTGGATGATGAGATTGCGTTGGAGGTTGGTGAGGTTCTTCCCAGTCATACTAGTAGCTGCCCCTTTGCTAAAGAAAATTTTTTTTTTGCTTGAAGCAACGGACTAGTCTACATATATATAGAATGTTTGTAGTTTTTTTTTTTTGCAATTTGCTCTGTTGGTGGGAAATTCAAAATTCTCAATTTGCCACTTTAATTTCAAATGGGTGTTGCTCCAAATAAATTGGCGGCAGTATTGATTGAAAGATGTTGCTCCAAATAAATTCTCAATTTGCCACTTTAGATCATATCTTTCCAAATATAAAAATACAAATTAAATAAATGGTATTGAAAGATGTGCCATTAAAAATAGATATTTTAAATTAAAGAAGTAGGATTAGTAACTTAATTAACAAGTGGGTCACCATTCTTTACTTCTAAAGTACACCGCATAAATTACTGTGCCGAATAGAAAAGTACGTTTTATCCGGGACGGAGGGAGTACTACTTAAGATATAAGTCACATTAAACTAGTCAAATAGTCGAGTTCAACACTGACAACACACAGCACCACTGCAAATCAATAAATTTAAGTACAGTATGCTGTTTTTTCCTAGTACAGTTCGTTATTACCTTTTCTATAACTTGAATTTCGTGCATTTGTGTATACATCCGAATTTCGGGTTCTAAAACTTGTTTGGTAGTCCCAAAAACTTCCATGATAAACTTTGGTATAACATAACACGTTGTATCGAGACAATTAATGGCCCCTCACACCATATGGTGGTCCATTTTCACACAACAATGATCAATGGGTTCACTCATTAAGCCACCTTTGAAATTCATGCTTTAAGAGTTGTACTTTTGTTTTTTAATTCATGCACATGCACCTTCTGATCAGTTCCTCTTTACAACCTAATCTATATTTTGTAACCCCACCTAAGTAACATAAATATCATGCCTTTTCATAATTCTCTTTTTATCTATTCCTAAATCCACACACAATTCTTTGGTTTATATTCAATTGGGTCCTTTCCTAAGCCCTACTTGTCTCCTCTTTGGCTCATCTTAACTCTCTAAAGTAGCTTTCCTTATGTCTTACTTTCTTGCATGTCGAGACTGAATAAGATCTTGATTTCTTTAAATATACATAGCGAAATCATCCGATACTATAATAAGCTAATAGTTATTGTTTACGGTTAAAATATTTCATATAATGTATGCTCGATAATTGTAATACGTTGCTTGTAATTTGATAACGTTCATGATTTGAAGATAAAAGGACTAGGACTGTTATATCCTTACATGGTAAATTAAATCACCCCCAATAAATTATACTGTAGAGGCCAATAATTGGCAATAAATAATTCTTCCCATGGACCTAAACAATTCTTCTATATGTCGCTCAAATGACTTGTTGGGATCTCATTTTTATCATGATAAATCAATGGACCTATAGTATGAAATTTATATTATAACATATCATATTATGTGATCAATATCTAAATTACTCTCTTTGGTACTGAAAAACACATGTGACAATCAATAATTTTTACAATCAATAAAAGTGAATTTGATTTCATGATCACCCCACCTTGGGTGTATTGCTCGAGAAGGACTCATATTTCTTATTCATTTGGCAATCATCGCAATTTATGTATATAATCATATTTTCTTGTAGCCTTATTTCTCATTACATTTTTTTTCACTTTTGAATATTAAAATATATGGATTATTTTTCGTTTTATTCTCTGGGATCTGTTAGTTTCAAAGCTGCCTTGACCAGAAAATTGCAATTATTATCAAAATTAGCACCCATAAATAACATAATTGGCTATCATGGATCAAATATTATTGTTGTAATGAACATTCCATCATTATCACAATATGGTAATAGTTTTATATCTACTCTATTAAAACTGTCGTGACATTTGGTAACAGTTTTTCTAATCAAGAATTAGTATAAATTTCATATAAAAAATGTTTAGTCTCAACTAATTTGGTAGATTTTATAACTCAGCGTACAAAATTTTCGTTTGAACGTTCCAAATATTGAGTGAACGTTTCGGAAACGGATTCTTTATTACCGTCCCATAGAAAGTGTTTTGTTTTCCTTTTCGAATCGTCCCATAGAAAGTGTATTGTTTCTTAAAAAGACAAACAATATGTGGACCAAAATTAACAAGTCAAAAAGTCAAACAATATACACCACATAATCACATTTTCTTAAATCTCCGTACTCTATAGAAATAAGACACTTTTTATGGAATTGAGGGAGTACCATCTTTTTTAATGTAACGATCAAAAACCCCATTAAAATATCAGTTAACGGCTACTGTCTTGACTTTTTAAAAAAAAAGATAACTATTACTTTCTCAAGATTTAGAGAAATTTACACTAGGGTCATCTATCACATTCTTGGAGTTTCATTGCATGATCCATCAGGGACGGATTCAGGACTACGAGAGGAGGGCGAAACTTAAAATTTTGATAGAGAAGAGGGTGAAGTGTACATTCAGGAGGGGCGAAATACGAAATTTCTTAAAAATTAAATATATAAAATCACATTTCGACACGCGGCGCCTCCTGAATCCGCCACTACATCAATCAAGTAGTATTATGATTATTTTTAAGAATTTATTTTATTAATTTAAATATTAATATCAATTAAAATTAAGTTTAATCAAATTAAAATACGCATTAAATGTAGTTCACTCAATTTTTACCATTTTCGATATTATCTCACTTTAAATGAGACGTTTAATAAGGAAAACATGTTACTCTAAATGGAACGTAGAAGGAGATCGAATACTAAATCAACCACTTACATAGAAGTGGGAATATCAGTTACACTACATGTTGGTCCCGAGAGTGAGTTCAGGTGTAGAGGGGGGGGGGGTGAATACACCTGAACCCAAATTTCTCAACTTCGAACACGAACAGTCCTATTCAGGAAGATGCCGTACTGAAATGATTCAGCAGATCAGACAACTGTTCTGAATCGTGTTAAAGGCTAAAAGTCTGACTCGGCTGAGATCTGCTAACTGACTAGGTCAGAATTCAGTATCGATCAGCAAGAGTTCAGTGCGCGGAATAGTGTAGGCCCAAATCAGTTTTTATGAGAAAGCGTTTTAAGTCTCAGTTCAGTAGATAAGAAGTTCGATATCGAGACAGTTAATTGATTTTAAATAAGATGTTCAGTATGCACAGTAAAATCAATGTAATAGTAAAAGAACGTAAGTAAACGACACAAAGATTTTTAAAGTGGTTCGGATATCAACAATCCTACGTCCACTGTCCCGATAGATCAAGAGGCTATTTATTATACTGAGTTAGTCTCAGTCAGCTTGTGCGCGGACAAAGCCGTGGCTTGGGGATTATACTTGAGCAAGTCCCGGTTTACACTTCTATCAAACTTAAAGTGTTTGACAAACTTCTCCAACAATGAAGGAGTTCTTATACAATAAGGATTGGGTTCAAAGGTGAACTCCTTCGTCTAAGCTATGGATATATCGGTTGAGCTTAGGGTTAGAGGGATGGGAACAAGAATGTAGCTTCTAGAGCGACGAACAGTCGAGGTTTAGCTATAAGTTCGTGTCACGTCGCTTGGATACTAGATGCTTTGTTGACGGTTCAGCTTGGTTCCCTTATGAGCTTAAAGGTAGTCTTTCGCGGAGATAACTCTTTCGATTCTTGCGGAAGACTTAGGCTTTGGAATTCGCTCGTTTGAAAGTTCGTGTGTGTGTTCGTTTCTTCGTTAGCTCGTGAACTCTCTCTTTTTTTTTTGTGTCTTTCAAATCTTGAATGATCCCTCTATTTATAGAGAAGAGATTGAGAAAGATCCGTTGGAGACGATCTTCTTCTCTCTCTCTCTTTTTGGTAGCAAACGGCTCTTTTGGCGTAGGTAACAGTGCCTTTTCCTCCTTTTCCGGAAAGTGTTGACTTGCAGCTTTAGTAGGTAGGATGACACGTGTATGTTTGTCATTTGTCGAGGCGGATAGAGCGGTTGAGACAGCACAGACTTCGAGACAAGCTGAAGCTGACTTCTCTCATCCTCGTATATGACAATGCTGATTGTCTTTCAAAAGATTCTGACAGTCCTGAAGACTATCTGCCGATGCTGGAGTCTGACCTTGTATTCGGTAGATGACAGCTGAGATAAGTCTACTGAAGATCAGCTCGAGTCCAGATGAACTACTCTCGCCGGAGTTCGGTTCGATCGACTCTCTCGATATCTTTGCTCTCGCCGAGTCCAAGATCACCGAGTCTTCTACACCGGTGCCGAGGCGGATAAGCTGCCGAGCGCCTTGACCGGAGCAGAGTGTCTACCGAGTCCGAAACCTCGTAGACAAACAACATATACAACGAAATGGTTCACCAATCGATAGGGTTTTGGGATCTTCAAATCTTCTCAACGGTTCGGAGCACATAAAGCTACGAGCTTGGTTCAATATAGAAGATAGAATCATTTCCCATCTGAGTGAAACAATCTTGAGGATAGAATCATCACCCAACAATTTTCCCCTATTTGATGATGCCAAAACCTATCATCTATGCTAACACTAAACGCATGCAAAACAAATCTCCTTACAATTTTACAAGTAAGATCGGAGGAGATGTTCCATCGGTTCTAGACTCGAAAAACAGGGCAAAAATAATTTCCCCCATTACATAGAAGCAATACTAGCGAGAATTTAACAAAGCAATAAACCGACAAGTAATAAAGAAAGTGAGTGTGTGTCGGTAATCACTTTAGTGATTCCGAGTGTTAAAGCATAAGACAAACACGGCTATTTAGACAACAAGTTGTTGTCGAGCCAAAAGAAGATTTGTATATATAAGAGTGATTCGAGTTTAGTACATTACAAATCTTGCTAGACTATGAAGAGAGAATACTAAGACTATGGGCGCTTAAACTGCCGAATCCAGTCCATGAATCCTTGCGATTGTGTCTCGGGCAATGGCACACCATACATTCGGTACGTGGTCTTTCTCGGCTTCAAGTATTCCGCGAAGTCACGTGGGTTATCATCTTGTAAGAATCTTTGATCGGCGGCGTCCTTCACTTCACTTCAATAGTCACAACATGAATTGAGTCATCCATTCTTCTTGGAGGTGAAATGATTCTGGGTCCGGGAATCTGAATCTCTTTCCCTTCTGAAATGGCATTATACAAGTGGATGTAGAGATCCGCTTCAGTAAGCATCATCCATTTAGCATAAGCTTCTCTCTAGACTTGTTCGGCCGTAATCTCCGTAAATAATAGCGTTTGATGAACTCAATCTTCGAATTTTCCCATCTCTGAGTGAATTGAGCCGGCATCCACTCGTCTGTTCTCGACCATCTGTGAGATTTCAGATCAGTGGCCTTCTTTCTGAACTTCCTGTAACGATAGGGAATGTCAGCTTTAGCAGGGAGTTCCGTGCTCGGCTTCTTCCTCGGCACGCTTCCTTAGAGCTTCCGGATCGGCTAAGTGGATTCTCGTTTCTCGTAGCCTCGATCCGTCTCGCCTCTTCGCCTCTATATAAATATCTGTCCATCTGGGCGAATATGGCTTCAGTCTCATCATCTAGCTCTTTAGATTTCTGGGAGGCATCTTCCGAGTCGGCGAGGGTACTTGATTTTTCTTTCGATGTACCCCCGCTTCTCGCACTCTAGCGCTTCTCGCTCCTTCTCCTTTTCCCCTGTCCTTATCGTCTTCGATCCCGAGCTTCCTTGGAGGTAGCCCGGCGGGCTTTCTTCCTCCTCTGCTTGGAGCTTTAGATTTTCTTTTCACATGCTTAGGCTTGTTTGCAGCTTCTGCTTCAGCAATCTCCCTTGCTAGCTTTTCATTAGCGGCAATCTGAGCCTCCTCTTCAGCGAGATGTATCGTTTCGTTTTCTTTGCTTTGGAGGGGTCGGGAGTTTCAAGTATCTTTTTGCCTTTGCCACCGAACAGGTGGAGGGAGAGGTGTTTCCTCTTCATCCGAATCTTCGCCAGCCTCCTCGGCATACTCTGCGACTTCCTTAATGATATCGGTGGGAGTCCGAGTCGCATGAGCAGCTTGGGTTCTCGAGCCACTTGGGCCGGTCTCGGTGTGCTCGCACTGGGACACCCCGGGCCTCACCCATTTCGGTCCTGAGTCCGAGTCTTCTTCCGAGTTCTTTGTACCCTTAGATTTTTCGGTTTTGGTGGGGGTCGGCTTCTCGGTACTCTTCTTTCCGGTACTCTCCTCTTTTCTTTCCTTCTCTTTTCCTTCCCCCTTTTTGGCATCATCAATTGCGTAGGGGTTGGGATGAGTACCGACCTTTCCGGACTTTTGTAAGAGGTTGACGGATCATCAAGACGATCATTGATCTTAGTCGAGCCTCATGCAGCTCGTTCCTCTCGGTTGCAAGATCTTCCTTATGCTGCCGGTGTCGAGGTCAGCCGCTTCCTTGAACTCTTTCAGCTTGTCGAGATCTTATCTTCCATGACCAACCGAATGTTGTCTAATCTCGATCTCGGTGGCTCGGGCTTGTTCGGCGAAGGACTCGTGAATGAGTAGACAAAGATGCCTTGAACTCGCAAGAAGCTTAGCTTGTCCTTCCCGGAAGATCCCGAGCCGATCATCAAATTTCGTCTGCTGCCGAGCCGTGGCTTGAGTGACAATGGCGAGAGACATCGTGGGCGGCCGATTGGGACATAGAGGATTTCAGCCCACGAAGCTCAGTAGCGGTGGCTTCAGCAGTCTTCTTCCACACGTTGTGGACTGCCTTGGCGAGGGCACGGTTCTGAGTGCCTTGGCTTTTAATATCCCTCGCCACATACTTGGAACGTCGACGATGCGGGCTGGGCACTACCTCGAATGCAGACTCCAACAAGAGCTGAGCGAGCTCTGTAGATGCTGAGGTACCAGCCGTCGACTTCGCAGGTCCAAGGATACTGAGCGGACGCTGAACTTCTTCAGTATGTTTATCCTTGTCCTGGGGATTTCCCTCATCAGGCTTTCCAGGGCCTGAATCACTAGGTGGGTCGTCATGGTCTGACCCATCTGAGGGTGCTGGGCCTGAGGCAAGTTATCGATCATGTACCATTGCCAGCATTGCAGCCCTCAAATTTTCCATTGAGCTGAGGTCTTCAGGCTCTGAATAGCCTATTTGTTCCCTCAATCTCAGTTCTTCTTCATGAAGCTGCTGACAGGAAAAGTGGAGAACTAGGCGTTGTAGACGAGGCCACTCCTGATGTCGCAGCAACATGTGGAGTCTTGCTGATTTGGCATTAAGCATCAGATCGGAGTAGTCAGCAAGCTCCGGAATCAGTTGAAGAATTTCTCGGGATGCTCTGGATAGAATCACTGACGCTTCCATCCTCATTGTTTCTTCTTCAGACGCCGTCTCAGATTCCAAGTCGATTGGAGACGTCTGATGTTCAGCAGGTGGCATACTGCTGAGTGGAGGAACTGTGAGGGGGCTGTCTAGGCGTTGAATTTCTTCACCGTGAGCTTCGGTAGCCTCCCCTTGTTCCATCTCTATTGGTTCTTCGGTGGAGACTCCCTTCTCCGGCGATTGAGTCTTCTCGAAGACTCGGCTCATCTATTAGCCGCAAAGGTCGAATAGGTTGGCCGAGTAGCCCGTTCGGCAGGAGTTTCGGGAGATACCTCGGATTCGGCAGGCACGTCCGGGATGGCTTTCTTCGGTTTCTTAGCCGTGCCTTAGATATTTTTGCTTTGGAGGTGTTCTCTTCTTTGAAGGTGCACTGCGTTGAGGCTTAGTCAGTTGATCTTGGGGACCTGACCCTATCTGCTGAAGGGCAGCAGACTGGTTGTGGAAACGCACCTTTTTCACATTGAAGTACTCTTTATCATCAAAGGTGACTTGATCTGAACCACAATGGTCTTCAATCATTACTGAGAGCTTCAGCCCATACAGTAATTTCCCCTTCGCGCTCAGGATGCGTGTGGACTTGTCAAACTTGGCCGCTTGGATCATGAATTCTAGGATGAAGAAATCTGTCCAGTTGATCTTAGCGCCATCGTATATCGCCATCATTAATTGGATCTTAGGTCGGGAGACCTGATCAAATGAGCCAGCTTGGCTTGTCAGTAGCTGAGTGACAATGTAAGCCAAGGCTCTGTATTGTGGTAGCATGGCGTTCTTGGGAAAAGCAGCTCTAAAGGTTGTTGGCTTTCCGCAGAATATGGATAGGTACTCGTCTACTGAGTCGTCATTGTAGCCTATGGTGCTGATTCCTTCAGATGGCAAGTCAAAGCTGTTCTTCAGTGCTTCCTTGATTGATATACGTTTCAGCAGTTGGGAAGCATTGTTGATGGAGTAAGTTCTGAACCTCCCAATGATGTCTCCAGAGATGGAGTCTGAATTGAGGTATATTTCAGCCACCTGTCGAGGAAGGAAGAACGTTGGCTTCCTCGATAGAAACTTCTCCAGACCGGACTCCCTTAGAGATGCGAAGATCTCATCCATGTAGTCTAGGTCGCACGCATCGAATTCCATGACCGGGTTCGCACCGACACGGCCTTTTGCAAGAATGTCCTCCATGTTATGAGGGGCATCTACGATTATGTTCGCCATAGTACTCGTTACATAAGAATCTTATTAGTATCGGTTTTAGATACAACGGTTTATATATATTGATACTTGAAGAAACAGAGAATACAAGAATGGGTTCTAATAAGCATACCAATAAAATCGAGATAAGATATGAAGATGAAGTTGTAAGTAAGGATTGCTTTTGCAAATCTCGGATTTTTCGGACTTGAAAGATTTGAAGTATGCTAATGACGGTTTGAGAAGATATGATCAAATATATATATCAAACAGGAAGATAAACAGTTATTTGATCAAATGTTGTGTTTAAACTGCTTTAGAATGGACGGTCAAGATTAGAAGATATATTATAGGTAATGATCGCATATGCCGCCTAAGTCAAAGCCAGTTGTAAAAATAGCCTAAGTAGTAACTGTGAAAAGACATGCATTAAATGCGCGCAGAGTTCAGCAAGCTTATGTATGGAATGTCGTGCATTAAATGAGATCCGTTAATAATAAAGACAAACCAAGAGATATTAATATCATGCTGAATCTTTGCCATAAATGCAAGATTCTGTAATATAAATTACTACTGAGTAGAGATACGCAAACCCGTCAACGAACATAGTAGTCAGCGATACCTCGTGTAGATGGTTTCGAATCTCTACGCATCGAATACATTCAGATCGAGAGTGAACATCCCCCCTACTTGAAATGGTCCTCTCATGGAACCTTCTTCTGACCGGGGTCGAGTAGGGTCCAACAGAACCTAGCTCTACCGAAAGTTCTCCGAATCCGGATTCGGCTAGAGGCTTGGTCGGTATATCGGCCCGTTGCTTGTCGGTATGGATCTTTTCCATCCCGATATCCTTCTTTTCGACATGGTCACGAATGAAGTGATGTCCGATGTCCACGTGCTTGCATCTCGTGTGTAGTACGGGATTCCGAGTGATTGCAATGGCACCGGTACTATCGCGAAGATCGGCACTTCATTCCGAATGACGTCCATAGTCTCTCATCCTTTGTCTCGGCCAAAGGATTTGGGCGCAACAACTTCCGGCAGCCATGTATTCAGCTTCGGTGGTCGACGTAGCTACCGAGTGCTTGTTTCTTTGAAAACCATGAGATCGACTTGCCGCCAAGGAACCGACATGTTCCCCGAAGTTGATTTTCGGTCAATTCTACATCTCGCATAGTCGGCATCGAATAGCCGCTTAGTTCAATATTATCATCAACTCGGATACCATAAACCCATGTCGGTGTTCCTCGGAGATAGCGGAGAATCTTCTTTGCTTTGAGTCCATATGGCTCGCTTCGGATTCGCCCGAAATCGAGCACGCACACCTACAGCATAAGTTATGTCGGGACGAGTAGTCATTAAATATAATAATGAACCAATTATAGCACGATATTCGGTTTGGTCTACTCGATACTCCCTCTTTATCAAGATCTATCTTCATATTCGTATTCATCGGGATCTTGATAGATTTGCCGGATGTGCGTACCGAATCTTTTGATGAGGTCTCGAGTGTATTTGCCTTGGTTGATGAACGTTCCCTTTTCAGATTGCTTGACTTGAAAACCAAGGAAGTAGTTCATTTCTCCCATCATTGACATCTCGAACTTATCCTTCATCATCTTTTCAAATTGTTGACACATGATGACATTCTTTGATCCGAATATGATGTCATCTACATAGATCTCGCACAAGTAATAAGTCTTCTTCCAGTCGAATGCTGAATAGAGTGCGGTCTACTGTGCCTTTCTGAAAACCTTTCTGAAGAAGAAACTCAGATAGGGTATCGTACCAAGCCCTGGGTGCTTGTTTTAACCCATACAGAGCCTTTCTGAGTCTATATACTTGATGTCCCCGTCGAAAGCCGGGCGGTTGTTCCACATAGACTTCTTCTTTCAAAGACGCCATTCAAGAACGCAGACTTCACATCCATTTGATAAACTCGAATCTTTGATGTGTTGCGTAGGCTAGGAATAGTCTAATTGCCTCCAATCTTGCAACTGGAGCGAAGGTTTCATCGAAATCTATTCCTTCAGCTTGACAGTAGCCTTTAGCCACGAGCCTTGCTTTGTTCCTTACTATAACGTTGTTTTCATCTCGCTTGTTTTTGAAGACCCATTTGGTTCCAATGACATGTTGATGACGGGGTCTGTCTACAAGCTCCCACACTTCGTTTCTCGTAAACTGATTTAGCTCCTCCTGCATAGCTATGATCCAGTCAGCATCCTTTAATGCATCCTCAATGGTCTGAGGCTCTTCAGTAGACAAGAAGCAGGAAAATAATGCGCTTTCTCCTTGACGTAACTGGATCTTGTCTTGACATTAGCTGAGGGATCTCCAATGATTAGATCAGCAGTGTGAGCATCGAGCCACGATCTACGAAGTTTTAGCTCTTCATCTAAAATTTGTTCAACACAGATAGTAGGTGAGTTAGGCATTTCAGTTGTACTATTCAGAGATTGAAGAATTTCAGTGATAAGAGTATGGTCTACTGAGTCACCAGGTTCAGGGGCATTCAGCTCAGGAACATTACTAGATGTTCCCCCCCGAGTTATTATTCTCGGTAGTGGTCTCGGTTACCTCTTGGGTTTCTTCATCGACTCGAGTTACACCGGGATTGATTCTCGTTCGGGAGAATCAATCTGCTCGCCTACTTGCTCTGCCGGTTGAGATTCGGTAGATTTATCTTCGGTTTCTTCGTCCGAATCATCATCCCAACATAGCCGGATCTTTTCGAGGTTTGTCCTTTAAGCTTAGATCCCGTAGCCGTCTCACCGATGTCCTCGTATTCGGAATTTGAGTTATTGCTCCTGTCTTCGGAGCAAACTCGTTAAAAACAACATGAGGGCTTTCCTCCACGCAAAGAGTCCGATAGTTGAATACTCGAAAGCTTTGCTGACCCGAGAGTATCCTAAGAATACTCCCCGATCCGACTTGCTATCAAAAGTCTTGATCGATCTTTCCCATTATTGTGGATAAAGCATGAACAACCAAAGATATGGAAATAAGATAGAGAAGGCTTCCCGCCGTTCCATAGTTCATATGGTGTCCTCTTATGCTTGCTTTGTCGGTAGAGATCTATTCTCGAGTGTAACACGCAGGATCCGTTGCTTACGCCCGAAATTTGGATGGGAGTCCCGAATCTGCGAGTAGAGTTCTAGCCGCTTCTTTGAGAGTTCTCGTTCTTTCGTTCAAGAACTCCATTTTGCCGAGGTGTGCGGGCGGCCGATGTCTCATGCTCTATTCCTTCGCTTCACGTAACTCCTCTACCATGGAATTAAGGAACTCGGTTCCTGCGTCTCGAACGTATTTTTCTCGATCTTGGTGTTCTTCTCGACACCGAGCCTTTTCGAAGCGTTGGTAACTCGTTTTGACGTCGACTTGTTGGCAATGAATATGACCCATGTGTAGCGCGAGTAGTCATCTATGACCACTAATGCATATTTCCCGCCTCCGATCGTCACCGGGGAGACTGGACCGAACAAATCCATATGTAGCAGTGAAGGATTCCATCGGTGGAAGGAGATGGAACTGTTGGATTTTGATTCTTTGTTTGCTTTCCCTTCGACATGCTTCACACCGAGTGTCTTTGCTTTGAATATTTCATTCGGCGGTCCCTTGCTAGAGTGTCTCTTGCTAGTTTGTTGAGCGTCTTGAAGTTGAGATGGCCGAGTCTTCTATGCCATAGCCACCCCGTTCGATTATCGTTCTTCGCCAACGACAAGCTTCGGGTTCTGCTGAGTTCCATCGGCAAGAACATATATGTTCTTTCTAGGCGAACCCGATAACACCGTTTTCCCTCGTAGATTTATCAATAACATCACGTAAACCAGGCGTCAAATACCACTCTATTTGAGTTATCACAAAATTGACTAATAGAGAGAAGGTTATGCCGAAGTCCTTCAACATATGATACTCTTGGAACTTTGGCGGTCCCAATGCTTTGAGTGTTCCATATCCTCTAGTATAGCCTTTTGCATTGTCTCCGAACTCAGTCTGGGTCCTTCTTCGGTGATATAATTCTTGGTAGACTCCTTTGGTATGTCATATGTCTTGAGCATCCGTCGTCCACATACCATGGGTCTCTCGCGCACCCGCAAAACGTAATTATATTCAGGTACCCTTTATTTTTGATTTTGGGTCCTTAGGTGTTAGTTTTAATAACCCAAATTTGTCTAACAACCCCGGTGGTTTCGGACATCTTCTTTCCACTAGAGTCAACATATCCGACCACTAGGGCCGGTCATAGGTGACTTCGAGGCTTCCGAGGTTCGGGAGTCCTAATCTTCCGAGCCGGTGGATCGCCGACCTTTGCCTTCGTGCGGCTTTCTGTTTCTTCCGACTTTTGGAACCTCTTCGACTATAGGATCATAATAATATGACCCATACCGAGCCTGGATGTGTCGGCTTTGGAGGTCCATACCGATCGGCCAATTTTGATTTCTTTGGTTCCCCCTTGACCGAACCGGGGTACTTTGGCTTTGATCTTGTTGTCGAATCTTTGCTGAGTAGGATGAGGTGCTTTCATCTTTTGTTTGTTCTTTGCGAGGGGGTTCGGTATATCAGGCATTGATGGTCTTTCCTCGAACAAACCTATTCGCAAGCCGTCCTTCCGAGTGTATTGGGGCGACGAGGAAGCTCCCCGGGCGAATCCAAGTCCTTCCTTGCGGTGCTTTGGCTTGTTGCTTGCTAGCATAGCCTCCAATTTCTTTTCGGCCGCCCATGTACCTCTCGGTCATCGAAGTTCCTCCGGACATCATTACTTTTCTTCATGCATCATGTTCGGTCCTGAAGTCCCGACGGTTTTTGCTTCAGCAGACTCGGTTCGATATCTTTCCGAGTCAAGTCATTGGTCAAAACCGAAATCCGATCTTCTTGATGCCGAGACTTGGCCATCGAGAGTTTATCTCCTCCCCCGAGTCTCAACACCAGTCCTTCGGCCTCGTAGCAACCCGACTCTCCCGAGAAAGTCTCCGATTCTCCACTTTCGGGGTATCCAACTCCCGAAGAGTCTTGCTTTGAGCCGCGCACTCATTTGAATTTGTTCATCTAGTAGATCTTCATATGCGGTTGTGATGTCCAAATTCCCATCTGCACCTGAAACAGTGTCGTGTGTGCAGTGTGAAGAGGAGTTGACTGGTTCATGAGAATTTACCTCATCCTCTTCGCCTGCCATCATGCACATTTCAGTCGATTCATCTGCTTCATGTTCTAGGGCCATGAAAGCTGCTTCATCGTCAGATGAATCCATAAAGGAGTCGACCTCTTCTAAGTCGTCTGAGATTTCGCCAGCTATGTAGGATTGTCTTATCTGGGTGAATTTCTCTCTCCTTGTCTTACGTGCTGCGCGTTCAGCACTACTGAGCTCAGGACAATCATATTGATAATGTCCCAGCTTTTTGCAGTTGTAGCAAGTGATGACTTTTTCTTCTTTGGTTGCACTATCCCTTGAGGGTGCTGAGTCATCTTTCTTTCTGCATTCAGAAGATTGTGAGTCAGGAGAGCGTTTTGGTGTATATTCTGACTTACCTTTTGTGTTTCGGTACGCTTTAGTCAGCCTTCTACGCCTCTCTTTCTCCTTCTGATACTTTACAGCGAGCAGCGCATACTTCTGAGCGAGATTTCCTTCTTGTAGATCATTGAGTGAAGGCTCAGTCTTACTTGTCGTCTTGCTCGTCACGGGAGATGTTGTGCTGACTGTTGCTTTGAAAGCATGGTCGATCTTTGTGTCAGCTTCAGCTCTCAGCTTTCGTTGAGGTCTGTCGAACTCAAACTCCTCTGCCTGTAATTCTGAAAAGATATGGTCAGGAGAGACAACATCTAAATCAGAATGTCGCAATAGAGTGGCAAAAGGTGTCCAGTGTCCGTCCGGCAGTGCCCTTAGTATCTTTAGATTCATTTCTCGATTGCTGAATGTCTTTCCCAGCCCGTTGATTGAGTTCATCAGATTGGTAAATCTGACGTTCAGATCTTCGATTTTGTCACCAGGCATGAGAGACAAGCTTTCCAGCTTTTGGAGTTCTAGCACTAGTTTATTCGCTTTAATCTTTTGAGTCCCTCGACTCAGTAGCGCTAGAGCATCCCAGAGTTCTTTAGCGGTTTTGCATTCCTGAACCCTGCCAAGATAAGAATCGCTAAGAGTGGTTAGTATGGCATTCCTGGCGACTCGATCTAGATTGTGAAGCTTCTTCTCTTCGGAGTGAAGAGACTTCGTCTTTAGGGATCTTCTTCCCGGTCCACCATTCCTCCTCCTTCACTTGAGTTACAACACTATCGATCATGGGAACGATAGGTCCATCTTCAAGCGGTTCGGTCATCTTATGTCATGGAGGGATGTCGGATGTGCTTCCATTCCGACTCGCCACACTCCATAATTCTCCACCGAGAACATGGGTACCATTCTTATACCTGACATATCAGCCATGACGAATAATGATATGAATGTAGAGTGATATGCGGTGAAAAACGTTTTCCTCCGGATCCGTTCGAATAGACCGGTCTCAAAGTGACAAGAGTCTTAAGGAACTCCCGCTTCCGATACCAATTGTTGGTCCCGAGAGTGAGTTCGGGTGTAGAGGGGGGGGTGAATACACACGAACCCAAATTTCTCAACTTCGAACACGAACAATCTATTCGGGAAGATGCCGTATTGAAATGATTCGGCGGACCGCATAAACGTTTCCGAATCGTGTTAAAGGCTAAAAGTCTGACTCGGTTGAGATCTGCTAACTGACTAGGTCAGAATTCAGTATCGATCAGCAAGAGTTCAGTGCGCGGAATAGTGTAGGCCCAAATCAGTTTTTATGAGAAAACGTTTTAAGTCTCAGTTCAGTAGATAAGAAGTTCAGTATACTGAGACAGTTAATTGATTTTAAATAAGATGTTCAGTATGCACAGTAAAATCAATGTAACAGTAAAAGAACGTAAGTAACGACACAAAGATTTTTAAAGTGGTATCAACAATCCTACGTCCACTGTCCCGATAGATCAGGAGGCTATTTATTATACTGAGTTAGTCTCAGTCAGCTTGTGCACAGGACAAAGCCGTGGCTTGGGGATTATACTGAGCAAGTCCCAGTTTACACTTCTATCAAACTTAAAGTGTTTGACAAACTTCTCCAACAGTGAAGGAGTCCTTATACAATAAGGATTGGGTTCAAAGGTGAACTCCTTCGTCTAAGCTATGGATATATCGGTTGAGCTTAGGGTTAGAGGGATGGGAACAAGAATGTAGCTTCTAGAGCGACGAACAGCTGAGGTTTAGCTATAAGTTCGTGTCACGTCGCTTGGATACTAGATGCTTTGTTGACGGTTCAGCTTGGTTCCCTTATGAGCTTAAAGGTAGTCTTTCGCCGGAGATAACTCTTTCGATTCTTGCGGAAGACTTAGGCTTTGGAATTCGCTCGTTTGAAAGTTCGTGTGTGTGTTCGTTTCTTCGTTAGCTCGTGAACTCTCTCTTTTTTTTTTGTGTCTTTCAAATCTTGAATGATCCCTCTATTTATAGAGAAGAGATTGAGAAAGATCCGTTGGAGACGATCTTCTTCTCTCTCTCTCTTTTTGGTAGCAAACGGCTCTTTTGGCGTAGGTAACAGTGCCTTTTCCTCCTTTTCCGGAAAGTGTTGACTTGCAGCTTTAGTAGGTAGGATGACACGTGTATGTTTGTCATTTGTCGAGGCGGATAGAGCGGTTGAGACAGCACAGACTTCGAGACAAGCTGAAGCTGACTTCTCTCATCCTCGTATATGGCAAATGCCGATTGTCTTTCAAAAGATTCTCGACAAGTCCCGAAGACTATCTGCCGATGCTTGAGTCCGACCTTGTATTCGGTAGATAGACAATGAGATAAGTCTATCGAAGATCGGCTACCGAGTCCAAAGTGAACTACTCCCGCCGAGTTCGGTTCGATCGACTCTCTCGCATATCTTGCTCCCTGTCGAGTCCAAGATCACCGAGTCTTCTACACCGGTGCCGAGGCGAGATAAGCTACCGAGCGCCTTGACCAGAAGCGAGTGTCTACCGAGTCCGAAACCTCGAGACAAACAACATATACAACGAAATGGTTCACCAATCGGATAGGGTTTTGGGATCTTGAAATCTTCTCAACAGCTTCGAGAAACTATGGCTACGAGCTTGGTTCAATATAGAAGATAGAATCATTTCCCACTGAGTGAAACAGTGCTGAGGATAGAATTATCACCCAACACTACATGTTGCTGGTTTTAAAACTCTAATTAATCGTTGGCAGAAGCTGGTAATTCAGTGCCCTTCTTATTCTAAAGGGAAGTGTCCCGGCTGTCCTACGCCCACGGCGTCAAGCGGGCCGTACGGAAACGGAATAAAAGAAGGCTGGAATCACGTGCTTCCCAAACTCCCTGCACCACCCTTCCTCCAGCCCATCAGATTCCACACGTACTCATTTTTTTATTACAGTACATGCTTTTCTATTTGATCTTGCAAGTACATCATTTTATGTTTGATGTCAATTTTGTGTAATAAATTAAGTCACTAAAGTTTGATGCAGACTTTCATTAATGTATAAAAGCATATGATAAATATATAAATACGAGCGACACAATCAGTGACGGATCTAAGGATGCAACTACAATTACATTGTATCTGATTCAAGATTTTCCTTTCAAATATTTCCTATTTCACTTGTGCCTTATTGTATAGTTCGCATCACTCATCCCAAATTATAGATTTTGTCCCTACTGCAATTAAGGATCATGCGAACACATAAGAATACGATACAACCAATGACGGATTTAGGGGTGTCACTACTACAATCAAATCGTGTATACTCCCTTTTTTTTATGTTCTCTTACGAAAATTTGTCATTTCACTTTTATAACTATATATCTCGTGCCACCATCTATTGAAATTACAGATTTTTGCCTTTCGATTATTAATTCGGGATGGAACCGTGAAGCACTTTAACGCGACCCAATAATTTATTGTGACATTTCATTTATATGTAATAATAATTTAATTTAATAATGGAATTCTAATAGGTTAAAATCGAATTATTATTGAAATTATAATTTTATTCCCTTCTATCAGTAGCGGTATTATCGTATATGGTGTGGATCTGATGAGAACCAATACTTAATGTGAGATCTACGAACCATGTATAATTCTTCTATAATTTATGCATAATCCTTATACTCCCTCCGTCCCGCTATTACTGCCCCTTTGGTTTTGACACGGAGATTAAAATTTTTTATTTAAGTGTGTATTTTATGAGTTTTAATCGTATTAAGAAATGAACACAATTTTCGAGGAGTGGTTGGTGGAATAAATGAGAATTTATCCAAATTTTTGCATGGTATAGTCGATTTTTTTTTCTGTTTTTTTTTATTGTATTTTAAGAAATAATCTTAAGTTTCAAAAATTTTAAAATCATAATTTTCGAGTACGAAGTGGAATGAAAATCGTGTGAGAGATAGATTCTTGGAGAGAGAGAGTATGATAATATGGCGATGAGTATTAAGTAGTAGGGACTCACTTCATTTTTTGCTTAAGAGTAATTTTTTGCTATTTTAGGAAAGATGACAGTAATAGCGGGACAACCCGATTAGAAAAGTATGACAATAAAAATTGGCGAGGAAATATATATTATTTAAAAAATCTATAATTTTATACTTTTTATCTTCTGCTTTAATACATATAAGGATTATGCAAATCGGAAAATAATAGATTTTTTTACATATAAAAAATATAAGAACTATACGCAGTTTTTACTTAAAATGTGCGTTCTCACGTACTCCCTTGTCGTATAATCCCAAAATCTTGAAGTTGGGTGTGGTCCTCCTGCCATAATCTGTTACTTGCAAGTAATAACTGTCCGGTCAAAATAGAATTTCAAGAGAGAGAATTAAGAGAGAGAAGGCTTTTGGGTTGCTGGTTGTGTGAATTCCAGCAATGAATTGTCATGCCAAAAGCACTACTTTTCTTCCTTCATTATTATTATCTGTACTTCATTCCGACTCGTACAATTCCTTATTTTTCTTCCTCTTATTTCATCGCCTCCACACAAATTACAGTTCCCTCCGCCAAATCCAATTCCGCCCACTTCTCTCGCGCCAAATTCCATTTAATCACCCTCAGTGGTAAGTTTTTTCTGTTAACTTCTGTGGCTTAGTTGTGATTGCGGCGAAGCTGACATTCATGATTTTGAGTCAATTTTGTGATTGCGTGACGTGAGTTTGTTTTTCCTTGCTCTGGATCTGAGGTTTTTGCGTTTCTTCAGGTTTCCGTTAGATTTGCAATGCGTTTGTTTAAGCTGCTTCAGTTTTGTTATCGCCTGATTTTCTACTGTTTTATCAGTGGCTGGGTGCGATTTTTGTTTTGTATTAAGATTTTGTGTTTTCTGGTGTGTGTTTTTATGTGACCGTTACGCAGTTTTTCCAGTCAAGTGTTGGTTTAGTCTTGTCGCTATCAATCTCATGAAATGTTCCTTCACATGATATTGGTTTTGGATTCTGAATCACTACCATTTTGCCGTGAGAACTGAGAAATCTTACTCCATGCAGTAAGTAACGAGAATTACTTTTTTATTAATCAATGTTTGTGCTGAATGCTTGATGAGATATGGTAAAGATCACAATTATTTGGTTGCTGAAGTTATACGAGGAAGATTGCTTTTCCCTATTCCTTGCTTTTTGGTGCTGACAAATTTTTAAGGACTGTATGATTATTCAAAAGTTGTTTGATCAATCCGGTTTCACTTGGACTCTCATTCCTCTGGTATTTTACTGTAAGGCTGAAATTTCTAATGTCCTCTGTTGTTGTGTTAGTAAGAATGTCGTCTTGAACTCACTGTACATTTTGATGTACTTTCTTTGCGTATTGTTCTCATGTTCCTGGGTTGATATATGTTCCTGCGATAGGTCGACAAGAGCCATAAACTTAACTGGAACGATACGAGGATGATTCTTTGAGCAGTATTCAAGTATATGATACTCTGAGATGGGAAGATTTTTTCAACTCCCGCACATTACAGAAGACTCAAATCACTCCATGGCTAAGAAAGTTGTTAAAAGACATGGTGGTAAGTGTTCCAATGATTAGAAAATACACCTAATGACATCTTGAAGTGAGTTTCTGAAATAATTACACTTACTAGGGTGAGAGTTCTTTTGAAACTAATGATGTTTATTATTTCAACTTTATCCTCTTAGTATGAAGTTACTCTGAAAGGGATAGGATTGTTCTTCCAATTACAAAAAAGTGTAGCATGGTGAATCCTTTAGAAATAAAAATCAAACAGTCATTTTTCAGTGATCTTCTTACCTTCGATAAGTGGTGAGAATGCTCCTTCTTTACTAATTTTCAGGCCTTGAGACACCTAAAAACAGTTTGGAGCTGCCAGTGGAATCACTCTACAGCTTATATGCAGGAAAAGACAGTAAACTGGTAATGATCATTTTCTTATTTCTATTTCATGAATTTCTCATTAACTAGTGAGGATCATTCTACGGCTCATATGCAGAAAGATATAATGAACTGGTGATGATACTTTTCTTATCTTGATTTCATGAATTTCTCATTATCCGTGGTTGTGTACGATTTTTGATGGAAAATGGTATTTTCGGTTCAAGTCTTACTGTAGCTGTATTTACTTGTCATCCCACCCTGAGCACACTGTTTGTCGATGTTTCAACCAAAACCCAAATTGATATAGCTTGGCACCCATAATTATATAGTCTAAATAAACTTTAGTTGCTTCCCTTTATGTGTGAATAACATATTTTGTTTTGCTAAATTTTCTAGTATTCTTCTCAATCAATGAAGGAGTCATCCAAGAAGAAATGTTGTTCCACTGAGGCTCCAATCAAGAAGTTGATTAGTGAAGAGATTTCTAAAAGATCAAACGTCAGATCAAATGCACCCAGCATAGTGGCTCGCCTTATGGGAGTTGATACGTTACCTGTTGATTTGGGTCAGGACCCAAAAATGGTTGGAAGACAGAATGAAACACCTGCAGTGAAATATATGGAGAAGGAACGATCCAGAAAGGATTCAGATGTCCATGATTCCTTTCCGTGGGATTCCTCACCAAAGCATGACCTGGAATCCGTTGGCCAAGATTTCAGCATCTATTCTGATCACTGCAGTAGCCATGTGAAGATGAGTAAGCCTAAACGTCGAGAACATCCTCAAGAGCAGGAACTGCAGAAGTTCAAGAAAGAATTTGAGGCATGGCAAGCAGCACGATTTACGGAATCTTCTAAGGTAGTAGAGCTCAGTAATTCTCCAAGCCAGTCAATAGCACAAGATGACCTCAAAGAAACAAAGTTTTGTTATGATAATTCCAAGAGAATGAAGTCTTTCGATAATATGAAGGAACCAAAGTATCTCACTATGCCTCCATATGAATCACTGACTTCGCGTGATATGGGAAAGAAAAGGGACTACTTGTTAGATGGGATAAATGAATCTTTCTATACTAACAAATTGTCAAAGATAGAAACAAGCATTCAGTCCAGTCGTTTGTTGAACTCTAATGGGCAATTGGATATGGTCTCTGCTCCAACCAAGATTGTAATTTTAAGGCCTGGTCCTGACAGGATTGGCGTCAATGAAGATTCATGGAACAGTACTCCTAGCACTTTTGAAGAGAGGGGCCGTATACAAGATTTTCTTGAAGAGGTCAAGGAGAGGCTAAAGACTGAACTGCAAGGTAAAAGCTCTAAGAGAATTACAACAGCCCGCGGAGGAGGAATAGAGACCCCTTATCGGGAAAACCCTTCAGAACCAAGACAAATAGCTCAGCGTATTGCACAGCAAGTGAGGGATAGTGTCAAAGAGAACTTTGAGATGAATTTACATCGTTCAGAATCTACAAGGTCCTATAGAAGTGATATTGAGTTGAATGGAACAGATTCTCCTGAGTTCATGAACATAGAAACAAGGAAATTGTTGACAGAGAGGTTGAAGAATGTTCTGAAAGGTGAAACACATCGAGAAGTTCCTACATTTTCCCATAAAAGACTAAGTTCATCTGTTTTAAATAATGAGAAGAGCAAAGCTGGACAATCTAGAGATACATTGGTTAAGAACAAAATGGGCTGCTCTGCAAGCTCTATGTATGATCTAGAAAATCTAAGTAGATCATTCAGGGAGAGTTCCGATGATTGTGGATTGCGTTACAAGGAACCATCTTCTGGGAGCCTCGTTAGATCTTTGTCCGCTCCAGTTTCAGGATCTGGAACATCATTAGGAAAGCTCCTTCTGGAAGATCGTCATATATTTACTGGCGCCCAGATAAGGATGAAGCATGAAGTAGTTGAGAATGTCACGATTGATGTCAAGAAGCAGAAGAGGGATAAATTCAAGTTCAGGGAGAAGGTCTCAAGCTTTGGATACAGCTTAACACTTAGAGGAAAGCTCTTCCGAAGGAGAGTTCAATCAGTAGATGACTTGCAATATAATAGTGACGACCTCTTCAAAGATATTGCAAGCGGACCAACAGTGATGATGAGTTCCTACGAAACACATGTGAGGAGCTTACCTGAGTTTACCTAGCTTTTTATAATTCTGCAACTAAAGAAAGATGATATGAGTTACTAACCAATTTCATGTTCCTCTCGGCTTATAGGAGAATTCTACTGAAGTGCCACCAAGCCCTGCATCTGTTTGCAGTAGTGTTTCTGATGATTTATGGAGGCCAGCAATCTTGTCTAGCCCAGCATCATCAGTTGTAAGCCAGGTGGACGACGGTGAAAGGCCTTATGTTTTCGACCAAATAAATTCAAACTTGATTGGTAAGTGAAGTTGCATTCTCTCACTTATATCATGAGGGCACTTCTGCACAAGTAAATATGTCTGCTTTATTCAAAGCATTAAAGCGAGAGAGGAAATCCACTTTGCGGATGTTAAAAATACAGATACTTATACCTGTACATCATAGAGTAAATTAGGATGACTAGATTATTTTTGGCCCTCCCATAATCTCATAAACTTTGCTTCAGATTTCTGTTATAGTTTCTCTCTTAATGCCTGGTCAAGTTGGTCTATTGAATTTCTTTTGAAAAATCAAAGTTTAACCACTTAAGTTGGAATGACATAGAAGCATATTTGAATGTAATCTTTGTCCAAATAGCAATAATAAAATCAAGAATTTCATTTAAAAGATCACCATAGAACATCTTAGCCTGCTACCTTTATCATTTGACCTTCCCTTTTTCTGGACTCAAATATACTCTACTGCTAGTCTGCTATCACCTGATGTTTCTTTCTTCCATTTTTGTCCATACAGATTTGTGGAAACAGCTTGATCATCTCAAAAGCCCTGGTCTAGAGGAACCTATTACCACCGAAGAGAAGCCCCAGGAGGTCGAAAAAGTAATAGAGGATCCAAATGAAGCCTATGTCAGAGAGTTGCTTCTGGCCTCTGGTTATTATGATGGTTCGTGCAATCGATCTCTATCCAAATGGGACTCACTCGGTAAGCCTATTAGCAACGAGATCTTCGAAGAAGTGGAAGAGTCATACAGACAAAGCACCAAGGCTGATGAGAGCAGCACCAAAGATCAGGGAGATAAAATAAACAACAGGTTGATATTTGATTTGCTAAATGAAGCACTACCAACGGTACTCAGACAACCGGCAAACATGTTGACAGTCGCGAAAGCTTTTGAGTCAAGGCATCACCAGCCTCCTCATGGAAGAGAACTGCTTCATCTAGTCTGGGAAACCATCCGAAGCTATGTGCATCGACCAGCTGAGAGATCGTATTATGCTCTTGAAACTCTGCTTGCTCAAGATTTGAAGGAACAATCCTTGTCCAGATTGATGAATGATGACGTCAATGCTCTTGGTAAGGATCTTGAGTGCCACATTACTGGTGATCTGATTGAAGAAATCGTTGAGGATTTCTACATGATGCTGCTTACTTGAGGAGATTGTGAGTTGGATAGTCTGTTCCTTGGAAGCTCGTCTTGATAGTAGGCGTAGTAAATTAGCAGTCGAAAACTCGGGTAAAAATGACGAGGGAAATACTCAGACGACGGGCACTTGTGTGAAGTGTCAGCATAGGTGTGGTTGCATATATTGGTGTGGTTGCTTTAGGAGGCTAATTCATTTATGATTTTGTAACAAAATGAAAAATGTGATATATAAGTTGTGTCGGTTACTTTTACCTTATTTTAACCATTATATAGTAGCATCATTTTATGATCAAAATTGAGACCGATCGAAATACAAATTCACGAGAAGATTTCACAAAATTATATCCCAATGTGAAATGGGAGTATATAACTAGTAGGACTGTAAATTCGATCGTTTAAACCATTGAATTGAATCGAACAAAAGAAATTTTGCTATATTTTAAATATTGTAGTTGCTTTCTATTTTGCTATATTTTTCTATTTTTGGTTTGACAACTGAAAATATTTCAATTTTTTTTATTAAAAAACTAATTTTTCCTATCATAATTATGATTATAAAAAAAATCATTATCTATTGTAAATCTTTTATTTATTTTTCTTTTTATTTTTATTTATTTAACCAAATCAACAATCTACAAAAAAATTGATGAGATCGATCTCACTTAAAATCGAGTGTGAAATTAGATATGAGTTGAATTAAATTGGTCAACAAATTTGTATATATGAATTTAATCAAAGTTTTAAGAGCTCGATTTTAGGTAAGGTCGATCTCGTAGGAGACTGGTGGTTGACATTCTTAAGAGAGAGCAAATCTATCCAAATGACAATTAATAGGGAAAGGTTATTAAATCCCAAACATAATTTAGGATCCCGAAATTAAGGATATTTATGTGCTTATGATTGAGGCACATAATACACACAATATTATACATACATAAATACTACTGCCAGAAGAATATAGAATTTCAACTGGAACAGTTCGCCGCTAATTTCGGGTTCAGAAAGAAGCCAAATAGGAAGAAAGTGCACATGACACTACTGTTCCTTGTCGTTATTCCTATAAAATATATATATTCTTCACCAACAAATTTAGCGGAAGAAAGTGAAATTGTTTTTGTCGACTGATGGACTGGGAAAAGCAACCGCCGCAGCAGGCGGAGGAGGCGGCCGGCGGAGGGATGTTTGTGAAGGTTATGACCGACGAGCAGATGGAAGTTCTCCGCAAGCAGATTGCTGCCTACGCCACCATTTGCGAGCAGCTTGTCGAGTTGCACAAATCGCTCACTTGTCAGAACGATCTCGCTGGTAATTTCGTCGTATAATACTCGTGTGTTTCTTATGATTTTTATTTTTATGTGTACGGATGTATTGTGGAAATGGTGAGAACTGAAGTTTTGGGGTTGATTTGATTGCATAAGAATAATCATTTAGTTTCTGGAGAGAGAATTGAAGGGGGAAATGTAGTGTGATAGAAAACAGGTGTGATCCTTTAATTTTTAGAGTGTTCACGTTTTGCTTCAGTTTCTCTTGATTTTGTTTGCTTATTTTGTGAACTCTTGTAACTGTGTGTGTTTTAGTCCTGCAGTTAAGTTGATTTGTACTCCGTCCCTTCCATTAAAAGCGTCATTTTTAAACCAAAGTCAAATAATATACACTACACAATATCAGTTTATCAGTTTTCTGATCTCCGTACCGAAAAGAAAGAAGATGCTTTTAATGGGACTTGAGGGAGAACTTATTTCTTTTGATTTTCCATCTTCACCTCTTCAAGATTCTGAGTTGATGAGTGGAAGTAGCTGCTTAGAGAGAGTTTGAAGTGCCTGAGTGAATATGCTATTCTAGTGGCATATTCTTGTGTGATTGTGTATGAGTTCAAATTTAAGTCGATTTAATCTTTAAATATTGACTATCAAATGAATGAGTAGATCAAGTGATCTCTTGTTTGTAAGGGGAAATAGATCTTTTCTTTTTATTCCTTTGATATTTGTGTCTACGAGGCATATATCAGTGTCTATTTTATTTTCCTATTCTGGATGCATTTGTTCCTTCAAGTTATAGTTCTTCTTTGGAGTCTGATATCGACTTTGCTTTGCTTTCCTATTCTCTTATCTTTTGTTTTGAAACAAAATAATCGTCAAAAATAAGAACGTGAACAATAAATATAGAGAAGGCCAATCCACAAGTGAAGTAAAACTTCAGTGAATTAAAATGAACCAGATTCTGTTTGTTTTTTCTGCATCTTTCTCTAAGTAAAACTTCAGTGAATTCTTGAAACTGAGTATTAGCATAAGAATAAGTTCTGACATTTTCTCAATGGCACTACTTGGTACCACAAATTTAGCAACACTATTTTCTCTTCATCTTCCCAAATTTATAACTCTTGGAAGTTACTTGGACTAGAAATCCAAGTTACATGCTGTGCTAACTGCTGAATCAAATTGGGGACCTCGAGTTCAACAGATCTTTTGGATTATTGTGAGTGTGGTGTGCAACCTTGTTTAAATGGATAATAAATTAATACCCGATAACAATTTTTGTTTGTTATGCCATCACTACCTACTTCTGTGTTTTCTAGTAGCGGTCTTGACCACAGAGTGATCTAAAACAATTTTTCCATCCTTGTTACTACTCCTTGTGCTCGCATTCATCTGTGTTTATCATTTCTTATCCTTCTTGTAAACTAGTGCACCTACGAATGAGTGATTAGGGTGTGGCATCTCTTGGTAAAATCTTAAAATCTACCCTTTCAGCTTCTGATATGAATAAGTCGTCTTTCTTTATCAGGAGTGAGGTTGGGAAATCTATACTGTGATCCCCTGATAACATCCGGTGCCCACAAAATCACTGGCCGACAAAGATGGACCCCGACACCTATGCAACTTCAGGTTCTGGAACGTATTTTCGATCAAGGGATTGGAACTCCAAGCAAACAGAAGATCAAAGAAATAACTAATGAGTTGTCTCAGCATGGCCAGATTTCTGAAACAAACGTCTACAATTGGTTCCAGAACAGGCGTGCTAGGTCGAAGAGGAAGCAACAATCTGCACCTGCAAACAATGCTGAATCAGAAGTTGAGACGGAGGTAGAATCGCCCAATGAGAAGAAAACAAAGCCCGAAGAATTCCAACCTCAGCATATCCTAACTTCAACGGCGGACGATCTCTGTTTTCAGAACAGTCAGACCAGTTCAACAATGCATTCTGCGGATCCAAGAACCAGTAAACCCGAACCTATCTTGCCTGCTGAAGGCAGCTCCAAGTTTGGTGTTAATTTCGGGCAAATGTCCTTCTACGGGGATATGTTATCAAACCCAAGTACGTGCTTCTTCCCAATATAGCAGTTTCCTTATAAATTATGTTCTTTGACATACTCTAACAACTAACGTCTTCAGAAATTAGGCAAATAACTCTCAATATTTCATATTATCTTCATCTGATAGTTTGAATCTTCTGGAAAAGGAAGCCTGTTGCTTCTCATCTCTCCATTAGTCTGCTACGGATAGAATATGTGAGAATAGAAATCTAAGAATAATGAAGGCACCTACCTATTGAATGATTCTGCTGCGAAGTAGTCTCTCTAAGAATGGAGCATACTTGCTCGAGTTCAATTTTTTTACTGCATGAGGTTGGTATATGCAGGAATGGACCAGTTTATAGGAAAGATAGAAGTCCCGGGGAACTACAATCCTTACTTGCAGCAGGATGACTACACCATGGATGGATAACCGTGAATTTCTTCACTCCCGGTATATGTGATTTGTGAAGTGAAAATTTTAGTTTGTGTTGATTAGTTGAATTTTGGTGCTTCCACTCGAACATGGAGACTAATGCTGATCTTGTCTGCTTTTGAAGATGGGATTTCTTGTGATATATTCTTGGTATAACCAATGAAATTAGTCTACGATCATGTATTCATATCAATCACTTCAGAAAGTCCATCCCACTTTTTCATTCTTGATTTTTACTTCTCTTTCGTCTCGTTGGTTCTGTTGCTTTTTAAGTATTGCAGTGTGTCTGTCTACTGTGTTCATTCTCTACAAACATCCTTGGTTTTTCCAGATTAGCTAGTATTCTTAAACTTTGAATCTTTGATGATTGTTTTGCAACATCTAAAATGATTCTCTTATCTGATAGTTGGGAGAATATATGATCTACATGATTTTTGATTTGCATAGCTCTTGGTTTGATATTGTTTTGTTATGAACAAAAGAGAATTAAGTGCTAGGATTTCATCTTCTTTGGTGTTGAAAGAAATTTCTGAGCATAAATATGAAGTGAAATTGTTTTTTCATCCTTTTATTATACCCAGAAATTTAAATTGTGATAGGCACTTTTCCACACATGTTCTTTAGAACTTTTGAAAACAACTTGTTATGATGAAGGAAAATTGTATTAATTGGAGAGAGAACTTTGTGTATCATTTCCAGCCAAACTTTGAAAAAATTTTAAGAAAAAAATGATTGGTCTCGTTCAACTTGAAAGTAATTATTAAATTGGGCACTAAAGTGGATTTTTATTAGCATCATGTCTTTTTTTTTTTTTTTTTTCCTTCAAGGAGTGAAATTATATATTGTTGGTGTGATTTGAACTTATAAATTTTAAGACTTTTTTATTTTATTTACTATAAGGGGAGAAACTGCAGTCATTATTAGTGTGCATTAAATAAATTTATTGCTAATGTATATATTATATTATATAACTAGGGTATGGATTTGATAGCAAGATATAGTTATATAAAAAATAGGATTATACTTTCTTTGTCCTATTCATCTTGTAACATTTGTGATTGGATGATGAATTTAAGATAGTGGAATAAAGATGTTAAGTAGTGATGTAAAGTAAAAGATAACAAGGTTCATTTGTTTAGGATAATTTTGGTCCACTCATTTTTTTTTCTATTTTAGGAATCGTTGCAAGATGAGTGGAACGGCCCGAAAAAGAAAATGTTGTAATATGAGTGGGACGGAGAGAGTATTTTTTATGCATAACTTTTATTGTTTTATACATAAACCTTGTATTTTTTTCACTTTTGGATATTTAAGAGCATATTCAATTCTAACCATTCAATAATAGGATGAAAATGCAAATTGCTTCTTAACCTTCTTAAACTATCCTTTCTCAAATTGATTAATTTATACTCTCGTCCACAAATAATGTTCTCTTTTCTTTTTGGGATTTCGAAAATAGCAAATTATTATACACAATTAACTTCCTACCGTCTTTACTCACAACCAACCACTCTTCTTAAATTTCGTATAGAAAAAGATAAGGATATTATTTGTGGTAGGGAGAGAGAGTATTTGCTCTTGAGTCATAATCAGCAGTGGTCATACAAGGTGTACTAATGAGTTTGTTCAAATTTTATAACCAAATAAGAACTGGGGGAGGCATTGCCTGCCGAATAATATAAAATTCCAACAGATTTGGCTGCATTGGCGGTTGGCCCACTTCAAGATCTCATGGTACATTTACAACTCAACATTATTATTAGATAAAATGACCATTCAAATTCAAATATATCCACCATAAAATGTGTACAAGTAATTAGGTACACATTTTTATGTGGTACCTTGAGAATAATCGAGCCTATTTTACCAAATTTAAAAAAGGCCACACATCGGCCCTACTAACTTAAAGTATCGTGTTGGAAAGCTTAATTTTCCATCTACAATATCTACCACCATTAATGATGTTGTCTGCGGTCTGCACAATCACTATTACATAACTATATGAAATAGACTTGACTTATATATACTTTCGAATTGATTTTTGGCATGTGGCATACATTCTAATTAAATAATAAAATTAAAATTAATTGTGATGTTTTATATATGTCACATAATATATTTTATGAAGTGTAACATACAAGAGAGTATGAAAATGTGACATAGAAATATTTATGAATATATCAATGCACATATTCAGTCGGTTAGAGATTTTCTCATCATAAAAAATAATAAGGGAAATGAATGAATCATATTAAAAGACTCCTTAAAATGGAAAGTAAAAAATAATCTGCATCGTGCATTCATCTTATTATTAAATAGTTTGAATGCATTCATCTTATCTTATTCATACCCAAAACAACAAATATTTAAGAACCCATACATGTATATTTTATATACTAGTGTGGTATATGAAGGTGCATAATTTAGGATAGTTTAGATCGCGCATCCGAATCATGTATCGGTCCCGTCTCCCGTGAACCTAGAAATTTCGTATGTGGGACCCACTTCTTAACTGACGGACACAAACAACGAATGCCAATTTTGCTGCCCACTCTACTAATACTATTTCTTCTTCTTCATCTCCAGAATCGGAATTACAATTATTGTTTCCCTCTCTGCCGTCACTGCTTACTGCATCCTCTCTCTTTCTCTCTCTCTCTAAGCAATGTAATATATTATCGGAATATGATAAATAATCATTTGACCTAATCGAATCACACAAGATTATACGATTCACTTCATCTGGCCAAAAAAAATTGAAACCACAATTGCTAATTTCTGATTTGATATAGAATTGCCTTAATTTTGTTACTGGGACGATTTGATTCTTCATTTGCACTATTTCGATTATATGAATATTACTATATAGAACCAAAAAGAAAATAAAAATTATTGGTGAGATTTACAAGAGTCTTCATTTATGGAGTCAAAGACAAGATTTTGTGGTAAATTAAATAATTAATGGGAATATATATATATATACAGGTCGATGCACATTCAACATATTACATTATGTTATGTATTTGTATGTATATATATATACGTGTTTCCACGTAGCTGTAGATAGATCCGACTCGCCGCCGCTACTTTCTCACGCAACCATGCCGTGCCAAACATATGTATAAATTCTTGTCACCTCTCTCTCTCTCTCTCTCTCTCTCATCTCTTGCTGGCATCTACATTGATTTTATTTTCTTTTCAATTTCAAGCGTTGTCAAGAAAAGGTTCTCTTGGAGGAGTCTCCAAAATAAAATCTCAACGAACATGCATGTTCCTCCATGTGTAAATAGAAATCTCTCTCTCTCTCTCTCTGCTTTTGTGTACCTCTAAAGTATTAAATAATTTGATACGATTTAACGCCATGATTGAAGATCTAAAGTGTCAACTTCAAGAACTATTCTTTTTTGCTAACTCCCTTGTTTTTTTTTCCCATTTAAGAGAAGCAATGTTAATTTCTGTTAATTAAAATTCCCAAATTTAGATTTGCATCCCACCACCCAAATCAATCTTGCAGAATCATTTTTTCCAGTTTTTTTTTTCTTTAATTAAAAAATGGCCGTTTTTTGTTACGTCCGCCACGAGATGCCTTAAATGTGGAAAGATTAATTGAAAAGAGCAAAACTTTATGTATTTTTCTGATTGATTTGGAGAAAGTTTCTTGTTTTAGTAACTTTTAGTACAAGAAGAGATGAAATTAATCCCTTCAATGTATTGCTGGAAATTAATCTTTTTGCTTATTTTATTCTCACAAGTTTGTATCCTGTAGAATAAAGTGGCGTGAAGAATATATGTGAAAATGGCTTTCACTTAACAATTTGCTTATTTAATAAGCAAAACTTTGGATAATTAATCACTTATTACAAGGCCTATGTACATATAATTTTTTCGTTCACGTGTAGAAGTCGATGGTCAGTTGATTTTTCTCATCAACTATGTTTCGGTAAATCAGTCATCATGATTTTTAGTATTTTTTTTTTTTTTTGATTCGTGGAACAACCACCCTTAATGTGACAGGGTGACAGGTAAATTACATAGTGGTGTTGGTGGGAATTGAATCTATGACCTATCGGTCCCGGGCCTCCCAAGTCCCACCTTCACCACTACGCCATCCCATGGGGACTGATTTTTAGTAATTTAACACAAGTGAGAAGTGTTCTCAAGCCATGTTCCTAAAAATATGGAATTCTTCCCCACATGTGTGTCAATTATGTTGTCCTAACAGTACAAATCTACTGTCACACAAGTAGTGTACTAATCATGAAACTAGTATCTAACTTCTTCTTGTTTTCTTTGTGTCTCTACAATAGCATCTGAAGCAGTAGTTGTAGGAATTCTCCTATAAAATCTGGTTCAAAGTGGGAGCAAAACAAGGGTGTTAAGCTTGGTCTGATTGGGCTTGGTCTGATTGGAAGAGATGGGGTTCTTGACTCTGTTCGAGGTGGCGTCGATGCCGATTCTGCAGGTGCTCATAATAAGTGTTTTGGGAGCTTTCATGGCTACTGATTACCTCAAGCTTCTTCCACCTGATGCAAGAAAGTACATGAACAAAGTAGGTTGTTTTTGTCTTGAAAATGACCACATTTTTTAGTCATTTTGAGTTGCTCTAGATTCTGATTTAACGTATGTAATGAATGTAGATTGTGTTTGTGGCCTTCACTCCATCACTAGTCTTTGCAAGCCTTGCAAAGACTGTCAACTTCCAAGACATCATCTCATGGTATGTGTTTCTTGATTCAATCTTGTAGTGTTGGCAGAAACTTCTAGAAGAAAGAATCATGCTTTAGAATTGCATGGTTGATGAATCTTGGATACCATTGGATTTGATTTGAACTCAAATTGAATCTTGAAAACCCTTTGATTATAGGTGGTTTATGCCGGTAAACATCGGATTAACGTTCTTGTTCGGAGCGAGCTTTGGATGGATAGTAGTTAAAATCCTTAGACCAGAGCCATATATCAAGAATCTCATCCTAGCCATTTGTTCATCAGGTTGTTGTCCTACTCTGTTTTCTTCCCTATTTGGAGTGTGTATATAATGGAATCTAATGGATATCGTCGTGTTGGCGACGAGAGTAGGGAACTTAGGCAACATTTTGCTGATCATCGTCCCTGCAATCTGCAAGGAGAATGGCAGTCCATTTGGAGACTCAGATGTTTGCTCCAATGTTGGACTTTCCTATGTTTCTTTCTCAATGGCTGTAAGAAATCCTCTGTTCTGTTTATTCAAATGTTCCAATTTCCTCTCTTCAGATCCTCTGTTTCTGTTTATTCCAAATGTTCCAATTCAGATCCTCTGTTTCTGTTTATTCCAATTTCCTAATTTCAGATCCTCTGTTCTGTTCATTCTAAATGTTCCATTTTAGCATTCTTGATCATTTCTTGTAGTTCTTAGTTTATGTTCATCTACATTAAGGCTCTCTACTGTTTGATTTGTGAAGGTACTCACTACTTGCTCTTCTGATTAACAGGCTGGTTGCTTCTACATATGGACTTATACGTACCACTTAATACGGAGCGCTGGTGTGAAATACAGAGCATCTCTTGAAGCAGAGGAGCCCAAGAAACACCCAAACAAGGACTTAGAATCAAATGAGGAGACTCTTCTTCTTAGTGAAGGTGCACACTCCCCTCTTCAAGATGACAGACCCGAACAAAATGTGAGTCGACCCGTCTCATAAAACGAGCTCATCAACGTCTATATAAGTCAAGACCGTGTTTTTATGTCAAAACAAAGTGACCCATTGGAAATCTTGATTTGTAGAAGCACAACACAAGGCTTTGGAGTCAAGTTGTTGGAACTCTGCATCAAGTAGGGGAGGAGCTAATGTCTCCTCCAGTCATTGCTGCAGTGAGTTTCCTTTTTCATTACTTGCATCTTCATCTTTCTGAAAGGAATTGAGAGTAGTTTGGTTACAGATTCTGGGATTCGTATTCGGAGCAGTGACATGGCTCCACAACGTTATGATAAGCGAAAATGCGCCCCTCAGAGTTATCTATGACTCCATACAATTGCTTGGGTAGGTTAAGAGTTATAACTCGCTTATCATATCAAGCTAACTCGTACTCATCTTGAACGAACGTAACGCTTTTTTGTAGGGAAGGGACCATTCCTAGCATCACCCTCATACTAGGAGGCAACCTAACCGTAGGTACGTGCATTTTCGCCCAAATACTCGTGTATCCGTACTAGAAACGTATAAAATCGCCCCTTAACGGATGTGATGTAGGGCTAAGGAAGGCGAAACTGAGTCCGCTGCTGATAGTGGCGGTGATCATAGTGAAGTACGTTATACTTCCGGTGATCGGGATTGGTGTCGTGCTAACGGCTGCACACTTCGGCCTCCTCCCTTCGGATCCGCTCTTCCGGTTCGTGCTCATGATACAATTCACTCTACCACCAGCCATGAATATAGGTATGTATGCTTGTAAATTGCATTATTATTACATCCTTTGATGCTTCGCGTTAGTGGCTCATGACTTCTGTCCCACTTCATGGTCCACCAATTAAGTAGTGTCACGTGTATTTGAACTTAAAGAGACTTAACTTAATAATAAAATAAATTCTTAAAATAAACATGACACTAACTGATTGGGTTAGAGTGGAACAGAAGATCCTCACCGATCCTTAGTTATCTTTCAAGTTGTACGATGAAACAAGTATGGGTGATTATGACATGTAGGTACGATGACACAATTGTTTGATGTGGCGCAAGAAGAGTGTTCTGTTCTGTTTCTATGGACTTACTTGGCTGCAGCCATTGCTCTTACTGGTTGGTCCACTGTGTTCATGTGGATCTTGACCTAGACAATCCTTTACAGCCATGGTAAGAGCTAAGAAGCCATCCGGCGAGGCAGGAGCGACCTGCGCAACCAATCTCCAACTCGGTCTTGTGAGACCACGTGCCGTGTTATGGTTGGATTTCGACTAGGGTTACTGGTAGGAGCGAGGCGCACCCAGTGGCGTAAGGCCGCAAGTGTGGTATTAGATTGGATTGTGATTGGCATTAATGAAGCATGATTGTGCCCTAAAAATTGAATCATGCAAATGTATTCAAATGTTATTGGTTTTGATTTTATTCATATATGATTTCTTGTCTACATTTTAGTTTACTAAATTAGTTTACTACATTTTATTCCACAATTTCTTGTCTCATTTCTTTTGATCACGGTAATTTATGAGAGTTGTTGGTTGTGAATAAGATGGTGGAGCCTTCAAATAAAGTGTTGGTAATAATTAACTCCATCCGTTTCGTTATTACTATCTCATTTAGTTTCGACACAGAGATTAATAAATTTTATTTTAGTGTGTATTATATGAGTTTTAATTGTTTAAAGAAATTAACACAGTTTTCAATGAGTGGTTGGTGTTAAAAAATGAGAATCATCCAAATTTTTGCAAGGCTAGTAAACGACAATCGATTTTTTTTTTATATATTTTTTTCATATTGTAATTGAAGAAATAATCTTAAGTCTTTAAAAAGTTATGTCATAATTTTCAGAGTTTGAAGAGGAAGATAATTGTGTGAGAGAGATTTTTGAAGATAGATAATATAAGAATGTGTTGTTGAGTAGTAAGTTAAGGGGATCCACTTTATTTTATGTGTAATAGTAATTTTTACCTTGTTAGGAAATAGGACAATAATAGTGAGACAATCCGAATAGACAAGTAGGACAGTAATAACGAGATGAAGATAGTACTATTTTAAAAAATGAGATAAAGAATTGTGGAACAACTAAAAAAAATGAGATAATAATTATGGGATAGATGGAGTATAAAATAATGATTGCAACACGATAGTTTTTAAATCATGAGTCATACCAAATAATGAAGGCTTGGAAAAATTAGGTCTTGATATATTTGTCCTATTTGACAATAATTATGACTCAAAATCTTGTGTGACAAGATTGTTGGTAATATTCACTAAGTTGTTGCACTAGATGTCAAGTTGTATATCTTCACCTATTAACTACTATCCCTTCTAATTATCAGAAACATTCTCTAATTAGACGGTATTCACATTCGAATATAATAAGATATATCACTAAAATTTTAATTAATCATTGTAACTCAATTAAAAATAAAAATAAAATAAGAGAATAATACAAAACTAATCATCAATTAATTATCGTGATCTAATTGTAATTTTGTTTAAATTAAAAAAATAATAATAAGAGAAGAATACAAAAGTAATTATTCTATACAATTATATCACGGAGCTATCGAGCCCTATGGAATTTTCTACCGTATATAGTGATTATAAAATTCAGAATTATCTAAAACGAATAATTTTATATATTTCCACTAAAAAGCATCATTTGTTAAAAAATATTGTATGAGATATTGTAGTGTAAATAGTGTTCTTATTATGCAGAGAGAGAGAGAGAGAGAGAGAGAGAGAGAGGAACGTTGAAGAAAAGAGGAAAAGGTAGAGAGAGTTGTGTGATGAGAGACGCATCTGACCACACTAATTCCCTCCTAATCAAAAAATAGTAAATATGATTATCAACACATTTTAACAATAAATAAATCTCTCTATTCCTTCCAACCTTCTCCAATCTCCACTCCACCATTGCAGCTTTTCCTCCCAATCTCAACTTCTCTCCAAATAAATCCCCAAATATCACGTCAGATTAGAAATTTCGACTACGATCAGCCATCGCACTTGTTGAGTAAAGGAGAAACATAATTTGAATTTAGGGATCTCTGGTCATTTATTTTGATTTCGTATTATCTTCGTATTGCGATCATCATGTCAGGCTGCCCGTCGTCGTCTTCGGGATCGGAGGACGAGGATGAAGGTATCGACTCGTATCGTAAAGGAGGCTACCACGCCGTCAGAATCGGCGACTGCTTCGCCGGCGGTCGGTACATCGCGCAGAAGAAACTTGGTTGGGGACAGTTCTCTACTGTTTGGCTCGCCTACGATACTGAATCGTCGGTATGGATTTTTCGTAAGCTTTACGCTATGCTTGTTCTTTTCTTGGTTTTGGATTACTTTTGTTAATGTTGCTTAAATTCTTTTTGTCTTTTATTTTTCCGATACATGTGTTGTCGCGTTATCTAGTATTGAACCGTTACTGTAGATGCGCCTTGAATTTCTCCGAAGGTTTGATTTCGGTAGCTGTATTGATTTGGATTTTTCTTTGGATGGATCAGTATTTAGTTCATTCATAACAGAATCACAATTTGTTATTGCGAATGATTAGAATAGCTGAATTGCATCTCTCTGGTGGTTCTTTTAGTCAGTTCGGTGTTTTGATGGATTTTAGATACATCCAGAAGAAAAATGTGTTTCAGCATGTAGCGTCAATGGAGATAGTGATTGTTTAGATCATCATAGTTAGGACGAGTGGAGTAGTTTGTTTAATTGGAGCTGATAATGTTGTGATAATCATTTGAAAGCGCAGCTGTTTGAATTTTTGTTTAAAGTCGTGATGAAAGCACTATAGAATGCTCTTTTATTCTTCAAGTTACATGCCACAGAAGAAAGCATGCTTTTGCATGCAGATTTATTCTCTGTTGTAAATTCACAGATATTCAATAATTTTCAGACATGTTTGGTGCATTGCATTTGGCACCAGTTACTTTGAAGAAATCTGGAGCTTTTGTGCTTTTGCTCTTTCAGACAATTGCCGATGTGATGATATGTTCAATTTCAATTTCGTTGTGGTGTTCTCTTAGTTTGTCTTATTTGTATTTCTTTGGTTATGAAGAACTATGTCGCCCTGAAGATCCAGAAAAGCGCACCACAGTTTGCTGAGGCAGCACTACATGAAATTGAAATACTTTCTGCTATTGCTGCTGGTGATCCCTCAAACAACAAGTCTGCTGTACGCTTAGTAGATAACTTTAAGCATGTAGGCCCAAATGGTCAGCATCCATGCATGGTTATGGAATTTCTTGGTGATAGCTTGCTCCGTTTGATCAAGTATAACCGGTATAAAGGTCTTGAAATGCACAGAGTTAAGGAGATATGCAGATGCATTTTGACTGCTCTTGATTACTTGCATCGTGAATTAAGAATCATACACACTGACCTTAAACCTGAGAACATTCTTCTGTGTTCCACAATTAATCCTTCAAAAGATCCAGTTAGGTCGGGATTGGCTCCCATCCTTGAAAAGCCTGAGGGGAACTCAAATGGTGGAGTAGTTGTTAATAATATTGAGAAAAGACTAAAGCAAAGAGCAAAAAGAGCAGTTGCAAGGATCTCAGAAAGGCGAATTTCTATGGGAAATGGGGCAGGCATGCCTCAAAAGCCTGCTAGATGCTTGGATGGGATAGACTTTAATTGCAAGGTTGTGGATTTTGGAAATGCATGTTGGGCTGATCGGCCAATAGCTGAAGAAATCCAAACAAGACAATATAGGGCACCAGAAGTTATTCTTCAGTCTGGTTATTCTTTTGCTGCTGATATGTGGTCATTTGCTTGCACGGCATTTGAACTTGCGACTGGTGAGATGATGTTTGCTCCCAAGACTGGACAAGGTTTCAGCGAGGATGAGGTAATAATCTTCACTTTTGTTTTATTTTAGTGCATGATTTTTGTGTAACATCTGTAGCTAATGAAACATTTCTCAACCCACTGGAAAAGTGCTAACACTGAACATGAGCAATTCCAAAATACATCAATTTAAGCTAGTGAGCAACTTCTTAGCCCTTAGATTTCCCCCTTTCTGTTACTTTTACACAAAGTAATTTTCTGGATGTAATATCCGTTGATTAGTCATATGAAGCGTTTATACTTTTTAGGATCATCTTGCTTTGATGATGGAGCTCCTCGGAAAGATCCCGCGCAAGGTAAAGATGCATTTCTCACATCTCATATAAAATCAAGCTATTAACAATGTTTCTGACTCTCATTGTTATATGCTTAAATATAAGATTGCCACCAGCGGTGCAAGATCCAAAGATTACTTTGATAGATACGGCGACTTGAAGAGGATTAGAAGGATTAAGTACGGAACTCTTGAACGACTACTTACTGACAAGTACAAGATTCCCAATGGTGATGCACGTGAACTCGCCAGTTTTCTTTGTCCGATTCTTGCTTTTGAGCCAGAAAAGCGACCAACTGCGGAGCAGTGTCTGCAGCATCCATGGCTGCAACTTAAAGCAGCAACTTAAGCTGCAGAAGTGATGTAGGGATGAAAGGACAAGTTCTCCTCATGTTTCGAGTTTTGTTTCAGTTATTTTTGATAGATTTTGATTCGTTAAGATTGTAATATAGTTTATTGATCAGCACAATGAATTGATAACACCATAAGAAATTATTGACCCGGGGAACTGATCATCAAGTGCCCCCAGTGTTTGTGAATATTTCTCCAGGTTGATGTTGACACTCATTGAAGTCACTTCATGGTGTTTTTTCCACTCTAGGAAACCGCTTGCGAAAAAGGGAGCTCTTATGCGATCCGTATGTATCCATATCGATTAAGCTGGATTCAGGTATGGGAGAATCTCCAGCAATGCTTATGCTTTTTGACACAAACATGTTCTCCAGTTGGGTTTTTGGGTTCAAGAAGGTTCAACTTTGTATCTATATTTGGTGCTCCCAGAGTTCCCGTGGTAAAATAGAATCTTCGTGATACTAATCTTGTATCTGGATTTTCTCAACTCTATAAAAGCTGCCCTTCTTTGCAGTTTTCTTTGGGATTTCAGTGTAGTTGATAAAGGTTTTATGCTTGAGAGCATTTCTTGATTTCTTGGTGATCAAGTGAATTTATTCATTGATAGCAATGCATTCATACTGTGATATTGGGTTTGTGTTTTGCTTGCTTGAAGTTAGTGCCAATGTCTATTTGTTTGTGATGAACCCAAGTCAGATGTCAATCTTCCATTCCAGTCACTTAAAATTATCACAATTACCTTCTACAGAAATGACTTATGAGAGCAACATACACGTAGCAGATTTTGTTCATAAGAAAAACATCATCATCATCTAAAGTTGTTAAAAAGCCTAATACAATCTTTGGTATGGAAAACAACAGAAGAACTTCTCTTCATGATAACTCGGGTAAAATCGAACAGAGCAGAAGCCCTCTCTCCAGCACATGACAAAGATGAGAGACTGCAAAAATTTACAAGGATTTCACTTCAGTTAGTTGTCAGTCTTCTCATCTTGGATGAGAAGAAAAAATGATGACCAACTATATATAGTTAGTTACTAGCAGATGCAGCTCCTCTCTTCAACAACACTTCTGTCATGGAAACGATTCCTCTTGTACGGCAAGAAACCTCTTCTACGACCTTCAGAGTCTGCTGCACTTCTCTTGCTTAGTCTAGAGGAGAATGATTCTACTAAATTCCTGCTAGAAGACACCTCCTTCTGTTCGTTTCTGTCAAGAACTTCTTCCTCGTTGTGCACTTGTTGAGGATTAAAGAGATCACTCTTTGTTTCATTCCAACAGATTGGAGATACGTTCGATGAAGTGAAGCTATAATTGGTAGGAAGCCTGAGAGGTATGACTTTTAGAGGGAGTAAGTGACCTCCCTCGCGTTTATCTAAACTCTCAGGCTCATATATCTCCTTCACTAGTAATGTCTTACCAAAGAGCTTCAAGGATTGGAAAGCTGATTGTTCTTCCTCAGCTAGATCATCGTCTTCTCGAGAAGAAAGCTCTGGATTCTGTTATAAAGAAACAAATATATATTAAACCTTAACTGGATTGCATAATGGCATTGATAGACTACTACATTAATCAGGCTAGTACCGGAGAAACTTCTTCTTCCGGGCTGGTATTTCCATCTTCAGTCATGGGTTCAGGTTTAGGTACACCAGTACCAGATGAAGAGCCAGCATTGACAGCAAGAGCAGATGATGCTGGCGAGGAGCTACCATCAGGTGTGCATGAACCAGCTCCAGCAGATGCTTCTGAATGATTCTCATATAGCACAGAAGTAGGCGATTGTGTCTCCTGTTCCGACATATCTTGACACACAGATCTTGTCAGCTTCTCCGGTACTGAACTCCCGGATTTAACCAGAGCATCCAGCTTGCGAGGATAAGGATGCTTGGGCTTGCGCTTAGGCCTAGGAGGAGGAATCTCTGTCCTTTTTGAATTGCTACCTTCTCCATTATTACTCTCTCGAGCAACCTAAACAGCAGAGTTATCCAAGGTTAAGCACAAAACCACCAAACTAAAAACCGAAAATTAGCAATGCTTAGCTTCACAAAGACTAGATGCATACTTATAAAAAGAAGGCGCATACAAATGGCAAATAATGATATACTTATGGGACACCTTGGAGAAAAACTTCTGTGCGTGGCTTCGAATTTGCACTGCTGTTTTTGTAGCCACATGCTCTGAATAAGGAATACATAATCTCCTCAGAAACAATTATTCATTTACTATAAGACACAGTTATTCAACACCAGAGCCAGTCAACATGTACCTTCAATTTTCCTCCACGCACGGCCATGAAGTTTCAAAGCCTCGAGAAACCTTTCATGCTCCTCCTCAGTCCATCTTTCCCTTTGTTTCCTTATGGTATATGGCTTCCTAACCTGCCCCAACAACAGAATACAACAAAATCAAACAAAGTTGGCCTTATATGTAGCTATATGTTATACTTAACCTTAAAAGGGTACTCATACAACTAAAGAGGATAGGATATAAACCTTAAGAATGCACTCATCCGCCGCAGAAATCTGCTCTTTCGACTGCAGAGCTTTCTCGGAGGTGTTAATCTCTCTTATAGGACTTCCATCCTTTTCCTGCAGCAGAAAAGAACAAAGATCTCAAAATTAGTACAACTCTATTTGTTTAATTGTGAAACACTAACTGAAATATTTTCCTAGTTGCTTGTAGCTAACAATTGAAAGCTAGTATCCTAATAACAACCATAATTTAGATGCAATTACCAAATCTGCAAACAAGTGTATACTCCATAACGCCATAACACCATACTCTGATTTTCATATTCTAATGTTAAGAAAAACAAAGGCCTGATAATGTTCCCACCACAAATTCTATCAGAAAAACCCCTAAAACAACAGTTCACAAACTAAAACGGTGAGAGATTTTTTAGCCTCTAGAATATGAGTATTTGTCAAACAGTATCAAGCCAATATTTCTTCTTCTCAAGAGATAGATTTGTAACTAGAGCGCATAATATTTCTCTACAACAAATACACGAAGAACATAGAAGGAAAAAAGTAGAATCATTCTTCACAAAACAAACTGACAAAGAAAACCAGTACAAAATTCGAATCTAAACATTTCCTCACCTGCACATCCATGACTGCAGAAACCACAAATCTCCTCGACTCTTATTCCACCAGTTTCCGAAGCTCCTTAGCTGACTGGAACTAATTTCTAAACCTCAAATTTACTTTTTTAAATATTCACCGCCCCTCGTAACCAGGATGAATTCGAGCAATTACGCATTCAAACTTCGATTTTATCTGAAATCAGCAACGGAAATGCGGAGTAGACAGAACAAATCGAGAAAAATGCCCAGACATTTATGCGGATTTCTCAGCTAAGATGTGAAAAAACAGAGAAAATAAATATCTAGAGGAAGAAACTAATTTTGGGAAGATTGTAGATTGCGGAGACAGAGAGAGAAAAGGGAAAAGGAGAGAGAAATAGTAAGAGGGAGGAGGTGCCACCTCAGCCAGAAAATAAAAATTAATAAAATTAAATAGAAGTATCGAGAAATGTATGGACTCATGTGGTTGAAATTGAGGACACGTGGCGTGGAGATGCAAATGGCGGCCCCACTGCTGCTCTTTTTCGTCTCTTTTTTCTAAAGGTAAGACTGAGCCACTAAGATCCTGCCACTTGTCGACTCAGTAGTGGATCTTTCCTTTTACAGTTTCTGACCAAACATTGTTGCCCTAATCATTAGGGTGTGCATAAAAATCGTCCAACCGCCTCCGCCCGCTTGACCCGCCCGTTGGAAATCGTAATCGCCGGTTAATTTTTTTCAAAATTAATCGCAGTTTAATTTTTTAGCAAACCGCCATTAAGCTGGTGGATCGCGGTTTGCCCGTGGCGGTTAACCGACCTGCCCGCCGTCCTAATTTTTTTCTTTTCTAATATTAATCTTAACTTTTCTAAATTAAAAGCTTTAAAAATCGGATTATAGATACAACATGACTCAATCAAAAATTCTTTTTTCATATGAATGTGTCATAGTGCCATGAATCTTAGAATATACTATCACACTCATTTCATTTGAAGTTATATACATTGTTTGATTTGGATTTTTTTTTGGGTACACCAAAGTGTTGTCTCGTACTTCCTATTTAAAATAAATAATTGTCTTCTCGTAGTAGGTTTTGTTCCTTCTAACTAAATCTATTTACAAAATTCGTCAAAGTCGTTATAGATAATAAAGAATTAAGTAGTTAGGATATCTAATTATTTGACCTGCAAAACTGCCCGCAACCGTCCGCAAACCGCCCCACCTGACCCGCAACGGTTTGGGAAAAAATGAAACCGCCACGGTTTGTAAATTCATGAAACCACCTATGTTTAGATCGGTTAATTTTTATGTTCTAACCCGTCCGAACCCGCCCGCGCACACCCCTACTAAACATTGACCAGCTAACATTTTTATTTTCTCGGTAAATTTACTTTTCTTTACAAAAATAAATGAGTTGGGCTGCTGTACATCCGGTTGCAGGTGCAACCGGACGATTACACTTAAATATGTACAATTTGGAATATTTAAACAATGGTAACGTAGTGCAGTTGGCTAAGCTGCTAGGCTCAAAGCCCATTAACCCGCGTTCGAGTCCCAACAGCGTTTTTTTGAGTTTTTTTATTTTAATTGATATATTAATTTTAAAAAATGATACATTTGTTCATAATAATTCATATTTTTATTATAATTATTTTTTCAGAATAAGTTTGTCCCTTTTTTTTTTTGATAATATTTTTTTTTCATTTTAATTGATATATTAATTTAAAAAAGTGATAAATTTATTTTAAATAAATAATATTTTTATTCCAACCAATTCATATTTTTTTCAAATCAAGTTTGTCCCTTTTTTCATTTTAATTGATATATTAATTTAACAAAAATGATAATTTTTTGTTTATAATAAGTGATTTTTTTATTCCAACCAATTAAAAAGTATCATTTCTCCTTGAGAAAAGTATTATTCTGCTTTAAGAAAAGTATCATTCTTCCTTAAGAAAAATATCATTCTTATTGAGCAATAGTATCACATGTTGTTAACAAAAGTATCATTCTTCCTTAAGAAAAGTATCATTCTTATTGAGCAATAGTATCACATGTTGTTAACAAAAGTGCCATTTTTACTTAAGAAAAGTATCATTCTTATTGAGCAATAGTATCACATGTTTTTACTGTACCTTAGAGGGGAAGTCTAAACCCTACTTTTTTTCCTTTGCCTTTCTTTTCATTTATTTTTTTTTTCTTTTCTTTTTCTTTCTTTTAATTTTATTTTTTTCCTTTTTTTTCATTCCTTTCTTTTCTTTTCATTTTATTTTTTTTATTTTCCTTCATTTTCATTTAAATTGATACATTAATTTAAAAAGTGATACATTTTTTTAATAATACATTTTATTTTATTTTTTAAATTTTTTTTATGTAACACTTTTTTTTAATAATAATTTTTTTAATTTCTTAAGAAAAATATCATTCTTTTTTTTCCTTTTCCTTTTCCTTTCTTTTCATTTTATTTTTTTTTCTTTTCCTTCATTTTTATTTAATTGATTTAAAAAAGTGATACATTTTTTAATAATACATTTTATTTTATTTTTTTAATTTTTTTTACGTAGCACTTTTTTTAATAATAATTTTATTAATTTATTAAGAAAAATATCATTTTATTGAGCAATAGAATCACATGTTGTTAACAAAAGTATCATTCTTCCTTAAGAAAAGTGTATTCTTCATTAAAAAAAGTATCATTCTTATTGAGTAATGTATCATTCTTCCTTAAGAAAAGTATCATTTTTATTGAGCAATAATATCACATGTTGTTAAAAAAAGTATCATTCTTTTTTAAGAAAAGTATCAATCTTCCTTAAGAAAAGTATCATTCTTCATTAAGAAAAGTATCATTCTTATTGAGCAATAATATCACATGTTGTTAACAAAGTATCATTCTTTCTTAAGAAAAGTATCATTCTTCCTTAAGAAAAGTATCATTCTTTCTTAAGAAAAGTATAATTCTTCCTTAAGAAAAGTATCATTCTTATTGAGCAATAGTATCACATGCTGTTAACAAAAGTATCATTCTTCCTAAAGAAAAGTATCATTCCTATTGAGTAATAGTATCACATGTTGTAAATAAAAGTATCATTTTGCCTAAAGAAAAGTATCATTCGTATTGAGCAATAATATTTTTCCTTGTTTTTACTGTACCCTAGAGGGGAAGTCTAAACCCTACTTTTTTCTCCGGTTAAAAATGCTCGCGTTCCTTCGGAACACTCGCATTTTTAAATGGTTTGGAAAAAAGCTAGCGTTCCTTCGGAACGCTAGCATTTCCAAACCCTTTTAGTCGTGGAACTGCTACGGTATTTTTTCTTGTTTTTAGTGTATCCTAGAGGGGAAGTCTAAACCCTATTTTTTTCTCCGGTTAAAATTTTTAATATATATATTAATATTCTTTGTGTCATATATTTTTTTTAAAAAAAATAAGAAATTAAATTTATTATTTTTCGTGTCATATTGTAGTTGTTCATACAATTATAATTTTTTTAAAAATATTATATTTTTTAATATGCTTTGTGTCATATATTAAATTTCTTAAAATAAGAAATTAAATTTATTATTTTCGTCTCATATTGTAGTTATTTATACAATTATATTTTTTTTAAATATTACTATACTTTTTTAACAAGAAAATTTTTTAATATACATATTAATATTATTTGTGTCATATATTAATTTTTTTAAAAATAAGAAATTAAATTTATTATTTTTCGTGTCATATTATAGTTGTTTATATAATTATAATTTTTTTAAAAAAATATTATATTTTTAAGAAGAAAAAATTTTAATATTACATATTAATATTCTTTGTGTCATACATTAATTTTTTTTAAATAAAAAATTAAATTTTTAATGTTAAAAATAAAAAAAGGAAAATGCTGTTGCTGGGTCTCGAACCCGGGTCTCTCGGGTGAGAGCCCAGCAACTCACCACCTGCGCTACAGGAGCGCTTATGTGAACTTATATATTATTATGCTATTTAGCTGGGTGCAGCCGGTTGCACCTGCAACCGGTTGCACCAAAGTTTTTGCGAAAATAAATTTGTCAAAGTGTTAAAAATATGAAAATTATGCGAGAATAAATCCTACTCCATCCCTACGTTTCCATTTATTATTTCGAATTGTCTCATTATTTATGTCATATTTTAAAAATAGATACAAATGAGTGGATAATAATCATATAAATAAGTGGATCATATCACTTTATAATGTATAAATCTCCTTGAACTTTTAAAGTTTTGTCATGCAAAATCCTCACTCTGTCCCATTATTATTTACTTGTTTTTTTTATACGAAAATTAAAAAAGTGAGTGAAAGTGTGCTAAATGATGGATCTATTTATTTAAAATGATTGTGATCCATCAAATTATTTATACTTTATGGAATAAGACAAATGAATATAAATCAATAATAATGGAATGGATTGTGTAATTTATTATCTCACCTGAAAAAGTTTTGTAGGTAAAAAGCCCGTATATAATTTATAAATTAAAAATATTTAATGGAGGATTGAGAACAAGGGAAGGGATGTGGAGTTGAAACAATTTGTGGTGCGGCGGTGGATGAGGATGATGAGCTGTCTCTAATCTATTCATACCATAAGTCTCCACCCTAGTGTGGGCCCTACCTTTCTCACTTTTCCCCCACGTCACCACTAGAGAGGGAGAGAGACAGGGAAGTCACATGTGGCCAAGATTGTTTTGGCGGAATAAAAAAATTAGACAGGGGTTGGGAAAATTGAAGGGCACGAGGTGGAAGTATCTGGTGCGGGGACAGCTGTAACATATCTATTTTTATTTTTTTTTAAAGACCAGTTTCTTCACAAAGCAACCTCCAAACAGTTCAGAATATTGGAAACAGTGTAATAAAGCAATACATCCCCTTGATGTTCAGTACGATATAATTTCTATATTAAAGGAAATTTATTCCTACATCTCACTAGTGGTATTTTGTATTGCCTAAAAAAAAGTCTCAATACTAATATCTTATTTCTAAGAAAATAAAGAATTTGCAACCACAAATTAATTAATCAAAAGTCTAAAAACATACACCATACAATAATATTTTTTTAATTTTCGTACTCAAAAGAAATCAGACACTACTAATGAGATGAAGGAGTATGAAGTACTCCCTCCGTCCCACTAATATTGTCTTAGTTGGATTCGGTAGAGAGTGTAAGAAAATGGTTAGAAGTGTATTAAAGTGGATGAAAATGTATTAAAGTGGTTAAGTCCACTCTTTAAATTGATTGTGGTGCACTAGTTTTTTTCCTTTTTTAGATGAAGACAATTATAATGGTACTGCCGAAAAATGAAAGTAAGGCAAGACAACGTTAGTGGGATGGAAGGAGTATTATTGATCCACAGAATTATACTCCCTCCCTCCCGCTATTCTTGTTTTAATTTTCCTTTTTAACTGTCCCACTATTATAGTTTTCGTTCATAAAAGGAAAGTAACTTGTGGATCACAATCAAACGAACAATGGACTCTATCACTTCAACACACACCTCCACTCACTTTCTTAAAATCTGCACCAAACACCTCTAAAAAAAAATAGCGGGACGGAGGGAGTATTTGAAAAAGTTAAGTGCTGAAATGTTTAAATTGAGCTTGACGCACGACTCGACCAATCCTCAGTCAAATGGGAAACCAACTGCACAGAAACATCATTGCAGAAAGCCCTTAAAAGGCCGAAGATTGCTATTAGTCCTGAAGTTTGTTTTGATAAAGACAAGTTTATTCATCTTCTTGCAAACAAAGCAACCTAAAAACAGTTAGAATACCAAAGCAGTGCAATAAAGAACATCCTCTATGTATTCCTTGTTTAAACATTCATTATAACCTACTAAAAACCAGATCAAAAATCATCTTGATCAATGTGGTGCATCAATCACAAACTGTCCTGGATTCTTCATAAAGTGCTGAAATGTTTTAGGTAATCTTGATGCACGGCTATCTACTGATCAAATGGAAAACCAAGTAACCGCCTCTTACTATGAATGTAGCACGAAAACGTAATTGCAGTAAGGCCAATAACTCATACAGTACTGACTCATGCTGTTTGATTTTCTTAGCAATAATACTACTGGTAGAAAGTCATTAAGGGCTAAAGACTGTTTGATTCTTCTTCTCTCTCCCAAACCGTAGGCATTCATTCTAGAGGTTTTCAGCGAAATCAAATAGCTCTATTTCTTTTGCGCAACAGCATATCACAAGAATACAGCAGCTATGTCAAACACAAACTACCCATGAGGATATAAATAGCAGGCCAAAAGCACCCTAAATGGCATTCAATATTTAAACATTCAAGTATCATGTGCATGAACTTCACAAGGTCTATACAAGCAAACAGTTGAAGGTGAGCAAGTGCAGAGATACAAGATACAAACAAACATCAAAACCAAATCGGTATATGCTCAATGACAAATCTCCAGAAATTCTAAACATGTATTCAAAGTCAGGGAGGGGAAGGGATACATCTGCCACACTAGAACATCTAAAAAATTGAATTCTTTTTTTAATAAATGTTCATATGAAACTATCTCAACACTTTGTACCTCCTCACATCAAAATTAGACGTGAGGCGTGAAAGTTTCTCTAACTAACAACAAACTTTTTGCACATCAGCCTAGCACACAGAGAAGTGAAAGAAATATGTCCTGATCCTGTACTGTGGTGATAAAACTTCAGCAACTGAATTGATGTCAGGAACTTGATCAATGTGATAAAGGCCAACAATAGAATCTCCAGAAAATATGCTACATAAGAAAGAGCTGTTGAAGATTACAAAAAATAGTGGCAGTCCCTAAACGAATCTTATATTTTCTCCATGACAATCAATTGCTAATGATCGAACAGAAACAGAACCTTATCATTGGGGTTTCTGATTGAATTCAATGAGCAACGCATTCAACATTATTTGAAGGGCAGCATCATAGACAACTCCATCATAATGCATTCCGTCAGATGTACAGTGCGGGCCACATAAGTCACTTAGCAAACGAATATCAAGGTTTAGAAGCGGCCCACCAGATTGACGAAAGAGGTTGCTTTCACTAAGTTCGTTATCATAAGCATTGAACATCGCGGTGCTCATCCTCTCCTTCTTCTCATCCGTGTTCAACATTGATCTTATCAATGTTGGCATCCCAACCCAGAATAAATGCAACAAGTGTGAGGCTTTAGATTCGCTCACACCTCCATTACCATCCAAACTCGAAGAAACGGGCAAGAGGGCTAATATATTATCCTTTAAAACACGCAATGAATTACCAAAATCCGAAGCGTTATTCACATGCAGCATATCCCACAAGCCTGCCCCTATCACTAAAACATCTGGGAAATTCTTACTTCCTTTATATCTTATAATTAATTCAGTCAAATTAGCAACATAAGGAGCCCAAACGAAATTGAACTTCATCCCAATCTCCTCCACCATAACAGAGTAATCACTATGTCTCTTGAACAAATCCCCTCTTACCCTCTCCACGCCCTCCGATCCCATAAGTAACTCCAGCAAAGAAACAGCCATTAACCTCGACTGCGAATCCCCAGCAATAACCACCCAGGAACCATTCAACAAATCCGATGCATCGGATTTCTTCAACTTCTGAAATTCACACTCATCAACCTCACCAGTCTTGATCCACCCCCACGATTTCTCACAACTCTTTACATTATTAACAAAATTGGTATCATGCTCGTCGCTGATAGGTCTATTTCGTACTATTCATATTCCGTTTATTTTGGCATATATTGTGGCGGTTGGATTGCTTTTTGGTGTTTGTTTTGCAGTTCTTATGATGATGTGGCGGTGACGAGCATAACTGTGGCGGGTGCGAATTAAAGGAAATATATGCTTAATCTGGAAGAAATTAAAAGGAAAATTAAGTGTGGAAAGAAATTAATATAATATACTTTATATTATATTTTTCCATACTTAGAAAACCTAATTCTACAAGGAGGGGATTAACATATATATAAGTGGGAGAAGAGGGGATATCATTCTTCACGCCGCCAACAGGAAGAAGATTGGATTATTTTTATTATCATCACCATCTTACCGTCAGGAGAAAGGGGAGACAAGCATAAGAGATATTATTTTTATCTTGATAAAGAGACCACATCATCATATTATTCACGCCAGCGAGAGGAAAGGGAGGAGATATTATTTTATTCACGCCGTAAGGAGAGTCCAAGAGAGAGAGATCCGAGAGCCGAGAGATCATCCGATCAAACACCGCCGAAGCCGAGGAAGTCTGACCGAGGGTTCTTCGTGATTAAGTTTGTATTTCTGCACTTTGATTTGAGAACTATGTTTAGATTTGGAAGGGACAACATGCTATCGTTTTCTTTTTGAATTTCCGGATTTAGTTTGCCTCCGTTTTATTAGCCTGTGGATGTTAACTTCGTTTTTAATTTATGAATTTCATACTTTGGGATTTTAAATTCGTGCACTTGGTAATCTGATTTCTGGTAATTTGTTTGAATTTTCGTGCATAATTATTTCATGATTTTCAGCATGTTTTGTGTTCTGTTCTGTAAACCGGTCTGTCTGGCTAGTCCGACCGATATGCGTAGCTAAGTCTTTTAAGGGGCCGGCGAGATGTGAAACACACACCACCTTATTTTCGTGAGACTAGGGCTTAAAATTAATCACTTAGGTTCTGAATTAATCTAGGTTTAATTAATTGGATTAATTAATTTAGGCTTGATCACCCTAGTTAATTTAATTCATAGCTAATTTAGTACTTCCATCGTTTCTCATGGGATTAGGCTAAATAAGTAGCAAATTGTTCTTAGGACAATTAGATTAATTTGGTAGGAGACTATTAGATGCCCACCATACGAGTAGACTCCTAAATTGGGTTCCCTTAATTCTTAAAGTTGATTAGGTGTTAAATTTATTGATTGCCCACCAACGTAGGTTGCATCTAATTTAGAGAAGTAGTCGTTTCAATGCCCACCATGACAATTACCGAATAATTAAGGGGAAATAAGGGATATGTCAGTTTAATTACGGTGTCCTACAACTAATTGATTTAAGTGGATTAATTAATTATTAGTGTCAGTGATCGATTGTGTGTGTGTGTGTGAATCATCTTGCTGGACCCGCTTTTATTATTCATAGTTAATTTCGTGTTACTTCTTGCTTTAATTTTCGTTGTCTTAGGATTAGTTATTCCCAAAAGTTGCGTGGTTGCTAACCAAAACCCGATTGATAGGATTTTTAAGTTTGAAAATCTCCGTTCCCTGTGTTCGATACCTGATGCTATACTAATTCTTGGTCTAGCTATTTTGCAGGATTTATTTGGTGTAAAAAGCGATCACCAGTCGCATTCTCTAACATTACTAAACGCAATTCTATGAAGCAAAAGAACGCAGGAATCTCGATACAAAGAAGACGGGGTCGGAATTACCTCCGGTGCGGATAGGAAATAAAAAATTGAAGGGAAATACGGCGTCAAATGCACGCCGATGGCGAGGGTGATGAAGAGGGCGCAGCTGAAGAAGAGCATCTTGTTGCGGCTCAAATGCCAGCCCGCCATGCCCATCGGCACGAAGAGAATGATGCAGGCCGCTAGCAGTCCGAGCTTAACGGCCCCCATCATTTCCCGTACCAGCACTCAAGGTGTTCGGCGAAATGTCTCCTTCGCCTCTCCCTCTAGCATTCGGGATTTGTGATTAGGTTGGAAAAGCGAGAAGTTTCTTTACGGAAACGAGGGTTTGCAGAGCGACAGTGATGGACAATCAAATTGATAGCTCCAAAGATTTTAGTGCGATGATTTTGGTAGATGGGGTTTTCAGATGACTCCGGAAATCGCCGAATTGGGAATGAGAAAATTGGAAGAGAGAGAAGTTGATGGGTTAGTTGATGGCGGTTTTAGCATCTTTCTTTTTGTTTTTTCTACTACGAGGTAATGCACTCTAGTCTACAAAGAAGGATTCAACCACGTAAGTTAACTATAGTGACAGACTCAAACGATTTTGAATCAATGATCTTTCGGCCACATACTACCAACTTTAACCGCTATGTTATCTCAAGGGGCGCATCTTTTTTTTTTTTTTTTTGAGAAGATAGTGGTTTATTAATTGTATTAATTACTAATTAGTACCCTCGTTCGGTTTAAAACGGCCTATTTCTTTTTTATTTAGAAATTAAGAAAGTAAATAATAAAATATGAATAAGAATTAAATGATAAAGTAAGAGAGAATAAAGTGAGATAGTAAATAATAAAGTAGGACAGAAAAAAATGAGTAATATAATATAGTTGATAAAGTATGAGAAAATAAAATGATAAAATATGAAAGAATATTCTAATAATTTTTTTTGGAAAGTTATTTCTTTTATTGAAAACGAATCGTTTTAAACGGAACGTTGCGTAAAGAAAAACGAATCGTTTCAAATAGGATGTAGGGAGTATACTAATATCAATAAGTTAAATACCAACTATATATTAGCTCAATTGCTTTATTAATTGGGTCGAATTAATAATTTATGTGGCCTTTGGTCTTGGGCCTGCTAGAATTCATTTTTTTTTTTCATGATGAAGGATAAACTACCACCGTTATAAAAATTTGCTTTTAACAAATTTCGCCCTCGGTATATAAGAGTTGAATTTCTTTATTTTTAAAGCCATGATAGTGAATATAACGAAATTGATTGAGACATGAATAAGATGTAAAACCTAACTAAAGAAATATAGCCCTTGACGTCCAAACATACTTTCTTATCTGACAAGGAAAGGATCACTAGTCCTAAAATTTGGATTCTAGTATGGTGTTCTGTTCTATTCCCTCCATCCTATCGAACTTGTTCAGTATTCCTTTTCGAGTTGTCCCACTGAACTTGTTCAGTTTCTAAAAAATGAAGTAGGTCTCGCACTTTTAACAACACAAATCAGTTCAAAAATATTAATTAATTAAAATGGGTCACTCTCTTCCTCACAAATCAATTTTAAATTATTAATTAATATATGAGTCTTGTACCTTTATCAATCTACACCAACTTTCTTAAATTACCGTATCAAAAAGAAAGTGAACAAGCTCGGTGGGACGAAAAGGGAGTATGATTTTGGTTAATTCTTGACTTACACAATGTCTTTGGGATACCCTTATATCCTAAGCCTAACAAGCATAGGCGGCATCATTATGTTTATGCCAATTTACATTGACGAGAGAGGCGTTGATGATAAATAGGATTAAACACCAATCGATATGTAAAGACGGGTTTAGGGGCATACTCATGTGGGGTAGACGCCCCCAAATCCTGAAAATTTATGATTTCGTTATCTTATTTTGAGAAATTAAAAATATTATCCTTTAATTCATAATTTAAATCCTTCCCTAATGATAGTATTATTGAATAATTCATAATAAGGATCATTCATACTATGACAACTTCATATGTAACAGTGATTATCTTAAGTCAATAAATTAGGTGAGGTTTTTTGGTTTAGATTCTTGTTTTCTGCTTTGTGTCTTCAAGCGTGAAAATCACAATTTTGATGGGATTATTCAGTAATATCCGTCTTGATATGAGATGAAATGTCGAAACTACCCTTCAAATAATACAGTTAAACCTCGATAAAGTAATAATATTGGGAGCGAGGAAAAATATTCATTTAACGATGTTATTACTTTATCGAACATTATTTTAGTGCATTGACCCACACCGGGACCGTAAGAAATTATTATCTTAACGAAGTTATTACTTTATCGAATATTACTTTATCGAGGTTTAACTGTATATGCTAAATGTATTATATCAAACATTAGGCATGTATACATTACTTATATAAATTTATGTATTTTGTTGAAGAAATATAATTAGATACAGAAGCATTTATAAGTCTGCCTTGCCTATCTTGTACATTGTCCATGTGCTGTTGTACCACGGCTGCAACAACAGACAAATAAACCACAACAAATGTGCTTTGGAGATATTATGCTGTGGGATGTGAAACATGTCAATATATTCTATTATACAAATAATTCCATTTTTTTTTGTGAATGACAATTTCATAATGTAATACTATTAATCGTAATAATATCACACTTCATTTAGTATTATATGGGAAACCAATCATATTATGTGTGATCAGAAATCGCCTAAAAAGGAAATACTCTCTCCGTTTCAAATATATATGTCTATTTTTCTTTTTCGTCTGTCCCAAATTTATATGTCTATTAGCAATTCTTTTGTATTTAACTAAATCTTTCACCAACTTTAAAAGATCTAATTAATATGATAATATAGAAAAAAAAAACTATTTTATCCAACTTTTATAATAGCAAACACAATTATGATATTAACTTTTTAGTAATTTATTTTCATTTACTCAAATTCCAATATCAATATTTATCTAGCTTTCATATTATTAATTTTTTCTTAATCTATATGAAAAAACAAATGGGCATATAAAATAGGGACGGAGGGAGTATCATTTTATTGACACATAAGTTGCTATATGATTTATTAATTAGTTGACACGTGTGTATATAACTAGAGGATATATGGTTTATTACACTATTAAGGCAATAGTTTTTAATACTCCATCCGTAACACTATTGTTGTTCAATCTTTTTTTACATAATAATTTTGGAGATTTATTAGTTGTAAATAAAGATGGTAAGACCTTCAAAAAGTGTTTATAATAAATTATTATTTTAATAAATAGGACAAGAACTGTAAGGCAGTTACATAAAGAAAACGGGTTAAGAATTATGGGACGAAGGGAGTACCAAAACGTACCAAGAAAACTACAAATCTATATTGCATGGACACTTCAAAAGTATCAACGTATTGTGTCGGGACACTCAGACATGACACGACACTCCAATTGTTGTGTCTAATAAATTTATACACACATAACATTTAATTCTTAATAAAATATACAAAATTCATTTATTTTATAGTTGATTTTAATTTTTTAAATAAATTAGTGCAAATATGGTGTCCTAATTTTTTTGTTAAATATTGTGTTCCGTAACTCGTATACATGTCGAATTGTATCGCGAACTTTTAGCCACTTAACCAAATCTATATAATGAGAGAGAGAGAGAATGATTGTGTTGTGGAATAGAATGGAGCAAATGAAAGACATGGGGTAGCGTTGATGTACAGTGAAAGTAAATGTGTGATGGTGAACACGTGCGAATGTTGTTGCAGAGTTTGATTTAGCTGACAAATCAATCAATCCATGTCTCATTCTCTCTCTCTCTCTCTCTCTCTCTCTCTTTGGGATAATAGTAGCACTTAAGTAGTTGTGGGATGCTAGTGTGTGTTTTGTTGCATGCATACTGATACTGATACTGCATAGTGAAGAAAAGAGTATATTCACCTGCCGAGTGCCGACCTGCGCCAAAATTCCCAACTTCGTCTCTTTCACATACACACACTAATATATCTTGATTTATGGGCCAACAATCTTTGCCACCACTCTCCTCTGCTTCCGACAGACCAGTTCAACAGGTTCCTTTTTCTTTTCTTTTTTGTTTTAACTTTTTTCTTTAATTATTGGGACTTCTTCTTCTTCTTCTACGTAGCTTCTTTTCATGGATTCATGTTTCTTATTATGTTTTCTTCTTGTTACTGAAATGGTGATTTCTCTTTATTATGCTCTTAACACTTGGTTATTGCAGTCGGCACAGTTGTATAAGTTAGTTGGTTCTGGTTTATTAATTAGTACATCATGAGATCTCAAGAGATTCTGTTGGAACCTTGTTTTGCAGAGTTGTGGAATTTGGATGAGATTTTAGGGGGAAATAGTTAGAAAAAAAACATTTTACTGCACCTAGTTATGCAGTACTTTTTTTTTTTTATGACAAGAGTAACCTGCAGTCGCTATCGAAGTGCGCACTAAGTAAACTCCGCTCCTGTGCTCTAGCCTGCAAACAAAACAGGAGGGTTCAACCATCCTAGGCTAGCTCACATAGCGGTCTTGGTAGGTTTTGAACCCATGACCTTACGGCCACAGGCTACCCACCTTAACCGTAGTACTTTGTTTCATATTTAGGCTTTTAGTACTCCCTCTGTCAGAAATGAAATGTCTTGATTTTTTTGGCACGGTAATTCAGAATCTTGAATTTTGTGTGTGAAAATTGTGGGCTCACAAAATCAAGTTGACCACATAAGACGTTTCACTTGGGACGAATGGAAGTACTAAAACCCGAGGTTTAAACATGGCCTCAATGTTTGATGATGGTTTGGGGATCCATTTAAATGCTGTGATACATATTTATTATCCTCCTTGTGCTGGTTTCATCGTTAGCATGTAGTTGCCATTGTTGGTTTGATGGCTTTTCTTTATTCGTGTGACTTAGATGTCTCGTATTTCTTTGTTTGCACAGGCAATTGTTGCAGTGAAGAAGGGTGCTCATCTTTTGAAGTATGGCAGAAGTGGGAAACCTAAATTCTGCCCTTTTAGATTATCATTGGTAAAAGGAAATTGCATCCTCCCCTCCCCTCCCCCCCAAAATGTCCCTTTTCTTGATAGAATTTCAGTAGTGTAAGCCTCATTTCCCACTTTCAGGATGAGAAGTTCTTGCTCTGGTATTCCGGTCCGGACGAGAAAAAACTCCGATTAAGCGAAGTAACAAACATCATCCATGGCAACATCAATGTATGATAAAGATTTATCAGTTCCATCTTTATTTACTTGGTTGTTTTGGTTGCTATGCTTATTTACAATGATTCCAACTGGTAAATTGTAGAAACAGTTTCAGCTCGAAAAGGGAAGCCAGTGCCTCGCTCTCATCTATGCAAATGGCAAAAGCTCTCTTGAACTGGTGAGCAGAAATTTGTTTCTTCAAATAAACAGAAGTACTTGTTGCTGAAATGTGTTTGCGTTGCGTAGATATGCAAGGATGAGCAGCAGGCTGAGTCTTGGTTTGTAGGTTTACGAGCAGTAGTCTCGCGGAATCACTGCAACGGAAACATGAAGGAAGAACGAGGGGCTCAAAGCTGCATCAACAGCCCAGCTTCTTTCATGAGAAGGAAGCAGATTTTAGGTCTAAGAATCAGATCATCCGAGGTATCCATTCAACAACTTTTCCCCTTTCTTTAACCTTGCAAATTCAGCTTAGAGCGACGATTCTTTGCTTCGTTACGTTGAAATTGACTTTACATGTTTCTTGAAAGGTGCACAGTTCATCCGGGAGCCCCCTCTCATCATTCTCAGCAAGGTGTACTTCCGACATGTCATGCTCCTCCGATAGTTTCTTCTCAGCGTCGAGTCTTTCAAATACGCGCAATACGCTAATCCAGCAAGGCGATACCAGCAACGGAGAACCAAAAATGCATGTCTTGAAAGATGTCTATATTTGGGGAGAAGGAGGGTGTCTACGAGGAGGCGAACCGCAGGCAAACGCTTTGCTACCTAAACTTCTCGACTCAGCTACAATGCTCGATGTACGATCCATTTCATTAGGAAAGAAGCACGCCGCTTTAGTGACTAATGAGGGCGAAGTTTTTTGCTGGGGTGAGGGGAAAAGAGGAAGACTCGGTCACAAAGTAGACATCGATATACTCCGCCCAAAAGTTGTCGACTCACTTAATGGAGTCGATGTGATCCGTACGAGCTGTGGAACTTACAATACATGTGCTATAACACTCTCCGGTGAGGTATACGCGTGGGGTGACAATTATACTCATGCTACGCTCAGCAAGAGAAGCCACTGGCTGATGAAGAGACTTACGAGTTCATTGGAAGGTATAACCGTATCTAATGTTGCTTGTGGCGAATGGCATACGGCGATTGTATCCGTTTGTGGCCGGTTGTTCACTTATGGCGATGGAACCTTCGGAGTTCTCGGCCATGGAAACACGCAAAGCTATTCACACCCTAAAGAAGTCGAATCAATCAAAGGACTGCGCGTAAAGCATGTGGCTTGTGGAGCATGGCACACTGCTGCAGTCATTGAAATGGCGACCGGTTATGTTAAACCGAGTGGGAAACTATTTACATGGGGCGATTCGGATAAAGGAAGGTTAGGCCATCCGGATCATGAACGAAAAGTACTCTTGCCTACTCGCGTTGCACGCCTTCTTGATCACGACTTCGTTCAAGTTGCATGTGGAGGTGCACTAACATCAGGGCTAACCAACACCGGTAGAGTTTTCACAATCGGAAGCTCTCTACACGGCCAGCTCGGGCTTCCGCAAGCCAGAGATAAGTCGATTAACACGGTCAAAGGGAGGCTTGTCGATGAGTTTGTCGTGGAGATATCATCCGGTTCGTACCATGTGGTTGTCTTGACCTCAAAGGGAAACGTTTACGCTTGGGGAAAAGGCGAAAACGGGCAGTTGGGCCTCGGTGACACGAAGGATAGAAGCTCTCCGTGTCTCGTCGACGCTCTTAAAGGCCGGGGAGTGGAAAGGGTTGCGTGTGGAGCGAGTTCTACGGCTGCGATATGTGCGCATAAGTCTTTGTCCGTTTCGGACCAGTTGGCTTGCAGAGGATGCAAGAACAGTTTTGGCTTCACTAGGAAGAAACAGAATTGCTACAACTGTGGGCGTTTGTTCTGCCGTGGTTGCACCACCAAGAGATCTATCTATGCATCTCTTGCTCCGAACGAGAACAAGCCTTCTCGAGTATGCAACGAGTGCTTCAACGAGCTACAAAGTGTTTCGTCTCGTGTGGTTTTATCCAAGTTGGAGACGAATACTCTGAGGCCTATGATGCGTAACGCGGAAGATCCGTACCCAAAACATAGCAGATCAAGGTCAAGTAATACTTGTACTTATGATGGCGATTGGAGCTCCGAGAGAAAAGATGCTACTTTTCAAGGGGAGAAGCTTCAAACTTCGGATATCGTTTATATGGAGTTGCCAAGATGGGGGCACGTCCCGTGCCCCCATCTTTTTACGAACATTCGTGGAGACGTGACGATTGGAAGTGTTCAAACTGCTGAGAAAGACTCCGAAAGTTACATTTGTGAAGAAATATTGATGCTTAAGGCTCAGGTATCGTATATTCGGTCTTCCATAAATCCAAGAAGCGGTTAAGTTTCGCAAACTTATTTTCATTTTATGGTGCAGGCTGATAGTCTAGAGAAACTATGTGAAGCAAGGGAAGAGGAAATTCAAGAAAACAAAAGGAAAATAGAGGAAGCTAGGTTACACATTGAAGAAGAAGCTGCAAGTTTTAAAGAGGCTAATGAGATAATACAAATGCTGACATCAAAGGTATGCCATAAAAAACACAATTTTCATGTGAAAATACGTAAAACTATCTTTTTGCTAAAAATACCCTATATTCTTAAAAATAAAACAGTGTTTGGAATAACTTGAATAAGTTTGTGGACTTTTTTACAACAATAGCACTTTTTTAATATTTGGAAAGTATGTTTTTGTTTGCTTGTGTTTAAAATAAATCAGAATAAGCAGAATAAAATAGTGTTTTTTTTTCTAATATTACAAACAGTAACAATTTTTACTTAACAACAACTTTAAGTAGCTTTAAGCATGATCAACTAAAAGGTGTTTATAAAAACTCTTCCAAACACTACATAAATTCAAGGATTAACCATTCTGTCAAATTTAACTGTGCGTGAGTCTCATCAGAAAAATAAACAGGGGCAGACCCACCCTATGGGCTGGGGTGGGCTCCAGCCCCGGTAAGAATTTTTTTTCCCTTTTTTACAAATAGTAATTTTAGGTTTTTTATTGAAATATAAATTAAAATTAATATTCAAGTCCAACGTATTTCTTTTGATCCATGTCCAGCTCAAGGTATTTTATTGGGCTAGATCCACCCCTGACAATGAATATTAATTATTTGTTCGATTGAGTTTTATGTCTTGCTTGACATGATCTTCAAATTTGATTTTGCCATTTTCTCCTCCAGCTTTGTGAAATGTCAGAGAAGATTTCGAGCGGAGAAAGAGCAGAAGACAAAGCTAGTCACCGATCTCCTCAGAGAACGAAACTCCCTGCTCTCCCTGTTCCTCGTACGCCACACGAAGCCATGGAAATCGAAGAAAGCAGGGGGGGTTCTCCGATTGTCTTCTCGAGCAAGTTAAGATCGTTGTTTGGCCATTCGGACAAACGCTCCAAGGTTGAATGGACTGAAGAATATCAACCCGGCGTGTTCATCACGTTCACGGCGTTGCCGGATGGGAAGACCGGCCTCAGGCGAATCAGATTCAGGTTTGTTTCGAATTCTCGATCATCAACGTGTTCTATAAGTTCGCATTCTTAGTGTCTAATCAGAGCAACGTTTGAAGTGCAGCCGGAAGAATTTCGAGGAGCGAGAAGCGAAGAGATGGTGGGAGGAGAACCAACAAGCAGTGCATGGAAGCTATGCAATCCCAAACAGCTAGGTTTCTTGCTGTCTTCTCTTAGGGTTACTATTCGAGGTTTCCTCTATCTGCAAGACGAATTTCGTCCGAAGATATGATTTGTCCGAAGCAAGAGCGATGATTTATATGTACTTTTGTACGTTTCTACATTGTAGTAGAGTTGGTGTAGCGGCCGAGCCATGGTGATAGGAGTATAAGTCTAATTTTATATTTCTTCTAATTATAAAGAAAATACAAGAAAAAGTATTAGAATAATTAGCATCCAAATTTTATAGTGAAATTTAACTTCCGTGTAATTTAATTCGAGACTTGGCCACTATAAAACATAAATATTCCTAAAAAGACTGGCACTATTATCTGGAATATACATACAAGTCCTTGAATTTTATGATTTTCGTGATTTGGTCATCAAGTTTTCGTTCAGCTCAATTGTGTCCTTAGAGCATCCACACCGGCAAGAAAATTGCCATCCATAATTATGGATGGATGTAGCCGAGCGATGCAGTAAAATCATAGATGGAGAGAGAAAATTGAGTATTTAAACCTTTGGATGGAGAGAGAGTGTCTTGTGTGGGACCCGCTGTAAATATTTTGTCGGCAAAAATCAACAAAAACAACATCAACCAAATTCATCAAGCAAAATCGACCAAATTCATCAAGCAAAAACAACATCAACCAAATCAACAATTTTTCATCAAGAAAAAAAAATTTCATCAAGCAACAACAATTGAAAGAGAGAGAGGCGGCGCGGCGGCGCGGCGGCGCGGGGAGCGGAGCTAGCGGCGGCTCGGGGAGCGGAGCCGGCGGCGGCTCGGGGAGGCAGGAGGTCGAGAGCGGCGGCTCGGGACCGGCGGCGGTCGGGGCCGGCGGATCGGAGGCGCCGGCGGCTCGGGGAGGCGGCGGTCCGGACTGGAGGCGGTCTGGGACCGGAGGGGGGAGAGGAGAGAGGCAGGGGGAGTGGGGAGGGGGGAGGGGGGAGGGGAGGCGGCGGTCGGGACTGGACGCGGAGGGAGAGAGGCAGGGGAGGGGGGAGGGGGGAGAGAGGCAGGGGGAGGGGGGAGGGGGGAGAGGAGGTTTATATTCTCGAAATATTTCAACCGTTAAAAAATAGCCGTTTTTAGCCGTTGAGAAAGTTTATATCCGTTGCATCATATTTCTATATATATGTTGCATAAGTTACAACAATGAAACCACACATTCTATATAGTAGTGAATGGTTCATTGTTCCTCACATTCTCAAATATTGATTCATTTCAAAGTTTTGCTACTACAAAAATGGCTCAATATTCTACAACTAGTTCTAGTTCTTCCAGTAACAACGAAGAGCAAATCAATGATCCTGAGTATGATTTGTATGAAACGATTCTTCAACATAGTCAGGCAATAATGGCAGAATATGAAAGAAGGTGTCTCCAGGCTAGGCGTCAGCCGAGAAGGTACATCGAAAGGAATCGTGAAGACGGACACGAAAGACTTTTCAATGATTATTTCGCCGAGGTCCCCGTGTATTCCGCTGCAATATTTCGACGGCAATTCCGAATGAGGAGAGACTTATTCCTCCGAATAGTGAGTGCACTTGAGAATCACTCGTCATACTTCCAACAAAGGAACGATGCAATATATCGTAGAGGCTTGTCTCCTCTACAAAAATGCACCGCGGCAATTCGTCAATTGGCGTACGGAGTACCAGCCGATCATCTTGACGAGTATCTCCGAATGGGGGAATCAACTGCAATCAAATGTCTTTTTACATTCTGTAAGAATGTGGTGGAGATCTGGGGCAGTCAATATTTGAGAAGGCCAAATGCAGCTGACGTTCAACGTCTTACTCAGATGCACAATGATAGACATGGATTCCCGGGAATGTTGGGAAGTCTTGATTGTATGCATTGGGAATGGAAGAATTGTCTAGTCGCGTGGAAAGGTCAATTCACGAGGGGTCATGGTTCTCCTACGATTGTGCTAGAAGCTGTCGCTTCCCAAGATCTATGGATATGACATGTCTTTTTTGGTGTAGCTGGTTCACGAAATGATAATAATGTGTTAAATGAATCTCCGTTATTCAACCAGGTGCTCTCAGGAAATGCACCCGAGACTAATTTTACGGTAAATGGCACACATTATAATCTGGGGTACTATCTGACAGATGGAATTTATCCAACATGGGCTACTTTCGTGAAGTCTTTTCCGTGCCCAGACGATCCAAAGAGGAGTCTTTTTAAAGAAAGGCAAGAGGCTGCCAGAAAAGATATTGAACGAGCGTTCGGGGTACTCCAAGCTCGATGGGCAATTGTTAGAGGGCCAGCTCGATCTTGGTACAGGAAAAGAATAAAATCTATCATGTTAACTTGTGTAATTTTGCACAACATGATTGTTGAGGATGAGGGGGATATGGTTGCATCTTTTCCCAATGATGAAGATGATGAACCCCAACAATTCGTTCAAGGTCCAAATCCAGAATTTCGAAATGTGATTCGAACCAACTCCGAGTTACGTAGCAGCGATGTGCATCACCAACTTCGACACGACTTGGTTGAGCATATATGGACTCGCTACAACAACAATTGATCGATTAGTATTTTGATGTACTAGTTCGTAATTTTTATTTTAATTGTTGTATTGTTTAATTTTCATGTTATTGCAAGTTTTTAAATTATTTTTTCCCCTTTCTTAGTATTTATTGTTTAATGAATTTATCGAAATTAATTAAAATAGTGGGATCCAATAAAATAAAATTAATGTTTGAAAAATTAATATAGTGGGACCCAATAAAGTAAAAAAAAATTATATGGATGGATGAAGGAATGTGGTTGAGTGTTTAAAAATTGAGTGTTTAAAAAAAAGCTGATTTGGCGGAGAGAGAAAGTTATGGATTGGTGTTTAAATCTTGGAGCAATGCGGATGCTCTTATATACCTTGCAATGTTGTAAGGGTTAAGTGCAAGAATAGGCACACTTTGCATAAATGCAAAAATAGGCAAAGTGTGTCCCCTTGGGATGGCGTAGTGGTGAAGGTGGGTGGCCCGGGACCGATAGGTTCTGGGTTCAAATCCCACTGGAACTACTATGTGTTGTCTGTCATCTATGGTTAGTCTAGGGTGATTGAACTCTCTTGTGTGGTTTGCAGGCTACTACACAAGGAGCGAGGTTTACCCAGTGCGCACCGAAGATAGCGGATGCGGGTTCAAATACATAAATAAGCAAAGTGGTTGGAAAGTTACTTCTCGGTCCCTATCAGACATTTTCTGTACCTAAACTGCACCTCTTCTACACCTATTTTCCTTTAATTTAATCACTTAATTTATTTGTTTTTGCATCACCTATTTTCTGTAATATTTCTCTCTCCAAGTGGGCCTGCGTAAAAGTTGTTTTTTTTGTTTCTTTAAGAGCATACGCATTCCTCTCCTCCCATCCATTCATCACATTCCTCCCATCCATTCATCACATTCTCTCTCCGTCACGTCAATTTTTATTTAAACACTCAATTTTTAAATTCTCAATCACATTTCTTCATCCATTCATATAATTTTTTTTACTATTTTGGGTCCCACTATTTTAATTTTTTCAAACATTATATTTTATTAACAACAATAAATATATAATAATATTTATTGTTATTCTTCGAATAAATAAGTAATTATAAAAAAATCTTAATTAATTTCAATAAATTAAAATAAATAGTAAGAAAGGGAAAAAAATTAATTTAAAAACTTGGCATAACATGGAAAATATGGATAATTACCCGGCATCCCATAACTCCCAAAATTTGGGATATATGGATAATTAGGTGAAAAAATAGGCGGTGGATGGTTGAATTGAGGATACGAAAAATGTGAAGGAACTTGAGAATTTGGAGGAATTTGTGAATTTATATGGATTTGAGAATTTGGAGGGATTTCAGAATTCGGAGAAAATTCATCATCATCCAAATTATAATAATTCGGCATATTGAAATTGCTATTTTTATCCATTGAAGATAAAAATACACTTAAACTTTGGAGGGATTTGAGATAATAAAGAGAGAATAAGGTTTTTTGTGTGTTTTCACTGTTGTAACTTATGCAACATATATATAGAAATATGGTGGCTTTTCGTTGCAATTGATATAAACTTTTGCAACGACTAAAAACGGCTAATTTTTAACGGGTTGAAAACTTAGTTCTATAAAACTCCTCCCCTGCCTCTCTCCCCCCCCCCCCCCCTCCCCCTGCCTCTCTCCCTCCGCAAGTCTCTCCCCTCCCCCCTCCCCCTGCCTCTCTCCCTCCGCAAGTCCCTCCCTCCGCCAGCTCCTCTGCCTCCCTCCGCCAGTACCGACCTCCGCCAGTCCCGACCTCCGCCAGTCCCGACCTCCGCCTCCCTCCGCGATTTTCTCTGTCCTGCCTCCCCAAGCCGCCGCTCTCCGACCTCCTGCCTCCTCGAGCCGCCGCTGCCTCCGCTCCCCGCGCCGCCGCTGCCCACGCTCCCCGCACCGCCGCTGCTAATTGTGTTCTAATTGAATCTTTTGTTTTTTGTGTAGAAAAAATTGAATTTTTTGTTTGGTGGAAAAAATTGAGAAAATATTGAATCTTTTGTTTGGTGAATCTTTTGTTTGTGTAGAAAAATTGTTGTTGCTTGATGAAAAATTGCAGGATGAAAATTTTTTCTTGTTGTTATTGCTTGATGAAAAATTGCATAATGAAAAATTTGCACACTCTCTCACTCAACTTTCTCTCTCCATCCAAACTCTTTCTGCATCGCCCTAATCGCAGTGTGGATGCTCTAATGACTTGCATCGGAAATGTAAAAAAGTGTCAAACATTTCTTGCAGAAAATGACATAGTCTGCTGTTAATTTTAGAAAAATAGGGGTAAAATTGAGAGTTGTCTATTTATGCATTTGCAACATACTTTGCCTATTTTTGCATTTATGCAAAGTGTGTTGCCTATTCTTGACATTGAACTCATGTTGTAATTGATTCCTACAAACTTCATTTTATTCGTTTGAGTCCATTTTTTGTATATCTTCAATTGTTTTACTAAAAAACGCAATTAGAGAAAGTTTAGAACAAAATTCCATAATTAAATAATTTATGTAAAAAAAAAAACCTTCAATAAAAATAAAATCAACAAGTGAGCTATTTAATTAGGGCGGATCCAAAATTAAATTGAAATGGCAAATCTACAAATTTTGATAGACAAATCTATAACGTAGGGGTGAAATAGCAAATAACAACTAGTACTACTAATTAAAAAATAAATTTGAATCATTTAGGCAGTTTTTGTAGCGGGAGCTCGCAAACACGTACACCTTCTAAGTCCGCTTAAATCTTCATTAGTTATCAATATATGTAGTATTTTTTTGTCTCATCTCATTTGTCCATTTTTTTTCGGCGTGATTATTTAGACGTGTTGGTTTTATATAATAAAAGTGTGAGATTCATTTAATAAATTAACCATTTAGAAATAATTTGTATGAGAAATGTGTGAGACTCATATAATCATTTAATTGTTTATAGTTGATTTAAGTTTGAAAAGATATGAGATTCATTTCTTTATTTAAATATAGGACAACTGAGATGAGACCGTCCGAAATGAAATACTCCCTCCGTCCCATTATTTATGTCTCATTGGAACTGGGCACGGTAATTAAGATAGTGGAGGTAAATGTGTAAAGTTGTGGTGTAAAAGTATAAAGAGGTGGGTCCACTTGCTTAGATTGATTGTGGTCCACTCATTTATTTCCTTATTTGGTATGGGACATAAATAATGAGACAACCAAAAAAGGCAAGTGAAACATTAATAATGGAACGGAGGGAGTATTGGACAAGTATAATGAGGCGGAGGGAGTAGTAGATCTGTGAATTAGCTTGGTATAAACGAATCTTTGGAATGTGTTATTGAAAGTAATGTGTGAATTTTAAATTTTGCAGAGCTCGACTTATTTACACCTCTACACGAACACGTTACACTCCCTAAATGAATAAAAAAGGAAATAATAGTAATAATGTGGGAAAGAGGGACAGCCCAATCCAACTGCAAAAAAGGGCGAAACGGTTACGGCGTGAGCTTGCATCTGCCAGCTGTCTGCGGTTGGATGTCCACGTGTTCTGTCCCCTTCATTTATTACACTCTCCCAGTATTTTTTTAATTTAAGTATTTCGGACATTTGAATCTCATCATTTTGAATTATGAATGAGAATGAGAATTAAATTATTTATCAAGATTCCAAATCCGATCGAGTGTCTATACTTATCTGAGATAATAAATAACTACAAATATAGTTATTGTTATAAACTAGAAAATAATGCAGAGAATGAATTGAAGTGTGTATTATTATGAGGGTGGAGACCTCTATTTATAGAGTACAAGATGGGCTCTTGGGTCAACATAAGATGGGCTAATGGGTTGCTAGGGTTTACATGTGGTCAATCTATATACGGTAAATATTATTTACAATACTCCCCCTTAATTGACCATCCTTAAACAGAAATTGCTGCCTCGTTAAAACCTTGCCAGAAAAATCCAATGGGATAAAAACTGGTCGAAGGAAAAAGAGTACAGCTGCTCCCCCTCAAAATAATCATTGTAAATCCTTGAGACGACGCATACCGATCTTGTGTACCAACTTCGTAAATAAGTCTGCTAGATTATCACTCGAACGTATCTGTTGAACGTCGATATCACCATTCTTTTGAAGTTCATGTGTGAAGAAAAACTTGGGAGAAATATGTTTTGTCCGGTCGCCTTTGATGTAACCTCCCTTCAATTGCGTGATACAAGCGGCATTGTCTTCATATAAAGTCGTTGGATTGTCCTTTGAAGAAGCTAATCCGCACGATTTTTGGATATGACTTGTCATATTCCGTAACCACACGCATTCTCGACTTGCTTCATGGATTGCAATTATTTCGTAGTGATTTGAGGATGTTGCGGTCAAGGTTTGCTTAACGTACTTCCAAGATATAGCGGTTCCTCCACGTGTAAAAACATAGCCGGTTGTGGACTTGGCTTTATGTGGATCGGATAAATAACCAAAGATCTCGCATACCCTACTAGAGAATAACCGGAACCTTTTGAGTAATATAATCCAAGGTCAATGGTACCCTTTAAATAACGTAGAATGTGCTTAACACCATTCCAATGCCTTAGAGTGGGTGCGAGCTATATCTTGCGAGAAGATTTACGAGAAAAAGCTATATCAGGTCTTGTGCAATTAGCTAAATAAGTCAATGCTCCGATTGCACTAAGATATGGTACTTCAGGACCAAGTATCATTTCGCCATCTTCAATAGGTCGAAATGGATCTTTATGCACATCAAGTGTTCTAACGACCATTGGTGATGATAATGGATGCGCTTTATCCATATAAAACCTATTTAAGACTTTTTTTGTATATGAGGATTGATGAACAAATAGTCCTTCAGAGACATGTTCAATTTGCAAACCAAGACAGAATTTTGTCTTTCCTAAATCCTTCATCTCAAATTCATTTTTCAAATATTCAGCAGTTTTATTGAGCTCTTCATTGGTCCCAACTAAATTCAAATCATCTACATAAACTGCTATGATTGCAAATCCATTCTTTGTTTTCTTAATGAAAACACAAGGGCAAACATCATCGTTTTTGTACCCTTCTTTCAAGAGATATTCGCTAAGTCTATTATACCACATACGGCCAGACTGCTTCAACCCATACAACGACTTTTGCAGTTTAATTGAAAACATGCTTTTGGGTTTTGACTTATATGCCTCGAGCAATTTAAATCCTTCGGAATTTTCATATATATGTCATTTGTCTAGTGAACCATATAGATATGCAGTTACTACATCCATTAGACGCATATCAAGTCTTTCTGATACAACTATACTCATCAAAAATCTAAATGTAATCGCGTCCATTAACGGAGAGTATGTTTCTTCATAATCAATTCCCGGTCTTTGAGAGAAACCTTGTGCTACGAGTCTGGCTTTGTATCTCGTAATTTCATGGTTTTCGTTTCTCTTTCGAACAAAGACCCATTTGTATCCTACAAGGATAACATTTTCCGAAGTTTGAACTACAGGTCCAAAAGTTTTCCGGCTTTCAAGGGAATTTAGTTCACCTTGTATGGCTTCTTTCCACTTTGGCCAATCATGTCTAGTTTGACAGTCTTTAACAGACCGCGGTTCAGGATCCTCATTTAGAACTTCAAGAGCCATATTAAAGGCGAATTTATCGTCCACGACGATATTTTCTCTCTCCAATATCTTATTAGAAGATAAGTAATTTATTGAGATCTCATGATTTTCGGACGCTTGTGGTTCTTCAGGAACTACATTATTTTGATCAATAATTTCCGTCATTGTTTGGTTCGTGTTTTGTGCCTTTCTCTTTCTAGGCATAGAATCTTTGGAACCGATTGGTCGACCACGTTTTTGACGGATGTTGGATTCATTTGCTACCATTGCTGTTTGTCCTTCAGGGATACTAATTCTAGCAGGTGTATTGGCAGCTGGTATGTGAGATAGTGTCACTTTTCTTGTATCTATGAAAGCATCAGGAATTTGATTTGCAATCTTTTGCAAATAAATTATTTTTTTCAACTTCTTGTTCACATTGATTACTTCTGGAATCAAAATGTGGTAAGGTTTTTTCATTCCAAGAGATTTCCTTTTGCTTTTCTGGATGTAGGTTTGTTCTACCTAATGTTGGAAATGTCATTTCATCAAAATGACAATCTGCAAAACGTGCAGTAAATAAATCACCCGTTAAAGGTTCAAGATATCTTATGATTGAGGGTGAATCAAATCCAACATATATCCCAAGTCTTCGTTGGGGACCCATTTTTGTACGTTGTGGGGGTGCAATTGGGACTTGGACAGCACAACCAAAAATCCGCAAGTGAGAAACATCAAGTTCTCTACCAAAAACAATTTGCATTGGGGAATGTTGTTCGTTGGCTATTGGCCGAATCCGAACTAATGATGCAGCATGTAAAATGGCATGACCCCAAGCCGAAATTGGGAGTTTTGATTTCATAAGTAATGGTCTAGCAATAAGTTGAAAGCGTTTAATGAACGCTTCTGCTAAACCATTTTGTGTATGAACATGAGCAACCGAGTGTTCAATCCCAATAGCCATACAATAACTATTAAATGCTTGAGACTGGAACTCACTAGCATTATCGAGGCGAATTCTCTTAATCATGTTGTCTGGGAATTGAGCTCTCAATTTTATTATTTGAGCAAGTAGTCTAGAAAAAGCTGCATTTCTACTAGAAAGCAAGCATACATGGGACCATCTAGAAGAAGCATCAATCAATACCATAAAGTATCGAAATGGTCCACATGATGGATGTATAGGTCCACAAATATCTCCTTGAATTCTTTCCAAGAAAGATGGAGATTCTATATTGACCTTTGTGTATGATGGTCTAATGACTAACTTGTCTTGCGCACAAGCACTACATGAGAATTCATTTGTTATTAGAATCTTATGGTTCTTTATATTGTGTCCACATGAGTTTTCAATGATGCGACGCATCATAGTTGCTCCCGGATGTCCAAATCTATCATGCCAAAGTAAAAAGCTTTTTGAGTCATTGAACTTCGGGTTCATGATATGGTTCGTTTCAATTGCCTTGATAAATGTGTAATACATTCCGGATGGTAGTGTTGATAATTTTTCTTTGATCTGCTTCTGGCCAGATACAAAAGAATTTATATATAAATATTCATTACTACCTTCTGACATTGTTTCAATGTGGTAGCCATTGCGGCGAATATCCTTAAAGCTTAGTAAGTTTCTTCTGGACTTACTAGAATATAAGGCATGCTCTATAATTAATTTAGTATCATTCGGTAGTATGATACAAGCTCTTCCTGGAGCCTTCGATGATGTTCGATGCACCGGATATAGTATTAACATTATCTTCACTAATGTTAATTTTTGAAAATACTTTTTATCTTGGAGAATGGTGTGTGTAGTGGCACTATCGCCTAAACATATATTACAATGATTCATTTGCATTTTCTGAGACATTGTTTTTCAAGAAAATAATTTCTTAATTAGTAAAAGGCAATCAATAATAATCCGAGGAAGAATAATAAGTTTAAAAAATAATAACAATACTGAGAGTTATGAAAGCAAATGAAATGAACTATTTAACAACGGTAAATGATTAAAGCTAAATATGCTAAAAACTGCATCAATTGTCTTCTAAAACACCACCACCAATCAATCCATCAATGTTGCCATTTGGGTCATTAAAGAAATCAGAGACATCTAAGTGAGTTGTTGGATTACTCGAACCGTCATAGTCGAGGACATTGGTCTCCTTCTTTACTTTTCCCTTGATTGAAATCTGATACAGATCCACAAGGTGCTTTGCCGTACGACAGGTACGCGACCAATGCACATTCATGCCACATCGATGGCATATTTCCTCCTTGTTAGATGAATTGTGATCTTTGGATGTCTTAGCCCTTTTGTTGCTCGAGGTTGCATGGTCGGGATTATTATGTCGGCGTCCATACCCACGACCACGCCCACGACCACGACCACGACCGCGCCCACGTCCATGTTGGTTTCCACGACCATATCCATACGTCGCATTGGCTTCAGGCAATGCAGAGGAACCAGTGGGTTTTAACTCGTGGTTTTTCATGAGCAATTCATTATTTTGCTCAGCAACTAATAAACAAGATATTAGTTCGGAGTACTTTTTGAAACCTCGCTCCCTATATTGTTGTTGTAGGAGAACATTAGAGGCATGAAATGTGGAGAATGTTTTCTCAAGCATCATTTCATCAGTGATTGTTTCTCCACATAATTTCATTGTGGAGCTAATTCTGAAAAATTCAGAATTATAAGTACTCACAGATTTGAAGTCTTGCAGTCTAAGATGCAACCAATCATATCGAGCCTTAGGAAGGATAACGGTCCTTTGGTGATCAAACCTTTCTTTAAGGTTGTTCCACAATTCATATGGATCTTTGACGGTGAGATACTCATTTTTTAGGTCACCATGAAGATGGTGACGAAGGAAAATCAGTGCCTTTGCGCGATCCTGCGGGGATGCGGTATTTTCTTCTTGTATAGTCTCTCCTAGACCCCTTGAGATCAAATGAATCTCGGCATCAACAATCCATGACATATAATTTTTGCCGGATATGTCAAGTGCAACGAACTCAAGTTTGGTGATATTTGTCATTCGTGCAACTCTACACAATTAAAATAAATTATTATTAATGTCAATAAAGACTTATGTTTTTCCTTCAGGGATAAACATATATCACCTATATCATACAGTGTTATACATGAGCATTAATATTCTTCAGGAATATTAATTATTTGCTACTTCGGGAGTAATAATTTAAGATTATATAACTATATATAGTATATATATATATAAACAAATATTATAATATGCATAGAAAATAAATAAATTGCGAATAATAACTCTTCAAGAGTGTGAAATATTCTTCAAGAATATTAAATTTATGCTACTTCTGGAGCAATAATTATTTCAATGAATTTGATTTGCTCTTTAAGAGCATATGATATTCTTCAGGAATATCGTGCTACTTCAGGAGCAACAATTGTAATTTAATATTAAATAAATAAATAAACAAACAAACAAGCGAATAAATAAATAAAAGCGTAGAGTAAATGTTCTTCAAGAACATGTAATATTCTTCAGGAATATTGATTGTGCTACTTCTGGAGCAACAAATCAAGTTGAAAATGTGTTTTTCAATTGTTCTTCAGGAGCATGTCATATTCTTCACGAATATTAGTATATTGCGCTACTTCTAGAGCGACAATAAATATAATGATTTTCTCGAAGGAAATACATGATTCAAAACGAGTAATTGATTTACCCTTCCAAACCTCATATCTTCGAATAACATGCAATATTTAAAACCAAGTAATTAATTTACATGTTTCAAATCATGAACGATAATATAACTATCGTTGTTATAATTAATTTACATGTATATAATGATTTTCCGTAAACCTCATAAGAATTGAATAAAAAAATAATTTTTTTTTTTTTTTTTACGAAGACGTGTTTTGAAGAAACACACAAAAAAAAAATATTGTTGGAAAGAAAAAAAATATACCTTCGGCAATGAAATGATATTCTTTTCTTTTGGAGAGCTTCTTCGTGCTGATAACGTGTTATAAACTAGAAAATAATGCAGAGAATGAATTGAAGTGTGTATTATTATGAGGGTGGAGACCTCTATTTATAGAGTACAAGATGGGCTCTTGGGCCAACATAAGATGGGCTAATGGGTTGCTAGGGTTTACATGTGGTCAATCTATATACGGTAAATATTATTTACAATAGTTACGTTATAGTTAGCCCTTGTTGGTAATTATTGGAGGATTTAGAGGACGTTTGGAGGTGGTCCTACTTTAAATTATATGATTAATTTATACGTCCATCAATCTTGCAACATTGAGTCTCGGCACAGATTTTAAGATAGCGGGTGTAAAGTAAAAATAGTGAGAGTAAAGGTATAAAATAGTGGTGTAAATTTAAAAAATAGTAGAGTTCACTTGTTTAAGTGAATGTGGTCCACTCATTTTTTTTTTAAGTAATGTTACAAGATTAGTGAGACAATCCGAAAAGAAAATGTTGCAAGATTGGTGGATGGAGAATATATATTTTTCATATTACTATTATGTTCCACTAAATTTATAATTTTTTATTCTCTCACTAAATTCGTACTCTGCGATATCAAAGGCTAAAAAAAAAACTTCTGGTCGACGGTGGTAGGCAGAAGCAAATATCTTACTGTTTTGGTGAAGACTATCCTAGAAGCAAAGTCCATCCTAATAACATTCATTATATATCTATAATGATTAAAATATTATTAGGTCAGAAGGCCAAATCATAACAACGAAACATTAAATCCTGTGTTACTGATCATGAAGTCACAATATAATAGATCTATATTATTTTTAGAAGGTAAAATTGGCGTTCACTTATGTATTATTTATATCAAAATGGCTATAAACACATTACTAGTTCCATATTTGTGTAGAGAAAACATAATCTTTAGAAAAACAAATTATTTTATTTTACTACTATATATTAACTTTCAATATAATAATGTTCGATAAATTAATAGCCTCGTTAGATAAAAAAAATCAATCTCAGTTCTATTACTTTAACGAGGTTTAAATATACTTTAAAAACAAATGTAACTTTTTTAAATATTTGAAATATCTCCTGATACAAAATTGAATAAAACATGGGTCAAAAAAAATCAAAATACAGTTAAATCTTGATAAAATAATAATTTTGAAATCTAGAATAAATATTCATTTAAGGAGGTTATTATTTTATCAAATACTATTTTAGTGTATTGATCCATATTAAAATGAAAAAAAATATTATTTTAATAAGATTATTACTTTATCAAATATTTATTTTATCGAGGTTTAACTATAATAGAAACTGCCTACTCAATTTATAGGGAGAGTCCAAGAAAGGCCAGAAGATCATCTGACCCATTTTTTGTGGCCCCTTCAGTGGCCCACCAATCACGGCCCGCCACGCGTGCATTGGTGGGCCAGCTTTTTTAAAATCAAATATTAATTTAATTAAGTGGGGCCCACCAATACAGGTGTGGGGCTATGTGATTAGTGGGCCACCAAGTGTTCTCCCATTTTGGAACAGAAGATCCGCGTTGCCAAGAAAGGGTGCAGCTGGATTGAACGCTGTCGACGCACAAGGCTATTACAGTAAAAAGACAAATGGAAAACTGCAATAAATAAGACTATAAATTAAGATTAGTTAGCGCTGAGTAGATCTAAGGATATACCATATCTTCGTCTCGTCTTCGCAACAAAACAAATCATACTTGAATTCTCCATCATTTTTTCCTCTTTTTTGGCACAATTCAGCATCTTGCAGAACCGGTAGCTGTCGTCGAACTTGATTGGTTCGGAGCGATCGTTGCGCAGTCAGAATTTGCTCGGATTTAGTGCATCGTGTTGTTAGTGAGTGTTTACTTTGTGTTTTCTAACTTGCATTGTTGTGTTGTGTTTTGTTCCTTTTTTATGGGCGTTTGCTTTTGTGTGATTATTTTTGCTTATTTTGGGGATTTGGAGCTGTTGGATTGTAATTTGATTCGGAGAAATGGCGGCATGGATGAGAATCTAGATGGTTTTGAAACCGAGGAAATTCAGTTGACTTTTTTTTTTACTGTAATTTTTTATAGTGCGTTTTGATTTGATCGATGATATTCTCCGCTTTCAGTTGTTGTTGTGGTGTAGAAGAAGAAAAAATGACGAAATCCTTCGTTTTGTATGGGCAATTTCGTTGAATTTTAGGAATTACAGAGGAAGAAGTTGTTATAGTTGCAGTGGTGATTGATGGAGCCATCTTTGATGACGACCGACGACGTCGTCGAGGAAATCATGAGAGTTCACCGGTCGTTGCCGCCGCGGCCGGGGATCGACGAAGTCGAAGCTGCAAAATCTTTGATCCGGAATGTGGAGAGGGAAGATCAGTTGAGGCTGGAGGGGGTTGCGAGGCAAAGCAAGGGGAAAGACGTGCCGGAGGAGGTGTTCAAGATATTGCAGGAGATGCAGAGGAATATGATCCATTTCCAGAGCAAGGAGCAGAGCAGGGAGGCTATCAAACTGCTGGATCTCGAAGGTGTCCACTTGGTGTTCGACGATTTGATTCAGAGAGCATCGAGATGCTTGCCCGGATCTTCCGATTTGCAGTACCCGGATACTGTTAAAGCTTCCTACAGCTCGTCGAACAGCTTGAGTCCCACAGTCAACACCTCGGCTACTACCACCACATCGTCCTCTTCGAGCTTCTATAATGAGAAGGAGACTGTGAAGGCTGTTGAGCCCTTGTTTAGGGATGATATGTTTGTGAAGAAAGCAAAGACCGTGTTTCAAATTGATGGATTAGGGTTTGGAAATCGATCCGGGGAGTTTTCAACTGTTCCAAAGATAGTTGATTCGACTTTACCAATAGCTACTTCACGTGAGCTCATTATCAGTGTTTTAATGCATTATGAAACTAAATAGTTGTCTTCTATAGAGGATTAACTGATTTGTTGCAGGGAAAGATGGTGACAAACTGAGTTTGATCAAACTAGCAAGTCTCATTGAATCGTCGGCAAAGAAAGGAACTAAAAAGCTTATTCTCCAGGGCAGATTATCAGAGCAAATAAAATGGATTCCTGATTCAATTGGGAAGCTCTCAACTTTAACCACATTGGATTTATCAGAAAATAGGATTTCCGAACTACCGGGTTCTATAGGGGGACTTTCCTCATTACAAGTATTGGATTTACATGCAAACATGATCTCTGAATTGCCAGAATCCATCTGTGATTTGCTTAACTTGCTTAATCTTGATCTGAGAGGAAACCAGTTGAAGTCACTGCCTCCCACCATTGATAGGCTAGTTCGTCTTGAAGAGCTCGATTTGAGCTCTAACGGACTCCTATCACTCCCAGAAACTATTGGATCACTGGTTAGTCTCAAGAAATTGAGCATTGAAACTAACAACATTGAGGAGATCCCTCATACGATTAATTGTTGTGTTTCACTCAAGGAGCTTCGTGCAGACTATAACCGGCTTAAAGCCCTCCCTGAAGCAGTAGGCAAGATTGAAACTCTGGAGATTCTTACAGTACGTTATAACAACATCAGACAATTGCCCACTACGATGTCATCCTTGTCGAATATAAGAGAGCTCAATATTAGTTTCAATGAGCTTGAATCTGTTCCTGAGAGCTTGTGCTTTGCAACTACACTTGTGAAGATGAACATAAGCAACAATTTTGCAGACTTAAGATATCTGCCAAGGTCCATTGGGAACCTTGAAATGCTTGAGGAGTTGGATATGAGCAATAACCAGATAAGGGTCCTACCTGATTCCTTTAGAATGTTGGAGCGACTTCGTGTGTTGAATGTTGAGGGAAATCCTCTTACAGTTCCCCCCAGAGATGTGATTGTGAAGGGACCTCAGGTACCCTCACCAATTCCCCTTTTGTCACATCTTTAACATTCTTTTCAGTAAAGCTTTAGAAGTCTAAATAAGATTTGTTTGTATCTTAGGCTGTTGTTCAGTACATGGCTGATCTTTTTGCCCAGAAAGAAGTTAAGTCACAGCCAGTCAAGCAAAAGAAATCTTGGGCACCAATGTACTTCTTTTCGAGGTCTAACAAACGCAAACGTTGTGGACTGTGCTGAAGCCTAATATATTGCCGTTGGGCATGTATCAACATCAAACTTCTTGGGTATATTGTCATGTCTTCTTTTGATTTGTCCATTCAAGTTTAATATATTTCCTGATTGCTTAAATTAGACTTTGGTAGTTGCGGCATACCTGGAGATGTTTATTTTAGATTTATCATTCAATTAGTGAACAGAAATACTGCTTTCTGAGTAAGTCTCACTTGCTTTTGTTTTCTGTATGCAGGAATTCAGCTGATGATTGGATGGAGAAGAAGTTTCTGGATTTTCCACATTCACAAATCTTGACAAAGTTGATGTTCATGTATGGCTCTGATCCTTCTTCCTTCCTCAAATAATTCCAATCAGGTCATCCATATCCTACAATTTGGGTTCAAATTTTTTTGTTTTTCCATTTATTCCATCTGTTGTTTATCACCTGTATTTTTCAAATCAAGATCCATAATGAGCTGCAAAATTCAAAGTACAGAGACAAAACAAAGGTATTTTTACCAATGTTGATATGTGTGTGATATTGCTGTGAGATTTGTCATAGAAGATGTAATTTATATTCTGGTTGATTTGGTGCAGTCAAATGTAATTAGTTAATCGAATCTTGTCTGTTCAAGAAAATCTGTTAGGCATCTGGCTTTCATCGCTTTCTTAAATCCATTTTGAAGTATGAAGGTTAACAACCTTCAATCATCTTCATATTCGGCAGGTGAAATTGTTTTATTTTTCTTGGAGTAGTCTTTTGCATTAATCAAGGTAATTTTGTCTGGTGATATTATTTTTGCCACCTTAAATCGCGTGAAGCCTGGCAGTTATAGTTCGAACGTGGGACTATGCTAACTATGATCTAGTCATACAAGATAGGACATGTTAGGAATGGGCAGTTGAATTTACAAATTATAAATTTTGGGGGTGCAGATATGTAATTTCGGGAATAGAGAGCGAATATGTAAATGTAAGGGTACAAATAATAATACGTATAAAAAAATCATGTATTCTTAAACTTGTTGTAAGAAAATCCCTAATATTAAACAAGTGTATTTCATTCGGCATGAGTGTGTTTGTGCAAAATTTTACATTTTTCTTGATAATGTTCAAAATACTCATACATTGTTCATATAATGTTTAATTTTGATAAATTCACAAGTGTATGTGTCGCCATTGGGGTTCGAGTTTTGAATCGGTCTCTTCTCAGTCCTAGAAAGTTTACGTTTTTTTCTAATTTTTATCTAGTGTATAAGATTTTGCTTCATCTAGTTTAATAGTTTCACATAAATACTAACATTGTTAAAGATTTAATAGCGATTGATATAAACAAGCTGTTAATTCTGACAGGAAGGGTTTTGCTGCAATTTTTTCAAAAACGAAGAGGTGTTTTTTGCAATAAAAATGAATGCATGATAATTTTAAGTATTTTTCACCCAAAAAATATTTATAGACATTCGAGTCAATTGCACGATTTTGATAAAGTAGACCATAACAACATAAAGTTCCTAGGCCGATCGATTTAAACAACACGTTCAAAAATCGCATCAATAATACATAATCAATTTGAAAATTAAAATTTTGAAGATCAATTTCGAAGACCATAAATATTCAAAATCCTACGTATATAGTACCTGGGTACGCCTCATGATTACTTTTCTGCATGCATGCATGTCCTCTAACAAACCAAAACATGAAAGTAACCTAACAGTGATGATGTCTACGTCATCATCTTGTATTACAACTACTATTACATGTTGTATTTCTTGTCCTATTTTGTTTGTCCGAGGCCACGCTTTGTGGTTTAATATCTTTCTACATCTTATTTATTTCGTATAGATTAATGAACTCGGACCTATGAAAATTCCACTTGGCTTATTTTATGTTTTAAATATTTATCAAAGTAAACTAATTAGAGTGCATTTCATAGCTCATGATTCTTTAGTGTTCACTATGTATATTTTCATTTTCCATCTGTAATAATTTTAAATAACAAGATTATGTTGCCAGATTTTTGTTAGGAAGTTTGAAATTATACAATCATTTCAAAATTCAAACCATCTGTCACCTTACGGATTCTAGTACTCGTTCATCAGACTTTGTAATAATCCAGGGGACACAAAATTCCAAGGAAATAATTTGGGAATTTAGGATTTGATTTCTCCTGCGATTCCCCTCCAGTAGATGACAATTAGAGCGTGGCCACAAAAGTTTTCATCCAAAATATTAAGTTTGAATTGCGACCGTAATTTATTCAATACGGACTTTTACGGTTATTCTCGTAAATTTCATTATACAAAGGTGGATTTATAAGACTTTTGTTTAATCTTATCCTTATTGGGCATTGGTTGAGAAAATAATTTACGGGAATGGATGATTTATAGGTGAGGTTGCGACAATTAAGCGGCAATTCTGCCAATTCATGCTTTATAACTCCGAAATTTTTTTAATTCGAATTTCAAAAAAAGAATAAATTTACTATTTTGCTCCCTAAATTGCAAAATTCGTTATGCTCTTGAGTTTGTAATCAATTTTTCAAATTACATTTTCACCCTCTATAATTGTAAATTATGAATCCGTAAAAGAGAAGTCAGCTTTCTGCTTTATTTATCTCTTTCTGCTGTCTGAAAAAAACATTCAATTTTTTTGTTACCATCTATATAACTACAAACAACAAGTTGCAGTCTCATCTCTATCAAAAATTCAAATTTTACTAAGGAGGGAATTCAAGAGTGTATCAATGGAGAATTCGTCCTCTGATTTCAAGGGCGAAAAAACGAAATCGAGACGATTTTCTGCATCTAGTTTGAAGAGTTTGAGAGAAGATGAAAGATGCTTGAGATCCATTTCAAGCACTGCTTCATCTCCTGGTTATACCAGCAGAGGTATTAATTCTTTTTCTTTTTTCTAATTATCAAATTGTATAACAAATTTATTTATTGGTGTAAAATCTGCAGGGGAAATTGATCCTTCGACATATTCATTCACGGCAGCTCTCAAAGGTATAATTATTAACTTATTTTTACATCAATTTTTCATAATGTTAAAATTAAATTAACGAAGAGTCTAATTCTCACCTCGATTTTTTTGGTGCAGCATTGCAGGCGAAGGCGGTGTATTCATGGGAATACCTACCGCCGCACAGATTAAGTCTCCATTCGAAGTGGAGCGACGCGGAGAAATACATATCCAATCCGCTCTCCGGCGAAGTTCCGGTGGAGTGCTTATCGGCGAAGACGCTAAGCGCCAGGTCGTTCAGCGGCTTAAGGACGAACAGAATCACGATTTCGGCGCCGCTCGTTTACTCTCCTCATCATTTTCGGACGAGCTATCCGATCATCGAGCACCAGCACAAACTCAACATCACAATCCAAGGTCTGTGTGCTAATTAATCGATCGATCTCGTTTCGCATTGTGAATCGGATTTTAAATTCGTGCGCCAATTATTTTGATTTCGCGGCAGAGAAGAAGAGGTGCGCGGCTAGTGACGTCGGAGTGCAGAAAACGCCGGCTGATGTTAGCTCCGGCGCTCCTTCTCCGGCTCCGGCTACTCCTTCCATTGAGGAAAGAGCGAGAAAGTTTAGTGAGGGAGGATTTGGAGATTCTCCTCTTTCAGGTGGAGAAGAAAAATCAGAACCAAAGGTAAATTAGATAATTCCTATATTAAGTACGTTTATATGGCAGTATAAATTCATCTCAGTATTTTATTTTTATCATACTTCGCGAATGTGTATAGTATGAAATTAATATTTATGTGAAGTTTTTTTAATATTTTATTTTAATCTACCCTAACGACATGGAGAGATTGAACTTTAAATCTATTGCTTTCGTATGAGTGAAAAATACCAACTAAACTACCTGCTCGCGGTTATTATTATGTGGAGCTAATGTTGAATCACAATTGAACCTGAGATTGTATATTATGTTTTTGTGTTTCATGTTACACAGCCATCTTAGGGTACATTAATTTTGGAAATGCAGCAATTTGATGTACAATGTAATATGCAAATAGTAATGTGGTATAATGGTGCAGGTGGAAGAGAGAGAAAGGGAGGAGAAAGAGTGCAGAAAAGCAAAAGAAGGAAGAGAGAGAAAGAAAAAGAGGATGAAGATGTGCAGGGGAGGAGGAAGAAGAGGATGTCTGGTGTCATTGAAGGGTTTGTGGGAGAGATACAAATGCCGACCAAGAAAAAACAACAATTCCTCCTCCTCGCCGACCTTTCTTTGTCATATCAATGCTTGTTTTGGATTTTGATCATTAATTTTAGACCTTCCTACCTTTCCAGTTATATAATCAACTTTTGTTCATGCATTATTCTTCTCCCTCAATGGCTATTCTTGTCTTAGAGTATCTCCAATCGGAAGTTTTTAATCAACTTCTTAAATTGCAAAAAGTTATGTTCCAACTCTTAATCATTGGAACAAGATTTTTAAAGTTAGAAAAGTTTTTTCGGCTTCTAATTGAAGAAGTTGACTTGGGATTTACACGATAATATTGATATAATTGTGTGTATATTTCAGTTGGTTAAATTTTAGTGGACAAATATAAAAGTAGGTTTAGAATAAATATAAGATGTGAGAGAAATATGTTAAAAATTGATAAGTTTTTAATGATGATATAATCACAAATTATTATTTTTTTGATAAAGACAATCATAGCAGAATAAATAAAATAAAATAAAAACTAAAACTAAAACAACACTAACATAACGGGGGAGTGTATATCCATTTAGGGGTGATTAAATATACCGAAAAATCGATATACCGCACATACCATGCTGAAAATATATTAAAATATTAATTTTATTGGTATACCGTGATTTATGATATTGTATCGATTCTTTCTGGTACGGTAACGGTATGAACTTTACATACCGAAGTATACCGATACATAGCAAAACGTCTATATATTTATATATAAGTATTTATAATTTTATTATCTTTTATAATAATTGATTTATTATCATTGATGAGTAACAATAATTATGAACAAAATATTATTAAGAATGATAAAAGAAAATAATAAATAGTACTCTATACACGTATTATATATCTATATATTTAAATACGACATATATATTAAGTATATTTATTTTATTATGTTCTTTAAATAAATAATATTAACACACGTATTATATATTAATAAATAATTTTAAATTTTGGTATAAGATGATATATTAGTATACTGTCAAGATTCTATATATCGCACTTTACGGTATATCAAAAATCGATACGATATACTAACAAGACGGTACAATACACGATTTGATCAATTTTAATATCAAAGATTTGACATACCGAACATCGGTATACCGATATGTAAAATTTTCATACCGTCATTTTCAGTAGAAAGAATTTTTTTTGTTATATCATACCGACCACCCTATATCCATTATTTGATAGAGCTAGTTGGTTGGACGGAACAATTTACGCTAATTTAAATGTGTCAAACTCAATTTAGAAGTGCTGCGAATATACAGTTGCGCAATTTTTTCAATTATTAATACTTGTAAGTGGTAGTATAAAATAATAATATAAGGAAAAAAGAATTATAGTATTTCAGATTATAAAAGATATAATAACAGAGTGCCACGTCATCACATAAGATTTTGGCGGTTGAGTGGCCAGACTTACTCCCCCTCCTCCCCTTCAATCTCCCAACTCTCCTAATTACAATTTTCGTAGTAAAAGATGGCGGTAGCATCCGCGGCGGCGATGGTCCCAGGAACCGGCGGAGGAGGAGGAGGAATAGTTGTTAAATCTCCTTGTTTCAGCCGCTCTCTGCCTTGTTATGCTTCTTCGGGGACTTATGGACCCAACGTGTCGAACCGTCGCAGTTTCCCGCTCAAACCCTACCTCCTATTGTATCGGAGTACCAAATTGGGACTCGTTCCGCGAGCTGCCGACTCAACTCAGTCCTCCGTTGCGACTGGTAGTGCTGACAAGCTGATTGTCACCGATGATGAATTTACCCTAGCCAAAGTACCAATTTCTTCTCTTCTTATAATTTGTGAGCTTTTCTTATTATTTTTTCAACGGTTTTTAATTGTTATATTACTTGCACACAGCCATAGATCAGATGTTCATATCTCATGATTGCTTTTCCACTTGTTAAAGGATCCGAGTTTGTTTATCTAAAAAGAATGAGAAAGAATTCATGACACTTTTAACATGTTAAAGTAGTTAGTAGAATCAATGGATTGTAAACATCCATGGCTGAACTATCTTAAGTTAACCCCTTTGTTAAGTTACAAATAATGGAAAACCATATCAACTCTATTTGCTATAAATTCTATAAATTTTCTGGTATGATAAGGATCGAATCATCTTTTATCGCATCTAGTGACATTTGATTATTCTGTCCAGGTCTCTTTTGGTGTCATCGGACTAAGTCTTGGCGTTAGTCTTCTCTCGTGAGTACACTCCGCCTTTTATCCATTAAAATGCTATATTGAATCATTGTCAAGTGCAAGAATATGAATCTCATCTATGATATTCTACTGTTGGGAGAAAGACAAACAAGTATGTGAAACTATATCATTGCTGAGTATTGAAAAAGGATCTTATACTTCTTTTTGTTCATCAGTATGTACTCATGAATCATATATAGATGCATATTATTGATATAGGAAAAGTGTATATCGACTTCTTTTGCCCTTTACAGCTTCAACTGAGAATTGCCAGTTTTTACTTGGTTTTCTTAAAGGTATGGTTTTGGGGCTTACTTCAACATCCTCCCAGGATCTGAATGGTCGGCAATAATGCTAACCTACGGCTTTCCTCTAGCAATCATTGGCATGGCTCTCAAGGTTCTTATTAACTACTTGCATGCAATGTCCATCTAACTTCATAGATGCTATGCTAATAAATGTTTTCATCTGTATATGTACTATATTGTTGTGCAGTATGCAGAACTTAAGCCTGTACCCTGTTTGACTTATTCAAATGCTCTAGCACTGAGAGAAAAATGCGCAACTGATATTCTAAAGCAGGTATTTCTCATGTTACTCTTCATCTTTTTATTTTTATTCCTTGTTCTCTGCATTTGTTTTTCTATTTATGGTGCTAACTTCTCTTTCAGTACAAAAGTTTGCTTCTCTTATAACTTAATGATATCTATTATACACCCTTTTTCTTCCCTCAAAGTCAATGTGTGCATTTCCTTTTTCTCATGCCATTATTGCTGATTGCCATGTTATTGTGTATTACAAGATGTTTGTGATTTTAAAACTTAACCTTTGTTAGGTCAGAAATGATGTTACAAGATATCGCTATGGGGATGAGCAGCATCTGGAAGAAGCACTTAAGCGAATTTTCCAATACGGCATGGTAGTCAATCCATCCTCTTCTGCTTTCTTCTTGCTTGCCCTCTTCACATAGCAATATTAGCACAACTTTATGGTATTATTTTGTGGAAGAAACTTAATGCTAAAGATCCCAATTACATTATTATGACTCAACCGGTTGTTAAGACCTACTTCTAGGCACTACACTTCTTAATGATTAAAGTTGTTACGATTTCAATTTGCATAGATGTGGAAAACTATGAGGAAAGTAGCAAAAAGAATAGCGGCTTACTATATCTTTTATCACACTGATGGACGGACATGGCCTGCTATAGTGTTTATCTGGATTTGAAGTTTTTAAGAATTGGCATTTGCATGAAATGACTCATTAACCTGAAAAAGAACAACCGTTCTGCTACTCTTGTAGGGTGGAGGTATTCCTCGGAGGAGTGCTCCAATTCTACAGAGCATACGGGAAGAAGTACACTCCTCAAACTTGATTGTCACCAGTCGGTTTTCACTACGGATATTTCATGTTGATCTTACCATCTTGATCCCTTTAGGTTACTAAAGATGGAAGATACACATTGGCATTGATATTTGAAGCCAAAGCACTGGAATTATCTGATTTTGAACAAAGAAAGGTAATATATATTTACTTCCCATCCTGCAATTTTGGGTCAATCATGTTCTTAATTTCAAGGTGCACTTCAGCATGTATTCCAACATGCTTCCCTCCACGAGCGTCTGATATTTGTTCTAAGTCATTATTGTTAAACATAAACATTTCTAGGCAAAGTTTACTTCCTTCTTTGGGCCAGGGATCACTGCTGAAATTGGTAAGTCCTGTTTTACATAGTTAAGAATTTGAGCGCTAAGAACCTAGTTTAAAGATAATAATCTGTGTTTGTTGATGCAGCTGAGAGTGGGAAGGATACATACGAGGTCAAACTAGTTTCCAACACAACAGTGTAAGCACATAAATTGTCCGAGTTTCGGTTGGAAATCTATAGAATACCATGTATGGGTTGTTCTACATTTTTGTGACCCTATTGTATAGCATAAGCATATGTTGTATAATTATTTCTACTTGCATCTCCTTTTCTATACACAAATTACGTGACTTATACTTACAACATAAAGAGTATATCAAATTTGGAAGTGCTCTGCCTCCAATTGGGGTTCACATATAAAGCAAATCTTTAATGTGTATATGTGTTCACTGATGCATAAAAGGATTCTTTTTTCCAAAGAATACAATACAAAGAGCTAGTGTGTCTGAAGTAGTACCTGTATGATGAGCTAACCTGATTAATAATAGGCTATTAGTAATCAATTACCACCGGCTCCCGATTAGCACATTCGTCATACGAAAATAAGAGAGGTTTGGATCCTGTACCGCTACCCTGTCCTGTGACACGAGCACTAATGAGGTGAAAACGAGCAAAATTTGATTGAGGGCAGCCAAGTGCATCTCAAAAGAGAGAGAGAGAGAGAGAGTTTACCTTGTACTAATATACTTTTCTATCACTTCTTTTTCTTCATCACTCAGAGCAGACCATTTTTCATTCAAAGTAAGAGTATCTCCTTTCCCAACATCTAGCAGCAAAAGAAAATAAGGCAATTATGCTCAAGAGTTAACCAAAAAATGAATCTTTCTACTGTATTACTTACATTGATGCAGTACATCAGATTTTCCAGAACAGTAGTTCAATTTCCAGTATACGTGGCCACCGTGCCCGGTGAAGACAGGCTCTACTCTTGTAGCATGAGCTGTCTGATCAACTGATTTAAATGCCAGATCACATCAGAAAGAAAATTTATTATGCCCATATAAATAGGAAAACTCTAATCTTCTCTACCATTTTGAAGAAAATAAAATGTGTAATAAAAGGCTATGGGAATAATTATTAGCAACATCAAAGAGCTAAATGCTAACAAGGCCCCTAAAATGATCAGATTATCCTGAAATATTGAACTTTAAACTGGGCTAACAACTTACTCTTCAAAAGCATTGCATTTGATTCGAGCAGCTTGGCACGAGTTTGCTCTATCTCAGATTTAGTATGAGAGACAGTTGCTTCCTGCTCCCCATCCTTACTCGGTTTTGCAGTATCATCTCTTAGTTTCTGCTGCAAACTCTTCATCTATTGAGAGTAAAGTATGAGAAGAGGGTAAAATCTGATATATGTCCAGTTTCATAACTGGTGTTAACACTAAGTATAATGTTCGATTACCTGTTCTCTTGCAGCAAGAACGTTTTGTTTAGCTTCCTTTGCCTTCTGCCCAAGTTGTGTGTTTTGGTCTTCTATCCAATTTCTTAGCTTTCTGTGCATGAGAAGAAAAAAAGAAAAGGTAAGTACGAGCGTTCGGTAAAAAGGATAAGCACAACTTAGAAATGCAGAAGGTACTAACTTCGTTCCGAGAACTTCAATGCATAGTGCATTTAAGACCATAAGCTTCTCTGAAGAACTTAAAGCATCATATTCAACTGCCTGATCAAAAGAATCCACCCCTGATGCTTGAAGAACACGTAGAGATCCAGACAAGCTCTTTTTAAGTGCTTCGAACCACGAGTTTTTCCCAGATGACGGATTTAGTTTTACAATCCTATGCATGAAAAAGGGAGAAACAATTTATTCCAATGGAAGAGAAACTGACTTGCCAGTTACTGGGTAGAGAATAATACTTTTCTCCTTGTTCAGAAAGTAGTGTTGTAAGCAGGAGTATATGAAACTGGACGGTTGGAGAAAGTTTTCCTCGGTGTGCAGCTCGTGCATTTAATATGTCTTGAAGAACATACTCCGCTTCCCCATCTTTTATTTCTAGGATCTGTTGCATTGTGGAAAAAAAAAACCAAAAAAATAAGGAAAACCATAAGGTCTAGGTATTGATGTATTCTATAATAGTAGTAGTGCTAATTAGCAGCAATGATTAAAATAGACGAACAATTATAGTCATAAAACAACAGTTGATGGTTAAACAGTAAGAATAAGCAACTGAAATCATTATTCTATATGGAGATGACAACTGCACGAATAGAGAATAGTAGGGCTGGCACGCATAATGAAGGTTGGCAAAGATCTAGATGAGTACAACACCTACAAAGACTGAAAGGCCATGAAGAAACCCAGAGAAGTGATAACTATAAGAGCAGAAATGACTAACTATTCAACTAAAATACGAATTCAACCGGAAGGAAAGTGTATGTTAACTATTCAAGTCATTGAGGTTAAAACCTCAAGAATGCAACATAGTAACCAACAAGATTTCTATTGCAAATTGTCTCACATCTTCTATTCTTATATCATGTAGGAGATGCAAAATTGGAAACCAACTGCATGACCAAACCTGGTTCATGCCGAACTAAGCAAGATAAACCATTAGCAATTACTGCATAATCAAAGTCACTTACCTTTCCAAAAACAGAACAGAATTCTAGGAACTCCAAAGCATTGCCAACATCTTCTGCCGGTACATCAATTCCAGCCACACTGGTCATGCATGTTCCGAGTGGCATCACCAAGATACTTTCTTTGATAATCCTTTCTTGATTTGCTTCTATCCTATCCTGATTACGCATCTTTAAAGTGGCATTATCAACTTTGTTTCCATTGAGCTCCCCCTTGTGTTTCTTGGCATTCTTGCCACCTGGCTTTGGCAAATGGTCATCTAGTTGTCCATCAAGCGAGTTTTCCTTCACCCTTTTTCTAGGGAAAAAGACAACTTCCTGTTAATTTCAAAAGTAGGGCATGAGATAAAAATAAGATCATGCAGCAGATCACAAAATCCTATTAGTGAGAAACAGGAGGCAATTTGTAACTTAGTTAAGGCACCTTTTCAAGAGTTGCATCCATGTCGGTACCAACATCTTCAGGATGTAAATGTTCAGCGCTCTTAAGTAGCATATCGGAAGCAGAAGAAAATCCAGTTTCCTTTGCTGTATTTTTAAGTATACCGGTGGGTTGATGGCCTCTTCTCTTCCTAAACCACACACGATTGTGATTACAGGAAAACACCATAAGATTATGGAGAAATAAATGGAAGACTCACATGCACACACTGCAGTTGCAAATGCCCCTACATTTCGGGCAAATCCAATCCTCCAAACTAGCTACTTCCTCCGCCTTCTCACCATACCTGAATCAAAAAAATACTCCAATATGAATCGACTAAGAATTCAAAATAATCGAATCAAAAGACAACAGATTATCATAGCAAAAAGAATCCAACTCTAACCTGTTCAAGAGGCATTTACTACATAGCTTAACCAAACATGGTTTACTCTTCCTCTGATTCCTGCACGCTGCTGCGATACCCCTGCTTTTTTGACGACACTACAGAGAATTGAGTTTATGAGCAAGAAATGGAAACCAGATCAGACCTCTTCATCTACACATATATTGAACTAATGAAGTTTGACTTCGAGGAAGATTTTAGAGCTTGATGAACTGATCTACCCCGGCTGAATTGAAACTTCAATGAAACATCAACAGAAAAACAAATGTAATTTTTTTAATGAATCTGATTACCTGATGGCAGTGCACTCCGTTGCCAGAATCATGAACCGGGCTATCGGCAGTTCGGTCTCGGACTGATTTAACGCGGTTTTTCGACGGAGAAGCAATTGAAATATCACCAGATGGTTCCACCGCCATTAGTGTCGTGAAGTTCTGGAAACCCCGCGACGACAATTTTAGGGTTTGCGTTTTTTAATTCTCTCCTTATTTCGTTTTTTCTTCTCTCTGGGATCTGAATTCGCCGGCGGGCGGGGGAAGGATTCCAGATAGCTCAAATCGGCCGGCTTAGCGGTAAAGAATACAAGCAATTATTTGGGAAATTTAGCCCTAAATCTTTGGAGAGCTCGAAGTTTGTGCATAAACAATTTCCTGAATCTTGATTCCTTTTCCCGCCTTCAAGAAAGGAGTTTCTGACTCTGTGGCTCCTGCTTTCAGATTTTGGCACCAGTATTTTCTAATATCACAATTAATTTAATAATCTCTAGTTCGAATCTTCGTTTGAAATCAAATGTTGATCTTCTTTTAGTATCAAAGTGTTCCAATCTTTAAATGGGGTTTGGGATTATTTTCACAAAAAATAGAAATTAATTTTAGACAAAACACATCCTAATATTACTATGAATTTGGAATTCCCAATTATTTTGATATGATTCTAAAATTCTTAATTTCGATATAATTAAAACATTTTTATATAAGGGTGTTTTTAAATTATTTTTTTTATCTCATAAGTATTTTTTTTTAGTTTGCGAAAAACTTATTTTATGCAATGGTTTCTCTAATTTAAGAAGTTAAATTATCAAGGTGTATTTGCTATTTTTTTTAGTATTTATAAGAATATGTTTTTTGTGTGAACTTCTCTAAAATTAAAATAATTTATTTTGAGTATCAATTAAGATCTTTTATGCTTAAAACATCCTAATTTCCCGAACAACCAAAGATATATATTTTTTTATATTAGTTCCAAAAACCCCTCACTTTTAATTAAAAATAATTATTTTCAACTTTGAACAAAAATAAATTATAACACCGCCTCAAATTTAAATCGCTAATTGATCTGAAATACTCTTACCAAACGTCCGTTACTATCCTTTTCACCGAAAAATAACATGTTAATATATGAAACTAGTCAACCTCAGTAAATATAACACAAACGTAACCTAACCTTAAACTTCTATACACAAAGTAGCCAATTTGGCAAAATACACCTACTTTTTCATAAATGTAGTCTCTATATGCCCAATGTCGCCCTCTCGGCACAAGACCAGCATCGCCCACCCGTCAAAATAAGTGGGTCTCCGATGGAGTTTTAATTTGGAGAAAAAAAATTCATACTTAAGTGTATTAGGGCGAGCCGAGACTTACCATAGGCATTGGAAAACTCCATTTCATCACGAAGACATGTTAGGGCCGATGGAGCTTTTGGCCGAAGGAGTTTTCGAAGATTTAAAAAAAAAAAATCACGCTTTAGTGCCTAGGGCGAGCCGAGGGAGTGCAACTTGCCCTAGGCATTGTCAACTTTAGCACAAAGTCATGCTAGGGCCGATGGAGTTCTTGGCCAAAGGAGATTTTGAAAAAAAAAATTAAAAAAAATAATGCTTCAGTGTCTATGGTGAGTTGAGGCACTGTTGGAATACTCCAGTTTAGCACAATGACATGTTGGTGCCTAGGGCCATTCTTGTATGCGACTTGAGAGTGTGTGTTGTTGGTGTGTTACGGCACCTCTAGACACTCTATTAGCACTCGTTTACAAAAAAATGTTTTGCACACAAAAATCAATCATTTATGACACAGAAATTCGTCAAAATCACCTGAAATAATTTATTCATTGAAAATTCTGATCAAAAGGTGAGGATATTTTTATGAATTTAGTTATTTTGTGAATATGACTCACACTTGACCATTTATATATATATATATTTAATGAATTTGGCTTAGTTAATCAAAAATATCTAAAATACTTTATGAGGTGCTATTAAAATAAAATAAATATTAAGGCAGGTTAGGTGTTTGCGGTGGGACTGGGAGATCTTGTATATTACTTTTAGCAGTATTTAGTTATGATATGATGCACGTAGACATAGATAGACTGTCTTTTTCAGGCTCAGATTCGACGGTGGCCCTGCGATTGTTGACCGGCGGCCCACCACAATCTCACAGGATAAAAAGCAGTGGTTATACAACCCCGACGTACACGAGGCGAGCCATGAGTGGGTCGAAGATGATAATGTGCAATTCTCTCTTTGGACTATTCCACCAACAGTTCGAAGAGCTCGGGTCACTTGCATTTATGGAAGTACAACTCCAACCTGCAAATTCTATCGAATCTTCTGTTACCTGGGAATCACGTCTCTCTCTCACTTGTTTCCTTCTGGTAATCGGAGGTACGGCCAGATTCTATCTAGAAACATATACTGTTTTTCGTCGAGGACAACTTGTTTGTTGAAATGCGCCAACCAACTTTTATGTAAATTTTGAGTTTTTTTTTTTTGTTGACGAGGAACCGCAGCCGCTAACTTTGGTGCGCACAGAGTAAACCTCATTCCTGTGTAATAACCTGCAAACCACACAGAAGAGTTAAACCACCCTTAATGTGATAGGGTGACAGGCTCACACATAGCGTGTCTAGTGGGAATTGAACCCATGACCTATCGGTCCCGGGCCACCCACCTTCACCGCTATGTCATCCCCAGGGGACATAAAAAAATTAAATTTTGAGTTCTTTTTCCTCGTGTAGGGGTCTTATTATGTATGCGAGCTCACTTCGGTGTTATTTACGATTATATTGTTCTGCTGAAGGCGTGAAGCCGATGCAGCATACTTGGTGTCATTAAAGTTTATAATTAATTTTAAAATGTTGTAATTCTGTGATTTGGCAAAACTGCATGCTGCATGTCATTGATGTCATAGCTTTGAAAGGCAGTGTAAAAGCCTAAAAGGTCCATTTGAGCCGTGGAATTCGTTATCATTAAGGCAAACATTTCTGATACAGGCTTTTTGGGTTCTCTAGTTGGTTATGGATTATCCATTCTAAACCGGAATGACATGGTTTTTCCAAAATAAAGGTGCTGGATTGTTATTGGTTCGTCACGGGAATGGAGTGATAGGGTGCAGGTTTTAATCTATGGTAACATCATGTATTTGGTTCTTAGATGTCTGATATTTGTTATAGCTTTTCATATCCTGACAGGCGTGATGGTTGTTTTCTCATCCACGTCTTCTAATTTGTTAGGCGTCTTCTTTGGTGTTAAGACGTGTAATTCTGATATTCTATGATTTGTCTTTATTCTGGGACCAAGTGTTAATAGTTTTTTGCTTCTGTTGGCTCACTAGAAATGCTTGCTTCGAGTTTGTTACTGTGGTAGATATATCACTCCTTGATGCTGATGGCATATGAATTATTCGCTATTCTTTTTTGGCATCTAGGAAGAATATGTCTATATGCTTTAACAAATTTGCCATGATTCCAGGTATAGATCCAGATAGGCATGGCGTCAGTTTCAGGGAGCCATAGATTGTTCTGCACGGATAATAATCTCTTATGTGCAAAAGGTATTAGGAAAAGAACAAGTCAACATTTTGTGATTTTACTTCCTCAATTCATATTAATTATTTTTCTTAATATGCTATATTAGTTAAGAGAGAGCTTGTATCATGTGATGCTATCGCTCCAGCAATAAAAACAAACATGTGGAAAGGTGAAACTGGATCTAAACTGGATGAGATCATGCTTGAAACATCTTTGCCTCTCAGAAAACAAGAAGGCTTAGTATGTCCCTCCATTACCAGGACTCGACGGAAAGAGAAATATTGCTTAGTTACTAGAGCAATGGGTTCCACCGAGGAGCATTTGAGTTCCTTAAGTTCTTATCTTGAAAAGCTTCACAATTATGCCAAGCAGCCTTCAAGAATTTCTAAGGAGAGGACAGAAGCAATTGGTGAATTTGATGAACGCAAAGCAGGCAATGGTCTCAGATCTCTTGAGAATTATTTTGTTAAAGTTAAAGGTGGTAACGAAAAAGGTTCGTGCTTCTTTCCTGAAAACTTTGTTCCTGCGGATAGATCTGATCATTTGCTAATAGTTCTCCTCCACTCCATCTTTCTGCTTCAGATGCAGAATCACAAATTGATGTTCATAAAGATATAAATGCATTGGTAGATACTTCATTCAAGGGCCAAGGTGTTGGAGGAGAGAGATCATTGAGAAATTATGCAGAACTAAAGCCTGAAAATGCTGAGGGCTCTTCCAATGAAGCGTTTGATTTCTACTTAATGTAATATTTGTTCTTTTTAAGTTTCTCTTCTGCACTGTTGTGTTTACTCTCGGTGTCTGATACTAACTTTTTTGTATGTATTTGATTCTTGCAGTGGTATATTGGTATCTATAAACATAGCAGTTTTCCTGTTTGAGATTGCCTCTCCTATAAAGAGCTCTAGTTTCGAGCTACTTTCACTCCCCAAGGTCTATGGAGCAAAAATAAACAGCATGATTCTAGCTGGAGAGTGGTGGAGGCTAGTGACACCAATGTTTCTGGTACAAGATTAATGACTCGGTTCGTGCTTCAATACTGTTATTAGTCTAGTCTGTTTTGAAAAATTCTTGATGCGGTTATAATCAGATAGACCCTCCTGAATACCTTTATATTTAGATGCAGGAATCACCATAACTGAAAATTAACAATAATTTTTTTGTGAAGAAAATCGTGAGCAAAGATTTCTTCATTCATCATCTAGAATCTAAAATTGCTGCTAAGTAAAATTCCAAACAATTGTTGTTGTAGTAAAAGGCCAAAGTTTTAACTTCCTGTTTTCGGTTTATATATCTTGCATTTAGGGCTTCGAGTTAGTGATTTGTGTTCTGTCTTTGATTCCTTTCCCTTCAATGATGTGCTCTGAAGATAGAACGTCATTACATGAACATTATATGTTATAATTCTAGGGAACATGGTGTATTGCAAATTTTGTCAATATTGTATTCATGTGCTGAAGTTTTTTTCACAGCATTCTGGTATCATTCACTTATCCATCGGAAGCTGGGCCGTCTTCACTTTTGGCCTTGAAGTATCTAAAAAGTATGGCTCATTCACCTTTCTACTGTTATATGTCCTCGGAGGAATTTCTGGAAACCTAATCAGCTTCCTTCACACAATGGACCCATCTGTCGGTGGGACGGTAAGCTAACTATTACAAATACGCAGTTCTGTATGACGTTTCTCTACATAATTATAGTTAATTTGTTGTTTCTCTTAAGCTCATTTTTGTATAACCAAAATAAATCATAGTAATGCATCATATACCTGCTGGATACTGCTCCGGTTGAAGGACATATAGTGCAGTGATTGAGTTAAACTGTACTTGGTCAAAGATAGTTTCCAGTTATCCCATTTTTTCTGTGTTTTAACCTCTTAAGTATTTAATCTTGTTCTCCATGCAGGAACCTATTTTTGCGGTAATTGGAGCGTGGCTTATTTACGAAGTTCAAAACAAAGATGAGATTTCAGATGATGATGACTATGAAAGATTGTTTCAGAGTGCAATTATCACAACAGTTTGTATCTGTGTCCTAGCCAATTTCGGCCCTATTGATGACTGGTAAGTTATCACCCAGTCAAGAATCGACATATTTGTTTATCACAACAGAAGTAAAGATGGAGTAGCATTGATCAATATATTAGAACTAATAGTAAAAGAGAATGTGAACATGTAAGTAGAACAAGTGAGTTATGATCCACACTGACTACGCCGTTTGCAGGGCCCACTTTGGCACAGCTTTTGTCGGGATAACCTATGGCTTTGTCACGTGTCCAATCGTGCAAGTGAAGGATGCATCTACAGAAACAGGCCGACAAGATAGAATCACACTTGTTAGGCGATATTCCGATCCTTGCAAGTCCCTGCTGTACTTCTCCCTAGCCCTCTTGCTGTTAAGCTCTTTACTTCTGGTCTTCGATCCTCCACTCGATCTGATTGACTGAAGACGGTTGAGCATCAGTTGCACCAAAGAATGCATGCATACCTTATAGTTAGTATCTTCATAGATAAGCCCCAAGCAGAGTGGGCGATTTCATGATTGAAAAGTTATGAGGTCGAGTTCTATTAATGTCTTAAGTCGAACTATCTAGAAAACAATTATCAGTAGCAGATAGTCCAAAGAAGAAGGTACCGTAGAGTTAATTTATACTCGTTTTGAACTTCTATTAGTGTGAGATTGGTATTTAGTCCAGCTTGTTCTGATTTTAACTACTGCTTTTGTACTTATGAATGCATAATATAACGAAATAGTTTAATTTTCCAAAAGTAGTTTGTTTATTTTGGAAGCACACACATAATGTTACATAATTACTACTGTTACTTCTCATCAAACTGATCTAAGCATAGAAAGCTTCAGAGCAGCTGCTCGGCTTCTTGATCATATTCATGCCATTCTACCAGAGCCAGTGTATGGCGGCCGCCACAAGCAACGAGGGTCGTGCCCCAACGGCCTTCCACGCTATGAGGAAGGATGTCTGTAGGCACTTCTGCAGGATGGCCAGTAGTCACTTTCCTTCCATACCCTAATCTTCCATGGTCTCCTCTTCCAAACTGACATAGTCACAAACAGTATTCTTTATTACAGTGATTAACTACATGGGACCATTGTTCTTGTAAGATTCTCATAGTGTGTAATACAACATAGTCTCGAGACACTCACTGAGTACATGCGGCCATCCCGGGTTAATGCAACAGAATGAGTACCTCCGCAAGAAACCTGCACCCGATAATGATGTGAGTTGATGGTGTCGTTAAGGGCGTATCTGTAAGGATAGCGAAGTATGGGTAACCTGCACGATTTCCTCGCCTACTACAAGTTGGACTCTTTGAGGAACCATTTTGCTGCTCTTGTCATCTCCAAATCCTAGCCTCCCATGCTCCCCTCTACCCCAGCCGTACACCTACAAGAAAGACAATTAACTTTATATATCAATAGTCAAATACGCTGTCAATCAATACATATATTTCCAGAATATTATTGAAATATATTACCAAAACATGGAAGAGTAATAATGAAGTCCAGGAAATCAAGCAGCACAAGGTACCATTTAAGAAATAACGCATGATAGAACTCTTATGTCTAGTAAAGTGGTAAATAGACAAAACTGATGAATCCTTGTTCATGGCCTTCCATATTCAAGTGAGTTTCTACATGGCAGTCCTATACCATAACGGAAATGGAAGAAATAAACTTGTGGTGATCCATAACAGTTTTTGGCATAACAGAGATTGCACAACTCAGATAGACTCTCTATGTATATGTGGAGTCCAATACGTGAACTCAAAATTTAATAATGACGTCATCATGGCTCACATTTTCATAGTGTTTCTTTGCTATACATATCCGCTTGGCAGCAAGTGCCAAGTGGTGGTGTTTATGGGGCGATAAGGTAATGGTTCTCTTAAAACTCATCGATGCTTCCTCTAATTGTGATTAGGAATTGAAAGAGAAGATAAATCAATGTCCTTATTCCTGATGGAAACGTATACAGGTAAATTCACAAAGGCCTCCGAATTCTCTCAGGTGCCAGGTAAACAGAAGTGATCGAAGAAAATGAAGTTGATCTAGACATCTGTTAACAGCTTCAAATATGCAACAACAGATAAGCAGTACATTGCTAGTGCTTGGCTTTAGCTACTTTTAAGTTTATAACACGATAAGTTCAAGCTCAAATAAGTTGATATGATGTAGATGATCAAGATTGAAGAACATGAATCTTACTTCTCCATCATCAGTCAGTGCAGTAGAATGCCATCCTCCTGCAGCAATGTCAACCTGCAAAACCAAGCAGAGCATCTTATTTTTTAAGGACGAATAAAATCAGGTAAATCTCTTCTATGTTTTTTTTACCTTTCTTTTTTTAAGCAGATCAAGATTTGATGTTTGTTTCAGCTAGCTATAACAGAAAAAGAACATACAACAGCAATCATTCTTAAATTTGTTGCCAATACTGAGAAATTATGCATCTAAAGGACTTTAACCCTTACAAAGTTGTGTGGTATAAAACGAAATATCTTAAAACAACAAATTTAAAATGCTTACAAGATGCTATGCCATTAAAAAATTAAGAAAGAGGTCCAGGAAATATATCAAGGCTGGGAATACAAACCAAAGTGAGATCCGAGAGTCCCTGGACAGCTATTGGTTGTGATCTAGGCTGGGTATCACCAGTTCCAAGCTGACCATACTCATTATTGCCCCATGCCATTACAGTTCCATCACCAAGAAGGGCTAAGTTATGAAATGCTCCAACTGCAATCACTCTCACGCTGTCAAGGCCTTGCACTCGAACTGGGGTAGAAATTTGTTTTCTACAAACAAAGTAAGTGTGAAGAGTTTTTGCAAATGTTGGTTAAGAATACAGAATAAGTCCATCTCTGGAGATTATAAGCAAGTGGTGTCAGCTAGACGACACTAACCGATAGTAAATCCTAAGATGCTATAATGCGAAGGATAAGGCAGCACAAAAATCAAAATAAAAACAGACTTCAGTGCATAGATATATACATATCTCCAGGAGGCCATGGTTGACCCCATGTCCATACGTGTCCTTCCCGTGTTAGAACGACTGAGTGCGTCCCACCAGCAGCTACCTATGGCATGAGAAAAAAGGTTGGTAAATCACTTGAAGAAACTGCAGATGCATGACAAAATAAAAAAGGACTGTTAAATTATGAAATCGTCCTAAGTCCATGTTCAAGGATAAGGTTGTTCCAACAACCCCATTCAACAGTAGGCAACACTTCAAGATGCATAAAATTAATATATCCATAACTCAAGATATGTTCAGTTGAGTAACCTGGCGAACTGAAAGTTTTGGCACACATCTCTGTGGAATCACTATATCTCTTCTAACAGGCCTGCCTGTATCATCTTTACGCTCGGGTTCTTCTCCACACTGCCCATACTCATTACCACCTGCACCACATAGACCTCAACCTTCAGAAGCATCATAAGAAACCTTGTGTGATTATGTTCAAATTTAGAATCACATTCGATAGAACAAACTCAGATCAGGTTTGTGATTCCATTAATCATCAATAAATCACTTCTAAGAATCAAACATCCATTTCATCTTATTGCCTTTCTGGGCAAAGAGTATACAAAGAGAAGTACGTATACCCCACGCATAGGCTTGGCCTTGATCATCAACAGCCAAGCAATGCCAACCACCAATAGCAGCCTGAGAAGAAAACCAAATCATTGACATCTCATAAACAATGCTTATTTCTCTTCATCTTCTACTCCAAATCTCAAGATTCAAAAGCTAAAGACACAAATACCTGGACAATTTTGACATTTGCAAGAGCCTTAACTTGACTAGGAACATTCTCAGTTTTGTTTACTGATGCGTGCCCTAAGGTCCCTCTTTGATTCCAACCCCAAGTAAACAACTAAACAGTTCCAAATAAACAATCAATCATAAGCTAAAAAAATCACTCAAAATCAATTAAAAACATCATCAACACTGACATACAGAAGTTAAAACCAAACAAAAATGAAAAAAAAAAGGTAAATAAAAATAAGCATGCGAGTATATGAAAATACAGAAGATTTGACACCTAACCTACTGAATACAAACAGTACAGAATGCAGTAAAGGGGTTCAAGACAAAGCAACCTTGCCGTCTTCACAAATAGCAAGGGAGTTGCGGCTGCCGGCGACGACGGAGCAAACTTTTTCCGAGCTGAGGGCGCCGATAGTGCAAACCCATTCTTTCTCTTCATTGTTTCCGATTCCTAACTGTCCGTCTTCCCCCGAACCCCTGAAAAACAGTAGAAGCACAGAGTGAGAACAGAAGCAGATAATATCACTATCCTTGTGCTTGTTTTTGAGTGTGTGTGTGTGTGAGAGAGAGAGAGAGAGAGCGGCGGATCAGACCAAGCAATGACGGCGGGTTTGGAAGCCATAACAGTGACCGAATTGATGCTGCGATTGCGACTGCGCGCTCAAATTGCGAATATTGGAGTATAATATTTCTACTAAAAGTAGTGCGATTCTGTTTGGAAAAATTTCCCAACTTTGCATAAAGTAGTCTGATGTTAATGGCAATTTTGGAGCATTCTTCTGTGTGTTTCTTTATTCTGGCTTCTGCGTTTTCACCGCTGGGCTTCAACTTGAAGTTAATTTTGTTTAGCTTGCCAAAAAACCTGGAAATTCAAAATTACAATAATTCAAAGATATTCCCTCCAGTTGTTGAGACATTAAAGATTTTAGTTTATGAATATGATGAAAATTTGAAGTGATGATAATAATATCCAAAATCAGTCACTTGCAAAAAAATATTAAAAACTAGCATCTTTTTGAACCATACTAATATAGTAATTTTTAGTTACTTGGAATATTAAGGTGGTGTTTGGGATAGCTTATTGAAAACAACTTATAACTGAAAGCTACTTCAAAAAACGAAATAAGTGTTTGGGAAATGCAGCTGCTAGAGCCAGCTTCTCTATTTCTCCTCTAAATAAGCTAATTTTTGTAAACTGCTATCAACCAGCTTATTTCAACAACTTATCACTAATACCACTTTTTAAGATAAATTTATCCTTAACAAAATTAATTAATTATAAAATTAATCATAATCCAAAAATTAAAACAATAATCCTTATATTTATCTTGGTCAAATATTTTAAATTTAATAGATATTTATATATGTGGAATTGTGCAATCCTACCCAAAATGACTATGACAAGTACAAAACTAGTATATAGCAAATACCCAAATTTCCTAAAATACCCTCACTTTTTCAATTTTTTAACCTGAAACTTGTCAGGTCGGAAAAATACACTGATTTTAACACATTATGCTGATCGATCGGCACAAATTGTGAAAGTGCCGATCGATCGGATGAAAAAAAAAATTGTGCCTATCGATCGGCACACATTTGTGCCCGATCGATCGGCATGTTTTAAAAAAAATGTGTATAGTGTAGTTAAATATGTGATCGGACCATCCCTATTGGACCATCCCTATCATGTGATCGGACCATCCCTATCATGTGATCGGACCATCCCTATTGGTCGGACCATCCTTATTGAAGAAGCAGGGGTATTTTAGTCTTTTTGGGTATATAATGTAGTTAAATACTCCCTCCGTCCCACCCGACTTGGCTTCTTTCCTCTTTTTCATTGTCCCACTTGACTTGACCACTAACTAAAATAATACTCTAATAAATTCTAACGGGTCCCACCACTTTATACCACTTTACACACAACTACCCACTATTCTTAATAACCGTGCCCAAACCTATTAAGCCATGTCGGGCGGGACGGAAGGAGTATAATAATTGGGTATAAATGTGTTTGACTTTACCCAGTTGGGTATATAGCCGCCGGACTCTTCATATTTTATATTATATACATAATTTCTTAATTACTTTAAAATGTTTAATATTCTATATTGTAATCAATAGACTAATATATAATAATAGATAAATATTATACTATTTTGTGATATTTATAATAATACGTTATAAAAAATATTTATAAAATATTTAGATTATATGATTTTTATGAATATTTTCGATAATTTTGTTATTTAATAATATTAGATATAATGGATTTTTATTTAAAAAGTGAATTAAGCTACTAACATTCTAATTTTCCAAACACTTTATTCACTTTCAGCAGCTTTCATCATTTTTTTTGCAAACACTTCCAAATTATAAAATAAGCTACTTTCAGCAACTTTCAGCCACTTTCAGCACTTATAAAGTAAGTTTCAGCTACTCCAAACGCCCCCTAAGTGATGAAAATAGACTTCACGTTTTAAATTTACGGATTATAAGTTGATTTGATAAGGACAAAACAAAATAGTCTATTTCGATTTGGTTGATATTGAGTAGGTTGTGTGATATCAGATTATTACTATATAAGAGAGAGATTTACTCAATGCACACTTTGATAACAGGATTTTCGATTTTTCTAATTATATATATATATATATATATATATATAAGAGATTAGGCAATTAATTTATGACAAAGTTTCAAATGAAAGTACCATTCAAATAACAATTAATGTGAAGCCATGAAAGGAAGGCCGAAGACCAATCTCTTTATGATTAACACATTTCACAACTTTGCTATTACGGGGTATTATAAACAAATGATCTAACTAATGATGTATAAAATAAAATACTTAAATTTTGATCTCGGTGATGCATAATTGATTACTTGGCTCTCATCTTTATGGGTAAAATTGGATTTTTTTCATACCTAGACTTGTCCACGACTTAAGTTATGGACACTATGATTTAGATTTTCCTCATAGAATAATCTTAAAACAAAAAAATAATGAAAAATATATTTAAATACATTATTTAAATCAATTTTCATTCTGAACCACAAAATTCATCGGATCTGGTCTAAGTAAGAATTTTCCATATAATAGGAGATTTCATCAATTAGAATAAGGAGAGTAAGATATTTCATAGCTATTGAAAATAAAATAAATCATGTCATTATATTTATCAAATATCCACTTACCAAAGTCAAAAATATTGAAGAATTTTACATACTAATAGTTTGAATCTAAAAACTAAAATAAAAATAAATATGAAGAATTAATTCATCCAAAACTTCGTAGTTTGGATATTATTTAAGCCAATTTACCTACATATATTTACGATCTTTAAGCCAAATATAGATTAAACAATCATGTCAATCCTCAACCTTTCCCACAATACTTAAATTGATCATTCATCTTTTAATTGAGTCATATAAGTTTAAACATCTTAATTTTGTCCATCATATTCATTATCTCATTCGCCTCACCTTCTCACTGCTGACATGACTCACTTTGAACATTAAATCCGTTTCAACATCGAAGTACATCTTTATTAGATTAACTTCTTCTCTCGAATAGAAAATTGAATCTGAGTTACAGTTTAAAATTTGAGGGAAAGTGGCAAAGAGAATGATGAATATGCCGATCGAAAATATGATATATATGCTTTTATGAGTCAATTGGAAGGTAGATAATTTATTTGAATATTATGATAAAGGTAGAGAGATGAATGTGGTGACGAAATTAAAATGTTTAATCTTATTATAACTCTATTAAAAAGTAAAAAACCAATAAATATTATGAAAATTGTGAAGTACCAATTTAACTGTTTACTCGTAGTATCTAAAATTTTCACTTCTTACTATTTTTATTTTGTGGAATTGTACAACAATAACCAATTTGACTATTATAACTACAAAACTACCCATTCCTTTAAAAACTATTTAGCAAATACCCAATTTTACTAAAATACCATCACTTTTTCAAAATTTTCACCTAAACTTGTCAAATCGGCACTATGTGTCAGATTGACACTAATAGTCAAATTGTCCGACCATGTGATCGGCACAAAAAAAAATTGTGATCGGCCCCTCCGGTCGGACCATCTCTATTGGTCGGACCATCCCTATTGGTCGGACCATCCCTATTAGTCGGACCATCCCATCGTTTGCAGGGTATTTTAGTCTTTTTGGGTATATAATATACTTAAATATAACAATTAGATATAAATGTATTTGACTTTACCCAGGTTGGGTATATAGCGGCGGACTCTTATTTTTATGTGTACATTCTACGAGTATTTATTAGGGCTTTTAGTGGAGGGACGAAAAGAAATGTAGAAATAGCACAACTCACCAATTGAGCTTTACTATTAGGGCAGAACACTCGATTTCTGCTGAGTTGAATTTGGGACGTGAATCGGTGAAAATGGGGTTCGTAGAAGAAGCAAGAGAAAACCACGTGAAGAAGAAGGTTGAAGAAGGTAATTTCTTCCTGTTCACGTTTTTCTTTTCCTGCAACGATCGCGTTATAATTGTGGATGCTTTCTCAATAAGATGTATTGCATTTTAATTTCTGATTGGTTCGATCAACTTCTTCGCTCCTGCGCGCGTGTTTAATTTTGTTTACATTTTTTACTTTTTTTTTATTTTTTATTCAACCACTCCATTTCAGTCTTATATTGCATCTAGATAGAGATTAATATGTACTTGATTGGAAAAGATGCGATGTGTTCTCCCGAATTCAAGTTTTCGAATTGGAGTACTTCCTGCAATTTTTGTTGATATTGATATAATTCGTATATACGGATATTTTGGTGCCTGAGACTCTAAAATGCTATAGGCAATTTACAATAGTGTTAATATTTTAGTTTGGAAATAATGGATTTCACAATGCAGAATAACTTAGAAGCAGGAAGTTGTGTGTCTGACTGTCTGTAACCAAATGCGCCGCAAAAGTGTTATTATTTGGACCATCATTTTGCTTGGTTAACCACGAATTGTAACATGGCCCTGATTCCAGTTGCTGGTTCAAAGTAGGTTCTTTATATATAACTTGAACTTCCTGGAGGGAATAAACAAAATCCTTTTTTTTATCTTGCCTCTTTTCATGTGTTCTCTATGTTCTTCCTCGTCTACTATTCTTCCATGCTGCCAACATCAAATTTTAAGTGCCTGTGGCCTTTAATTGTATCAAAGGAGAAGTATTATTCCCTTCTCTTATACGGATTTGTTGTTTCCATCCCAATTGCTATTTCTTACCCTCTTGATAAGCACAAGCAATAATTTTTCTTACCCTCGTTTATATATGATGCAGTTAGGGTTCCCCTGCTACGATGAGTCAGTACCAGCCGTACTAGTTTAAGTTTTGAGCAATTGACTATATTTCTTTTTTTTTTTTCCGTTGTTTTGGTATATCAGTGTTGAATTAACATATATGGAATGAGAAAGGAGTATCATCACCCTGGACATTGTGGAACACTTGTTACTTCTGCTGATTTTCCTGCACTACTTATATTGGTGTGTTTAACATTCGTCGGTTGAATAAACTATTTGAGCTCTTCTATGTGCCTTGTTATTTGCATTGTCAACTCCTACGTCAGTTTTCGGCAGTTTCACCTGGAGCATTATCAGAGAACTATGTTGATGTCAGAAATTTGTTTCATAATGCACCTCAAATTTATGAGTTAATTACGAGGACTCAAATATTTATCATCAATTACCTCAGCTCTATGCAGTAAAATGAAACAGAAAGCACTGAAAGAATGCGATCAGTACGTGGCCAAGTATGCTGAATGTGCCGTAGGCAAAACAATATCCGTTGTTTGGCAATGTCGCCAACAAGCTAAAGTATTGAATAATTGCCTCCATCAATAGTAAGTCTGATCTGTCTTCTTTATTTCCTTTTAATTTTGTTTTAATACGACTCTCTTAACTTTTTATATCTATAGTATGTGTCACACTTGGCTCGGTGGAAGTTCTTTCAGTTCGTTTGATGTGAATATTGTTGCCACGGGGAGATTGTTATTTGTTACTACTAATTAAAGTTTGCCCCACACATCAAATGTGTTCTTTTTATTTCCACAAGTTAGATTAGATTACTAGATTAATATTACTTTAAGATTTTTAGAGCTTGATGCCGGAAATCTTCATGGTTTTTTCCCTTTGTGGTGGTGTTCACTTTATCAGACACTCATAAAAGTGGCTTCACTTGGAAAGTAAATGAAGTATTCCTCGTACGTGAAATATCTGACACTGTATTATGTTTATTGAAGCACAAATGATTCTGTCTTGGAACAACTGAAGAGAGAATATATGCTTCAAGAGGAAGGAAAGAAGTCTTTAAGCCTTTGAACTCCTTCTCCCTCCTGATGCTTTGAACTCGAGGGGTATTACTATGCCTCCGTATATCGACCGGGACTGGAATACTGTCTGATCGGTGTCTCTGCAACTTGAAAGTTTTGTATCACGCTTTTGTTCGTTAATCGCAGCAAAATGTCCTTGCATTGTCTTTTGAATTTTGAGTAGATGATGGAAGGCAACCTTTGTAGGGTAATTATACTTTCTTTCTCGTCATGTTTGTTGCACTTGAATAGTTTCTCTCTTGGCTGGGCTGGTTTTGCACATGAGGCAAATGAGGTTGTCGGCTCAGGTTGCATATGTATATTAGATCAAATAAAAAGTAGAAAATAAGAACAGATTTTAGGTCATCAATCATACAGTGTATATGGTTGTCATTTACTTATTTTTTATATTATAAATTAATTAATTTGCAATGCAATTGTAACTAGAATGTAAAATTTATTAGTGAAATCCGACTGTCCATTTTTATTTTTATTAGATCAGGAATAACAACATTACACTAGACTGTTATTATGTATTTATTGTACTGACATTTTTTTTAATTTAGAATTATAAAGTTATTGTGGTAATTTTTAAGTATAATTTGTTACTATTAGATTATATTTACGGGATATTTTATTTTTTAGATTTGAGAAAAGATTTACGAAGTTGTTTAATATAATTTGTTTAGTATCAATTCAAAATTAATTCATCTAGTGTCTTTATTGTTCAACTGGCCACCTGGAAAAATCAAGACATTTAAGTTTGTAAATTAACTCATTGAATAGTAAATTATTGAATTGGATTTGAAGTTATACTAATTTATAGAACGAAATAATTTAAAGAAGTTAGCAGTTACATATTTACTTGCAGCCCAACAAGAGTCATAGGGCGGGATGTCTCAACAATCGACCACTTTTAGATCTTCTCGCCTTGTTCATTAAAAATAAAAAATATATCATCCATTTATAGTATAATGATTATATAAGGATTGAAAAACTCATTTATAATTCATTAAGTTTATATTCACTTATACTATATATTTGTTTATATCATAAAAGTCAACCCATACAAGTTTGTATATCAATCACCTAGTTATCCAAAAATTAAAAAAAACATTTTAAATATATTTTCTAACTATTATTTAATATCGTTTATCTTCCATTAGTTGATACCTACCTGGAATGAAATAACAAAAATGGATTCATAAAGGTTTAATTACTGAATCGCTTCCCAATGACATGTTCCGAGTTCGTTTAGATAATGATGATCTGATTCTATATTATGTTTAAAAAAAGATCTGACGTAGTTTTATACGGATGCGTGTATTCACATCTAAAATGAATTGAATACCAAAACATGTATACCTTAGTTGTAAGACAGATTCCTCACCGTGCCTATACCCTAAAATTACCAAAACACAATTTTAAAGACTAAATCAAAAGGTTACTAATATTGCTGAATCTTTAAGTCTTGACCAGTTTTTCTTCATTCATCATATACAATCCCTTTTTTTTTCTACCAAAAAACGACTCTTATTTCATTGAACTCCATTATTCCTTCTAATTATAATACCTTTTCCTAAAACAACCCCCTTTTTTTTTCTACCAAAAAAAATGACTCTTATTTCATTGAACTCCATTATTCCTTCTAATTACAATACCTTTTCCTAAAACAACTCTATCTTATTTTGATTTATTTTCGGTTATTCAAATAGTATTACTTTTGAAATTAGTATTTCAATAATATCCGTTCCATACTATTCTTGTTTTGCTTTTCTTTTTCGGTTTTCCCACTATTATTATTTTCTTATGAAAAATGAAAGTAAATTGCTATTACAATCAATTTAAATAGTAATCCTGTCGCTTTAACACACTTGAATTCACTTTTTTAATTAATGTGTCAAACGTTAACAAGATAACAATTATGAGTCAGAGACAAGAGAGAGTAGAAGACCCAATCCAACCTCAATATTCACATGTGCTAATATATAACAAGATCCACATATCTCTCAATACGAGCATATTTATTTTTTTTAATTTCCGTGTCGAACATTAACAAAATAATAATAACAGGACGGAGGGAATAGAAGGCTCAATCCAACCTCAATATTAGCATGTACTATTATATGACAAGATCCACATATCTCCAAATACGCGCATATTCCGAACACTACTTTTGACTACTATGATATGTAAACGACCTTATAATATATATATATATATATATATATATACAAATTGACAAATAGCATTAATTAACATTTTTTAGTCATGTAATATAATTATACTTTAATAAAACATAACTAAATACATGAATTTAATAATTATGTTAATACTTTATTTTAATTTACGTATGTTAGTAGAGATGGCAATTGGGACTGGACCCGTCGGACCCGACCTGCCCCGCCCCGCGATGGGGCGGGTAATACCCAGACTCGTAGAAGTACGGGGCGGGTCTGGACCCAACCCCGCGTGGGTCCAAGACGAATCCGGGTCCAATTTCTCTACCCGCCCCGCTCCACCCAGCCCCGTTTCAGACTCGCATTACTATTTTTTTTTATTAATTTTATTATGTAATCTTAATTTATGTTATTTGAATTTTCTTGTTTTTCAATTCATACTTTTAGATACTAATATCTGACAACTATAATATGAAAATTAAAACAAAAAGGCTTCCACTAACGAAAATTAATAATTAAAAAATAAAATAATTCAAAATTAGCAATTGAAACGGCACCAACGGGTCTGGGGCCGAGTAGATCCGCCCCTTACGGGTCCGGAGTTGATTATGAGTTTCTGGACCCGTATAAGTCTGGGTCTGGATCTGGATCTCTGAGTCGAACTTGCGGGGCGGGTCCGGGTACTATACTATCCAATCCCGACCCGCAAAATTGCCATCTTTATATGTTAGTTACATTAAGCGAGACTGTCGGTTTCATGTAGTATGCAAATTACACACGCACCCAATTTTCATTCCCAAATATCGGGCTAAATTACCTTCGCCACCAAACACCACCTGCGCAGATCCCACCACTGGCAATCGGACTTGCCATTTTACACACACTCTGACACTCCGCCGCGAAATGGCGAGGAACTACGCGAGAGAGAACTTGCAACTTTCCAGATTCGGCGTACTGGTGGCGCAACTCGAATCGATAGTCGCCTCCGCCGCACACAAGCCACCGGATGGAATACTCTGCTTCGATCTTCTATCCGATCTCATCTCCGCCATCGAAGAGGAGCCCAAGGTCTGATTCATGCCAACTCTGTTTCCCTTCTTTTCGAATACATTGCGCAGAATGTTGGCTAAGCTAGGGGTTTCGGTTTGGTTATTGAGGAAATTTTGGTGGCTAACTGATCGGTGGTAACCGCGTGTGCCGTTGCACTTCTTTGAACTGTTCCTTGACATTTTCTCATGTTTGAATTTGTTGCCTGACATTAGTTGAGTGTAATTGGCGGCTTTCTTAGTTTCGCTGTTGAGTAAATTTAGTTTTTCAATTAATTAGTCGTACAAGCTTTAACCCTAGACTTAGGGAAGAAAACAATTTCAGATTTTAAATGCTTGTTTTTCATTATTCTCAGCACTGGTTTATTTCTGATACTGTGGTTGGATTCGTGTGGGAATACTGCGTTTACTGTTGTTTAAGGCATCATATAATATAGTCTCTTCAATGATCTTTAACAGAATGTCCAAGGCAATTAGCTAATTTCTCTTATGCTTATTTTGTTTCTAACACTTTATCAGTTTTCCTTTACCGCCTGTGTAGGATCAAGAATTCTCACGACAAGTTTTTTAAATCCCAGGAATCTGTATTGCAATGGCAAAGGAAATGTGAGGATACACTATATTTATTGCTTGTTCTCGGAGCTCGTAGGCCCGTGCGGCATTTGGCATCAGTGGCAATGGCCAAGATTATATTGAAGGGTGATCCAATCTCGATATACTCTAGAGCAAGCAGCCTGCAGGGGTTTCTTTCCGATGGAAAGAGGAGCGACTCTAAGAAAGTTGCTGGTACGTATATATGTAGTTTCTTATACATCATTGATTTTTATTAGTTTTCCAGTAGTTCAGATTTCAGAAGCTTTCTTGCAATTGTTTTTCTGTTACCAAGCTTTATACATTCTTGCAGTATTAAATATTATTAGTCAATGCCTATGGTGTATCAATCTAATGAGCTGTTTAAAGATGGACCTTTTTGTACTTCTAAATTCTAGTCCTTCAAAGTGTTCTGAACATTTGCAAAATCCTGCTAGATTATCTTGGGAAAGTTGATACATCTTTTGCTGAATAGAGTCCTCATGCTTCTCCTGGTGTAAGAGCTACTTTCCTTCCCTTATGTTTACGAGAAATAATAAATTAATAATGACTCCCAAATGGAAAATATATCTGCTGATCAGCAAGCTCTCAAACGGAACTGAGAGACCTAATTGAGAATAAAGTACTTAGTTTATGAGAAGTTTAAGAAACACATGATTATTTGTTGCTGCAATTTTCTTGTGCCTTTCCTATCATGCCATCCTATAAGGGGTGCTACGTGCTGCTTACTTGAGTACGAAAATAGTGTATGGTGTTAGATACGAACTTGCTGGTGGAGACCACACCTCTTCTTTCTTGACTGTCTTCATTGCATCAGCTTGTCTTATCATTCGTGCAACTTGGCAAGTAGTATAATAACCTTTTATTTTTAATAAAAAAAAAGCTCGTATATCCTTTTTCTCTCAAGTATAAATAAGACTATATACATATGGAGCATTCTGAACTGGCCAATACAGAAAATCAGCTCCGCATTGTACAGTAACATTTACTCTCAGAAATTTAGAATAGAAGTAAATATATCAGTTTTACTACTGTATATGCAATGGGAAGCTGCATTCTGAAAATTGTACGTCATGTGCATTTATGGTCCTTCATAGACCCTATTCTTCAGACTCCCCTATTTTGGTGGTTGGGGCCTCTGTTCTTTTGAAGTCTAGAATGGTGAAATTGCTCCTATATTTTGTCCTAGTGAAATATTTCATTTCCTTGCTATTCAATCCTTCTGTTACATGCTCGACCTAGAAGGTATTGGTAAATTCCACTTGCTAGTTTTCCTTGTATTAGACTCCTACTAGTCATAACATTACATTTCTATTAACTTCTATTGGTATATGTAATCTGACTTGATTAAAGAATACACGTTATGGATTCTTTTTTCTATGTTGCATGATGTGTTGGTGCTTTTAATTCATTGGGAAACATTGCGTCAACTTATTTTATTACCATTTGGTGTAGGTGCTTCCCAATGCTTGGGAGAATTGTACCGGTACTTTGGGAGACGAATTATTTCTGGGTTACTTGAAACAACTAACATTGTGGCAAAGCTACTAAAGTTTAGTGAGGTATTCAAATGTCCAGTTCATAATGAGTTATCCAATGTTATCTCCTGTGATATTTGCCATGGCTAATGGAGTCCTGTTTTTATCCTATAAGGCATGCTTGCATAATACTGATGCTTTGACTGAAGACTGGGACTATAAAATTTGAGGAAATCCCTGGCAAACTTCCATAAGTTTTTCTTTGACGTTGGAGGGTGTCTAATTCTTAACAGCTAGGAATCTCTAATTCCCTTAGTACATAATAGATGTTTTAAATATTTCCTTTACTTCCCTTTTGGAATGTGGTTCTTGAAGACCCCCAGTCTAGTCCCCCCAAAAAGAAGAAACTCTAAGTTGGTGAGGTTGAACTGCCGGACAGTCTGGATAATGCAAAACTTGGTTATGTATGACAGTATGAGTAAAAGCTTCCATGTTAAAATTTCTAGAGACTTATTGAATGTTCTCCTCAATAATCAAGTGGATGTTTTGTTACTTTGATGCACTTTTTGTTCCAATTCATGGAGAGTTACACTTTTTGGTCATTTAGAATCCTGGTAGTGTCTACGGAAGAGACTTGGACTTATTCAATGTCACATAGTTTTGTGGTTAATATGCCAAGTTTCCTGCTTGGGACACAAAAGTGTGGTTCCTAGTATTTTTCTTACATTTCAGTAATACTATTGGTGATCCAAGTCAAGGACAACAAAATGCAAGGCCTTACACGTATCAATGTTCAAAATAATCAGTTTCCCTAGAATAACTGTGAGACAGACAGACAGTAGTATCAGCGAAATAATTTTTCCTTTCACTACAAGTTCATCCTATTTTTTAGATTCCAAATATAAATAAGAGCATCAAGTTGCTCTGCATTTTCTGTTCGGAGTTCACATTGCATATGAAACAATCTTATTATTTTTTCTGAAGCAAGTCAAATACTAGGACCTATGCTGCTATACCCCCTAGAATTCTAATTTTGATACAAATGTAGACTTAAATTTTGGTTCTCCTTTGAATAGTGTATGCAGATAGTTTTCACACCTGCATAATCTTATGAGAGAATAATTTTCTCACTACCCATGTCAGATTTTTCATTTTGACACTGTGAGATGTGTTAGCTGATCAATCGGCCAATGATTGGTAATAAGTGAAGACTATGATGTTGGTATAATTATGACTGGAATGACGTCTCCAGATCAATATAATTCTCATTTTTGTATTATTCTGGATGCAACTTTTTTAGGGTTTTCTGTACTTTTCCTAATGAGTTGTTACTTTAGGATTTTGTGAGACAAGAGGCTCTTCGCATGCTTCACAATGCTTTGGAAGGTTCTGATGGTAGTGCTGCTTCTGCAGCATACACAGAGGCTTTTCGTGTGATTATGCGGGTTGGAGTTGGGGATAAGTCTCCCCGTGTCAAAATAGCTGCTGCAAGATGTCTTAAGGCTTTTGCAAATATTGGAGGGCCAGGCCTGGGGATTGGGGAAATTGAGAATTGCTTGGCTTATTGTGTCAAGGTTCTTAAAATTTCATGCTCCATCTGTTCTTCTTTTCTAGTTCCTGCAAAATCTTCATTTTACTTGCACAAATTAATCATAATTTTATTTCGTCTATCATAGGCTCTTGAGGATCCTCTCAGACCTGTAAGAGATGCCTTTTCTGATGCATTAGGAGCATTGCTGGCTCTTGGAATGAATCCTGATGCGCAGGTATCACTTTCTGTTATCAACATCTACCTGTTGCATTTGTGTTAATGAAGTGATGTATCATCTTCCATTAGGTACAACCAAGGGGCAAAGGTCATGCTACTCCTAAGAAACTAGAAGGGGGTTTACAGAAGCACTTAACTCTCCCATTTGCAAAAGGTACAATTATGTGCAAGATTGGTCCTTGTGCTTTTGTTAAAATCCTTAGTTAGCTGTCAATGACAATTTGAGATGATTATCTTTTATGAATAGCTAAACTATTAGCTATCGTCTGTATAATATATTGACTTTTCCATATTGTTGTGTTTTCTTTCTTCATCTTCATCCGGTGAGTGTTAACTTGCAGTTGGTGGACCTCGTCTGAAGGATGTACGTATTGGCATCTCCTTGTCATGGGTATGCTTTTTACAGGTAACAAACCTAATATGATTAGTAATTTCTTTCTAGAATTAGAAAAGAAACACGTGGGACATTCTTGATGAACTGATGCATTTGCATTTGTCATGTAAATAAATTCTTGATATGGTTAGATGTATTGGAAGATATTTTTGTTCTCTTACTCGTACCTGCAGGATCTTAGAGATTTCTTATTCCCTTATTAGGATATTTAGGAAGAAACATGTAAAGCAAGAAAAGTTCAGTTTTGTTTACTCAGTTACCCTTGGCCAGTTTTCGTCATAACAAGCTATGCTTAGTGAAACTTCAAGATTATCCACTGGGTTCAAAAACATTGAAAGCTCTCAATCTCTGAAAGGTCAAGGTAGTGTATGTGGATCATCTTCCACGTGCAAATCTATGAATTCATACATGGAAGTTTGTGGATATTCTGCTGAGTGAGAAAAATAAACTTTATCAGGATACCCCAATACCAATCAGCTTGCATTGTTTCCTGCACTGGAAAGTATGAACATTGGTTCTGTATGCGTTTAAGACTTAAATTAAATATATTTAGAGATAGGTAAATTGAGAAAAGTGCAAATAGTTTAATGTGGTGCATGATATGATAATGGTGTATTTTCCACTTTCTAATTAAACCTTCATGTATGAGGTCTTAAAATTATGATATGATAATGGTCTTATTTTTTTATTTTTTTTTAAATTCTTATTTTGATCAATATTCATATCATGCATCCGCAGGCTATGTGTTTAAAGTATCTCCAGCCAGATAGTGAGCTGCAAAACTATACTGTGCTGGTTATGGACATGATCCGCTTGGATACATCTATTGATGCTCAAGCACTGGTATGTGAATTTGATCATGTAGTTTTGGTGGAAGCTATTTGACATATATATATTTTGTGAACATAGCTTTTGGCTGTATTTCTTATAGTCTGTATCCAGTTGGTTTATTATCAGGAATAGCTGAATTTTATTTTAAGCGGCATAGGTTACTTGTAGGAAAAGTACCTACAAGTAGAAAACCTAGTTTAGTGGGTGAATACCATGGGTGAGGGTTGATTAAGCTTTGAATATTTGCCTATACTTTTACTATTGGCCTTGGTGCTATACATTGTCAGAGCAATACTCTTGTAGTAATCATGTGTTAGAGATAGGTCAGGGCTATTGACTGTTTTCATGTATATGTGTTCATCATAAATTCATTAATTTGTTTTGGCGCAGCTTGGGTTACATAATTTTTCCTTGGCATTACATGCCCATTCTCAAATAAGAGAACTTCTTTAGCTAACAATAACACTATCGTGCATTTTCCCAGAACATTTGATATCACCAGAACATATAAATTAAAATTAATTTGTTAGGTTTAGCAGTTTGCTTACAGAAGATATTGGTAGCTTATCTCCAGTTCTCTTTATCATGTTATTACTACTTACTTTCAGCACCTTATGAGTTGAGTAATGTCCTGTATATCATGTCAGCTTCTGTGAACTCAAATTGTCATGTGTCTCTTCTTTGTTTCAAGGCTTGTGTGCTGTATGTCCTGCGGGTTGGTATAACTGATCAAATGAGCGAACCGATTCAAAGAGCCTTTTCAGTTTTTCTGGCAAAACAGGTTTTTTGACACGGTCCAACTGGAAGTTCAATACTTTTGTTGGCTTTTTCATTACTGCTGACTTGGCAAACAACTTTTTCTGCAGCTTTTATCTCCTGATTCCACCCCGTCCGTGCGAGTTGCTGTTTTACGAACTTTATCATATGTGCTGAAAACTCTTGGAGAGGTACATTTATTGCTTGAACATATATTCACAACAATTGATTTCTCTTTTCCATTTTTTTGTCCTCAGATTAAGTCTAGCCGTGTTTATAGTGGCGTTAATTGCAAATTGACTTTCCATTAATATGCTTCAACATGGTTAACCATAGGTTCCACTTGAATTCAAGCAAGTTCTTGATGACACAGTTGTTGCAGCACTTTCCCATAATTCAGCATTGGTGAGCTTCTGGTACTAATGTTTTAGTTTGAGAATCGCTCTATGTATAGCCACAGTTCTTGTTTGCAAATAAACGGACATAAAATGCACCTAGTCATCCACGCTACATATATGACCCCATTTGTACATGTTGTGGTTCATTTTTTTGTTAACTTAGAGACATTCTTCTCGTTTTGGTTGTGAATGTCTCCATAGTTTTAAAATTTCGAAGCTTACGCCTTGAGGCAAGTTGTTTTGTGAGGAGTTATATTTCTTCAGTTGTTATTTTATTTTGTAGTACTAGTTTATTTCTAGTGGGCTAAGGGATTTCACATGGGTTTGTATAGCTAGGAAGCAAAAAATTGCTATTCTTTATGTTCACCTATTTTGCTTTATGAGAAGAACCTTGATAAATTGGGCCAACACCCCTTTAAAGGGCATTATAAGGGGAAGGGTTATCCAAACTTATATACAAACGAGGATTAATACCAAAATTGATGTGGGAAATAAATAGGGACTTCAACAAGCCCTCTCAGGTGTAGCCGGTATTACCATCCGCTTCTTCAAGTTGGGTCACACTTCCTTAAAAGGCCTTATGAGGGGAGGGATTAACCAAACTTATATTGCAGAGACAACATGATCTATACCAAGTCGATGTGGGTTATAAATAGGGACTTCAACACACCTATTATGCGTTCTATGTATTTCAACTCTGATTTTATCTGTATTTGCGCATTCTGTTGCATTATCTCTCTATGTGCCCATTATATGGTTATTAAGCAGGGTTGTGCTAACTTATCTGATCTTTTTTGTATATGTGATTTAGCTTCTAACATATTAGTAAAAAAGGTTATCTTAGCTCGTCTATGCACTACTTGATGCTTCCATTTATCTAAATTTCATACTTAGTATGCTTCTCTCCTTAAGCAATTTGTGAGATTTTTGGGTAGGTAAGAGTTGAAGCCGCCTTGACCCTTCGTACTCTGGCTGAAGTTGATCCTTCTTGTGTTGGCGGCTTGATATCATATGCAGTGACAATGCTTAGTGCAGCCCGAGAAAACGTGTCATTTGAGAAGGTACAAACTTTCAGTGAGGCGTGTTATGTACTTATGTTGCTTTTTGAGTCTGGAATATAATACATTTGTTTTTCAATTATTTATATTGTGAACTTAACAATGCGCTAAGAAGAGTTCATTATATATTTTAGTGACTGGAGCATGGAGATGCCTATTTTAATATGAGCGTCAAAGAGCATTTTTGGTAGTGCTTCGGAAATAAGGGGAAAAAAATGTGTTTAAGCTTATTTTTTGTTAATTAGCATCCACTGTTCTTCAAACCTCATATATGTATAAATAAATATGTATTTGTTTGTTTATGTTAAGTTTTTCACTTGGATTGTGCTTCTGTTTGGTTTATAATTTTTTTTTGAAGTGTCTGATTTCTGCTTGTTTCAAAATATAATGAAATACAAAATTAGATTGTAGTAGGTACTAATATGCAGGGGCGTGTGGGGTGGGGTGGGGGGGTATGCCCCTCCGGGGCGCAGAGTTCTGATATTAAGTACTTATTTTGGTTAGTTTAATGATTTGGGTAACTAGTGTAGTAGTTAAAGTCTCTATTCTCTCTCCTTAATGACTCGAGGTTGATTCCTTTGGTGGTGTTTTCTCTATTTTTCTTATTTTAACACTGCAAAATGACGTTTATGTGCTGCTAATTGGTTTCTAATGCTGGACCTCATAGAAAACAAGGAGAATCACACTTCCACTGTACCAATAAACTTAGTTATCAGTTTACCACAAAATATATCCATTTTAACTGCCCCCCCATAAGATAGTTTTCTAGCTACGCCATGCTATCATTATTCTCCTACATTGTGGAAGGATTCTCTTATTATGATGACAAATGTATATATATATTCTTTCTCTTCCATTCTTCTGTCGTACAAGTTGTTTTACTTTCTTAGATATCCAGGGGCCCAATTTTAAAAGGGAGCTTGACTCTTTGCATGGGCTAGCAGCAGTGTTGGCTTCTTTAGTGTCCACTTCACGGAAGTTACCACTTGGATACCCGACCAGGTAGAGTTCTTGATTTCCTTTTGCCCTCTATTTTTGTGCATGAACATAGTTATCAATTACCCAAACTGCATTAAGGCAGAGCTATAGGCTTCTCCAATTGGAGCTCTTAATTTTCCATAAACGCATATTTTCATGGAAATATGGAAGTATAATCACATTTTTAAAGCATCAATGGTTGTCCGATGCTTAATGAAATCATTCACTTCTTCTGGTATGTTGGGTGCAGGTTGCCCAATTCCATTCTTGATGTTTGCAAGAACCTATTGACTGAATCCAGAAGGAACCCAAAGTCAGCTTCTATAGAAAAAGAAGCTGGGTGGAACCTTCTGTCTTCACTATTGACTTCCGTGCCAAAAGAGGTACGGTTTATTGTTCTTGTTTTTGTTGCCTAACTTGCATTTCAGTTTCTCAAGGAGCTAGTTTGATGCTTTCAGGAGCTTAAAGACCAAGTTTTTGACATTCTTGCTTTATGGGCTTCCCCATTTAGTGGGAATAAACATCAGAAGAACCAAGTTCAAGATCTTACATCAGAAATAGGGTTAGTTGAATGATAATCGTGTTTAATTTCATCTTCTGCATCTTTCTCTCTAATTTTTGGCTTAAAAGTTCTGCTATTTGGCTTGTACTATCTTCACATGGAGGAACAGCGATAAAATTCTTTTATTGATGATGTAAACTTCTATAAGCTTTCATGCTAACATCATGACTGAATACTAGGTTTAGTTGTGGATACAACAGGCTTGATTCCAATTTAAGTTTGGAATTCTCAGCTGAACTGCAGTAAGAGATGGGAAACAACATTTGAGGTGGTAACAGGTAGTGGCATGAAAAGGGCTTCCGGTGATGAATGGACAAGTTTGGGAGAATGGTGAGGATAAGGTAGAGGCACAAAGTCAGTTTAAGGGTGGCACTGGGTTAGTGAGAGATCCAATAGTGCATTTTTGAAGGAAAGATTATGGTTGAGTTGGGGCTAGGGGGTTCAGGAGGTGCGGAGATAGTTGGCGGAAGTTGGGTGCCTTCACTCTTTTTGTGGCCTTGCCTTAGATGAGACGAGATATGCCCATGAGATCAAATGTTTTTTTTTTTTTTGTATGGAAACACGCATGCCAACTTTTTTTTTTTATTAAAAAGCTGGGAATTGTGGCTGAAGGCTACTTGTAAACAATGATGGACGGGGGATTCAAGGGGTGGCGGTCCTTTAATTGGATTTGATGGGAGAACCAGCTTGGTGGAAGAAAGTCAAGACATTCTTTAAGAATGGACAGAACTAATGTTGTTCAAAAAATTATGTTGTTGTGGAGGTATAAATCGTGCCTTTCGGTTGGATTGTCTGAGGCAAGATTTCTTTATGGGATCACTGAGAAAACACTATTACTAGTCAACATTCTAGTTCTGTGGATATGGAATGAGTCAAGTAAGCATAAAGGTCGAGTGGAATTATAGTAGCTGCCATGATTTTACAACTGTTATTACACGTGTTGATGCTAACTTGTGACAAGTAAAAGAGAACAATGATATTTTCCATGTTCACGGTCTTTTTATGAGTAAGCACTTCAATTATCAGGAAGAAATTAATGGGTCGCCATATTTCTATTGAAGAAAATGTACATTTTCTTTTTCCTAATTCTCGATTGTGATAGAACTGAAGTTAAACTACTTTTGTTACCTTCTTTTTCTGACTTTTTAAACATATTGCTGAAACACTTATTTTTTAAACTTGTGATATTATTTTTCCTATGTAGTGTGTGGTCTGCTGCCATTGATGCTCTTACATCATGTATAAAATGCTTTCTTTCTTCTGATCCTGCGGACACAATCTTGCTGCAGCCTGTTCTTCTATACCTGAATGGGTACAAATATTTCTTTATGTCTTTAAGTTTTTTAATGGTCTACCTTTTCCAGTGGGACTTCCGTTTGGCTTTATTTTTGTATACTCTAGGTGTATATGTCTAACATTTTACGTTTCTACTCCTATGAACCAGAGCATTGGCTTTGTTATCCCAGTTGCCAGGCAAAGAACAAGCCGAAGTAACCTCTTCAATGGACTTATTTACTGTCAGAGTGCTGTCAGCATATCAAGCACTCTTAGATCCATCTTTATACAAAAGCGACCATGCATCAATTATTAAGATATGCACTACTCCTTTTAGGTAATCATTACTCAGGTGCTGTGCCTGAGATATCTTTCGCCTGTTAAGATGTATAATACTTCTACTGTAAATTAAAGCGGGTGACACACATATTCACTTTCTTCTTATTGAAGGAACTTAGCTCATCTTCTATTGTTTCATTTTAAAATTTATGACAGGGAAGCTCCCAGATGTGATGAAAGCTCTTGTCTGAGGGTTTTGTTAGACAAGAGAGATGCCTGGTTAGGTCCATGGACTCCTGGAAGGTGTAATCGTTGTACTTACCCGATTTTTTATACTTGTTTCTTGTAGTCTCTGCGAACTCTGTTCTAACCCGGTGCTCACTAAAGCAGTTAATTGGCTATTTCCTTATCTTTTAAAATTTAATTTAATTGAATATCATTATTCAGAGATTGGTTTGAAGACGAACTTCGCTCATTTCAAGGGGGTAGAGATGGTGTACTAACATGTCTCTGGGAAAATGAGCCGCCTAGTTTTCCCCAGGTAAAGTGTGTGGGTATACCTTTACTAACTTTAAGCCACTTAGTTGTATGAGTCTTAGTTTATCACTCCTTGTCTCTGACATCAATTCATGTCATAAACAATGAAGCCCGAGACAATAAGCAAGATGCTGGTTAATCAGATGCTTCTGTCCTTTGGAACTATGTTTGCTTCTCAGGTAGATGATTTTATTAAGTTTATTGTGTCGGTTTTCGTTATGATTTTATGTAGAAGGAACTGAATGATGTCATCTCCTTTTCCACATTCTCCCAGGATAGTAAAGGGATGCTCTCTTTTCTTAGCATGGTTGATCAGTGTCTGAAAGCTGGAAAAAGACAGGCTTGGCATTCAGCTAGTGTCACCAATGTTTGTGTGGGGTTGTTGGCTGGATTCAGGGTTACATTCTAATCTCATGGTTACTTTTTCTACGGTAGTTGTGCTCTAGCAATTTTTAGATCATTATGCTCTTCTTCCAGACATTGCTTGCTCAACGCTCTGAACCCCTTGGAATAGAGATACTGACTGCTGCTCAGTCTATTTTTCAGGTTCTGATAATTCTTTCATTTTATATTTTTCAGAAATCTGATTAATCTTTATTTTCTTCTTCAATGTTAATCTTGTAATCATGGCAGAGTATTTTAGCTGAAGGCGACATTTGTGCATCACAACGTAGAGCATCAGCAGAAGGACTTGGTTTATTGGCGCGGCTTGGAAATGATGTATTTACTGCCAGATTGGTTGGTTGAACTCTGTCTAGTGATTTTATTTACTTACTATTACTTCAAGGAGGAGAATTGTTCAGTTAATCATTCCTGTAGACTGCCTAACTCTTCTACCTTTTCTTTTTTAGTCGCTACATTGTTATCGTTTTGACTGTTCTTATTTTGTCATCAGACAAAACAACTACTTGCTGATGTAACTGGAAACACAGATTCCCACTATGCTGGGTCAATCGCTCTTGCTCTTGGCTGCATCCATTGCAGGTAATCGTGGTACTTGCAGAAAACATGTTATGAAACACAACTTGAGAGCACGAGTCCAGTGTTTGCTCTCTTGGGTGTGGTCGTCCTCACAAATAAATTACATCATTGAGGCACAAATATATGCTCATACCCATTAAGACAAACACACTCACATTTTCCAACTTATGCAAAAAAATTGAATCACTTTTCAGTATAGTAATTCTGTAGTAGATTGGCAGTTGCTTGTGATTGTTTTTTCTTGCTACTAGGAGTGGAGGGAATGATGCACTGCAATTTTTAACCATGATTGAAAATTATACCTGCTCAACTTGTCATCAACCGATATAACTGTACTTTAATGATTGCAGGAAAATCAAATTTAATGTTTCATCCAATAAAATAGACTGACATTATAAGGCTCAATAATTTAAGAAATTTGCGTCATGGAAAGTATAGTGATAGTTCATATATTATTAGTATATAACAATATCTTATAAAGCTTGTTTGTCATGGAACGGGAAATCTAATCTCTGTATATATTTCTTCTTTTCTTCTGCCTCAGAAATCCATTATATATTCTTTTGATTGACTTAGATGGCAGTCCTCTCAGAGAATGATTACAAAATCCATTTATGTTGCTACAGTGCAGGAGGAATGGCCTTGTCAAGTTTAGTACCTAACACTGTCAATGTTGTCTCTTCACTCGCTAGAAGTTCAATATCAGGTTTACAGATCTGGTCCTTGCATGGACTTCTTTTGACCATTGAAGCAGCAGGCTTGTCTTATGTGTCTCAGGTTCAGGTATAATGGGTTTGCAACATCTTTCCATGGTCTTTTATAAGTTTAATTATATCAGTTTTTCGTGTAAGGTAGCCTAAATATACCCAATTAAACAGCAAGGTATAAGTCATATAACTAATGAGAGTTTAAATTTATTGAGCATCTGGTGGAAGGCTTTGGATCTGTGAAGTTTTTGGGATCGATTACTCCATGTTACATGAATTTCAGATCTTGGAATAACTCAATAAATAGCCCAAAATAGCTCTGGGATTTTAAAGATTGGTGTTTGCTTACAATAAACCAATATAACATTTGAAATCCTCTCGACTAAATCCATCAACTATCACAACCTTTTGACAATTTAGAGAAATACTTTTAGTGTTGACATAGATGATCTTGATTTCTCCATATGACACATCTTGAAGTATTCAGAAGTCACCAGTTCAAATGAGAATATAGGAGATCTAAGATAGTTGAAACATAGAGTGATTGTTGAGAAGTTACCGTGGTTGGGTACTTAGGTGAAGCTTCTGTTAGCCCTTTTGGACCTTATGAAGAAATGGATAGATTCTTAATATTTCTGGTGGTTTGTAAATTCTGTTTACAAGGTTCTGTAAAATATTTCTAAATAATGAATAATTTGGATAGAGGACGCCATGGAACCAAAGACCCTATGTGTTAAATCTCCTCACTTTTGTTGCTGTTATTTATATAGTAAGTCAAAGAATTTGTATAAACGCGAAACCAACAAGCATATGACATGTTTATTTCAACCTTTTAGCGGAACCTGCATTTAGGTTTGTGGCATTCGGGGCTGCAACATTTCCAGCATAATTTTATTCAGCTAAACTCAGCGGGTCTCATAACTCTAATTTTTTAAAATGCTTTCTGTTATAACAGGCAACACTTGGCCTTGTTATGGAAATTATCTTATCAGAGGAGAGTGGCTGGGTTGACTTGCAGCAGGCAGTGGGCCGCCTGATAAATGCTATTGTTGCGGTTACAGGTCCCGAACTTGCCCCTGGAAGCATCTTTTTCTCCCGCTGCAAGGTTTGTCTATTTCAATTTTCCCGAAGCTTGAAAGTTTAACCTTATGCATTTCACTTGGTGGAAATATTAAATATTAGATAGTTTAACTTACCCGAAGCTGAACCAGGAAACATCAAACATAAGTAGTAGTTAACAGTGCCTCCCATAATGGTTCTAGGCATATTTTTGTATCAGACTCTTTTAGAGAATGAAATCTAGCTATATGGCTTTTTTGTTTTCCTTTGTTTTGTGTTGAAGTGGATATCTTGTAAAAAAACACTGTAATTTTTTATCCATAAAATAACATGTTTTGTTTCTTCGAAAAAGGGAATCTAAATTTATTGGTTAATTACACCTATATCCACTCTGAAACAGGTAAAATACCAATGCTCCACTAATATATACGTAATAAATGTCACTCTCTGACTAATGTTTTAGTGGTGGTCATGAATTGATTATTTTGTCCATAGCCTGAATAAAAGAAAATGTTTAATCATCAGTTTCCGGCATTATCTTGGTGCCTAAAATTCTGGAATTTACTGTCTCTTATTTACTTTTATAAGAAACAATTTTAAAGTGAAGTAGAAGAGAATATAAAGGGATAGAGGACCCCGTAGAGAACAAAACAAATCTGCCTACGAATATAGAGACCTTAAGTTTGATGATTTGACTCTAAGACTATCCCTTGTCCTCAAAGATTATCCTATTCTTTTACAACCACAAAAATTAGCCAAGGGCTGGAACAATGAGTCCCCATAGTGCTGCTATAGTTGAGTGATGCTTTGTGAAAATAAATCCATCTTTTATTTGCTTTCCTGTGAAAATATTCTGCTTCACTGTGCCATTTTCAATTCCACTGGAACGTAAACTAAAACTATGTTTGTCCCATGGGCCTATGGCCTGTACATCCTAGTTTGTTCATCATTTGTTAAATGTCTCCTAATTGATGCCTTTGTACATAGTCAGCTGTTGCAGAGATCAGCTCCTGCCAAGAGACTGCAACACTTCTTGAGTATGTCAACCTTTGTAGTTCTTTGCTTTGCTTTGCTTTGCTTTTCCTTTGATTTCAATTGGTTATTTTTTAATACCGGAAGCTACTATATGAAAATGTAATAAAATATGAGAATTCACTTTTTTGCTTACATATTGGCAGGACTGTCCGCTTCACACAACAACTTGTTCTTTTTGCACCTCAAGCAGTTCCTGTGCATTCTCATGTGCTGACTCTCCTTCCTACTCTATCGTCAAGACAGGTTCTCTAACTTTTCGATACAAAGGGTTTAGATAGATTATCTTGTACCTCTTACTAAATCCAATTTGATGTGTGTCAGCCGACTCTGAGACATCTAGCTCTGTCCACATTGCGACACCTCATAGAAAAGGATCCGGTTAGTATATATATTTGACATATCTGTATTTTGTTTCAATAAGATAATTAGAAGGGAACTTCTCAGCCTTTTTGATTTTAACTATATTTTAAAAATATCTGTAGTTAGAAAGCTGTAAAAATAATTGGAAGGTTTCAAATCATAAATATTTAAACACCCTTCTTGTTTCAGTTTTTGCTGGCGATTGAATTTGTACTTTAAGCTTTCATATAGAACGATTATCATTTTTTGGGGATAACTGTCCCTTTATATTGATCCATTTTCTGTTCTACCATGTAGACGAAGAATGTTGATAGGATCATATGTCTCAAAGATAAACTTCATCTCCTGGAAGCATATTTTCATATAACTCCTCAAAGTCTCTATGGATATGCTTTTGTTTTACCTGCATGAAAAGTAAAAAGTTCTCATAAACCACATTGTTTTAAGGGCTTGTTCAATTAATTATTCATGCGTATTACTTCTCCCAGAGTTTCTTCTGAGGGATAAACTATATTGACATGTTTTTGTTTGACCTGCATGACGAGTGTTTTAAGAGTTTAAAACAGCTTGTGAAGTACATTTAAAGAAGTCATTGTCAAACCAATCCAACTTTGAAACATTATTCCAATTATGGTTTGAATGAGGACCTAACTCGTCTTTGTGATCTCTCTCTCTCTCTCTCTCTCTCTCTCTCTCTCTCTCTCTCTCTCTTTCCTTTTCTTTATTGGATGCTTATTGATGTGAACATGTGTAGCTGGAATCTGATGATTAGAAACTTACAGGTTTCCATCATTGATGGACAAATAGAAGAAACTTTGTTCTACATGTTGGATGAGGAAACTGATCCAGAGTGAGTGTTTTCCCTTCACATGCTTAAGATGTTAATTTTTTAGGAAAATTATGTTACAACCTGAAAGACATTGTTTAACTGCATCGAATCATTTATTCACTGGGAAGTTGCTTTCTAAGTTCTTTTTCATCTTGCTAACAAATATTCTCTCTTTTTCTTGTCCTATTGAGGTAGTTTTATTCCTTAAGGTTTACAGTCAAGGTAGTTTTATGCCTTAAGGTTTACAGTCAAGGTAGTTTTATGCCTTAAGGTTTACAGTTTTAAAGGTTTGCTGCTTCATCTAATGTTACTGGTCTAATTCTAGTGTCCTTACTTATTTTATGCATGGTCCAATACTAGTGTCTTCCGTCCAATTCCAGGTTTCTGTAGGGTGTCCATATTTTCTCATTTTACCTTGTTCTCAAGGGCAAACTGAAAAGCAATTTTAATGCCAACAGTCCAATTCCAGTGTCCTCAGGACGCAGAAAATTCCATTGTCATGAACTCAAATGATGTGCTAATAAATTTCATTTGTCTTAGTTGCTGGCTTGCTAATGTTTATAGGGGTTATTCACTTTCTTTCATGCTACACTCCGTGTTTTGAAATAAACTGGAGCCTAAAGCCTAGGGTGGTTAGGCGGCATTCAGGTTTTGAATGGGGTCTGCTTTACGCCTTTACCCCCTGTTAGTTTAGCATTTTTTACTTCGTTAGTCTTTATACAATATTTCTAGCTCTAATATTTTCATAACTCATAACCGAGTTAGAGCATCAAACTCAGCAAGGAATACACAAATTCACTTGCAAAAGAGAATTAATGAAATTAGAAAGAAAAAATTACATCTGGGGTTACACTTCGTAGATGGCTGTACATACCCAATTTGATGCGGCTGGTGGCCTCCCAGGAATCAACTGAATTTAGAAGACTGCCCAACTATAGATGCATCTGAAGAAGCGTGTTAATACTTAAGGTTTTATGTTATGCTAAATTATAAAATTTTAGATGCGTACTGTCTAGCAGATCCCACCACTTAGACCTTACATTCTGTTTCCCTATAACAGAATCTTTACTCACCTGTTCTGATTTCAGGATCGTCAATTTAGGACGTAGTACAATTATGAGATTGCTGCATGCATCATGCCCTTCACGCCCATCCCGTTGGTTGTCAATATGCCGCAACATGGTAAATTCTTGCCTAATTAAAAATGACAACAAACACAGGGCCAAATCTTATGAGTGTTTGCAATTTCATTTAAGGATACAAGTGGCATGTTTGAGATTTTTAATGTTTCTTTCATCTTCAAAATATACCAGAAACTGCTGCCACAAATTATTTTATTAGAAAATTGGATTTCCATTTGTTTTTTATGAGGATGTATCACTATGTTAATTTTGACTAATATAAGGTTAACTTAGCAATCTTAATAGCTTTCTTATTGAATTACTTGAGAAAAACGTGTATCTGGGTTATTCTTAAATGTCATTAGTTTCATTTTAAAAGATGTAAATAAAAGGAGATAAACACAAGAAAATAAATAATTGAACCGAAAAGGATCCGAGAAAATTAATTGAAACAAAGAACTGAAGGTTCCCTAGGTAAGAAATTCCTGTCCAGAATTGTTGCAAATTCAAAAAATGAACTCCCTCACCTATTTAATGATTTTCACCATATTTAAAATAATTTATAATGAACTTCATGTAGATTCTTTCGACGTCAAGACATAACACAGGAAATAGCAACAATACGATGAATGATTCTTCAACTGTTATGGATGGTGAAGCAAACTTGAATGTTGGGAATGACGATGAGAACATGGTCTCTAGTTCTAAAACATCTGCCAATCACGGACATGCATCTGACTACTCTAGACCCAACTTTTCAAGGGATAAGCACCTCAGATATCGAACAAGAGTTTTTGCTGCTGAGTATGTTACTCCTGACTTTTGCACCTGTCATGTGATATTATTAAGTCAATTTATCTTATATCTTGTGATTTGTTTCTCAATTGTTGCCATTCTGTTTCCCAAAAAACAGCTGCATTACCTTAAATTCTAGAATGAGAAAAACTTGCCCATGAAAGGCAAATAAGAAGTTTATCCACTTTGCTGAAATATTTGGTTATTGAGGCCAAAGAAATTAAGAATACTAAGCAGCTACCATATAAATGGTCATGGACATTGATGATTGTGCGTGTTTGTCTGTGTAAATCTGATTTGTGTATTCCAGTTGGATGCAAACTTGATATTTTCCTATAAACATACTACCGAAAATGAGATAAATGAATTCGGACTGGTGTCCTTGTGTACACTAAAAGCTAGGTCGTTTTATATGTTATACTATTTACATTCCATGATCTGATGCGGACTATGAGAATAACGTGATTTATTTATCCTTCCAAGTTATCGGACATTTCACTTTTTATATGCGTGCTGATTGTGACTGAAATGAGAACTATGATTGGAATTAGGTGCTTGAATCATCTTCCTGAAGCTGTTGGTGACAATCCCTCTCACTTTGACCTCTCATTGGCAAGGGGGCAACCTGCTAAGGGGCATGTATCAGGAGACTGGCTGGTTCTTCAATTGCAAGAGCTCATTTCTCTTGCTTATCAGGTGCTGAACATATTAAACATGCATCTTAATAGTGCACAAGTTCTTTGTGAAAAGAGTACTTAGGTTGTTGGTATCAATCATGATTGTAGATAAGCACCATCCAGTTTGAAAAGATGCGACCAATTGGTGTGTCACTTCTTTGTACAATTATGGACAAGGTACTTTCAGACACCTGAACATTACTGTCTTCTTCCATGTACGAACTAGCTAAAAAATATTTACTCTTCAATTACTATCTCAATTTAGTTTCTATATCTGATACTAGAGAATTAAACTTGCATTGGCCAAAAAAGCTGATGAATAATTTGACAAAACTTGATGTTAAAGATTCCATGGAGAACATCAATTCATTTGAACTTCAAAGTTTGTCAACATCATTCATATATGCAAACATTCCTTAGTAGAGATTTCTATTTGTAATTCAAACAAATGATGTTCCACTTGTGCTAGCATATTCATTGTGGTGAGTTATAGCATCATTTATCTATTTGATAAGCTGGCTATTTTAAACCTTAGCATGGACCGAAGGATAAGAGAAATATCAAAACTCCTGATTGTTGTTTACTTTGAAGATTTGTAATTTGGTGGTCTGATTTCTTGTAGATGAATGTTGAATTGATAAGATTAATGTATAGTTTTCTAACAAGATGATCATATTACATATTAGGTGAGATACATATCACGAGCTATGGGTTGTCCACCCATTTTTTTTAAAACAACATTAAACATTAGATACAGTTGAAATTTTTTGCAGTCCACCCATATCCATCACAGTAATTAGACTCTAATGGGATGCAGGTTATGATAGAATCAGTGTTATTTATATTCTAAACAGGATTATATATAAGCAAATCTTATATTGTTATATGTGGTTAGTTTGCAGCTATTCCAGACCCTGAGCTTCCTGGTCATGTCCTTCTGGAACAGTATCAGGTTTGATACCGTAGTTGCTGTATTTTATCATTAGCAAATTTTAATTGTATAATTAGCTGTTTGACCACTGCATCTAAAATTTTAATTAGAGTCAAGCTTAATTTACTTTGAACTTTTTGATTCTAGGCCCAACTGGTTTCTGCTGTCCGAAGTGCTTTGGATTCATTGTCAGGACCAATTTTACTGGAAGCAGGCCTGCAGCTAGCCACTAAGGTATGGATGACGATATGCTATTTGATAGAAGTTAGTGTTCATTATTAATCCAGATGGTCTGACGTCACTGGGTTCCAGATGCTGACAAGTGGAATCATTAGCCGAGATCAAGTTGCAGTCAAGAGAATATTTTCATTGATTTCCCGTCCACTGGATGACTTCAATGATCTTTACTATCCCTCATATGCCGAATGGGTCTCATGCAAGGTTCGCTTGCCTTTGAGCACATTATATAGTTTTGTTGTCAAGTTGTTTGTTGTTCCATCCTCAGCACTCATAGTCATCAAGATAATGAAACCTAGGTGGAGCCTCTTTAAGATGCTTACCTTTTTGTTTTGATAATTACAGATTAAAGTAAGGCTTCTCACAGTCCATGCATCTCTCAAATGTTACATGTTTGCGTCATTAAGGGAACAAGTTGATAAAATTCCCGATGAGTATTTATCTCTGTTACCACTGTTTGCTAAGAGTTCAAACATTCTCGGGTCATATTGGCTTTCCTTTTTAAAGGACTACAGCATTGTTCACTTCCACCTACGTTTGGACAAGGTGAGTTTGAACTTCTTTTCTCTGTGTTTCTATGTACTTCAACTGATAGTAAATGATCTGAGGGAACGATAGCATCCTTTCTTAACTGAGCATTTTTCCTTGGTTGTTTGACATACAGTGGAAACCATTTCTTGATGGGATTCAATCATCAGTTGTTTCAGCTGAGCTGCACCCGTGTCTAGAAGAAGCTTGGCCTGTAATTCTGCAAGCACTGGTGTTGGATGCAGTTCCTGCAAATTCTGATTTGATTGAACCGCCTCCCAAAGACAGGACAGAAAATATTCCTACTTCTGGATACAGCATGGTGGAGTTGCAAATAGATGACTTCAACTTCCTGTGGGGTTTCTTACTTATGGTTCTATTTCAGGAGCAAGATGCTTCCCTCAGTGAGCATATTATACCAGGATATCATATAAAATCCAATTTCAGCAGTAGCATCTTTATTGATGACTCCAGTTCTTCTTCTTCAAATTTGAAGAATGTTTTCTTCTCCGTCTTTCAATTTATGTCCACCAAAAGATTCTTCTGTTCCGGATATCTTAGTTTGGATGCTTGTACAGAATTACTGCAGGTATGCATACATATATGATTTCAGTCTTGTGTCAAAGGAGGGTAATAGAATGATGGGGGTGAACTCCAGTCTTGTAACTCCATTGGATGGCAGTGTCTTTTCCTATACATTTATATGATACTATGGTTAATACACTTTGATCTTTGACGTTTTGGTATGCATATTATAGACATTTACTTACTGTCAATGAACCTTTCTAACATTCCATGTGCTGTTAGTTCTTGTCCCAATATTTTCCAAAGCTTATGTGCGGTTGATGTAAAACTAGATATTGTGAGTATTATACTATGTTTTTCCGCTACCAGATATGCGCTGTTAGTTCTTCTCCCAACCCATCCACATAATGTTTTTCTATATAGAACCACAATTGAGTATGCATTTTCATTAGTTTGCAATCTTTCGAGTGTTTCGGTGATAGCTTGCCTGGTCTCATGTATCTGTCCTCCAGAATCAGTGTGGAAATAGGTGCCTTGAGATTATATCCTCCCAAACATGGACGCTAGGAAGTCATTTTAAGGCTTACTCTCCATTACCATAGAATCAGAATCACTAGCCTAATTATTTTGACCGTAGATAATATTAAAAAATTATAATTAGTTTTACATGGTTCCCAACAAGGAAATTAGCTAATAAAGATTTACTGTAAGTGGCTTTAGTTAGGTACATGATTTTGGTTATATAATTTTTTGTCAGCACTTCTAGCTTGTTCTACAATTCAGTCCTTTTTCAATGTAGAATTTGAGCCTAACCTTTAGTTTTCAATGCAGGTATTCTCGTATTTGACTTTTTGGGGAGATAAATGGGATTATCTTGCGGTCTTCTTTCTAGCACAGGTATTTGGTATATCCTTTATTCCTTTTCAACTCATCCAGTTTTGCAGATGACCGTAACCATATAAGTGTTTGATGACATCAAGGTAGTTTGTCTATTTGGTTAGAAAGGAATAGGAGGATATCTTCGAAAATTTGGAGGAATCCATTGATCAGAATTGGGAGTGGGTTAAATTTAGGGTTGCCTGGTGGGTTTCAAACCACAAAGGTTTCAAAGCTTCCTTGTAATCTGTAGCAAAGATTAGGCATTGGTGCAAACATTTTACTTGGGATTCTCATCCCCTTTATAGGTGTTTTTCCTAAATAAGATTTCCTTGTTTCCTATCAGAAAGAGCAACCATCAATTTGCTTATCTGTATGTAAAATATATTTAAGTAAATTTACCGTTTTCATATTAGTTTAAAACCCAAGCTTCGCTTTGTTATTTTACAAATACTTGAATGTGAGTTGATTGAACCTCAGTTTGAGCTTGGTTACTGGTTCAAAACTGATACAGCTGCTAAATGTTAGAAAAACTTGTGTGCTTCACTAGAGGGTGACTCTAGTGGTGACGTGATTGTGATTGATGATCATTTCTTGGATGGCCTTAACAGGTTGTTCAGAAGTGTCCTAATGATTTCCTTCAAGTGGAGAATTTCACATATTTGGCGACAGAACTATGTCTAACTTCACTTTTCAAATTCTTATTAAGGTAATTATATGTGATGTTATATGTTTTGAATAACTACCAAGCAATGATGGGTGAAATAATGATGTTTCTTTTTGTTCAGTTGCAACGCGAATTCTGAAAAACCGTCAGGCTGGGAAAAAGTTGTTAATGTTGCTCTTGTTGCTGCTTCAACTCTAGTAGAACGTTCTGAAGCTAAGGTAGGATAGATTTGTGAGAGTGAATGAGCGTCAGAAATTTGTCTTTGAGTGATTTCAGTTCTTGCACTTGAAGTTATTTGTCTGTCAATACCCAAAAGCATCGTCACATTTTAGTATGCTTTAATCATTTCACTTATTAGCTCTCGCTTATTCATGCAGATGCAGCTAAAGTTATTATTGCCCCTTCTCCTTCTTGGTTACAAGTGCGTTGGACAAGCATCAACCGAGATGACCCTTTCAAGAATAAGCTACTTTTGCCAGACAATTACTTCTTCATTAAAAAAACTTGGCAAGTACCTCATAACCTTGTTTCATGATTAGGAATAGGAATAGCCATAGCCTTCTTAATGGTGTCTCGTTGGTTCATCATCAGCTTGTCAAGATGTCTTGTTTTCTTCCTGCAATAGCCATAGCCTTCTTAATGGTGTCTCCTTCCCCATATTGATACTTTTCTGCAGGTCTTTACATGAAATCATGAATTTTCAAGGTTTCTTATGTCCACCAATTTGTACTCCTTAGCTTATAATTTCTTTGAAACGATCTGGAAAAGCATAGTGTCTCAAATGGCTTAATAAGTACTCTTACTTTATTAAAGAGATCGAATTTAAATTGGACAATCTTTATACTATAATTCCTTTTCTGAAGCCATATGTCCTTTTCTGAAGCCACATGTGGTTGTGAAATGAATTCTACAATCTCTTGCCTCTCATAATCATCATGAGCATGAGTTGGGAGTTTCAACGTGCTTGCTCAAGGCTTTACTTGCATTTTCAAATCTTTTATTTCCTTTTGTTCTTGTTCATCGGGGATTAAATCTTCAAAAGCTACAGGGGAACCTGCTTCTTCTTTAGATGAAACATATTAGTCTTACAATTTGACCATGCAATAACCTGAGCTTACCTACCATGACAAAGTAACTTGGAGTAAATGTCACTAATTAAAAAAATATACTCTAGATGGGAGAATTTGATGCAACATCTCCCATAGCATGTTATTCTTCTTTGCGACAAAGGCTTGACATGTTTGCAGCTCTAACAAAAATTTAATAAGTGTCTTGACAAAACCTCAGTTTAATCAGAAAATAAAAACCGGCAGTACTCTTAAAACAATGCTGCTGTAGTACCTCATAAGCTATAACCAACAAGATACATTCAGTAAAGCTACAGTAGAAGGATAAGCACTAATATAGGTTGTAAAGTTTAAGTGATTCAAGTCCTATATCATGAGTGAACTTGCCAAACTGGGAAATTGGTCATGTTTATGAAATGAGGAAGAAGAACCTCGTTGTTTTTGCTGTGTATAATTGGAAAAACTGTTATCTGGGGATTTTTTTTGAGTAATATTTGCCACCAATTGCTAGTTTGGTTGGCCAATTGAATTATAGAAAATCTCTAGACAGTTTGATTCTCCAGAGGGATGTGTCTCTCTTCCCTAAATAAGCAATTATCCCAGTCGAGTATATAGTTTTTATGGGGATGTCGACATTTTACATCTTAAAATCTCAGTCTTGCAAAACTATGGTATGGTGTTGCATGTGCTGTGCGCTTAACATATATATGAATCAGGACTATGGTTTCTTTTCTCACAGGAGAATCTGAACTTGACGATGATGGCATTACCCACTTGGTTCTAATAACCAGAGCTTGTGTGGATGCAACAATTACTCTGACTAATAATTGTGTCCAAGAAATTCATCAACTAGAAGAGAAGAGGTCCAACTTACGAAAGGTGCTTCTGTTGAAGCTTGCCTATTCAGTTGAACAGCTTTTTACATATGCTGCTCTAGTTTATACTTTTGAAGATCCTGGAGAGAGCCAAGAAATGAATGCTGTCTTTTATAGGGTTTTGCAACTTAGCATTCAGTGTATTCGAGCTGTTCTTACAGACCCTGACATACAGGTTTCCATTTCGTAAATCTGTTCAAATTGATGCACGAACATACAAACAATTGATCAAATATCTATTTGCAGGTTCGAGCAGTTGGCTTGCAAGTTTTAAAAGTCATACTACAAAAAGCTATTGGTGCAGAACCTGATCCTTTCTTAATTTTCTACTTTGCGGAGCTTGTTGAATATATATTTATCATTCTACACAACATTTTGAAGGTAGGATTTTTCCTATAATAATATAATAAATAACAATATTTTGGTTTCACATTCTAATTGGCCTAACCATGTGAGTTTTTGGTTGCAGAACCCTATTAACAGAGAAGCAGTTGCTATTGCTGGAGAGTGTCTCAAAATTTTTATGCTCCTTCAGACATTATCAAAAGATTGTGATTATGAGAAAGGCCTAATACATCTGACTCTTGAATCTGTTCTGATGATATTTTTGGCATCGGATGGTTCTTTATCTCAGGTAATACCGAGGCTGTAGTCTTTTTAATTTTTGTCCAATCTTGCCTGCTCTAATCATCAAGTCCAATACCAGGGGGCTAATGATTTACGAGACATGGCTGTTAAGCTTGTTTCGCAACTTGCTCAAATGAGTTCAGCGGCTTCCATCAGGGATATTCTTTTGGCAATGCCTGCTACACAAAGACAGCAGCTTCAGGTTCTTTCATTTTCTCTCCTTTGGATTTGGATATCCTTAAAAAATGCAAAGATTTCATGTTTTTGTCATCAGTAGTTCATCTGGCATAATCCCGTCTGGATCAACTCCATGATTTCAAGTTGTAAACTTTCCTTAATCACCTGTCACAAGTTAAAGCAATAATTTATCTAAACCAATAATTGATGATTGAGATTATGAATATAGCTGTTCATATATTCTTGTCCTTTACACTTCATTTAAATATTATTTCCTTCTTACTATATCACTGTAATTGCACTTCTCATCCTGTTACCTGCAGCATCTATGAGTGCTCATCGTTTCACGAATATTTGCACTTTCTATTGATAGTACATCATTTCTTAAGAACAGAGATTTTGTTTTGTACAGCAAGCTGTTTCCTATGTGATATATTTATTCTAGGAATTATATCTAGATTTGATCTTTGATTTTGCTTCCCTACTTCCAGGATATAATCCGTGCTTCTGTAATTCAAGATAAGAATCCACAACCAACAACATCCACTGGGTCACCCTTGGTGATTAAGTTACCTTCACAAATTGAGCAAATTGGAGTGAAGAATTCTCTTCCGTCAGACCCCCCAGAGAAGTCTAATCAAAGTAGTGTGGAAGAGGAAGACGAAGATGAGGAGGACAAGGAAGATGACTGGGATACTTTCCAGTCTTTTCCAGCTTCAAGCAATGAAACTGTTCCAGCTCCGGATAGGTCCCCATCCGTCTCAGGCTATGACAGTGGAGAAGACAGTGATGAAATTGGACATTTTGCTTCTGCAACTCCTAGCAACGAGGAAAGTTTAAACATCGAACATCATGAGGTTGGTGATAACAAGGCAGCCGATGCTCTTACACCTGAAGATGATACCAGCAATCATCAGCTATCTGTGGAGGCGTTGCTTAGTGCAGATGAAGAATTGTTGCCCAATATTCAGTCTGATCAAATTGAAGATGAACATATTGAACCCTCGGTAATGGTACCGAGCATCGAGAGTATTCAACCTGTATCGGATGTTCAACCTACCGATATCATAGATTCATATGAGAATCAATCTGACGAGCATAGCATGAGGATTTCTCAAACCTACGATCAAGATGATCAACTTACAGAACTATCTGGACAGCATGCAGAGCCATCCGATGAGCATCATCTTGAATATACAGAGAACACAGAATCATACGACAGTCCATCTGATGAGCATATCGTAGGGACTTCTCAGACCTACAATCATGGCGGTAAACCTACAGAATTATCAAGCGATCATGCTGAGCCATCCGATGAGCAGCGTCTTGATTATACAGAGAGCACTGAATCACATGACCATCCATCTGATGAGACATATGATCAAGGCGGTCAACCGACAGAGTTATCAGGAGAGAATGATGAGCCATCTAGTGAGCGTCTTCCTGAAAGTACAGATTCTCCTAAACATGACAAAAGTATTGACCAAGACATCCCAGTGATCACAACCGGGGAATATGAAGAGACCTCTCCAGCAGAGGGCTCTAAGCTGGAGGATCATGAAGGAACTAGTGATTCCCACGACCAGTCCATCGTGCGCCCTACTGATGATTCACACGACGACAGCACTTTGGCTGAAAAGTGATTCCGACATAACCGAGCCATGGTAAGTCGGAGACATATATGGTGGTGCTATTACGGCTTAAGTTATAATCGTAGCGAGTTAAAACTATTTTTAGCCAGCCAGCAGTGGTGTGCCGTGAGGCTTCTAGTAGGTCAAGATGCTCGGTGTCACATCTGGTATTTAATCTTCTTGAGACCTGCTTGCTCCCCAGTCCCATTCCTATTGATCAAGCGTGAGAGGGCTTTTTTTGAGAAGTTTGTGGTGTTAATAATTTATTACACAAGTGAGCTTTTAAGATGTTAGAACAGCCAATCTGTTTTTGTTTGTAGTGTGATGAACATTAGTTATATTTTTGGCTGCATTGTAATCGGAGCATTCATCATTAAGATTTTCATGTTTTTACATTGGCAAGTAAAATTTCAGTTTGAAGTTCCATAGGCACAAACCCAAAATGATCATTTTCGAACGGTAAAAAGATCAATCTTCGACATTTTGAGCATACAAGTGAGTGATTATAATTTTTAAGCAATTATACGAGTAAGATGCAACTACTGGAAACGATAGAATTGAATGCAAATTCCAAATAAAGTCAGTGAAGGCAACAGAAAAGTAGGATAAATATTCCAGAAAACTATATCTTCTTTTTCCACCTGTGGAGAATATATAGAATAGCGAGCAAGAACAAAAATCATTGTATATCAACACAATGTCACTCATCAAACTCGTGCATGTGGTCTAACAGGTAGTTGGCCGCAAGCTCCTCATTCTTGTTGCATGCGAAGAATACTTCCAATACCAATGCACGATCGAAACCCATTGCCTCAAGCTACAAGCAAATAAACCGGCACATCAATTACATACTCGATCAACAGTTTATCGAACCCACTCCCTAGATAGCTACGGTAACATCATAATAACAAGAGGTGAAATTATACCAAGGATCACAAGACCTTGCCATGAGATATGCAATTCAGCATAAGGACATTGACTTGAGTGGTGAGAATAAAACACAAGATTCCAGATAAATCCAAAGCCAATCAGCTATGAGGAAGAAGGAAGAACTTACGCGCTCAATAGCTTCTCGCTCTTCTGGTGTAACAGTGACAGCCTGAGGCATTGCATCAGCAAGTTGCCCTAATATGTTCCTAGGCACATGATAGGAAAACTGGTGTCAAAAGGTATTGGTATTTAGATAGAGAAAAAAGACAGACAGCAGAATATGATATTGAATATTCAACTTCTTACCCTTCTCCCTCCTCAACAGGTTCGTTGATTAAGCGTAGGAAGTCAGCCTGATGGTCTTGAATCAACCGAACTAGCTGAGGATTTTGTTTTCCCAGTTCCTGAAGCATAGGCTACAGGCACACAGAATGACACAACCATGAGAAGTTATTACTAATTGATATAAAAAAGATGCCGAAGCAAATTAACTAGTCAAACCAGTACCTGCAAGATTTGAGGGTTCGCTTGCACCACAGCTCGAAGGGCTTGAAACTAAGAAAAAATATTTAACATTATACCAAGTCTTAAAAGATTATATTGAAGTAGTATGGAAACTAATATAAAAATACTTTAGAACCTGCTGACTATTGCGAAGAAAATCCAAGGTGCCGGCACCTGCATTCGAGCCAGTTGTTGGGAGACCCTGGCCGCCAGAAACAGTTAAAATCATCTTTTGTTTTTCAAGGAATATTTTAATTGAAGTTGTGTTTCTACCTGTGGGAAAAGATCTAAAGGATTAGCATTTGGTCCACTAGAAGGAACAGCTGGCTGTGTATCATGGGTTGGAGTTGCTACAGGCTGTGTGGCAACAGGTGGTTGAGCAATAGGAGCAACTTCTGCTTGCTCTGGGATACCCTGAGATTGGATTCTTCAGTTACCAAAGCAACTCAATTGAATCAATGTGAAAGTAGGAGGAGAAGAATTTAGCTTGTATCCCAAGGCAATTAGATTCCACAATTTCCAATCTTCACATAAGCTTCCATCTCAGAATGGAAGTGCAACAAACATTCAAGGAAAATTTAGTAGAGATATCCAAGGTGTTTAGGAAGAGGCTCACAGAATAGAGGTAATCAACAGCTCGCTCTGGATTGTTATATGCAGCCCGTAAAGCACGGACAACAGTTTCTCGATCCCAGCTTCCTCCACCCATATCTAGGATCTGCTGAACAGTAGCCTCCAAGTTAGTTCCAGCAACAAGATTTGATGCTGCTTGGCCGTAGGTGTCTGTTGAGCTGATTGAAAATAGACAAGTAACATCAGATATATTAAGTGCGATCAAACAGCCTAAAAAGTAAGATCACGAAAAATGAATAGAACATATGTACTTACGAAGCAGGGTTTGGAGCAGGATCAGTTAATGAAGCAACTATTGGCGCAGATACAGGATCTGGTTGTTGACTGCGAATGCAAGAAAAAAAAATTCTAGCTGAGAAGAAATTACTCATATAGCCAAAAGGTAGATGGTTGAGTTCAACTCACGGTGCAATAGTAGATGGGCTTGTTGAAGCTGCTGCTACTGGCTGCGCTGATGGAGGGGCGTTACTTACAGGTTGCACCTGAAGACATGAACATAAAAGGCAACCAAAAGCAATTAAATATACATAAATATCCTTGAGTTCTCTCTCCCTTGAAAACATCAACAGAAGGGGAAAAAAATTCTTAAATTCAGAGGTGTCATAAGCACAATCACATCTTAGCTTTTTATAAGTAGATATTAGGTACATATCTGACTCTTTCCAAATAAAAGAAATCAGGTACTAAAAATAGCAAATGAAATGCATGGTCATCTGAACATTTGTAAGCCACAGTAGAACAATAACCAAAAACATTACTCCCTCCGTCCCATTGAAGTTGTTCATTCCCTTTTTAGCAAATTATTACACACACTTCATTTGAGGTACCCACAACTTTATACAAATCTACACACAACAAACAACTATCCTTCAACCGAAGAAAGTGGACAACTTCGGTGGGCGGAGGGAGTATCATATATATATAGAGAGAGAGAGAGAGTATTTTGGCTCACCACACTTGATGGAGCAGCCGATGCAGAACTTCCTGTCGACGGACTCTTGCTCTATAAAATTCGCACAATGCAAAAGAATCAGGCATATGCATATATGCTACGGTTACATACTTTTCTTAAGTGCTAGGTAAGCAAATGACAGCTTTCTGAAGGGGCCACAACTTCCTGGATGGGGATTACCTTAGTCAGCATAATCACAATAAAACTTCCCTCAGCAACTGTATTCTGCTCTAGTGTGGTTTCATCCTTAAGCACTTTCCCTTGATGGATAAGCATCTGTTGGGGAGCTGGGTAGACATCAGAGCCCTGAACTGTTTCGATGTTCTTCTTCACATCTGCCACCTACACAAAGAACCAAAATAGATAATGAGATAACTTGAAACTATTATTTTAGAATAAAATAAAAATCAACAATGATGCATATAGGATCTTGTTGATCTATCATCAGCTTCTTTTTTCAAAAGATACATAGTATTTAGATGAAAGCAACATTATAAATGGAATGATACGTCTAGACTCTAGTCAATAACTATTCACGTCAACGATAGCTGAATCAATAGTCAGATGGAGTGTAAGGATATTATTATTTGTTGAAAGAGCTAAAATCTCTCTGATCCAGCTAGAGTAAATTGGAGCTGCGTAAAAATTGAGAGGAGTAGTGCTTATTTTCTTAGTATTACATCCCACATATAGAATTGGAATATTCATATCACTAATTTCGAAAGACCATCTCAAATATACTATTTGTAGGATTGAAGCAAATGGAACATACTTTAATCCTTTATTTTTATAGATTTTGTATTCTGATTTATTTCAATTCGTGCTGCGGAATATCCGGAATTTGAGACTTTCTACACCAAAAATATTCTATTAAACGAAGGTATTCGTGCAATGACTATTGTGCAAAAGCTTAAACTAAGCACTTTTTCCTTCATCTCCCCAATCACCTAATACTGGTTAATTTTAGATTATATAATTCTGGCTCCAAGTACATGAATGACCTGGTCTAAATATTAGTCCATCAAAGAAAAGAGCAACAAGCAACAGCTTCGTCCTCATCCATATTTCAACGCTTATGCTGATCAACCAATTCTTCAGTAAAACGCAAATATCTATAATTCTTCATAGTTCATAACTACTTGCATCAAATACTGTTATGAAAATTTGGTGTGCTGATAGTAACAACTCCATTGTTGCTGCCCACAGTGATGCTCTTAACAATCAAAAGATAGGGTTGGTCAAAATTCACAATTAAAACAAATTCCACCTCCATAATACCCGGGGAGGAGTTATAAATGCCTAGAGCCAAAAGATGGGGAATAAAAGGAAAACATATGAACAAACACATTACAGAGATACTGCATTAATTACGATAACAGTTAAAACAGAAAAAAGGACCAACAACAGCCAACGAAAATGAGAACTCAAAACCCTAACTATTCTCCAGTCACAAAATTCATCAACTAATAAGAACCCAACCAGTTCCGCGCACACGCAATTTTGCAAAACAATTGCACGCTCCATATACATATAACAAGCGAGAGGGGAAAAAGAGATCCATACGTTGTCGTTCGGTTGCACTTCGATCTCGAACTGAGTGCCTTTGAGAGTCTTAACAAAAACCTTCATCACTCCGCTCCTCTTACGTCCGTACGAAACCCGGAAAATGCGTTTCCGATCTCCGGTTGCCGGCGGCGATTTCAAAACTGATCCAGATGAAGGAAACACGGAAACCCAAATTAGAGAAAAAGGAAAGAGTAGAAGCCTCTCGGGCCTTGTGAATAGTGTGGCAATAATAATAAGAGAATTGCAGGCAAATATATAACTTTATTTGCAAAAATAAGTATTGTGTATAAATTGCAAAAATAGACAAAGATTTTATTTTAGATATTTTAAATTCTGACTCAACATATTTTAAATACCTATTCTGCAATGATAAAATATGTATTTTGAATTAAGTAATTTTGATTGCTTATTTGTTGAAATTGAGGACTTTGATTACACAATCATTTAAATTTTGATTGTGAATGCATATATATATATATATATATATAACGTAAACGAAATATTATTTATTTTAATTTTTATTACATAATCATTTTAATTTTGATTGATTATTTATTATTATCTTTCAAAAATAATAAAAAAAATAATTAGGATTTATATTATTAATAATTTTTGTAGTATTCGTCAAGATAAGTGCTACGTCATCGATACACAACATAAGCGCTCGATTTCTCCATAGTGCTTAGATTTTTCTTACGAGCCCTTAGATAATTTTTACGAGCGCTTAGGTGATTTTTTTTCCTTCAACTTTTTGGTGAGAAGCGAAAATAGTTTGTTATGGTGGGGTAGCTGAATGTAAATTTTTAGGATCGAATGCTAATAATAATAATTATTATAATGAGGTAGAAATATAATGAGATACCATTAATCAAATAAAATAGTTTATGATAGTCCAATTTATTCAACAACACAGTCGCATACTCTAATGATGATTAACACACATATCTCATATGTGTACTCCCATCGAAATTCGATACTGCTGCAGGTCTTCTACTGATTTGATCATCTCAGGCGTTGGGATACCTCCCATAGGAAAGCAGCGACGACATACCGTCCATCAGTTTTTAACAAGGCCATGGCAGCAATCCTCTCAGCCAGCAAAGATGGAGCTTACCAAAAACTTATCGAGGTAGGTCCCGAACGTTAGGCTCGTTCAATGTGTACGCGTCGCTAGTATAGTTTTTTAACGTCAAATGCGGTCGAGTCTTTTAATGCGAGGTTGTTGTGGGCTAGACGTTTGCCAATTTGCTCTCTAATTGACATTATTTGATCAATTATGGAGAACGTCAACGGTTGAGTTCACATGACCATCCACTCATCGAGGAGGCGAAGCGAAAGGTTCATTATGAAGTGGAAAAGGCTCATAAATATACAGTCACAAGGACTTCCGCTGTACAGTTCAAGGTCAATGATAGAAAAAATAACTTTAAGGTAGACTTGGACACGTGCCAGTGCTCGTGTTGTGAATTTCAGTTGGATCTGTTGTCATGTTCGCACGCTATTGCAGCTATCATGTAAACATATAAGTTTTAAAACTTTATTAGTTCTTTTAATTTTGTACTACTAATATAATGTTTTGAACGCAAGTAATCGGGGGTCAGCATCTATGACTTTGTATCAAATTACTACTTAACAACCACCCACCGGGATTTGTATGCACATGTATTGAATCCCCTTCCTTCTCCAGATCGGTGGACCATAACTCAAGCTGAAGAAGTGTTGCCGCCTAAAGCGAGACGACAAGCCGATCGTCCAAAGACGGGTGTTTTCCGATCTGGGTTTGAGGCATCTAGCAGTAGTAGATCTAAGGGTACCAAACATTGTGGTATTTGTCATCTACTAGGCCATACAAGGAGGAGATGTCCACCAAGAGGGCCGCCTAATTGACGCGCATTGCAGTTTTAGATTTCTATTTATCTTCTTAACTTGTATAAGTACTAATAATTGAAAATAAAAAGTAAGTCATCGTAATTTCAGTTGACTTTTATGGGAGAATTTTTGTACTTAAAAATAGTTTTATTCAAAAGAAAAATATTTAGGAATAAATATTTGATTAATAAAATTAAATTTGATTCATAAAATAAATTTGAAATAGGGTATCATAAAAATAAATAATTAAATTAAGAAAATCAAAACAAGCTAATCACCAAAAAGTTGAAGAAAAAAAATCACATTAGAGCTCGTAAAAATTATCTAAGCGCTCGTAAGAAAAATCTAAGCACTATGGAGAAATCGAGCGCTTACGTTTTGTATCGATGACGTAGCACTTATCTTGATGAATACTATAAAATGATTAATAATATCAATCCTATTTTTTTTTGAAATATAATAATAAATAAGCAATCAAAATTAAAATGATTGTGTAATGAAATTTAAAATAAACGATAGTTTCATTTACGTTGTGTGTGTATATATATATATATATAGATATATATATATATATCTATATATATATATATATATGTGTGTGTGTGCGTTCACAATCAAAATTTAAATGATTGTGTAATCAAAGTCCTCAATTTTAGCAAATAAGCAATCAAAATTAATTGATTCAAAATAGGTACTTTATCGTTGCAGAATAGATACTTAGATTGAGTCAGAATTTAAAATATTTAAAATAAAGTCTTTGCCTATTTTTGAAATTTATATACAGTGTGCATATTTTTGTAAATAAAGTTACATATATGCCTATTTATGCAATTCTCCCTAATAATAAGGTAAAAGCATGGTCACTGACCAATAATGTTCGAATACGTGTCAGAGAGTGAGAAAAAAATCAATTTCTAAATTAATTAATTAATCTCTGCGAGACGCCAAATTATCTATTATCTATCTATCTATATTATCTATTATCTTCTATTATAATATAATATAATATCTAAAACCTACAACTAATAAAAACACTATTCACCCTGGTCAAATCAACTCCCCCCAAATTTAGATATATTATTATTATTAATAGAATAGAATATATATATATATATATATATATATATATATATATATGGTGTGGGTCTGGTGAGAACCTCCCTATTTGTGAGAACTAGGAACTAATCATGGCCTTAGATTTCATTAATTTAATGGTTCAGATTTATTTATTTTTCATATATTTTTAAATATAGTTTTAGTTTGTTTATTTACTGAAGGTTAAGATTGTAATTTTTATATTTATGGATTTATAGATAAGGCAAGTTTCTTAATATCTAATTTAAAATATGGTGTGATTATTTATAGATAAGGCAAATTTCTTAATATCTAATTTAACTTTTAATTAACATATTAATTAATGTGGATAAATATAGCAACAAACGAATTGATTTAAATAACTTCCCATATTATTAATTCCAAAATCATAATTCATTAAAAATGTACCATTTAAAACTATATTTTATCCATAAAAATATTAAAAAAAATATTTTACTATGCATAAAAGTCTCTTTCATTATGCAAAAAATCACACATTAAAAGTGTATTCAATTATGCATAAAACTTTCGTTCATTATGCATAAATATCTCTTGCATTATGCATAATAGTCTCTTGCATATTGCTACAATCATTTTAAGCAAACATAAAATTGATGGATTTGTAAAAATAAATTATTAATATATGCATAACAAGTTCATATTTGTGCATAACAAACAACTAATATATGCATAAAACTTGTAAAGACAAATTACTAATATATGCATAACTAAGTTTATATTTTTGCATAATAGCCAACTACCATATGCATATTACTAATTTTAATTTGAAAGTTTGTAATAACATACTAATAATATATGCATAAGCCAATTAATATTTATGCATAAAATATTAATTATATAACAAAAACTAATATGAATATAGAAGCTTGTATAATAAGTTATTAATATTTCTATGACTTTTAAATTGATATATTCACCCATTGTATAAAAGAGAGAGAGAGAAACGTGAATAGTTGAGGAAAAATGAGGGAGAGAGAAAAATAAGGGAAACGATTTTAAATGTGGAAAACGGTTCATGCATCCATGAAATAAGGAGTGAATTTAATTAATGTTAAATGACAAAATTACACATGAACCAATAACCGCATAGTAATTGCCGAATGGTGTAAATTACCATAAATTCATAAATATAAAATTATAATTTTACTCTTCATTAAATAAACAAACTAAAGTTATATTTAAAAATATCTGAAAACAACATTTAAATCTGGACCATTAAATTAATGAAATCTAAGGACATGATTCGTTCCTATTATGCATAATGCAAGAGATATTTATGCATAATGAACGAAATTTTTATGCATAATTGAATACACTTTTAATGTGTGATTTTTTGCATAATGAAAGAGACTTTTATGCATAGTAAAATAGATTTTTTTTAATATTTTTATGGATAAAATACAGTTTTAAATAGTATATTTTTAATGAATTATGATTTTGGAATTAATAATATGGGAAGTTATTTAAATCAATTCGTTTGTTGCTATATTTATCCACATTAATTAATATGTTAATTAAAAGTTAAATTAGATATTAAGAAACTTGCCTTATCTATAAATAATCACACGATCTTTTAAATTAGATATTAAGAAACTTGCCTTATCTATAAATCCATAAATATAAAAATTACAATCTTACTATTCATTAAATAAACAAACTTAGATTATATTTAAAAATATCTGAAAACATAATTTAAATCTGGACCACTAAATTAAGGAAATCTAAGGCCATGATTAGTTCCTAGTTCAAGATCCACTCATTATATATATATATATATATATAATTCCCTAAAACCTACAACTAATAAAAATACTATTCACCCAGTCAAATCAACTCCCCCATTTTTTTTTCTTTATGTTATCCACATCCACATTTTCTCAACTCTCAACTCTCCCAGTTTCTCTTTCCTCAACTCCCCTAATTTCTCTTTCCTTTTCTTTATCCATATTTTCCCGAAAAAAATCACCGGTTGTCACGATTAATTGTCTTGTTTCGGCGGCGCTTGCTTCCTTCTTCTTTGCCTCGATTAGAGTATTTGGTAGGTTCTTTTTTAATTTTACTAGGTCTCAGTTAGGTTGTATGAGTCTATAAAGTTGATGGATTCTTTTGTTTATGGAGGCTTATTACTTGTGCGTTTCTCCTTTAAATCTGTGTTCCTGTAAGAAAACATCTACTTCAGTTTCTCCATTGTTGGTTGGGGTGTAAATGGCTAGAGAATGTGTTCTTATCAGGGATATCAATGAATTGAAGCAGAATTTTCTTATGAAGCTTCGTCTTGTGTGTGTTTATGAGACTCTCGCATTTAAGTCCAGAGATGTCTATTCTCTTGATTGCATATTCCATGACTCTGAAGTAAGAATATACTTTTCTCTTTTATTTATTGTTGGTATTTGAATCCTCTTATTTTTTATAATGTATCTATTTAGTGATGTTTTTTCTCAGATTACTTTATGAGGTTATTTATAGTGTATATATGCATGTTTTTGGTCATTTGCATTTTAGTTTCCATTGCATATTCGGATTTATAGTGTATAAGTCCAGAGATGTCTATTCTCTTGATTGCATATTCCATTGATGTTGTTTGGTTCTTATTGTTCTCCTTCTATGTTTATCAGGAAGATAGAATACAAGTGACGTTTCCTCGGGGTGTTATTCAGGGCTTCAGAGCTCTTTTAACAGAGGGACAATTGTTTGGGCTGAAGAAATTTCGATTGGTTCATAATACTGGAAAATATAGAGTCACTGTATCTAAGTTTAAAATTCTGGTTGATGAGGAGACTCAACTTCGGATTGTGTTTGATTCTGCCTTTCCAACCAGGCGTTTCTGGTTGAAGCCTATTGTTGATGTTCTTCGGATTAGTGATGCTGATGAGGAAGCCACGTTCGGTTAGCTTTATATCTATTACAATTCTAGATTTCTGAATGTGGAGCTCATTTTTTCAGGATAACATTTTACTGTTGTTTGTGTGTGTGTTGCAGACGTTATTGGTGTATTGGTGGAGGTTTCTCTTCCTCAGGATCAGAAAACTTATAGAGGGGATGTGAAGAAGCTAATGAATATTTATCTTGAGGATATGGAGTAATGAATATTAGCTTACCATGCTCTCTCCCTTTTAATTTTGTTGATTGGTGGTCAGTTTTAATCGCAACTTTTTTGTAGGTTGAATCGATTGTGCTGTACTTTATGGGATGATTATATTGATCTATTCATGAGGAAACTTAATGAACAGACTGTGAGCCCTAAGATTGTTGTTGTGCAGCACTGCAAGCCTAATGTTTATAATGGTTTGTTTAAGAGTTGCTATTGTTTGTTATTTATTTTTTGGTTATACTATATTTTCAATCTTTTGTTATGATTTTTTATGTGAAGGAAAAACTAAGATTGCAAATGTTCTGCATGCTACCGAGATTTATGTCAATGCTGATTTTGAGGAGATTGATGATTTTCGAATCAGGTTTTATTTTATTTTATGTTGTTGCATACATAGTAGCTTTATCAGTAATTTTTTTGCTTTATATGTATGTTGAAAAATATGGCAATATGGGTGCTACTTGCAGTGTTGTCTCCCAAGGAACGCAAGTGTCTTCGTCTGACAACTATGTTGAGGGTGTTACTGTTAATAAAAAAATAATTGATCTGTTTTATGAAGATGATGTATGTTTATTGTTTGCTTTTTGTTGGTGGCCTTACTTTCATATGTGTTTGTTGCTTTGTGTTGACTGAATTCTATAATATAGGCTGCTTTTTGTTGGATTGGTGGTTCTATTGAGTCTGTTGATTTTGATGGTGGTTGGAATTATGTGGCATGTTCCAAATGTTTCAAGAAGCTAGATAAGATGGATAAGCAATTTTACTGCCGAATTTGTAATTCTCATGACGTATGTCCGACCCTAAGGTATTTTTAATCTGGTGTATTTGGTTGTGATTGGTCTTTTTAACTTTGTTTGTTGTTCTCTTTAAGTAATTAGTATTTTTGTATTTCAATTATAGGTATAAGTTGAAGATTTATGTGAAAGATGAGACTGGAATGGTTACTCTGTTATTATGGGATAATGATTCTTGTCAGATTATTGGAAAGACAGCTGCTGAAGTTAAGGAGAATCGTGGGAAGGTTTGATATTTTGGTTATTCTTTGTTTGCTGATGTATTGTTAGTTTTTTTGGCTTATGGTGTATTTCGTTGGTAGGATGGTGTTCCTGACCCTGAAGGTGAAATTGAACTCGCTTTATTATACAAGCATCTTACTTTCAAGATTCAGATGAGATCGGATCATGTAGCTGTTCTTGGTGGTGGATATAGTGTTTCCAAAGTATATTTTTCTTCTCAACCAGTTCCGTCTGTTACGGAAAGCCAGGTTTTTATTTTTATTGTTAGGCGGTACTAGTGTTAGTTTTTTTTTTATTGTAATTTATCTATTATGTGTTGTGGTACTGCTTATTTGCTAATGTTTATTTTGTAGGAGTCTAACTGTGTGTCTAAGAATCGTCGTGTTGATAGTACTATCAATGATACTCCAACCAGTAAAGATCCAGTGGCTAATGTTGAAGCTCCCTCTGATGGTACGTATTTGTGGGATTTTCCGACTGCCAACATGGTGGGTAGGTCTTTGGATGGTGCATTTGAGGATGCTCGACCAGTTGATCCACATTTGAGGTCTTTACTTCCGAAGCAAGGTGGTGGTCGGCTTCCTCCTTCTTTGATGGATGATGGTGCGGCCATAGACTTGGATGCTGATGGTTTTGAATCAGATTTGGCTTTACAAAATCTTAATGCACATCCATTAATGGATAATTTACTTGATGAAGTTGTTCCTCTTAAGAATGTGGTGGATAAGTTTGCAAGTTCCAACACTATGAAGCGAAGGAGGACATCTTCTAAGAAGGGGTAGGAAAGTTGTTAGTATTTTTTTGTGTCGTGCTCTGTTTTACTCCGACATGTGTATTTTAAAATATATGTCTGTAGACCGACTATTTATAATTTGGGATTATTAGGTCTCCTTATAATTATGTATTTTGGAATTCTAGTGTGGAGTCTGCTGTACATTTTTATCTATTGTTACTATGTAATACTAATTGAAGGTGTGTTATCTAAATTTGTAATTATTTGTAGCTAAGTAAAATTTAAAAATTATAGCCTTATTTTTTTTTTTGAAAGAGAGAAGTAATAATATGAGCTCACTTATAACTGATCAAATATTTCTTATTCATTTATATTTTTCTCAACAATGATTTAATCGATGGAATGACGATCCCTTACGTAGTTTCTTAGTTTGACTGTGACTGAATTTTCTATCCCTTTTTTAATTGTGATTCATAATGTTCCTAAGTCATACTGAATAAGGCAGGTTGTATTCCTAATTGTGAAGATTGTCTTTTGTGTTGCAGGCTTATCATTGTCTTATGATCAGTTGAAGTCCCATGCGTTGCTTGAGGTTGATAAGTGTTTACGTGTTGTTGGTAAGAGTTTGGTTGATTTCCCGTCCCTTGAGTTGCCTAATGATAACCTGGTTCCTAACTGTGGAAATTTCTTGGTGATGCAAGAAATGCAATATGATTTGGTTATTCTGCAGCAGGAACATGATAAATTTTTACTTAAGTGTACTGATGAACAACGATCTGTTTATGAATCTGTTATGCAAGCTTGTCAGTCATCTGCAGGTGGTTTCTTTTTTCTTTATGGATATGGAGGGACGGGTAAAACATTTGTTTGGAAGGGTCTATCTGCGGCGTTACGTTTGCAACGGCATGTGGTAATTAATGTGGCTTCGAGTGGTATAGCTTCTCTTTTACTCCCTGGAGGTAGGACAGCGCATTCGCGGTTCAAAATTCCAATAGGTATTGTTGAGGACTCGATATGTAATGTTCAGCAAAACACTTCTTTGGGAAATTTGCTTGTTAGTGCGAAGCTAATTATTTGGGATGAGGCTCCATTGATGCATAGGCATTGTTTTGAGGCTCTGGATCGTACTCTAAGAGATTTAATGCGTTTCACCAATACAGACGCATTGAACACTCCCTTTGGTGGTAAGACGGTGGTCTTGGGAGGTGATTTTCGACATATTTTACCTGTTATTCCAATGGGTAGCAAGCAGGATATTGTTCAAGCTTCTGTAAATTCATCGTATCTTTGGGACAATTGTGTGGTTTTGAAACTTACTAAAAATATGAGATTGTTGGCTACAAGTGTGGGTGTTGAGACAGATGGGGTGCTTTCTTTTGCCAAACTTGTTGGAGAGCATTGGGGATGGTACATTTTGTGGAGGTGGTGATGGTGTTATGGATATAAAGCTTCCGGATGATGTTGTTCTTAAGTATACCGGTGATCCGGTGGCTGCCATGGTTGGTGCAATTTATTTTAAAGATGAGAGCATTCTTGTGTCAGCGTGCTATTTTGGCGCCTACGTTGCAGGTTGTCGAATTAATCAATGATTATATTATTGCAGCCAGGCCAGGTGAAAGTCGCTTATACTTGAGCTCAGATAGCACCTTTGGTGTTCCACATTTGGATTCTTCTTTTGAGGATTGTCCTGCTGCCGAATTCTTAAATAGTATCAAGTGTTCGGGTGTTCCCAATCATCGACTTTACCTAAAAATCGGGACTCCAGTTATGTTGTTGAGGAATATCTCAAATGGATTGTGTAATGGTTCGAGATTGGTTATTACAAGGCTTGAAACGCATGTATTAGAAGTTGAAATCATGAGTGGTGACTCTGTAGGTAACAAAATCTTGATTCCAAGGATGACTTTGAGTCCATCTGATCCAAGACTACCATTGAAGTTTCAGAGGCGGCAATTTCCTGTCATTGTTTCTTATGCAATGACTATTAATAAGAGTCAAGGACAATCATTACAAACTGTAGGTTTGTATTTAAAAAATTCAGTTTTTACCCATGGCCAACTATATGTAGCTATGTCGCGTGTTACTAAGCAATCTGGATTAAAAATCTTGATCGTGAGGGAGGATGGTGGAGATCGTTTGATAACTAGAAATGTTGTTTTCAAAGAAGTGTATCAAAATTTGTAGTTGTATTTTCTGTGGCCTGTTATTTATCTTATGAGTTGGCAGTTTGTAGGTGGTCGAAATTTCATTGCAGAGATATTTAACTTATTATGTTGTAGAAACCATTATCGCTTAGATATGGAGTGTGGAGGTTTGTGACCTACTTGGTTTTTTAGATCTATCTTTGCAAAGCTCTTTTACTGAATAACTATAGTTAGTTTGGTTTCCGTAATTTTTATTGTTTTATAATAATGGTTTTTTATTTAATATCATGGTTATTTAGTCTGCTTCAAATGTAATACAGATAGATATAAAGTCTGGGAGTAGTTGCAGCCTTTCTTTGAGTTGCTTGTCCAACCGTTGAAATTGGTTTCCAAATACTATCACAACTTGAGATAGAAACCTAATTGTTGCAACTTCTTGTCTTCTCCCCGATAAATTTCTAATGTGACAGATGGGAGAATATTTTGATAATATTTTTTTTTGGTGATGCAACAGATGGAAGAATGAAATCGAATGAAGGTCAATAATACGGTGTAGTATATTTTGACAAATTTGTTTCTATTATAATATAGATTTTTATTATGATATTTGTATTTCAATATAAATGTAATATTATTCACCCGTAGGGGTAGTATCGAACCCCAAAAACCTTCACTGCAAAACCATGGAGAACAGAAAGAAGAAGAAGAGTAACAGCACGGCCAAACCCGAACCCGATCAACAATCCGAAATATGGTCATTCATCACTGCGAGAAGCACGAAATCATGGTTCCTCTGCATAAGCCTCTTCGCCGTTTTGATTCGCCTCGCCGTCGCGCTCCACCCCTATTCCGGCGCCAACACGCCGCCGAGGTTCGGAGATTACGAGGCGCAGCGCCACTGGATGGAGATCACAACCAACCTTCCGCCGAAAGAATGGTATCGCAACAGCACCGTCAATGATCTCGGATATTGGGGCCTCGATTACCCCCCTCTAACAGCCTACCAGAGTTATTTCCATGGCATCTTGGTGAGATTCTTTGATCCGGAATCGATTGCGCTTTCGACTTCTCGTGGATATGAGTCCTACACTGGGTAATCCTAATTATTATGGTTTGCGATCGTCGATTCTAATGTGGTGTTTAATTCTATTTGTTTACTATTGTCTTTTGACTGGTTTGGCTTAGGGTTTATGCTTTATTTTGAAGATTTATTCTTTGATCACCATACTGCATTAATCTAAAGTATCTGGATGCAGTAACACACCTAGGCATTGAATTGTAATCTATCAGTCCAAGTCGTTTTCTCACGTACAGATATTAATACTCCCTCCATCCCATTGATAAGACTTTCGGCCCGGTTATTAAGGTAGTATAAGTAGTAAAGGTGTAGTCCTACAATTTAAATCATGCGATTTAGTATAAAGGTGTGGTCCGACAATTTAAAAGTTGGATTTTAGTAGTAAATGTGTGGGTCCTACATGATTAAATGAGCATTAAAAGGATAAAAGCTTTCCTTTTTGGGTTGGAGACAAGATGAGTGGGACAGCCCAAAACGGAAACAGAGACAAGATCAATGGGACGGAGGGAGTACGAGCTGAGTTTGAAATTTATATACATTTAATTCCTTTGGGTGTGTTAGCCCCTCTACACTTACCACATATATATACACTTAGGAAGCCATTACAACTCTCCTGCAATCACCATTCTCACTTCCAAAGAAAGGTGGATTGTGACATGATTTGAGGAAAAAGCTACAATTTTGGTTTTGAAATCTGTATAATTGTCTTCATCAATTCTCATCTTATAAGAAGAAGGAGAAAAAAGTGAATATGTAATTGATTCCAATTTTTATGATGTTATTATGTAGGAAGCTGTTGATGAGGTGGACGGTTCTGATGTCTGATGTGATGATATTCTTTCCTGCAGTGCTTTATTTTGTAACTGTATTATTCGGGTAAATCCAATGGGGAAAAGAGCAACATGGCTTGGCATGCTGTGATGATTTTGTTGAACCCATGTCTCATTTTGATTGATCATGGCCATTTTCAGGTATACTATGAAATGCCCGAACAACGTTGTCATTCTGCCAGCTCATATCGGCTTAATGCTCAGCATGCTCATCTTTGATGTCTCTGTTGTTTTTCTTTTCAGTACAATTGTATTAACTTGGGGTTAACCACCGCTGCTGTTGCAGCAATTTTATCGAATAGAGACCTTGTTGGCTCCATGCTGTTTTGCCTTGCTCTTAATCACAAACAGGTGCCTTTATGCTTTGTGCTTGAGATTTAATACATTTCCTGTCATTTGTATTTATTTTTGGATCTTGTTTGGGCAATTGACTAATTGTATTTGCATAAAATAAGCTACACAAAGAGGTCTCTGATTTTCAAAACCATACGCTACTTAATTTCTAGAGCCTAAAAAAATAATAAACCAAAAATCCTTCTTTGCCGCACTTTGTTCATGTAAATTGGAAAGGATAGGAAATAGGTAGAAGAATGAATTGATAATGTGGGGTGGCATATTACTGCTTTTGATTTATTTTTCTTGTAAATCATTTTTTGAACTCCTTCCATCCCACAAACTTGTCGTGTATTCCTTGGGTGTCGCACCAAACTTATCTTATTTCCTAATTTGGCAATTATTACAAGCACTTTATTTTAGGGACCCACCACGTTACATAATATTACACACAATTAACAACTCTTTTTAATGATCGCGCCGAAAATAAGTAGGACAAGTTTGGTGGGACGGAGTGTAATACCCCGAGAATTTTTAATAAATAAAAACCTGTAACGATAGAGATTTAATTCCAAATAAATCCATCACGAGAATGCAATTTCGTTAGATTTAATTGTCGCCGCGTTTGCGGGTAATTACGGAGCATTATGAACGTTTCGTGACATTCCGGATACTCTCGAGTTTTATATTGGCACACCTATTATTATATATGCGTATACATGTATACCTCGTGATTTTAATACGTGTAATTGAGTCGAATTTTTGATATGGGTATTATTTGCAAATAAATACATAGTATATATATATATATATATATATATATATATATATATATTTATGTATCTTATTTAAGATATGGTAGGATTTAGAAAGATGATAAGATAAGATCGGCTCAAATCTCCCTCCGTATCTTTCCCGAATCCTCTTACCACGTCATCCGTATCTCCCTCTCTCATGCCGTATACTTGCGCCAAATCTTACCACCGCCCAAATCGCTCCGCTAACACGCCAACTATCTGAAGAAAGATCGAAATCATGATTCTGTCCACCTCCCCATTGGCGAACAGAATGAAGAGGAAGAAGAGATCCCTCATCTTCCCATTTTCGCGCAGAGAAGGAGGCGAAGAGGCGCTGAGTTTCTTGTGAAGATGCAGAATCGAGCACGCCCTATAAAACTAGTCCTTCTCACCCCAAATTCGTCCCTGTCGATCCTTCGTTCACAAACTGTGCAACTGCAGCCCTACACACTAACCGGTCTGAAGAGAAGGAAGGAGCCACGGTTGGGATCCCGCAGCCGACTCACGGTCGGAACGAGGAAGAAGGAGGAGTATAGGGTAACGGTTTCTCCATAATTTCTTCTTAGATTATTGTTAGCCCCTTCGTAACATTTCTACGTAGACTAGTATATGGGTGTGAATGCAGTTTTTGTTTCCTTTTAATCCTCAAATGTGTCTTGTTCATGTGGTATTGCTTTTCTTGCTTCTCATCCGACATTAGGGGCTGAATCCGTATGATATTTGTTAAATAATTGATCTCCCTACTGTGTAAAATCACATATCTGATGGAAATGGGCAAAACTGAATCTTGAACTTTGAAGTTTACACTTGTTCGGCTAATGCACACCATGTGTCTGATAAAATGCTTCAACCACGTTTTTATTGATATCTTTTGAGTTTTAGAACCATAACTGATATTAGGGCTTAGAAATAGCTAAGGGTAGAAGAATCACATTTTATGCGTTCATACAATCCATTTCGATCTTGTCAAAACGGACTTGAAGTCCCTATCTTAATCGCTACTTCCGCCGTTAACCAACGAGCTTTAGCCCCCTTTTACAGCATCCCCTTGTAAGAACGCACATTTCTGGACACGATCAGAAAGTCCTTATTTTCGGCTTTCAAACGCACCAAACTGGACGCAAATCGGGTCCCGAACCGAAAAGATATGCAGCGTTGGAAATGCCTAACCGAAGTTGCCCTGCCTTACGCGCTGCAGGGCAGCGATATTCCCGACCTCCCCATACCTTGTTGACTGACTCATATGCCCGTACGCCCATACTGCCGAAGAGCCTTGATTACAGGCTTTCTAACGTACCTCTCGGTTCGCGAAACGGAGTCCGAACCACGAAGTTATTCAACGTTGAAAACGGATCGCCGAACTGCCTTGTATTTTTCAGACTACAGAGCAGCCTCTTTCGAGCGTTTCCAACACACGGTGTATGGCCTGAAACCCCTTTGAAACCCATATCGTTGGAAAGCCACGTCTACAGGCTTTCCAACGCCACTTGTCTCTCGATATTTGGAGCTCGGACCAAAAAGTTATGCCCCGTTGAAAAGGCCCGTTCAAAACTGCCGAGTTGGCGAGAAGCGCAGAGTAGCAAACTTCCGGCCCGATTTTTACGACCCGATCGAACTAATAACTCCAGAAGACTTACACCAACACAAACCTTAATAAACAAGGATTCCAAAACATATTTTCGATTGTGAAACGGAGTCCCGACCGCTGAGATACGCTTGCTCGAACATAGCCCAGAAACTGTTTGTTTAAATGCCTCACCCAGAAAAATTCTAATTGTTGAAATAAAGGTTTAGCTCCACCCGTTTTGAGAGATCGTTTGTGAATAACCCTCGAATCTGGTAACCCCAAGCCCCATACCGTATCAAACCTTGTCATTAAAGGAATCTCCACAACCTTTCTGTTCGCCGTTTGGAGATCGTATCAAGAAGTTACGGATCGACGAAAATGCATCGCTGAAACGCCCATCCTTCCCGAAATGTGCTGAACCCCCAACTTTAAAATAGTCTATGAGCTTTGTTCCTTCTCGAAACTCACCGAACCTTATACCGATAGAAAGCTGAGTTCGTTGACTTTCCAGAACCATGCTCGACGCATAAAATGGAGTTCGAACGAAAAAGATACGAGCCTATAAAGTACCGCTGGCAGAACTGCCACAATTTCGCCAACTCAAGTTCGGAGACTATTCTCGATGTCGAAACAACGTCTGATTATTTCTACGGTCTTGTACCTCTCATGGGGCAGAATCTAAACATGAGTTTCCGTCGAAGACCGACGGTCGGATCGTCCGGAAATAAAGTCGGAAGTTGCTGCAAAAATCATTGCCAAATATATATTTTTTTTCAAATATCACCTTAAAATACCAAAGCTAAAATTTATTTACCGAATGAAAAGAGGATGCTATCGAATATGTGAACGGGATATATCCTGGCAAGATTATTGAAGACGAATTTTATCATTTCGAGAAAATAGCGAAATAAAATCCGCTCTTCGTAACCAAAAATCCTAATTGCTAGAGACGAACTTTGTGGTCTAGAATTCAATGAAATTCTAGGACTTTGGGATCTAACTCCAACAGAAATTAGGTCTCTATTGTAGGACCCTAAGAAGCATGGAAACGGCTGTGAGGATGGGGTATCCGTATCCGAGGCGTTTCTGATACGGATACACTTCGGATACGCCCCGGATACGGCACAAAACGTATTTTATATGTATCCCGTTTCCCTATTATTTTTTTATTAAAATTTTAATTTTGGAAACGGTTTGAAAACGGGATGGATACGCGATCAAATTAAAACCACACTCACGCTGTAATTCACAAACCCTTCCTCTCCCAACCCCTGTCCCACCCTAGCCGCCGCTGTTCCACCCTCGCCTTAGACCTTGCCGCCGTCGCCCAAGCGACCTTCTCACCCAGGCCGCTCGCCGACATCGCCCAGTGCGCCGTCGACCTCGCCGCCATCGCCCAAGCGGCCTTCTCACCCAGGCCGCCGTCAACCTCGTCAACATCACCCAGTCCGCCGTCAACCTCGCCGCCGTTGCCTAAGGCCGCCGCCGACATCGCCCAGCCCGACCTCGCCCTGTTCCGCCCTAGCCTACAACTTTAATATTGTAAGATGAGTTTATTAATCTCTGCAATTTATATGCATTGTTGAAGTTTCAATTTATGTTTTGATAAGCACTAGTATACAGTTAGACACGTGGTGTAGCCGCCCAATACAGTATTTACACAAGTATTGTGATTCATATATTTTAAAGGTTATTGCTTAAGGACTGTTGCTTCAATTTAATAATTTTCTTGTTGAATTCGTGGGAACAACAATCATTAATCAATTTAATATAAGATTATGAATGTCACCAATCCTGGGAATTCGTGTTGCTTCAATTTCTCTAAGTTGTGTTATGTGAATTTGGATTTTTTTAGTATTAAATTGCATTATATATATATTAAAATAAAAAAATAAAAAACGTATTCCAAACGTATCCGTGTCCTGCTTTTTGAAAAATGGCGTATCGCCGTATCCGTATCCTAACGTATCCGTATCCCCCGTATCCGTTTCCGTGCTTCTTAGGTAGGACCTTCTGAGGAAGGACGGTAACCTCGGAAAAAGCTGCGGATGATAATATCGCGCCACGAGGTGGGTTATACTTTCCTCTAAACTTATCTTTGAGTTAATAAGCTCTTAAATTATATGAAATGTTGTTATCCATGGAAATATTTTATGCGCATTCGATTAAGTTTAATGCTCTTGTATGGTCGATCAAGATTCTTGTTATGACCTAACACGTCAGATTGGAATTGTGTACACCCCCTTAGTTGTGCAGTGGGTTGATCTCCACTGTGCACTAACTTTTATAAGGGATTATCTGGGGAAAGACCTGATATTCAAAGTTGAAAAGGGTACTCTGAGTAACGGCTCGAGACCCTAGATGAAATTGGATCCGACGAGGATACGTTCTGGGATCGCAATGAAATTGGATCCGACGAGGATGTGTTCCGGGATCGCAAAAGTAACTAAAAGAACGCTGCACGCGCGTACAAAAAGATAGGAAAAATGCTTTCATATACTTAGGAGTTCTTTTTCGTTTTAAAACCTCCTAAGTCATACTTTTATGTACTGGATAACTGTAGATTTTATAAAATGCTTCATTAAATGCCCGCCCACTGAGTACTCCTAGTACTCAGCCCAAATCTTTTTAAAAACATTTTCAGGTTGAGCGGCTGTTACTTTCGGACGGAGCCGAGGCGAGAGTTGCTGTCAAATCAATTAAGTTCCGTTCTACTTAACGGTTTTTGCCCAATTCGAGGAATGTAGCCCCTTTTGTTTATCGCCACTCTGAACCCATCTTTATTATCAGTTGTTGCTTTCTATGTGATCGGACACTTATCACATTTTGAACTATCCTTGAATTAATAACATATTATAATTTAATATTTCTCGTACTACTTTATAAATTTTTTTTAAAATCATGATTTATCTACTCGTATTGTACTACACTTGGTCACACACCCTTTTCCGAAAATCGGGCTATGACAATTTGGTATCAGAGTAGTTCGTTCCGCACCGGACCTAAATTATTTTTCAAGGAAATCTAGACTCGCTTCCCCAGATTTCAAGATTTATTCCGCCTAAAAATACTTTTCATGTAAGTCTTGAATAGAACCCTAGACTACTACGTTATTTGACAACCCTCGGCTCGTCGTCGTAGTACCCTCAACTAAAGTAAAATTTGTTTATGAAAGCACGCGCAAATGATTTATGCTTGAAAGGAAGTATAAAATGGTAAAGTTATAAAAATGAAGGTTTTCATTATGGACCTATGTGTCCCTGAGGCTGAAATTAAATGTGATCATCTGTTTGGCAAAAAGAATGTTTTCAACATATAATTTAAAATTTCTTTTGACAAGTGCTTCATGAAAAAACTATATGATTATGTTATGACGATGACATCGTATGATTGATAATGAGTTCATTTGCCTACTACTATGATACGATACTGTGATTAAATAGTATTGTTGAACTCTAGTTCTCGAACTTTGGTTGATCAGACCATTTGAACATAAGATCAGTGCTCTAAGTAATTACTTAGCTGCTTGACTAATCTTAAGATAAATTGTTGACTTAGAACTTTTTCTTTCTTTTGATAGATGTATCGAGCAGGACCCAACACGTTCGTGGTAGAGTCGCGAGAGGAGAGCACGGCACGTTTCCGTAGTTACATGAGAGATCTTGAGCAGCCGATTCTTATTTTTCTCGGGCATTATGTCGAGTTATGGAGGAGAGCGCGTCGCGATGTAGAAGACTTCGAGGCGTGCCAACGCCTTATAGAGCACCTTCCACCTAGTTGGAGCGTGCGATTGCACGGGATGGTTCATCAGACCCCGCAAGAGCCGGACCCTGTGACACGACGATGGGTTGGAGACTTTCCACTATTCGTCTCTGACGTCTTACGCCGTTATACTGACCTTGGCGGAGATGACTACGTTTGGGCCATTAGGGACCCCGAGCCGCCGTACGAGTCCCCAGTCTACGTACCAGCTGATCCTCTCGGTGATGAGTACGGAGTAGAGGCGATTGGAGCAGAACAATGCCCTGAGTGACTCTGAGTCGGAGGAGGATCCCGAGGAGGACCCAACCTACTACCTAAATGATGGCCTAGATGGACAGGACGAAGAAGAACTAATGGAGGATCTGATAGAAGAGAAGTCGATGCAGATACCGGCGGAGGAACACGGACCCGCTGAGGACGTAGCACCTGAGCTAGGAGGGGTGTATCCGTTCGAGGAAATGTTCGACTTCTTGGTAGGGGACCCGATGACGACTTCATGGGAGAGTAAGACGAGGACTCGGATAACGAGTCTACGATTTCGTGCATCACTGATTGTTGATCCCTTTTGGCTCCGACTTTTGATTGTTATCTTTTATTAGATTTGTTGGAAAGGTCATTTTTCCCTTTTGATAGAAACTTCCAACCATTATTTTTATTAGATTTTTTGGAAAGGTCATTTTTCCCAGTTTTTCCTCTGTTGCGTTCGTCCCATTTTCTTTTCCCCTTTCCATCACCTTACTGGACGGGTGCTCTCTCTCTTTCCTTTGGCAGGTTCGACTCAATGTTGAGTGTCTACTCAGTAATTCCGTATAGGTGGCATTCCTCATAGTAGCCAGGGGCACTTTGATCTCGGAGCGCAGTCCGGTCCTGAATTTGTCTGCCTTCTCCTTTTCTGGGCCACCAGATGTGGTGCATACCGAGACAGCTGGGCGAAAGCCCGGTCGTATTCGACAACAGTCTTGTTTCGCTGTTCAAGATTGAGGAACTCTTTCCGTTTCTTCTGGCGATAGTGGTCGAGGACGTATTTCTCGAAGAATTGTATCTTAAATTCTTCCCAATAGAGTTATGCAAGTTGCTCCTCAGTCATGGTGCGTCTAACCGACTCCCACCAATAGTCAGCCTCCTCCACTAGTTGGTAAGTAGCACACGTGATTTTGTCCTTGTCCTCACATCTGATGTACGCGAAGATTCGCTCCACTGCTCTCACCTATTTTTCCGCATCCTCAGGTTCCCCTTTTTTGTCAAATACTGGCTGTCTTTCCTTCCTGAACTTCTCCTCAACAGATCTTTGCGAGAAGTTCCTCAAGGCTTCTTCGAAACTCTCATCACCTCTTCATGCATTACTTCTGCCAACTCCTCCTCCTCGTACTCTGGGCATTCTGTTAACAACTAATACGTGTCCATTTAGTACCCAAGGTTTGTCTATTAACGAGTGTCATATAGGGCGCGTTGTATGGATTTTGTAGAGTGGTTAGCATATAGACAATTATAATATATTATAAATCCGCCAAAATCACTTCATAGATAGGAAAAATTTGCCTCAATAGAGGACTCTTGAGTGCACAAGGCTAAATCATTAGTGCATCCACATGGCGTCAAAAACTATCTATCAGTTCGAAAATAAAATAACGGTTGGAAGGTTCTATAAAAAGGAAAAATGACATTTCCAACAACTCTAATAAAAGATAACAATCAAAAGTCGGAGCAAAAGGGGATCAACAATCTGTGATGCACGAAATCGTAGACTCGTTATCTGAGTCCTCGTCTAGCTCTCCCATGAAGTCGTCCATCGGGTACCCTACCAACAAGTCGAACATCTCCTCGAACGGATCTACCCCTCCTAGCTCGGGTGCTACGTCCTCAGGGGGTCCATGTCCCTCTGCCGGGTCTGCCTTCGGTATCCGCATCGGCTCCTCTTCTATCGGATCCTCCATTGGTTCTTCTTCGTCGTGTCCATCTGGGTCATCATTTAGGTAGTAGGCTGGGTCCTCCTCGGGATCCTCCTCTGATTCAGAGTCACTTAGGGCCTGCTCTGCTTCAATCGCCTCTGCTCCGTACTCCTCGCCTAGAGGATCGGCTGGTACGTAGACTAGGGACTCGTACGGCGGCTCGAGGTTCCCAACGGCCCAAGCATAGTCATCTCCGCCAAGGTCGGTATAGCGACGTAAAACGTTAGAGACGAAAAGTGGAAAGTCTCCAACCCAGCGTCGTGTCATAGGGTCCGGCTCCCGAAGGGTTTGATGAACCATCCCGTGCAGTCGCACGCTCCAACTAGGTGGGAGGTGCTCTATGAGGCGTTGGCACGCCTCGAAGTTGTCTACATCGCGACGCGCTCTCCTCTATAACTCGACATAATGCCCGAGAAAAATAGGAATTGGCTGCTCGGGATCTCTCATGTAACTACGGAAGCGTGTCGCGCTCTTCTCTCGCGACTCTACCACGAACGTGCTGGGTCTGCTCGATACATCTATCAAAAGAAAGAAAAAGTTCTAAGTCAACAACTTATCTTAAGATTAGTCAAACATCTAAGTAATTACTAGCACTAATCTTATGTTCAAGTGGTCTGATCAACCAAAGTTCGAAAACTAGAGTTCAACAATGCTATTTAATCACAGTATTGCATCATAGAAGTAGTAGACAATTGAACTCATCATCAATCATACGATGTCATCATCATAACACAATCATATAGTTTTCCATTAAACACTTGTCAAAGAAATTTCAAATTATCTGTCGAAAACATTCTTTTTGTCAAAATGATCACATTTCATTTTAGCCTTTGGAACACATAGGTCCATTATGAAAACCTTTCTTTTCATAGCTTTAACATCTTGTGCTTCATTTCAAGAATAAATCATTTGCGGTCTCTTTCATAAATAAATTTTAAACGAGTCCTTGAAAGAAGTTACCTTTAGTTGAGGGTGCTACGACGACGAGCCAAAGGAAAGAGAGAGAGCACCCAAGGTGATGGAAAAGGGAAAAGAAAATGGGACGAACGCAACAGAGGAAACACTGGGAATACCGGAAGGCCATGGCAATGGAATAGGAACTCTCAGCGACAGCAGCAACAACACTGAGGACCTCGACAGAGACAGCAACAAGGACCGCAGCAAGGGAGAGATAAACCTCTCTGTCCAACCTGCCAAAAATTCCACATCGGGGAATGCCGAAGAGCCACTAATGCTTGTTACGTTTGCGGACGCACTGGACACTGTGCTAGGGAGTGCCCCAACCAAGGGAGGAATGGAGGAGCACAGAGACAACAGAACCCGAGAAACTAGCAGCAACAGAACCAGAGGCCTCCTGGAAATCAGCAACAACCGCAACGTGCTAGAGCTTACGTTTTGAATCTGGAGCAAGCCGCGCAGAACGATGGAAACTTAGTAGGTATTATCGATATCGCTGGCATACTGTTATAGTACTCTTTGACACTGGAGCATCAAACTCCTTTATGTCGCAAGCTGCATATGAGCTATTGAACCTAGATGCTGAAAGAACAGATAGTACTCTAGAAATCGACACTCCGAATGGGACAATGATATTTAGGCTTAAGTGCTCTAACTTGGGACTAAACATCGCCAACGAAGGCTTTATAGCAGACCTATATGTCCTTCCCATGGGAGACTTTGACGTGCCACCATAATTTGTCACGATAGACAAATCGTCGAAGCTCGTCGAAAATCGTGCCACCATAATTTGTCACGATAGACAAATCGTTTTTGAATCCCTCGATAAGAAAGAGATAATCTTTTCCGGCGTAAAGTTAGGCAAGAGAATCCCAATTATATCCGCTATGAATGTCACACCCCGATTTTTGAAAAAGGGCGGGTGATCAAGTGTAGTACAATAAGAGTAAGTAAATCAAGAACTCATGATTTTAAAAGAAAGTCATATTACAAAATAGTACGATAAATTTTACATTTTAATATTTTAATTTCGAGGATAGTTCAAAATGATAAGTGTCCGATCACATAGATAGCAATAATTGATAATAAAGATGGTTTAGAGTGGCGATAGACAAAAGGGCTACATTCCTCGAATTGGGCAAAAATCGTGAAGCACAGCGAAACTTAATTTATTTGATAGTAACCCTCGCCTCGGCTCCGTCCGTACTAGTGTACTCAGTGGGCGATCATTTAATAAAATATTTTATAAAATCTGCAGTTATCCAGAGCATAGAAGTATGACTTAGGAGGTTTTAAAAACGAAAAAGAACTCCTAAGTATACAAAAGCATTTTTCCTTTCTTTTGCGCGCGCGTGCAGTGTTCTTTTAGTTACTCTTGCGATCTCGGAACTCATCCTCGTCGGATCCAATTTCATTGTGATCCCGGAACGTATCCTCGTCGGATCCAATTTCATCTAGGGTCTCGAGCAGTTACTCAGAGTACCCTTTTCAACTTTGGATATCGGGCCTTTCCCCATATAATCCCTTATAAAAGTTAGTGCACAGTGGAGATCAACCCACTGCACAACTAACGGGGGTGTACACAATTCCAGCCTAACGTGTTAGGTCAGAACAAGAATCTCGATCGACCATACAAGAGCATTAAACTTAATCGAACGGCCATAAAACATTTCCATGGATAACAACATTTCACATTATTTAAGATCTTAATAACTTAAAATAAGTTTAGGGAAAATATAACCCACCTCGTGGCGCGATATTATTATCTGCGGCGCTTTTCCGAGGTTACCGTCCTTCCTCAGAGGGTCCTACAATAGAGCCCTAAATTCTGTTAGGGTTAAATCCCAAAGTCCTAGAATTTCATTGAATTCTAGACCACAAAGTTCATCTCTAGCAATTAAGATTTTTGGTTACGAAGGGCGGATTTTATTTCGCTATTTTCTCGAAATGATAAAATTCATCTTCAATAATTTTACCCGGATATATCCCGTTCACATATTCATAGCATCCTTTCTTCATTCGGTAATAAATTTTAGCTTTGGTATTTTAAGGGATATTTGAAAAAATATATATATTTGAAAATGATTTTCGCAGCAACTTTCGATTTTATTTTCGGACGATCCGACCGTCGGTCTTCGACGAAAACTCATGTTTATATTCTATCCCATGAGAGGTACAAGACCATAGAAATAAGTTTTTTGATCGGACGTTGTTTCGACATCGAAAATAGTCTCCGAACTTGAGTCGGCGAAATTGTGCAGTTCTGCCAGCGGTACTTTGTAGGCTCGTATCTTTTTCGTTCGAACTCCATTTTATGAGTCGAGCATGGTTTTGGAAAGTCAACAAACTCAGCTTTCTATCGGGTATAAGGTTCGGTGAGTTTCGAGAAGGAACGAAGCTCATAGACTATTTTAAAGTTGGGGATTCAGCACATTCCGGGAAGGATGGGCGTTTCAACGATGCATTTTCGTTGATCCGTATGGGGCTTGGGGTTACCAGATTCGAGGGCTTTCCAACGCATCTCGCGGTTTGACAGGGTATGGGGCTTGGGGGTACCATATTCCTTGAATGACAAGGTTTGACACGTTGAAACCATTTGATCCCGCTTATTTAAAACTGTAAAGAAATACACCTTTGGAAAACAGACTCTTGTATAGGCTTTCCAACGCATCTCGCGGTTCTTAAAACAGACTCTCGATCGAGAAGTTACACCCCGTTGAAAGTGGCCCAAAAACGTTCCTTTGAAAGCCCAAATTTTTCAAACGAAAAACTGCCCCTTATCTTGCAACTTTGCGACTGAATTATCTATCGATTTCACGAACTATGAGACCCGAAATGACGTACCGTTATAAAGAACTCACCCCCAGCTGTGCATAACGTTCCTTCGTTCATGATTCGGAAAACGGATCGAAGAGTTTCACACCCACGAAAACTCCCGAAAAACCAGCCCCAACCTTGGCGACCAACCAAGTAGCTACTTTCCGCCCAAATTTTCAGAATCCTACGAACAACCCAAACTCCTAAATGGCATATCCCTGGAAAGCCCTTACTCCAAGCTTTCCAAAACACCTCTCCATTCATAAAACAAAGTCCTGACCGCTGAGATACGCTTGCTCGAATATAGTCCAGAAACTGTTTGTTTAAATGCCTAAACAGAAAAATTCTAAGTGTTGAAACCCGTTTTGAAAGATCGTTTGTGAACATCCCTCGAATCTGGTAACCCCAAGCCCCATACCGTATCAAACCTTGTCATTCAAGGAATCTCCACAACCTTTCTGTTCGCCGTTTGGAGATCGTATCAAGAAGTTACGGATCAACGAAAATGCATTGCTGAAACGCCCATTCTTCCCGGATTGTGTTGAACCCTCAACTTTAAAATAATCTATGAGCTTCGTTCATTCTCTAAACTCACCGAACCTTATACCGATAGAAAGTTGAGTTCGTTGACTTTCCAAAACCATGCTCGACGCATAAAATGGAGTTCGAACGAAAAAGATACGAGCCTACAAAGTACCGCTGGTAGAACTGCCACAATTTCGCCGACTCGGAGACTATTTTCGATGTCGAAACAACGTCCGATCAGAAAACTTATTCTACGGTCTTGTACCTCTAATGGGGCAGAATCTAAACATGAGTTTTCGTCGAAGACCGACAGTCGGATCGTCCGGAAATTGCTGCAAAAATCATTCCCAAATATATATTTTTTTTCAAATATCACCTTAAAATACCAAAGCTAAAATTTATTTACCGAATGAAGAGAGGATGCTATCGAATATGTGAACTGGATATATCCGGGCAAGATTATTGAATACGAATTTTATCATTTCGAGAAAATAGCGAAATAAAATCCGCCCTTCGTAACCAAAAATCCTAATTGCTAGACACGAACTTTGTGGTCTAGAATTCAATGAAATTCTAGGACTTTGGGATCTAACCCTAACAGAAATTAGGTATCTATTATAGGACCCTCTGAGGAAGGACAGTAACCTCGGAAATAGCTACGGATAATAATATCGCGCCATGAGGTGGGTTATACTTTCCTCTAAACTTATCTTTGAGTTAATAAGCTTTTAAATTATGTAAAATGCGATTATCCATGAAAATATTTTATGCGCGTTCGATTAAGTTTAATGCTCTTGTATGGTCGATCGAGAATTCGAGATTCTTGTTCTGACCTAACACGTCAGATTGGAATTGTGTACACCCCCGTTAGTTGTGCAGTGGGTTGATCTCCATTATGCACTAACTCTTATAAGAGATTATCTGGGGAAAGGTCCGATATCGAAAGTTGAAAAGGGTACTCTGAGTAACGCCTCGAGACCCTAGATGAAATTGGATCCGACGAGGATACGTTCCGGGATCGCAATGAAATTGGATCCAACGAGGATGTGTTCCGGGATCGCAAGAGTAAATAAAAGAACGTTGCACGCGCGCGCAAAAAGATAGGAAAAATGTTCGGAGTTCTTTTTCGTTTTAAAACCTCCTAAGTCATACTTTTATGCTCTGGATAACTGCAGATTTTATTAAATGTTTCATTAAATGCCTGCTCACTGAGTACCATAGTACTCAGCCTAAATCTTTTCAAAAACATTTTCAAGTTGAGCAGCTGCTACTGTTGGACGGAGCCGAGACGAGGGTTGCTGTCAACTCAATTAAGTTTCGTTGTGCTTAACGGTTTTTGCCCAATTCGAGGAATGTAGCCCCTTTTGTTTATCGCCACTCTGAACCCATCTTTATTATCATTTATTGCTTTCTATGTGATCGGACACTTATCACATTTTGAACTATCCTTGAATTAATAAAATATTATAATTTAATATTTCTCGTACTACTTTATAATTTCATTTAAAATCATGAATTCTTGATTTATCTACTCGTATTGTACTACACTTGGTCACACGCCCTTTTCCGAAAATCGGGCTGTGACACGGAGGGAGTACTTTATTTTCAGTTTTGAATCATTATCTTTGTTGAGTTGTCAAATAGAGGCTGGTTTGATTGTACGGGCTCTATCTATCTTGACATCTCAAAAGTCTATATTTGTTACAAGTTACAATTTTATTTTTCACGAAATAGCCCGTAAAGATGAATCTTTACGAGGATTGAGGAATAGAGATTGCATTGCCTGGATCATAGTATTTCTGTTAAAGACAATTTTGTTGAAGTTATGTATGAACATAACATTTTAATGTTGTATCTGAGCTTCATAAGTTTTGATTTTTTTCTTCAGATGAGTGCATATTACGCACCTGCCTTTTTTGCTTATCTTTTGGGCAAATGCCTGAGGCGCCAGAATCCAATAATTGAGGTTCTAAAACTTGGTTTGGTGGTTTTGGGGACCTTCGCTCTAGTTTGGTGTCCATATCTCTATTCGGTGGATGCATTTTTGGAGGTATGTTCCTGTACTTATGTTTACCCTCTGTCCTCTCCTGACCTCTAGTTTTCTACTTTTTCAAGTACTCGGAAACATACACTTGCATTCAAGTCCTAATGTTATCTATCAGGTCTCGTTCTGTTTCTTAGGAATATTGTGTTTGCCTGATATACCAATAACATTGAAAGTTGTGAGGATTACTAGATTTTTTAGATGTATATAATTTGACTTTGGTAGTTGGTGGGAAAAAAATGCTATAACTGTCTGAAGTCTCCGTCTGCAAGATTTAATGAGAATGTTCAAGTGTCAGTATAACAATGGATTCATGATTGGCATATCCACCCATCTTCATTTTTGTCCCTTCAGTCTTATTATGTTATGTCCAAATCCTCTCCTAAGTTGTATGTGCATTATGTGTTTATTTAGTTCTGGATTGATGTCCAAACATCAGGGAAGAGGGAAATTCTGTGTTAGAATAATTTGCAGTCATGGCTATCATAAAAGGTGATAAGTGGAGGGGCAGAGAACAAGAAACTACAAGAACATAGGTTTTTCATTTTTAGAGTTAAGCAGATCAGGCAAAACAGCCCAGGCCTTGAGTACTACCACGTGCAGATCGCCATTATGCTAATTACGTGGCCTTTGCATCCATGGCAGCAGGGAGATAGTATGTTAAGTCGTATGTCTACATAGGTTTATTAGGAAAGCATCTTGAATGTCTACATAGTGCAAATGTCATTTTCATATATACATTATAACGCCAATTTATCAGTTTTTCTTTTCTTCTTTTTTTTATTATTTTATTTATTTTCTGAGATTACTGTTGGGAAAATGCTTGCCCATGCAAGTGACACATGAATTGATGATTGGAACAGGTTCTTTCTCGGTTAGCCCCATTCGAGAGGGTTATATATGAGGATTATGTTGCAAACTTTTGGTGCACGACTTCAGTCATCGTGAAATGGAAGAGATTGTTAGCCACCCAATCACTAAAACTTCTCAGTCTTGCTGCAACTGTTTCCACTTGTCTTCCTTCCATGATCCAGCTTGTCTGGTCACCAACGAAACGTGGCTTTCTACATGGTTTGCTAAACTGCTCGTTCTCATTTTACCTGTTCTCATTCCAAGGTATGTACACCAAGCTACTCGTTCTTGATCCATCTTTCCCTCCTGCATAATGTAACTTAATTGATCCAATTTACAGTACACGAGAAATCAATCCTGCTTCCACTTCTCCCAGCTAGCTTCTTGGCCGTGGAAGAACCATTCGTCTTCCAGTGGTTAGTACATTATGCACTGCTTTCCATGTTCCCTCTCTTAACGCGTGACAATCTGGTACTTCCATATGCTGCTCTATACGGCCTTTTCGTCCTACTCTACTATGTGCCTGGTGGCAGGAAAGATGCAGGAGCCTCTGATTCCATTCCACCCATTCTAAAACTACTTACATTTGCTTGCTCTATAGCTCTTCATATCATCTACGTAACAGTTACCCCTCCAGAAAAATTACCTTACCTCTTTGAAGCTGTGATTATGAGCTTATGCTTCTCTCAGTTCGTATTGATTTCGATTTATATAAATCGAAAACAATGGGATCCATCTCAGATGGAAACGAAAAAGAAGAAGAAGCTCTGATTTCCTTACACATTTTGAGCTCCTAACATGCTAGCATTGTAGTATTAGATAGCCTTGTATCTCTCGTAGACTTCCGCACAGTTTTACTTACTCTTTTTTTGTAACGAGAAAACCCCGCAATTTTTACTTCCTCTTTATCATTGTGAAAGTGTATCATGTTACTTGAATTTGTATGAATACTCTTTTTCACTTATAGATAAGTGGGAAAATGAAGCTAAGTGGGTTTCTGTAAGCATGTATGATAAATCATGCGGCGGCGCCGCCTAAACAGAGGTGGTTCCGACAAGGCAAGTGCATGGTGGTGGCCAGATAAGTTGGAGGTGCATTAGCTGTTGGGGTAAGCTGTCTTGTACCATGTGCCTATCTCTTTCCTCTACTCTCATAATATCCAGTCCTTTTCCTAATTAATTTCATCTTTAGCTGCCATAAATATTGGTGATGATGCATGTGCTGGAATTAGGAAATGCTCCAACTTGTTTAGTTAGACTAAAAATATACATCACATCAGTCTTTTCAGGAAAAAATAGGATTAGTTAGACTAAAAATATACTCCCTCCGTCTCAATTTAAATGTCCCTTATACCATTTTTGGGTGTCCCAATTTAAATGTCCACTTTCCCTTTTTGGCAAATTTTAACACACAAATTTTTTGTAGGACCCACACCTTTTTAAATCTCTACTTACATCCACCAACTCTCCTTAATCCCCGTGCAAAAAGGCAAGGAGACATTTAAATTGGGACGGAGGGAGTACATCACATCAGTCTTTTCAAGAAATGTACTAATCTACTAATTATGATGCATTATTACTAGTATTATCATTTGCAGGTTAGATACTGGTGGGGGGGGGTATCGCTCCTTTAAATCTTGTACAAATTCAATTTTTTTGGTGAATCTTTAATTAAAAAATTTTATTTCGTTTTTTTTTTTTTTTTGAAATTATAGATTTCATCTTCCTTAGTTTATAATCTTTCATTCTTGCTATTTGTAAAATCAAGAGAATGTGAAAGTACAGTCCCTTCGAGGATGTCCGATAAAAGAAATCGTCAAAGTAGGAATAATACGCTAATATGTTGGATTCCATTGAAATTCACTCCGAAGTTAAATTTGTTCAAGCAAAAGTAGTATTTCTTCTATTAGTTTCCTGTTTCGGCTGTTTCATTATTCTTGTCTTCTTTTAGAAAAAGAAAAAGACTTTGAATTACACATTTTCACCCACTTTAACACACCTTCGTCTATTTTCTTAAACTCTAAGTTGAAAAGTACTAAAATAAAAATAATGGGATAAAGAGACTATTAGCATGGATGATTATGTAAGTCAAGAAAATGAAAATGGAAAACATTAGAGATGCATGAAATACAAATATATGCAACAAAATAGGAGAATTAATTATAATTATAGGTATATAATTTTGTTAATGGATTCTTTATTAAACTTGAAGCTTTTTTTGGAGCACTCCCCAACCTCCACCCACGCTACCCGCGCAGGATGTATTGCTATATTTTGTGTGACATCAAACGAAATGGAGTCGTGTTAGGCTACTTTCAGTATGTTGGAGAAGTAATAGCCTATGCAATTTCTTTTGTTTTATTCATCACTCATATTCATTAAGATATTAATTTTCATATTCATTTAATGTCACGGAATAATATAGCACGCCTATGGGGTGGGTGTTGGTTGGGGGTGCTTTCCGAATTTGACTAGAGCTTGAAAAAAGAAAAAAAAATCCAATAACAAGATATGCCACAATATTTCATTTTTGCACATCTTTCCAACTCTTCTGATTTTAATATATTAAGGAGTACTCCATATTCAAACGAGTTTGTCTCATTTTTTTTTCACGTATATTAAAGATAATTGTTAGTTGTGAATGAATGAGTAGAATGCATATAAAAAGAATGATGAATTGTGTGTGGATAAGTTGTCATTTTTTAAATGAAACAAAATAAATAAAATAATTCAAAAAGAAAAGCGATACAAGATAATGAGATAAAAAAAGTATTTTGATAAGAGAATTTTGGAATAAGAGTTAATATAAATTACATATAATGTGTTTGGTAATGATTTATCCGAATCAAGATATCACAGGTAAAAAATTGAGGTTTATAAATTAAAGTCCTAGTAATTGGTTGGAATGTCCATTATGAATTCAAAAGGAATGATCGTAAATTCAGATTCGATTTCAAAGTGTATGCCAAATACCTTTAATAAGACATTATATGCATTTCTCGTGATTGAAAGTAGAACAATCTAGTACTCTCTCCGTTTCACTAGAAACGGTGCGTTTCTCTTATTGGGCCGTCCCACTAAAAACGATGTATTTCCTAAAATGGTAAATATTATGTGGACCACATTTAACTACTAAAAAGTCAAACGATCTACACCACATATATAATAACATTTTCTTGATTCTCGCGTTCAAAAGAAACGTATCGTTTCTAATGAGACGATGGAAGTACCTAATAAGCTAATACGGAAACCAAAAAAAAATGTAAAACTCGAAGGGCAAGGCAAGACACTAGTTGGGTTGATCAAGTAACAAAATTAATAAAAGAAGACAAGTAGCATGTACCTCACATTTATTCTTGTAAACTCATACGATGTGAATCAAAAGACATGCTAATCGTTATGTATGATAAATCAATCTAAAATATAATATTTGAAAAATGAAAATATAATTTTGGAAGTGTATAGTAATTTTATATTTATAAATAACATCGATGGGATATACTAGTATATGATTGAAGTGTGTGCTGAATTAAGATAGTGGGGAGTATGAGACACGCAATCTAAATTAGGAACAACATAATATTTCATGTCTGTCTTTATTCCTCTGTACTCCTATCTTTTCATGTTTAACCTCAAAAAATTGTCTTCCTAGTTTTCCAATACGTTTTGCGAGGGACAAATTTCTAAAATAATGACTTGTACCGTCATTTATTTTATTTTATTTATTTTTCTGGTCCATTGTCTCTAATATTTTCAACTTTCATCTTCCAATTTGCCAATTTAGTAAACTAAACTTACTTTACATTTTATAAAATTATTTAAGATAATAACTTATTATGTCATTCGGGAGCGGATTTATCAACATGAATTAGAGTGGGCGGAACCTACAATTTTGAGATTGATGAGGGAGGAAATCAACAATCACGAATGATGGAATGATAATTTTTTTTTTCAAAATATACTAAAAATCAAGATTTGGCATGATTTAGGGTACAATAACCCCACACCTTCCCCTTTAATTCCCAATGATGTTATTTTCGATGACTAGAATAATCATCTACTACCACTGAAGTCCGTTTTGAATAAAATATATTAATCAAAATATCATTACAAAAACTAAAACTGCGCTTATGAAATGGAAAAAAGAAATTAAAAAAAAAATGGTAAATGGGTCATAAAAGAAATCGGATATTTTATAAACTATAGCGGCAAGATAAGCACTAAACTTTCTTGAAAGTTAATAAAGAAAAAGTGCTACATCACTATATGTGATCACATTAAGTGGTTGGAGGTTGCAAGATTGGTAGACTCCCTTCACATTAAATGGCAAGTTGATGTGTGTAATTTGTGCACCATTTTGGTTCACACGTCCGATATTTTCCACCATTTTCAATGTCCGTATAGTTGTTATGTACTCGATTCAGTTATTCCATTAAAACCGTCATCTTTCTAAAAAAGACAAGAGTGTGTGGACATAAATAAATTAGTCAAAATTCAAACAATATACAATACAAAATACTAATTTTCTAATTTTCTTGTCGAAAGAAAGATGGCATTTATAATGGAACAAAAGGTGCATATCGTAGCGGTTGCACACATAAAAAGAAAAAGAAATGTATAAAATAATTATAAACCGACATCGATGCTGACTTAATATAATTCACGGAATGTTAACCAACTGACTTTTTCAATCCAACTTGGTATTGTTGTAGTGTTATATGATATCTAGAGTTAGCAAATTATTAAATTAGTACGACAAATATGTTTCCTTCGGAGTACTGTGGATATGTATAGACTAAGAGAGAGATTAGCACAAGTTAAAATCTTAATGTATCTGACCTTTTTGGAAAAAAAATTAATTATGAGTTGAATATTTCATCAGAGGGTTCTTCATTAGTTCGGATATTTCTATTTTCCAACTAATTATTAATTGGACTCAAATCTATGAGATTACTTTTATTAAACATAATTAATTCTCCAACTTTACATAATTAGGTTTTGAAAGCTTGAGTAACACGTGTACGTATAACGATCGTCCAAGTGGTCTTCAGGAAACTGAAATAATTATCATCAATAAATTTTGCCGTGAGACCGTTCATAAGTCGTACTACAATATAGTGTGTATTTGGTAGGAAAAATAGTTACATATTTACATAGGAATTATAAATTTATTCATAGTTGTTATTTTTATATATAATACTCGTTCGTCCCATTATTTATGTTCACTTTAAAATGAGTAAAGATTTAGATATTGAGTGTAAAGTAAAAAGTGATACGTCTAGAAAGTTGAAAAATGGTGTAAAGTTAAAAAGTAGTGGATACAGAAGGTTGAAAAGTAGTGTAAAGTTTAAAAGTAGTGGGTTTAGGAGGTTGAAAAATGGTGTGATTTATTCCATTAATTTTGAATAGTGGATATAAATAATGAAACGTCCATTTTGAGTATAGTGGATATAAATAATGGGATTGAGAGCGTACTAGTATTATGTATACGTAAAATCCTATAACTCTACACTTTATATTCTTCTACATCAAACTTAAGAATAATGGGATTTTTTACAATCCATTCTATCCATATCATCCAATATCAAAGTAGAATTGCAGATTGCTTTATATTTCCTACCAATAGCGTCTCCCATATAATTAATTTCCAAAAATACATATACTCACAAAAAAACTATAATGTTTAAAATGTGTATATTTTTACTATTATTTATTCCAAGAGGATATAAAAGTGCAAGAGAAGAAAGGTAGACGACACTAGACTAGACATTATTAATTAGTCACCACTTAACCAACAACTACCCCAACCGTCAAATAACCCCGTACAACAAATTCATATTAATTTAATTCTCTATATACGTAAACATGTGGTAATGCCTCTATATTTGATATATAGCTTCTAGGCTGTAGCACATTTAGCACCGTAGATTATAAAAAATTAAATATTGAAAATTCAAGTATCCCTTTCAAAAGATAGAAAGGCTCATATCCCAAGTCAAACAACAAAGTAAAAAAGATATACAAAATACACAATATATTTATTTATTCAACTTTCTTATTTGTATAAGTAAATATATATTGTTAATACATAGATGAATTTATTTATTAATATTAATATTATTAAAAGATACAAGATAACATATTACAAAATATCAGAATCTCACTAACGTTGTACACTCTTTGTAGGGTTTAATGATAACGGAAAAAAAGGTTATTTGTATGGCTGATTTGAAGCATGTATGCAGATTTTGACTAGTTATTACATTTGGAAATTAGCTCATCATTGTATGTCATATGGACAAATTCGAGATTAAGAATTAAGAGATAAAATTCTCGGATTTCAATAGATGAGGAAATTTGGATATAATTATATATTTTTAAAAAAGTAAATTTAAAATTCTGCACTATTTATAGCTAGCTTTGGATCCGTGTATCGAACGGGTAAATACTAGTACAGTTAAACCTCGATAAAGTAATAACTATGAGACTGAAAAAAAATATTCATTTAACGAGGTTATTACTTTATCGAACATTATTTTAGTGCGTTGACCCATAGCTGGACCGGAAGAAATTATTATCTTAACGAAATTATTATTTTATCGAATTATATTTTTTATAAAAAAAATAAGAGGTTTTTTTCTAATTTTAAAATTTAATTGAGAAAAATATTATTTGGCCTAGATGAATATTGCTGGTTAGCCTTACCAACAGAAAACTCCAGCTAAGAGAGCGTTGTGTGACGTGAAGTTGCTCATTAAATCTCCTCACCTGCCTTCATTCATTACTCATATCCCCGCTCTTTAAATCCTACTCTCATCCGCCACCATCCTCCTCCTCATCTTCCTCCTCCACCAACGCCGCCACCGCCGCCAAAATGCCGCAAAACCAACCAAATCCCCCCACCTCCGTCAAGATTAAGTACGTAAAACTAGGGTACCAGTACCTAGTGAATCACATCCTCACCTTCGTCCTCGTGCCGATCATCGCTGCCGTCGTCCGCCAAATCATCCGATTATCGCCGGAGGAAATGGTGGAGATTTGGAATTCCGTCCTCCACGTGGACCCGATCCAGATTCTCTGCTCCTCCTTCGTGGTGGTGTTCGTCGCCACCGTCTACTTCATGTCGAAGCCGCGGTCAATCTTCCTCGTTGACTACTCCTGCTACAAGCCGCCGGTCACGTGCCGCGTCCCCTTCTCGACCTTCATGGAACATTCTAGAATCATCCTCAAGGACAACCCTAAGAGCGTCGACTTCCAAATGCGGATTCTAGAAAGATCCGGACTCGGCGAGGAGACCTGCCTCCCACCGGCGGTTCACTACATCCCGCCGGCGCCGACCATGGACGCCGCGAGGCGGGAGGCGGAAGTCATCATCTTCTCCACCATTGATTCTCTCATGAGTAAAACCGGAATCAAACCTAAAGACATCGATATTTTGATTGTCAATTGCAGCTTGTTCTCTCCGACGCCGTCGCTCTCCGCCATGGTGGTGAATAAATACAAATTGAGGAGTAATATCAAGAGCTATAATCTCTCCGGTATGGGCTGCAGCGCCGGATTAATCTCCATTGATTTAGCTCGAGATCTGCTGCAAGTCCACCCAAATTCGAACGCGCTCGTCGTCAGTACGGAAATCATCACTCCGAATTACTACCAAGGCTCGGAGAGGGCGATGCTCCTCCCCAATTGCCTCTTCCGCATGGGCGGCGCCGCCATCCTCCTCTCCAACAAGCGCCGCGACAGCCGCCGCGCCAAGTACAAGCTCGTCCACGTCGTCCGCACGCACAAAGGCGCCGACGACAAGGCCTACAAATGCGTCTACGAGCAGGAGGATCCACAGGGCAAAGTCGGAATTAACCTGTCCAAAGACCTAATGGTGATCGCCGGCGAAGCCCTAAAATCGAACATCACGACGATCGGACCGCTCGTCCTGCCGGCGTCGGAGCAGCTCCTCTTCCTATTCACCCTAATCGGCCGGAAAATCTTCAACCCTAGGTGGAAGCCGTACATTCCTGACTTCAAGCAGGCATTCGAGCACTTCTGCATCCACGCCGGCGGTAGGGCGGTGATCGACGAGCTGCAGAAGAACCTCCAGCTGTCGGTGGAGCACGTGGAGGCGTCGCGGATGACTCTCCACCGTTTCGGCAATACGTCGTCGTCTTCGCTCTGGTACGAATTGAGCTACATTGAGACGAAAGGGAGGATGAAGAAGGGCAACAGAGTGTGGCAAATCGCCTTCGGCAGCGGATTCAAGTGCAACAGCGCAGTCTGGAAGTGCAATCGGTCGATCAAGTCGCCGGTCGACGGGCCGTGGCACGACTGCATTGACCGGTACCCGGTCCACATACCGGAGGTCGTCAAGCTCTGACGAGTTGCAAATACATACATATAAGGGCAATTAAGTAATTAACTCTGCATGCTCATGGTGTTTTAGGAATTTTATTCCTTTTGAATTTTTACATTTGTTTTTTAGTTGTCTGGGAAAAAGTTGTGCATGCAGTTACTGGCTAGTTGCACGATCAGGGGCAATTTCCTTCGAGGGTGATTCTGTAATTTCACGTTTTTCTTTCTAGAATTATATTTATGTATCTTAAATGAATGACAGATACAAAAAAAATGTTTGTCCAATTGATGTTCTCAGTAAAACAACTATCGATTGTTTATTTTCTCTTATAAGACTTCTGATTCTTTATTTTTGTACCGAGAACAATTGGTGTCGAAAACGATGTAATTTTACTTGGGACACTAATTAGATTTGAATCATGGACATATGTGATCTCATTCCTAATTCGAACTTATTAATGATGAAAAAAAATCATTTGAGCTCGTTTAGTGGGGCTAATATGTATAAACGAGTTGAACTTGACACTATTACTCATTAGCTCGTGAACAAGCTTTATTAAATGACAAATTGACAAAAATAGTCCTTAAACTTCACATTTTTGCAAATTTTGTCCTCAAACTTTTTTTTTGACTCTCAACTCCTTGTTTTTGTAATTTTAGTCCTACCGTTAGATTTTCCGTCAATTTAACCGTTAATTCAATTTTTTTTTTTTAAAAATAAAAAATTGAAAGGGCAAAATCGTAATTTTTATTTACATGGACCAAAATTGCAAATGAAAAATGATTTGGAATCTATTTAGCAAAATAGAACAGTTTAAGAACTGATTTCATAAATTTTAGACAAATAAGCTAATTGTTTCGTATCGACGAGATTTTGCATTAAATTTTTTATTTTTCATATAACTTTATTGCTTCGTATCAAATAGAAGCTAACGAAGATTTCGTTCCAATATAAACAACATTTAATTCGAAATACAAAATATATACTATGAATTAACCATTAAAAAATAAAGCTATTATCACCGAAATTTTTTACTTCAAAATAACCATTTAGTGCATCATATTTACTTCAAAATAACTAGAATACGAGGAGAATTGTGAATCCGCAATTGATGAGCTCGTTGACGAATTGCGAGATGAGGAGGCCGACGACGAAGAACATGCCCTAGAGCTCGCGGCGGAAGAGGAACTGGGAGACGAATCCGCCGAAGCTGATGAAGACGGAGACGAGCGAGGGAGATCCAGGCGAGGAAATGGTCGAGCTGATCGCCGTGCTGGTAGCAGACGTGAGTTAGGGTTACGACCTTCAATGGCGGGTGGTGGTGTTAGGGATTCGTCACGGCAGTTCTATGCAGAAAATGTGAATACGAGACTAACCTTGTTTGTAATAGTTCATTGGCTTTTTATAGTATTTGCAAATAAAACTAATATTTTTTGTAAATTACGAACTATACATATTTTCCTCATATTCTATTATTCATCGCAAATTCCGAATTAAATGTTGTTTACAACATATTATTCATCGTAAATTACGAACTGATACATATTTTCCTCGTATTCTAGTTATTTTGAAGTAAATATTATACCCTAAATGGTTATTTTGAAGTAAAAATTTTCGGTGATGATAGCTTTGTTTTTTAATGGTTTAATTCACAGTATATATTTTGCATTTCGAATTAAATGTTGTTTATATTGGTACGAAGTCTTTGTTAGTTTATATTTGATACGAAACAATAAAGTTATATGAAAAATCGAAAATTTAATCCAAAATCTCGTCGATACGAAACAATTAGCTTATTTTTGTCTAAAATTTGTAAAATCAGTCTTTAAACTATTTTATTTTGCTAAATAGGTTTCAAATCATTATTCATTTGCAATTTTGGTCCGTGTAAATAAAAATTACGATTTGAATTGACGGTTAAATTGACAAAAAATCTAACGGTAGGACTAAAATCGTAAAAACAATGAGTTGAGGGTCAAAAAAAAAAAAAAAAAAGTTCAAAAAAACGTGAAGTTTAAGGACTATTTTGCTAATTTACCTTATTAAATTTATAAATTTATAAGCTAGTTCGAACATACGAATCACGTTTATGTTGTAATCATAACTTATAATTAAAATTACTTAAGGTGTGTTTGCAAATATACATTTTAAATACTTATCTACTTATTAACAACATTCATAAATGTTTAATGTTTAAAAAATTTGCTTACTATAATTAAGTGCATAATTAAGAGTTTTTTTTTTTTTTTTACTTTTTATTTCTAAAATTTCTGACCGTACCAAATATGTCTACTTTTTATTTATTGACACCAAAAACTCATTATTTCTACTTAAAAAACAATCATTTTCAATTTTAAGCAAAAACAAATAAGAAGTGGTTTAGTATAAGCATTTGCAAACATATCTAAATCTTATTTTAATTTTTTGAAAATTGATTAGTAGTACAATATTTAATACATATTTACAAAGCTCTTTAATTTAGACTTAAGAAAACTCAACTCAAACTCAAACCCAACAATAAATGAAACTCAAGAATCTTCGATTCATACACCTCTAGTTATTGCGGTAATAATTACACTCTTTCCAGCAACGATGCATATTTCATGCTATAGACTAGTACACAGTACTCGTCAACCAAATCCAACTAACTCTAGCTGTAAGTAGACTTGGGACAGTTAGGATAAATGGGATTTTAATTAATTGAATTCAAACAATACTAAATAGTTTGAGATCTGAAACTAATGATCAAGTCAACCTTTTATCAATTGGTTCAAAACGAACCACTAACTCTACGTGGGAAGTCACATAAAAGCATACATCTGATGTTAAAAAAGGTATTCACATCAGCTTTTTATAACCACGTTAGTAAATGCCACCAATTTGGTTACCGCATATTTGGAATAGCAGTTCAATAAATGCGACTCATTAATGACACAACAGCTATAGTAAGTATGTACAAGGACTCTATAATAGGCGTCTATTTTATTATCGGGTAACAGTAACCGATTGACTCGTCATTTTAAAAAAAGTAGGGTTGTGTACTTGTGTTTGACCTTTTGGAACTAGATTTAATATGAATTCGATACTTTATCATCCGACCTAAATTTAGAGGAAAAGAAAAGTGTGATGAAATTAATTTTGATTGGTTTGTATGGTAATTGGATTCAATCAAACTCTCAACGAACTTTCACAGTCTGATATTGAAGTAGTTGTTTGGTTTTTCAAGCCGAAAGTAGTTGGTTTAATAGAGAATTGACACCTACCTACTTGACGTTATACGCAGTGTTAAATATTTTTTTTCTCTTTTACAAAAGAAAATGATTAGGTAGACGTGAAAAGTTTTAAATAAATAGGAAGATTTAATATATAAGGCAATGCGAAATATTTTATGGTAAAAAAAGAGAGAGTCCAAAATACAATTACAGGGATATTTAAAGACCTCGAACAATTCTAATTTAAAGAAGAACTAGCGCAGCTGTTAACCGTGCATAGATTTTGCTCCGTTTAAATAATAAAGTATTATAGAATATAAAAGAAAAATAATACGACGATAGTAAAATTTATTGGCTTATAAACTGAGGCAAAGAATTCAAAGGACATTCCCTCTGGCTATATATTACATGACAGTTTGAACTAAAGCACAATAGATCAATGTTACATTGAGCAAACTTTGAATTTTTTTCTAATCGTCTTTTTAGCCAAGCCAAACAGTCTTCATCATTCTTCATCAAGAAGATAAACTCTCGAAAAGAGAGGTTATGCACACAGAAAGTTAGTGTCATGCTCATCCAATTCCCCTAAGCAAGAATCTCCACAAAATCCAGTCGGATATCATACATTGGAGCAGTAATCAGAATTTGCACAAATAAACACATGACTGTGAGAAATACATTGTCGCCCAATTATATCAGATGACATTAGACAGGACTTAATTGCTAATACAGGTAGAAAACTACTTAAAACTGAAATTCTCAGCTCAAGAACATAATTCATTTGAAAACAACAAGTGAAATAAAATAGACCTTAATCAGGGCTCTATGAAATCAACATAATATTGACTGTCGGAATTATCTTGATGAATAACTATAGACAACCTTACTAATCAAGATTTAAGATAATGATAACTTGTAGGACTGCACTTTACTCAAAGTTGTCCAATATTTAACCCTTCCAAATAACTTTCTTAAATCGAATAATGTAGGTAGCAAACACATATTCAAGAATAGCACCATCAAATCCAGAAGTTACTATTTCTGGGTGTAAACAGAGACATTCTCCAAAACTCCTATGCAACTAACGTATAATCAACTCCTACCTTATCTTCAAATTCCAACTCTATCTCAATATGAACATTCACAAACCATTGGCAGGCCTAGCATTCACTGAGATTTTCTGAGGATTTAAAGCTCAAAACATATGCACAAGGATGCAAACATCGACCCTAGGAGATTTATCTGCACCATCTATACCATGCAATTTTCTTGATAGGAATTTAGAAGTGAAAAGATGATAATTACACCATTAAGTCAATAACTACACCTAAAACAGCTACTAAAGTCGGCAATTATGCACAACAATGAAAACAAAGTAGCAATACACTCAAATTTTGAGGCTTAAGAGAACACTAGTCTCACTTTTTCAATTGATACAATGGCTAAACAATAGCAAATGCATGAATATGTTTTGTGACCCTGCCAAAAACCATATCTGTAAGAGATTAATTCTGACGAGGGGTCTCTAAGTCTACTAATTTTATTTTCATCAAGTAGGTTTCCGTGTCAATTGAGACCTCCTAGATGTCAGTACTGTCCGAGAGCCCTAGCTTATTCAATCTTTCATCTATTGAAGAGCATCAGCGGGGTAATTCCAAGGGAGTGGATTGTTTTGTTTCTTTTGAAATAGGAGTTTAAAGCTTCAGAAGACTTATAGTTTTTCAATCTGCGTTAAGCTTGGGCAGGCCAAGTGCTATAGAATCATATTTGTTTATTCTTTTTCATATTTTTCTACAGTCCTACTCGAATAAATCTGCTTATTTATATCTAGTCAAGCCCTTGCCTCTATGAATGAGCGAAGCACAAGACAACCATGGAAACAAAGAATAAAAGATAGAGAACCTCTAGCAGGATTTCATATCTAACAGTATCCACTCCCAAATGACATATATGACATAAGTTTTCATGCTTAGACTCTGTGGATTTGGTATTGAAATAGCAACATTTATTACTTGCAATGAATCAGGAAAGTCCTTCAAGGAAGGAACAGGAAGATAACTGGTCACCTTTACCATCACACCACATTCAGCGTCGCATTCAAACCTCTTTAAGTGAAACTGGAGAACTAGGGGGAAATCGATAAATAAAACTCGTGTCTTAGCACCATCGCTGCCTTCCTCCTTCAAAAGTTGCATATAAATTGATTTTAAGATTGGCCAATCTAAGTCCTGACTTAAGAGTTGCTTTCACCCCTTATGTTTATATTACCTCTACTGATGATGTTGGGATGTCTGTCACAAGTGGTGTCACTGCTCCGGCTCCTCCTAATCTACTCATGCACAACACCTGTAAGAAGAAGTTCAACAGAACTCTTAAGAGCAGATACTTGGAGAGATCATTACATGGAAAGGAAGTCAGGTACACCGACCGCAACACGTTTTAATGCATAAGAAAAAGTAAATATCTCATTACCATAAGCCCTTTTTTTAATTTTTTTTTTAATCACAAATGCAATGATCTCGGTTGCATCTAGTTTTAAAACTATATTCTGGCAATAACTTCAACATCAGCTAACATTATTGGAGCCTAGTATCAATTCTTTATTTATCATAGCCATTACATAAATTAGCTAGAAATGGTAATTAAAGCCTTTCTTGCATGCTTAAAATCTTGTAAAACCCTGTTGAATTCAATTTTGTGATGCTAATGCAAACGATCATATATCAATTTGTCAGTATTCATGTAATCTGATCCACTTACTAATAGTTTAATAGCAAAAGTAATTGTATTGGTATACCTTAACTTGGAGACTTAAGAACTTCACATAATCCACAATTTCATCAAGCGTAGCTTGCTCTATCTGTCTGCATAAAGGATATCAATCACTATTGGACAGTTCGTAAAATCATTGGACCAAGTCATTAGAGGACCAAAATCGATTTAGGATAATGTTACATGACCAAAATTGATTTGTTTCTTTTCTCCTCTAGAGTATGTAATAAAGACCCGGAACATATCTCAGTTCAAAAAGAAATAAAAAACACAAGTATAATAATTCTCACTTCCTAAGTGCCACTATGGTGCTAAGTTATTTTAACACAACTCATCTTGCTTTAGCGATGAGATGCATTCGCAATCGCTTTCAATGCATTGATCAAACAATAAATCCCACCAGACTAATAATATACAATAGACTCGTATATAAAGGCATCGGTTAAATTCAAATTGATAATTATCAGACGAATAAATAATGTGATCACAGAACAGCTTCAACTCAAAACTACGTGGTAGAGAAATTTGTATGACAAGGGTCAGGTAATCAACACAGCTTCTTTCTTACGTTTCTGCTATGCAAATATAAAAGCAATTTCAAGGGAGAACACCTGCAACTCCTAACCTAGTTTCAGCATACAAAAGCTAGCCAGCAAAACATATACAACATCTTACCAAGGGGAATTCGCCAAAAATTTAACGACGAAACTGCGCTTTCTTCGCTTGCTTAGTACCATAATCCAACACTGCCGCGGTGCGCCTGTCTGGCTGTATTCCTTTTGATACCATCTCAGTCTTAAGAGCTAAAGCCTTGTCCATATCTCCCTTCTTGCAATAGCCAATCATGAGGGTTGTATACAGCACAACATCAGGCTTTAAACCTTGTTTGATCAGTTCATCAAAAAGGGCAGCTGCACCTTTAAGCTTCCCTGATTTGCACTGACTGTCTATCAATGTTGTGTAGCAAATGACATCAGGCTTCAATTCCAACTCCTTCATATCTTGCAAGAATCTTGAAGGTACCACCAGTTGTACCGTCTTATTTACTTCTAACCCTTTTTTAGTCCGAGCCTCTTTTGATCTTACTTTCCAATACCCATCAACCAGTACAGTATGAGTTATGATGTCTGGACTAATGCCTCTCCCCTTCATACGACTGAAAAGAGCAGAGGCTTCGGGTAGGCGCTTCACTTGAAAATATCCATGCAGCATAATTGTGTACATAACTACATCAGGAGTTAACCCTATAGAGATCATTTGGTCAAATGCCCATTGGGCCCTTTTCATGTCACCACCGCGACAAAGTGCAGAAATAAGCTTTGTGTACATTTTTTCACTAGGTCCACATGTAGAAGTCCCAAATCGAAGAACTTCAATAGCTTGACCAATCTCCCTTACCAAACAGAAGCTGCTAATAAGATTTTCACAAGAAGTCCTACTTATTGTACTCTTATCTTCCACATTGATCAAATATTTCTTAGCTTCTTTTACTCTTCCCGCGAAGCAAAGGCCTTCAACAATCATATTGTGTGTTGCTGTGTTGGGAGTCAAGCCTTCCCCTTTCATAATATCCAGAAGGGTAAACAGCTCTTCCAACAGTCCATTCCGAGACAATCCACCAGCAATGACATTATAAGTAATAACATCAGGTCTAAGGTTATTTTTCTTCATTTCCTCAAATAAATGTATAGCATCAAAAATATTTCCACATCGACAGTGACCATCTATCAAAGTGGTATAATGCACAATATCTGGTTTGAGGTTCTTAAGCTTCATTTCCTTAAACAATCTGTTTGCCTCATCTAAGTTACCCATTTTGCAGAAAGCATCAATAACAACGTTATATAAGACTTCATCAAGAAAAATGCCTACCTTTTTAAGGTTGTTGAACAAGTCTATTGCTGAAGAGTGCTGCCCTATTCGACACAAACCACAGAGAATTGGTGTGAGAGTCAAACAATTAGTTTTGATACCCTTTACTTGCATCTCGTCAAGGATTTCCAAAGCGTTACTTATATCCCCAGAATTGCAATACCCCTTAATTAAGGCGCGATAAATAACTTCATCCAGAACTACCCCATCTTCTTCCATGTCAAGTAATACCATTTCAGCCTCTTTCAGCTTCATTTCGCTAACAAATCCTTGAATTACATTAGCATAAGCAAAAGTATGCAGAGGACCATTTTCTTTCTTCCGAGCTTGTAAAATTTTATATGCTAAAGTTGACCTGCCAATCATGCAGAGTCCTTCAATATAAGGAGTATATGTAAAAGAATTGGGTGCCACACCAGCTTCCTCCATCTCCAGAATCACCTGACCAGCTTCCTCCAGACTTCCCATTCGACAATACGCCTTCACTACAATCCCATAAGTATATACATTTGGCTTCAGCCCCAGATTCTTTAGTTTTTTATAGATAGCAATAGCTGTATCCATTTTTCCATGTTGGACTAACCTATTCATCAGAAAGTTACACGACAACAAACATTGCCCAACACCATGCTTATTAGTTGCTAAAAAGGTGTCGAACGCTTCATCAAACATCCCTAGAACAGCATAAGTCTTAATGAGGACATCAAAAGCCTTAAGCAGATAATACTGTCCATTTACGATCATATCAGTTGACATAGCTTTCAACAAGTCAGGCATATCAAAATACAACTTCTCCTTTATAACCTCTACAAACAAATCATCCAGTTTGCGAGCCATGCCCCAATGGCACAGCACCTTAATCATAGCTAGGTAGGTTTCAGCATCATGCCGGAACCCCCTTTCCTTGAGTTGGTTAAAAAAGGATAATGCGTAAAGAGGTTCCGTTTTCATATCCTGCAGAATCTGAACGACTCCGGATGAATTCAGTTCCAATGAATTTCTATCGCCGTAATTTTTTGCAAAATCATTTGATGAATTGGAATCCCCGTCCTCGGGACTGGAATCCGAAGAGTAAAGAGATGAATGGGCAAGCGACGAAACTAAATGTAATCGAGTAAATTGGATATATTTGAAGCGACTTATGCGAGATACTAACCCGATTGTGGAAGCCAGAATCGAACAATTCGAAAGTGTTGGCACATAAAAACCTTCTGCTTCGTGCTTATGAGCTTGCGTGCGTGTGTGTGAGAGAGAGAGAGAGAGAGCAGCGGGAATGTATTCTGCTGTTATTAAACCCTGCAACTTATAAACCCTTTTGACGACGGGGGCAGGGCATCATTTTATTTGAAAAATAAGTAAATTAAATATTTAATGTTGTTGTACACAACAACTAAATAAGTAAATTAAATCATTTTAATTTTATCATGAACTAGGACATCACCCGTACTCTGTACGGAAAAATATTACGATTTTATGATACAATAGTTAATACTACTTTAAATAATAATTTCATATCATATATCATATTATTAAAACACAAACTACTAAGTGAGATACGTATTAATATTCAAGTCATATATATTATTAAAATATAAACTACTAAATGAAATACATAGTAATATTGAAGTTGTATATATTATTAAAACACAAACTACTAAATGAAGTACGTAGTAATATTCAATATTTTGAGTCATGTTTTTCAAAGATTGGGTGAAATATGTACAATATACTCCTTAAGCATCTTTGTTTTGTGCAAAAGTTTCCTTCGAGTTATCTAATTCTTGAATTAGAGACCAAATATGAGTCATTTCTATTGTTTTAATCACAAATCAATTTATGTATAGTAGCTTTTTTGATTTGCAATTGTGTTTGATAAAATATGTTTTAAACCAATTATATATAAATGGTTTGTGACCATATGTATACCTAAACATTCCTACTATAAATGCTTAAATTTCTCTTGTATTAAATTTTATTAGTGTATAATTACATCTAATTAAGCTAGAAATGTGATCGTTAGCTAAATTACACAATCAAAGACGAATATTAACTCCCATTAACAACTAAGATCACTTTTTCTATTTACCAAATTAATTAGTTGAGAAAAAAGGCTATTTACATTGAGAATTATAAATATTTATTACCTTGGTAAATATATATTTTCCTACTAATATTATTTTTCCTAATTACCAAATAAATTAGTTGAGAAAAGAAAGCTATTTACATTGAAAATTATAAATATTTATTATCTTGATAAATATTAATTTTTTTATTGCATTTAGTTTTATATTGTAATACAAATCAAATTATAAGATGCATATCCAAGTTAACATTGATTAAATTTTATAGTATATGGTAAATATAGGGCACTAATTGAGGCTACATTTTAATAGTGTATAAAAATTAAGGGGATATTAATTTTTTTATTTATTTTTTATTTTCTAATATATTATACATGAATGAATTTCTAAAATAAAAATTAATTAAAAATAAAAATACGCGTTATTTTGATAAGTTGTGGATTGATCAAATTTATTTATTGAATATCAATATTGATGGATTTTTAAATAATGATTTTAAAAAATGATTTCAATTATATTGTAATTGAATTGATGTATTAGATGAAAGTGAGTTGAATTGTAATTGGATAGATGAAATTGATACAAAAGAAAATATCAAAATAGTAAATTTGGATGCAAAGTAAATTTCAATTAAATTGCAAAAAGACGGATATAACCCTGAAATTGATTGAAATTGAAAATTTATGCAATTCAATTGAATTGCAATCAATTGCAATTGAAACATTCGCCTTTTATATATAAAGATGAGATCACATGTCCAATAAATCACTGTCCAATTGATGTTTGATTTAAAACGACGTAGTTTTGTATTGAAAAAATAGAATCTTTAATTATGTATTAAATTGTTTTTTCAATATTATTATTTTAATTTGTAGTTTTCAATACAAAACTACGTCGTTTTGAATCGGACATCAATTAGACAGAGATTTATTAGACATGTGATATCATCCTTTTTATCAAATTCTTGTAGAGTGATCCGGGAAGCATGTATATTATAATAACTTTACTTCTGTTAATTAAAATATCCTTTCTTTTTATGTTAATTCTTTAAAATCAAATTAATAAGAAAAGAATAACATTTCTACAACATTAAGATAAATTATTTTAACGAGTTAACCATTGAGTTAATGAGTTGTCACTATTACAGATTAAGCCTAAAATTTCATCATTTAAGATTCATGTCTGTCATTTTTCTTCTAACCTTTTCTCTCCAACCGTAATCAAACATTTCCTCTCAACATGCCTATCCTCTCTCTCTCTCTCTCTAACTCACACAAAATCCCTCCTTCCTCTTGTTATTCTTTTTTTATCATGTTTTTATATAGCTGTCAAGTCTTTTAAATTCCGTGTCGAACTCTACATGATAGTATGAATATGAGGGATGGAATACTCTTATCATTAAAAGAAAATAGTAATTAATCCAACTATTTTGAAAGTATTCATATTTCTGATTTAGTAGTTGCTCTAATGTTGATCTAATATACAATCTCTGTTATAGTCAATTTATAATAATAATAATAATAATAATAATAATAATAATAATAATAATAATAATAATAATAATAATAATAATAATAATAATTCTATTAATAACATGATTTGTTCTATTTTAGAATCTTTGTTCGATCATACGCACTATTAAATATTCTATTTTTAATGTTGTGTTTACTTAGAACAAACTTGCGCTAGATATTTAATTTAATTACTTTCAAAATGTGTGTACCTAATTGAATAGTTAATTTCTTTTCAAGAGTATATATTAACAAACGAACTAAATTGAATTATCATATCATCTTTTTAACAAAATATTATGTAATTACTTTATCCACTAGATTTCTTGGACTGGACTAGTCCAATGGATAGATATTCTTGGGCGATGATTCACATGATTTTTGTTTGGGCCAATTTCCAAATCTACACCTATACTTAAATCTAATTCAACTATTTAAGATTGAAGATTTTAATCTTGATCGCCTAAATAGAGTAAATTACACTGCCCCTAAAACCAAAAATAACAAATCTGAAGAGAGTATGCTATTATTTACTTATATAATTGTACATGCAACGAACTGTAGCTACTGATTTTATTTCTAGCATCAAACAAATCGAATTTACATGCTTGCTCTCAAGATTTTATGGTAATTATTAGAATAAATAGTCACATTGGTCCTCTACTTTTTCCATGACATTCAAATTGATTATCTATATTTCAATTGAGTTATATAAGCTAAATATCTTAATTCCATCTGTCATATTCGTCCTTCCCTTTACGTAACATTCTCTTTCTATTGACATGACTCCCTCATAATATTAACTTCATTACAACATTGAAATGCAGACGCTTATTTGATTAACTTATTCCTACAAGTAAAAAATTAGGACTGGTTTACGGTTTAAGAATTGAGAGAAAGTGGCAAACGAGAGGACGAATGTGCCGGACGAAATTAGGATGTTTAGGTTTATAGGACTCAACTAAAATATGGAAGATCAATTTGAATATTATGAGAAGGGTGGAGGGACAAATGTGACAACGAAATTGAGATGTTTAGATTTATTCTATTGAAAAGTGAATGATTAATGTGAATGTTATGGAAACGGTTGAGGACCAATTTAACTATTTACTTTAATGGTTAAGACAAACACGAGGAAAATTCATGGGGGAAAAAAAACTAGTAATATATATAGCGTGGTCCAAGGTCAATTAATAAAATCATATAGTTGGAAAAAAGTTTGATCTTTCCGCATTTTATGACATATTAGGTCATGGGCCGTTGCTTAAACCTATTTCACGTCATTTTCACTTTTTTTATTTACGACTTGGGTAAAAAAGTATACCAACCATATCAAATAATTATTCGATCTTTTAACTGATTTTAATTGTCACGGTTTTTCTACAATTTTTTTTAAAGTAACAATTATGGAACTTTAATTTCTTTTTAATTTGAATAAAGTATGGGTTTGAAATGTTGGTCGTTGACTTACCGCCAAAGATTCTGCAAATCCTTAGATTCTGCAAATCTTTGTTGAAGAATAATGTGGACTTCCATTCTACATCCGAAGTTAAGGGTCTTCGTTACTAAGTGCCACTAATGGCGCTTTCTTATTATTAGTTTTAATATCGTAGATTTGTAGTTGCTATTTGTGTTTATCAAGTGAACTATTATAACTTTAGAAATCATACAAAAGAGAAAATTTTAGTACTATTAGATTAGTCAGTATGTGATAAACTTGATAAATAATTATTATTATTTGAAATGTCCACTGAATAAATTGATATTTTATTCTATTAATTACTACATATGAAAAACTCGGTTTCGTCAAAATCCAAAGTCAAAAGTACATTGCAGAAAAATTTGTCGGACAAGGTTCAGGTAGTCAATCACGCTTATTTCTTACCTTTATGAAAGCGTTAAGTAATTATTACTTAAGATTTTTGTGAATCATTCTAGGTTGACATTGAATCCCTTCAAACTACTTTCTCTTCTTGTAAATTTACACATATACATGTCCGAACAAACAACATCAATTTTTCATTAATAAAAATGGAGAAATAATTAATAATTGTACCTAATGATATGTTTATAACCCATTTCAAGATAGCCAAAATATTAACTATAGTAATCAAATTATCGATTATATGAAATCTAAAGTACTTATTAAATGTGTACATTTAACACACACAAAAAAATAAGAAAAGAACTTGCAATCCAATTAACTAAATCACGATTAGTAACTTCCAAACCAAAAACCCTAGCACAATCATTTGCTGTCCACATTATTAATACTATTATTATTTACTGTATTTTCTTAATTAACAAATAAAATAACTTAAAAAAAATAAAAAGCGATTAACTCATGCCCGGATTAGAACTCTGCAAGACAAGCATGAGTTGAGGCTTTTACAAGTGTGTAGGTTTGAGAGAGAGAGAGAGAGAGAGAGAGAGAGAGGGGTTTATATTCCCAAGTATATATACAATTAGGTGAATTCCACGTCTCTTCTTGGAGTGTTAAATCAAAACCTACAATTAGAGGTTTTTTTTTAATCATAAAGAAAAATGTATCGTACTAATTTTACTATTATGTGTATTAATAGCCTACATAAACACAAAAAACACGTACTACATTGATTTTTTGTGTGTTGAGTACCCTTTAATTTACTCATATAAGATCGAACTCATAAAAGACAAATAGATTTATTTTTTTAATTTGGACTCTTTAGTTTATTCAAACGCAATTGGTCATTTGTTTATTATATTAATGCTGGTCGCACTTATGTAATATATCCAACCTTAACGGGTTCTGGCAGCTTTGGCCAAAAGTGACCCCAAAGACCACTTCATTTATTTTCATTTGATTAAAAAAGAACCCTACTTTAAATTAATTTATTTTTCTGATTTGTCTCATGAGATTCTGATTACTTTAGTACTCCCTCCGTTCCATTATATATGACACGTTTTTCTTATTGGGATAGTCCCATTATAAATGACATATTTCCTAAAATAGCAAATATTGAATGAACCACATTTAACAATTAAAAAGTCAAACAATATACACCACATATCATTTCATTCTTGATTGCCGCGCCCAAAAGAAACGTGTCATTTCTACTAGGACGGAGAGAGTACATTATAAGATTATTTGACCAGTTGGTTTGCAGGCTACTGCACAAGGAGCGGGGTTTACCCAGTGCGCACCGAAGGTAGCGGCTGCGGGTTCCACGTATCAAAAAAAAAAAGATTATTTGACCAGTATGTATTAAACCCACAAAGGTTTAGGTGTACCACAATTGTGTACCCTTGTGTGTACCACACCACAAGAATATCAACATGTGGCGTATGTGACCCACTATTTTGAATGAAAAAGCGTCACATGTCGACACCCTTGTGGTGTGGTACACACAAGGGTACACAATTGTGGTACACACAAGCCACTCTGGTATTAACCACACATCAATATAATTATTTGTTCTTTCCGTGTATTTGATAAAAATAATGAGAATAAAAACAAAAACAAAAAAACAAAGTGGCATATGTATATCATATTTTCATAATATTTACCCAAACTAAAAATTCAAATTACACACTATAAATGCTAACACATCCACCAAGCCCAACCACATCACAGTCTGCTACACAAACGCATCCATCAACAGTCACATTACACACCATCGTGTACGTGAGAAAGAGAAAGCGAAGAGAGAGACCGAGAGTATCTAGCCACCATGGAGTTGTTGGTGTTATTCATACTCTTGCCGTGCCTCTTCTTTCTGCTCAAAGTCGGGTACGACACCGTATCGTGCTACTGGCTGACTCCCAGACGCATCAAGCGGATAATGGAGAAGCAAGGCGTGCGTGGCCCCAAACCCCGCTTCCTTGTCGGCAACATCCTCGAGATGGCCTCCCTCCTCTCCGCTTCAACCGCCCGAGACATGGACTCGGTCAACCACGACGTCGTTTCCCGCGTCCTTCCGCATTTCCTCCTCTGGTCCAAAACCTACGGTACCGATCACATACAAATACAAATACATATTCAACTAATTAGAAATCGAAGAAACTCTTCTAACTGTATCGCGAATGTCGCTCTACAGGAAAGAGGTTTATATACTGGAACGGTGTGGAGCCGCGTATGTGTCTAACCGAGACCGATCTGATCAAGGAGCTCCTGTCGAAGCACAGCGCCAGCTCCGGCAAGTCGTGGCTGCAGCAGCAGGGGACGAAGCATTTCATCGGCCGCGGCCTCCTGATGGCCAACGGAGAGGATTGGTACCACCAGCGCCACATCGTCGCGCCGGCATTCATGGGGGGACAAGCTCAAGGTTGTTTCCGTAATTCTGTTCTCTTTCGGATTTGAATCAATTAGGCACGTTTTTAATGTGCTTTTTTTTCTTTCCGGGTTGTAGAGCTATGCAGGGTACATGGTGGATTGCACTAAACAGATGCTGAGATCGTTGGAGAAGGCAATGGAGACGGGCGAAGAGGAATTCGAAATCGGAGAGTATATGACTCGGCTAACCGCCGATATCATTTCGAGAACTGAATTTGATACTAACTACGAAAAGGGAAAGCATATATTTCATTTGCTGAATGTTCTTCAAAATCTTTGCGCTCGAGCGACAAGGCATTTGTGGTTTCCTGGTAGCAGGTAATTTCCGCATGTTATTATAATGATCAGATTAAAAGCAATCTCCTTTTCGTGCAAATAGAGATTTTCTTGTCTTCTCTTTACGCTATTACGAGATTATGAGAGAGGGGTGCGAAATGATTTTTAACCTTTTTTTTAAAAAAATAATTACACATAAAAATCGAGTTTTTAAAAGGATAAAAATGGTTCTTGGAAAATTAACATGGGACTCAATTCCCAACCAATTAACTTCATTAATGAAACTTTATCATATACTAATGTAATAAATTGGGACAGATTCTTCCCGAGCAAGTACAACAGAGAGATAAAATCGCTTAAAAGTGAGGTGGAGAGGCTGTTGATGGAGATCATACAGAGCCGGAAGGACTGCGTGGAGATCGGGAGGAGCAGTTCGTACGGAAACGATCTGCTGGGGATGCTGCTGAACGAGATGCAGAAGAAGAAATCCGGCGACGGCTTCAGCTTGAATTTGCAGGTGATAATGGATGAATGCAAGACTTTCTTCTTCGCCGGCCACGACACGACGGCGCTTCTGCTGACGTGGACGGTGATGCTCCTCGCCACCAATCCAGCCTGGCAGGAGAGAGTTAGAGCTGAGGTTAAACAAGTCTGCGGTGGCGGACCGCCTTCTGTCGAACATCTATCGAAGCTCTCGTCGGTAAGTTAATTAATTTTTATTTATTTATTATTATTATTATTATTGATGATATGATTATTATGCACCAAGTGTTAATAATGACAAACACTTGCTTTTGATAAATATTAAGTTATTAAAAAATAAATGCACGTCTCTTTCACTAAACCGAAATTCTTGATTAATTTATTTGTAATATTTAAAAGTACTCAATTTAGGTAGGTGTGTAAATTTTGCCGTCACGAACCTTTATGAAAGTAGAAATTTTATAATCATTTTTATATTGAACCGTCAAAAATACCATAGTATAATTTACTTTTACAAATTTAAAAAAGATGGTTAGAAAATGTTGTTTCCTTATAAAAATGACCTTAAAAGTTATCTATTCTTTGAAATCGACTAATTTTTTGCATTTTTTTCCTTTAATTTATCACATATTTATAAACTACACTTACTTTTCCAATGCATGCCTTGCATTGAGGAAGTAGCAATATTCGATTATTATTATAATAATATTAATTAACAATTTTATTACTAACATCAATATTATTAGTTCATTATAGTATTTTCGTTGGATATTCAAAACACGATATAAAATAGAGAATCTTCGACTTTTGCAGCTAAACATGCTGATCAACGAGTCACTACGTTTGTACCCACCCGCATCGCTCCTTCCACGCATGGCGTTCGAAGACATAAAACTCGGCGATTTACTAATTCCAAAGGGCTTATCGATATGGATTCCGGTTCTGGCAATTCATCACAGTGAGGAAATTTGGGGGAAAGATGCGAATGAGTTCAACCCGGAACGGTTTGCGATGAAATCGTTTGCGCCGGGTCGGCATTTCATACCGTTTGCGACTGGGCCAAGGAACTGCGTAGGTCAAGGATTTGCTCTAATGGAGGCAAAGATTATACTAGCAATGCTGATATCGAAATTTAGATTCAAGATTTCTGAGAATTATCGTCATGCTCCGGTGGTTGTGCTCACGATGAAACCTAAGCATGGAGTTCAAATCCGATTGGAACCCTTGAATGATCCATGAAATTTTTTGGTTTATTTTTGGAAATTTATAGAGTTTGTGATGATATATGATGAGGTTTCATGAACAATATATATATGGTATAGTACTTTTGAGATGAATTTGAAAGTATCTGCATGCATACTTGGTTTTTCAATCGTTGATATAAGTGTGTGCGGTTCGCAGTTTGAAATTCAATTCAAATTTTGATCATTTACTGAGGATTTAAAATGCGAGTTGTGTATAGATTTTGAATAAAACTATATAACCAAGTTAGAATCGATCTAACCAAACACTTTATACAAATACTTTAAAATACATTTCAAAAGAAGTATACAATACTATTCATGAAATTAACCTCATCATATATCATTACAACTCCATCAAAATAAACTAGATACTAACTAATTCCATCAAAATAAAAAGGAAAATATTTATGATGTTTAGTTTTATATATAATTCTTCTCTCTTAATTTATCAAATTCTTGTAGAGTGATCTAAGAAAGCATGTACAATTAAAGAGGTACGCATGAATTAAAATCTCGGTTCCTTTAAATTTAATTAATATGTAAAAGATATTAACGTATTGAAAATATATTATTTTAAGGAGTTAATGATGAGTTGTCATGATTAGAGATAAGCCTAAAATGCCCACAGAAATCAATTAAATAAGATTTAATATCCTAAAGTGGATAGGTTAAAAAGGGTTTATGCTTTACCCAGCTTGATATGCTAATTAATAGTAATTTTTTATTAATCTTTTCTCCCCAGCCGAATAATTAATTGAACAGTTCCTCATGAACTTGCCTTTCAGTTTGAAATCTCTCTATTCCTCTCTCTCGTTCTCTCTCTCTCTCTCTCTCTCTCTCTCTCTCTCTCTCTCTCTCTCTCTCTCTCTCTCTCTCTCTCTCTCTCTCTCTCTCTCATACATATGCATATATGTTTATGTTTGATTTGTTTTGCTTTTAACTCTTGGCAACGCAGCCCATTATCGCCTACCACCTATCTTTTTTTTTTTTGTTGACGAGGAACCCGCAGCCGCTATCTTTGGTGCGCACAGGGTAAACCTCGCTCCTGTGCAATAGCCTACAAACCACACAGAAGAGTTAAACTACCCTTAATGTGACAGGGTGACAGGCTCACACATAGCGTGTCCAGTGGGAATTGAACCCATGACCTATCGGTCCCGGACCACTCACCTTCACCGCTATGCCATCCCAAGGGGACAGCCTACCACCTATCTTGATTCTGCGCCTTGTCAACCACCACTAATTCTTATTTACCCTAGGTTTCACTAATCAAGATTTGAATATATAATTTTGATGGTCTACTCGTCGAGTGAACTATATAGTCCCTATTTCTTCTTAATGTTATTTTTTTCTTCACTTCTACCACAAAACTAAATAAACCATTTTCCATAAATGGGACGGAGAAAGTATATATTACTGAATTAAGGATATGGATACTCATCATCCATTGACAAAATTGAATTTCATATAATTTTCTTAAAAATATATGCTTCTCTTTGTCCTCATTTTCTTGATGAATTCTCCACCAGGCATTCTCCCAAAAAAATATTACCTTTTAAAAAAAAAATAAAAATCGTAGATACTATACCTAATGACGTCGAATATAATATTTTGTAGACATTTTCACATATAGATGCTCTGGTACGAGATTAATTACTTGCTTTTGACAAATATATAGCACCAGTATAATGAAGTGATCATTCCTGGAAGCATTCAAAGTTTGATGTAGATGATATACCACCAAAATATAAGCATTCAAAGTTTGATTTAGTAAAAAATAAAATAAAATAAAATAAATAAATAAAAGATTAAGAAATGCAGCACTGGGAAATTGAAAAACTTATCACTAATGAAGTGATCATTCCTGGAAGGAGATCATGACAAAGTGGAAGACAGAAACAGACACAACCACTAAAACCCATAATTCTAACATATACAAATCTATATACAAATGCCTTTAATTTGTCACCTATATATTGTCTGTAAAGTAATATAAATTTCACTTAATTAACTGTGTATTTTGTCTTATGACCTGCCATTTTGTTCCATACACTGAATTTGATAGGTCAAAACAAATCATACGTAAAAACAAACCCTATTCACTAAACAATTGTTGGCCTAATTAAGTTGTTAATGTAAAAGAATTACTACAGAAACATAGACAAGATTGATGACCTGATCATAATTTAATTAATGCTAATATTCAGGGGGAGTTTATTTGCAATGTGGAATCGTGTTTTGGTCAAAATTTTGATTCCGATATATCTAACACAATTGATCGTACCATATATGATATTTATATGATCAATACTTTGATTCAGAAATACTCTTACTAAACTCTCCTAATTCATTCCAATGAATATTATCTAAAACAATAATTTATATTCGAGACAAGAAGCATCTTTTTGATTTGTGAAAATGTCTACCATGCATATTAGGGCTTGAAACATATATTATAAGCAAGTTGTGAATTGTAGCAAGTTGTGAATTGCTAACTCGTCATAAAAAGAGTATTTTTTATCGAAAAGACAAGTAAGTGTCTCATTTGTTTGTCGTTTATTGAATTATTTAAAATATAAATAACGAGAGCAAATAAAAAGCTAATAATATTTGTTTTTTTAATCAAAGTAAATGAAGATTCTATAACTATTCTAAAGAAGTTTAAGTTTAGCGGTTTAACGTATTTGTTTTCCTACTAAAATATCCAATGTTGATTGGAGTTCACTTCCAAATGAGTGCATTAAAAGATTAGATTAATTTAATATATATGTCACAGTTGGAATAATTATTTGTGGTGCGTATGTTTAGGCGCAATAATATTAAAAAAACGATGAGATATACTAAAATATTGTACTACTAATTAAGTGCTTCAGAACTTTGAAAACAATATTATTTTAATTCGTTGACTGACCTATAATTCAACAATAATATCTTAATTACGGACAAACCAAGAACCTATTTAATTCAAATTTAGATTAATTTTTATAATCGTAAAATTAAATAAATTACTCTAGACAATAGTATCGAAACCACGTAAAATAATGCATGCACGTGATTAAGTCAAAATTATATGAATTGATAATCAGAAAATCAGAATTAATTAGGGGACAATAATACATTAAATTAAAAAATAATGAAAGTAATAAAGAATACTCCCTCCGTCCCGTTATTTGTTTCGGCACGGGAATTAAAAGAGTAGATGATAAAGTATGAGAGAGAGAGTAGATGATAAAGTATGAGAGAGAATGAGTAAGAAAATGAGAGAGTATGAGAGAAAGATGGTAAAATAGGAGAAATAATGTAATAAAGTAGGAGAGAGAAGATGATAGAGTAGGAGTTCTTTTTTATCAAATTAGGAAAGTGAACACAAATAATGGGACACCCCTTTCGAGAAATTGAGCCACAAATAGCGGGACGGAGGGAGTACAATGCCGCCATAAGCATAGAACCTTTGTGACCAAATTATCCCTGATTAGACGTTTGCCTTTACACTATTTTTTATTGAACTTATAATTTATTTTTATTGCACGAGCGGAAGATAGTGCTCTAAACTCTAAAGTTGATGGAATTTAATAGTAGCCTCGAGCAAATCTCAAATATATCCTTTTTTTACATTCTGCATATACTACAAAATGAGGCATAATTAAATTCATTAGCTTTTGAGGGACATGTAACTCGTCTCTTTAATTGTGATTAGTAAAACCCGCACCGTTAATTACCATGGATCTACATATTGAATAAATTTTTCTCATATTTAATACTCCCTTCATTCCAACGAGCGTCTCTCATTTCTTTATTGCAAATATATTAAGGAGAGTTGTTAATTATGAGAGAAGGTTTCACAAAAGAGAGTACTAGTAATTAGTTTTGTGTAGAAAAATTATCATTTTTAAAACGAGAAAAGATAGATGAGACAAATCGAAAAGAAAAACAAAACTAATGAAAATGAGACGAGGGAGTAATATGTAAAACTTGTTAGACTAATTAAGGGGATTGGTGTTGAATTCTCTCAGTTAATAAAATTAAGGTGGATTAACTCATAACAGTGAAATGACCGACAAAATTAGATTTCTAGTTTAAAAAGAGAGGAGGGAAATAAATTATAGTATTATGAATAAATATTAAAGGCTAATGATCCAGCGGTTGATTAAATAAGCACGCCTAAATGATGATTAGTGATCATAATCACCTTAACCACCTTCCACACCACCAAGCATAGTTTACAGTGGTTGACAATATCAATCAAACTTTGTGGTACGAAGTGATTATAGTATTTTATTATATATAATTATTTTAGCACATAAATCTTCTTCCTCATAATCATAATATGAATATAAAAATTAAATTAAGTGGAAGAATATAATTCCATAGTCCAAGGGACACCCTCGTGCAACATTAATGATAGACTATACGAGGGAATAGTGCACGGTCCACGTGTTTTACAAGGGTTTATAGCAGCTACTCTGTGGTTTTATTTAGGTGTAAATTATTCTTTGTCGTTTTAGAAGGTGCATTAAGTCCTTTTATGATTTTACCTCCTTATGGTTGCATGAAGATACAAATTACTCCTTATAATTCCACGCAAGGTATCGAACCTCCTTATGGTTTGCAAAGAGGTGTAATCTACTCTCTTCACTCAGGCGTGATAATATACACATATTCAGTCTCATTATGGTTTAAAAGACTTTATTTTAAAATTTGTGATATTTATTTTAGTATATGTATTATATGTTTAAGGTATTTGGTCTTTACAAGCCGAAAATCGGGCAAAATAACACGCAATGAGGTATTGTGCAGCGAAATAAAAATCATATGGAAGTGTTTTGCACTTTTTTAAGCCGCATGAGGTAAATTGTACCTTTTCGAAACCACAAGGAAATAAATTACACCTAGCTCGTTTTACAATGTGCAATACTAAATCGGAATTACTCGTGTGCACATTTCAAATGACATATGTAAATTCTCATCGTTATAAAAAAAATGAAAAATTAGGGTAGGCTCTTATGGGACTTGAGATTATAGATGGTTTCCTAGGTTGTGTAGGGTAAGAGAGAAAAATTTAGGTATACAAGTTTTTTCTATAATCCTCTATTAATCAAAAAGTGATTATAATTGCCTTTTTTTATTCACTCCCAAATTCGATCTGCTACTTAATAGTAATTATTTACTGCCAAATTAGTAAACCTTGAAATTAAGGAAAAATTGAGTTAAAGTCTCCAATCTATCATCCTATGTGTAAAATACACCCTCACCTATTAAAATGAGTTATAGTCCTTCTCAACTATTTTATTATTGTGTGCAACTGCCCCCTCCGTCCAGTTCAAGTGTTAACTAATCAGTTAAATTGTTACTGAAAACTTACGCAGACTGCACAAGGAAGACAGTCGTGGTTACAACTTTTGCCGCAATAACAAGAAGTGGTAGAAGATCCATGTTCTTCATAACGATCCTCTATTTTTGTGCGTTTGTGTATGAGAGAGAGTGAGATGGAGTAATCAATAATTTTTTGTTGAAATTGGAGAGGTTTTTCAATATGCGCATTTGAGAAATTAATTAATGTGTTTCTTATCTTCTCATCCTCCCTCTAGACAAGCTATTGTCTCTAGCTATTGTTCTTTCTCTTCTAGAGCGAATTTTGTATTCAAGATGTGGAAGTATATGTTCGGGGTCTCAGTAGATAAGCGCGAAAATTTTGGGAAGGTGGTAAGACTCCCCTGACCTATGCGCCGGTGATGGGAATTAGGGGTTGAGGAACTTTGTAGATATTGATGAAGGTGAATAGAATCACAGATGAGTAAACAATTTAACGGATTATAAACGGAACCAGATGTTGGGGGCAGTTGCACATAATAAAGTAGTTCAGAGGATCATAACTCTTTTTAATAATTGAGGGGTATTTCGCACATAGGTTGGGGGGTGAGATACAATTTTTCCTAAAATTAATTTTAATTGTACTTTTTAATGTATTAGGGGGTGTTTGGTAGGGTTCTAAACGAATCAAAAAGAGTTTTGATTCGATTCGGTATTTGTATTTGATTTTTGATATTCGTATTCGAGATTTTGAGATTCGAATTCAGTTATAAATATTCGATTCGATTCGTTTACTAATCAAATAGAAATACAAAATTGTAATATTTGATTCGATATTCAAAAATATTCGATTAAATATAAATTATATATACAATAATTATTTTATATATAGTATACTTTTAAAAACTTATTAGAATTTTAATTTAAAATATTTATGTTAAAGGCCTAAATCAAGATTTAATAACTCATCCCCTCTTTTTAATATATATATTTTTATTTTGAATATCAATTAAATGAATAAACTAAATCCTAATTTCATAACTCACAAAACCCTACTCATTCGTTCCCTTCTCTCGCTCAGGCGCTCACCAGTCACCACCACCAAGAAAACCGTCCCACTGCCGCTCTCTCAACAGTCCCTCGCCGCCACCGCTCCCCCACGCTGTCGTTCCCTCACCTCCGTTCCCTTCTCCCGCTCACCACCAACAATAGAACACCCCGCTACTCGTTCTCGCTCTCTCAGCAGGCCACCGCGCCGCTTCCTCACGCCTTTGCCGCCGCCGCTTCCTCATGCCACTGCCACATCAGCCACTCCCTCACGCCACTGCCACATCTTAAATTACCTGTTGCTGCTCCCAAGTCAATTGGTAAGTGGTTTTAATTCTTCAATTCTTGAATTGATTTGGCCATCTGGGTTAATGAGTAGTGGTATATTAACTAGTAATTGATTTGGGTGTAATTCTTCAATTCTTCAATTCTTGAATTCTAAACTCCATGTTAATGCCTTGATGTGTATGCTTTATAAAATAGATATGGATGTTTCAAATTCAACAGAGCACACATCTCTACAAGAAGGGATTACACAAGAGCATAAGGTAAATATTATTTATTTTGTACAATGTTATTGAAAGGCCTCCATTTATTTAGCAAATTTTAAATTAGTATATATGTATCATTGTTATGTTGCCCATCACAATTACGCTCCAAAAGTTGGTCATTACTTTTAAAAAGTGAATGTCTACTCTTAACATTGATAAGCATATTGTCTTCCAGCTTGATTAAGTAAAAGTGTTACATAATAACTTATATCTTAAATACTAATTTCATTTTCATCCTTGACAGGATGAATTTTCTCTGAATTGGTGATTGTTGATTGAAGGCACGAAAATATTGAATATATGTTGGCAAGGGTTATGCTTGTCAGGTTGTACTCAGTGGAGGGGTTGGTATGGGGAATGAAAAGTTCATAGGGCAACTTTTATCAGAAAAAAGAAAAAAAATGAATAAACTTGTTTTTAGGATATGACAATATACCTTGAAATGTAAATTGAATGTTTAAAATAAATTTGAATCACTTTGCCTAATTATTTTTTTCTAATTACGAATAGTGACAATGAAAACAATTGAGAATCGGGAATATTAATCGATATCCCATTTCCGAGTGAAACCATTAATATGAACCCATTTCATTTTTCATTTCTAATTCATTCCACTCCCAGCTAATTTCCTTCTTATATACCAACCACTTGCTTAAGTTCATGCCTTAATACGGAATGAATTAGATGCATAGATAAAACACATCACTTATAACTTATCCACTATGAGACATGCAAATATATGCATTCTGGATTCTTGAATGATTATACTATTTGTGTGATAACTCTGTGAAGACATTTTTCGTCCATTTTACAGACATTGTTGTATTATATATTTCGTGAGCTTTGAAGATCTTGGTGTAATCTAAAAACCTTCACTTAAAATCTTATTTTCATTGTGCAACTAATTAAGTTGTCATCTTTATCTATTGGTATTGTGAAGAATAATTTAGTAGACATGTAAAATAATGATTTTCATATGTGGGACGATAAATATAATGAATTAGGCAGTAAAACCTAATGTTATTTATTAAATGTATAATGAATTATATTTTGTATTATTTGAAATAACATTTAAATTAAACGCTTGTAAATTGTGATGATAGGTGGAGAGATCTACAATCGAAATAAATGAGGTGGAAGGTGATAATACAAAAGATGGTTTTGATGGCGAGGTGCAAATTGAAAATCTAGATGAGAACTTGGAGAAAGATACGATAGTAGGGAAGGAAGATGGTAAAGATGATAAAAGTGAAAATGATAAGGAGCAATTAGAAAGGAAAAAGAGAAACAAGTGTTCGAAGGTTATGATTTTATTTTTTTTATGACGAGGAACGCGTAACCGCTACCTTTGGTGCGCACAGTGTAAACCTCGCTCCTGTGCAATAGCCTGCAAACCATACAGGAGAGTTAAACCACCCTAAGGTGACAGACACACATAGGGTTTCCAGTGGGATTTGAATCCATGATCTTTCGGTCCCGAGCCACCCACCTTCACTACTACGCCATCTCATGTGGACTAACATTATGATTTTATTGAAATAACTTCAGGTGGTGGAAGTTTAAAGTTTCAGTGTATACATTGTAAAAGTCTTCTTTCCAAGCCAAGTAGTTGTACAACAAGTCATCTTTGCAATCACTTAAAGAGGTGTTTGCAAAAGAAACTCCATACTGAAAAACAAACAACAGATATTGCAATTACAGCCCTCCAAGTCTAAATTTGGGATGAATCCGTTGTTAGATGGTATATATGATCATGAAAATCCGTTGATTGCCCAACTCGTTGGAATTCTACTTATGAGATGTTAAATGAGACATATAGAGTTAGAGATATATTCCCTATATTTCAAAAGAGAGAGCCATTATATCTTTGTCTTCCTAACGATGATGATTGGAAGAAAGTGAAATATGTTATTGACATTTTAGAAGTTTTTTATGAAGCTACTCATGTGATTTGTGGAGTCGATTATTCTACTTCTAATGTCTACCTTGCTGTTATTTGGAGAGTCAAACATGTATTGAATGAAAAAGAAAATCATGTTGATGAGTTTATTAGAGTGATGGTAGAAAAGATGAAGGAAAAATTTGATAAGTATTGGGGAAATTGCAATCTTTTAATGGTTATTAGAGTAATACTTGATCCTAGGTTCAAAATGAGATTGATTAATTGATTTTGCTTTCAATAAGATATATAATGATAGCGATGCTCGTGCAAACATGATGAGGGTTCGAAATGCATTATATAGTTTGTTCTTTGAATATCTTGAAGTTAATCATGGAAGGTCTCGAAAGGCTACTACTTCAGAAATAAATCATTCTACATGTTCAAACTTCACTTTGAAAGGAAAACTAATACCATCTGGTTTATCTATGTTTGATGAGTATTTGAATACTGTTGAGGTTAATGATGGTCTTTCAAAGTCGGAGTTGGAAATTTACTCAGAGAATGGGGTTTTTAGATGTCAAGATGGGGATGCAGGTGCAACCACTGACTTTGATGCCTTATCTTGGTGGAAATCTCAAGAGTTGAAGTTCAAAGTTTTTTTCAAGTTAGCCCGTGATGTCTTAGCTATTCCGTTTAGTACAGTATTATCAGAGAACACATTTAGTGTAGGAACCCGAGTGTTAGATCCTTCCCGTTCGAGATTGTCTTCAGATATGGTACAAATTTTGATTTGTGGAGGAGATTGGGTTCGCCGACTTCACGGGATCAAGAAGCCCATTATGACACATGTAAGTTTTATATCTTTTGTTATAGTTAAATTGAGATTTTTACATGTTTTAATATTTAAAGCTAATTTTTAGTTCATTCTTTTACTTAGGAGCAAGAAGAGTCTATTCATGTCATGTTGCAAAAAGGTTGATTTGTAAAATCGGTGGAAGAGTGGCTACTTGTTAACTAGTATTTATCTTATTGATGTTATTGCATTTTGTCTTTTTAAACACTTGTTGCTTTAGTTGATATTTGGACATATTTTGGTGCTTTTAGTTTTATTTATGTGGTTGCATATTTTTGTTTTGGTGTGCAATTTAGATCTTTTAAGTGGTATGTTAAATGCATTTGATTTTGAATAATTATGAAATATTATGTTATAGGCTTTGTTTAAGAAAATTTGAATCAAATAGTACCGAATACTAATCGAATAGTCAAACCGAATAGTCGAATAATCGAATAGTTGCTATTTGAAAAACAAACGAATCGAATCGAATAATTCGAATATCATTATCAAATTGAATACAAATAAGGTTTAATATTCGAATGAAAATCGAATACGAATATGAATATTCAAATATTGAACTGAATACGAATTGAATACAGTGATATTTGCTTCGATTCGGTTCATTTACAACCCTAGTGTTTGGAACCGCTTTTGTTGAACAACTTATAACTGAAAATTGTGCTTTTGGTGTTTGGGATTTTCAGTTTTCAGCTAGAGCTTATCTATTTCCATACATATTTTAAAAAAGTTGCTTAAAATGCCTCAATCCAACTTACAACTTATGGAATTTATTGGACAAATTTTTCCTTCAAATATTTGTTTAATTCCCAAGAAATCTCAACCGAGAAAATTTAAGTATGGTTTCATAAATAAACAATTATTATGTTTTAACATAAATTAAATTATAATATAAATAAAATCTAATATTTATATAATACTCCCTCCATCTCGTTTGAAGTGACGCGTTTTTTCTTGACGATGTAATTAAGAAAGTGGATGATAAAGAATGAGAGATTAGTATATAATAGAGTAACGAGAGAGAATATAAGTGAGATAATGAGAGAGTATGTGATAAAGTAGGAGAGATAAATGATAAAATCATAAAATATGAGAGAATTTGTAATTTTTTTTGGAAAGTTATTTTCTTTTATAATATGTCGCTTCAAATGGGACAGAGATAGTACTATTTTATAGTATTTTATAATATCAAAATTGTTGTAAATATATTTTATATATATATTTACTATATATTGTGATGACCATGTAAACCCTAAAAGCCATGAGTCCATCTTGTACTCTATAAATAAAGGTCTCCACCATCATAATAATACACATATATTTCTCATTCTCTCTATTATTCTCTTGTTCTATTTAGTTTGTAACGCGTTATCAGCACGAAAAAGCTCTCCTCACAAAAGGATTCCGCCGAGTTGCTACTGAAGCCTCCATGTGACTATTAAATCTAAATCTAAAATAAAGGTATCGTACCTTTTCCCAATTTTTGAAATTAGATACTCAATATCAAAACTTGTTTGCAATCATTACGATTTTTTTAATTTAAAAAAAGAAAAGAAAAGTAAGTAGCGGCATGATGAAGTTATTTTTTGTGAGTGCGACAACATAAGCATTTCGATCCGGATACGACAAGATATCTATTATGGTCCATTTTCATTAAGAGATTTATTCGATCTCATATATTGTTATAGTTGTTGCCCAAGAAGTGGCACAATACATGAATATTCCAGAAGAATATCACATGTCCTTGAAGAACATGTCTAATGACTTAATTTCTTTTTAAGAAATGAAATGAGATCCCGTAGATCTCATAATCTATAAAAGAAAGTATGTTATATTTATATTTTTGAAGAGCAATTCCAAAACATATTTTCAACTTGATTTGTTGCACCAGAAGTAGCACAATCAATATTCTTGAAGAATATTACATGCTCTTGAAGAGCTTTTACTTTACGCTTTTATTTATTTATTTATTTATTTGTTTGTTTGTTTATCTAATGTTAAATTACAATTGTTGTTCCTGAAGTAACACAATTCATATTCATGAAGAATATTGATGCTCTTGAAGAGCAATTCAAAACCACAATTTTAACTTAAATTGTTGCCACAGAAGTAGCACAATCAATGTTTTGAAATAAATTACATGCTCTTGAAGAGCATTTACAATCAATATTTCTATATACTTTTTATTTTTCTGTATGTTTATTTAATGCTTTAATCCAAATTGTTGTTCCAGAAGCAACACAATCCATATTCCTGCAAAATATCACATGCTCTTAACGTGCAATTTGTTGAAATAATTTAATTGTTGCTCCAGAAGTAGCACAATTTAATATTCTTGAAGAATATTTCACACTCTTGAAGAGTTATTAATATTATCTATGTATTTACTATATACCTCAGTTTTTTTTTCTCTTGCATACTATATAATATTTATATCTATGTATACATACATTCTTAATTTGGTACTCCTGAAGCAGTACACAATTAATATTCTTTGAAATTATTATGTACTTTTGATAAAAAATTCATATAATTTGTCTTATTGTTGAACGAATCTTGGTTCTTGAATTGTTATTTTTGTTGCCCCCGAAGTAGCACAATTGATATCCCTAAAGAGCACTATATGTTCCTACAGAGCCATTGAGTTTCTCGAAAATATTAGCCTTTCGCCTGAAGTAGTTTAATATATACTAAAATTGTTGCTCCTGAAGTAGCACAATTTGTAGTCCTGAAGAATACATGTTCTTGAAGAAATTCATGATTGGCAAATGCTATATATTCATAATTCTAATTGTTGCTCTTGAAGTAGCACAATTAACTCTACATGTTCTTGAAGAACAATTCAATTTATCATTTTGGAATCATGTAACACAAGATTGTACTCAAATTTGTTGCTCCTAAAGTAACATAATTAATTGAATAATATTACATGTTCCTGAAGAACAATCATACTTTATGAGGTATTCTAATTTAATTCTGGCCCTAATATATAATTGGTAGCAGAGTTCATATATGGTTGATAAATAGATTCATAATATTCCATTACGGTTTAATATATTTTCAAGTAATTATGTGCAGTCTAGAAGATCTCACAATTCGCATTTTACTGATTTTATTTCTCTTGAATAACATTAAATTATTGCTCTGGAAGTAGCACAATTATATTCATATGGGTGTTGCAGAGAAATCCTGAAGAATCTCTTAATTTCCGTGAATGCTCGATTTCTATAAAAAATGCAGCACTTGGTAAAACTACAATTTAAAAAATAAAGAGCTCAATTACATCAAGAAAATTTACCTTGATAAAGCGAGTGAGTTTATGAAACTCCAAGTTCCTCATGAAGAGGATATAATATTATTTGACTTTGGGATTGAAATTAAAAAATTAGTTGCTCATGATCATACTCAAAATGATTTTGTTCGTACAAATATGAGTCTCACAAGAAGATTTTTATTATGATGAAATAATGTTCCTGACATTAGTAGAAACATATGTCACATTTGGATTCCTGAAGTAATCAATGTGAGATCTACATCCAACAAAAAACACAAGAACAAACTAGTCGCATTTGGATTCCAAAAGTAACCAATGTGAACAAGAAGTCAAAAGATTCATTTGCAAAATATTGCGAATCAACTTCTTGATGTTTTAGTATGTATATAGAAGAAGTGACAATGTTATACATTTGCTATAAATACCCCGCACGAATAAATATCCTTGAAGGACAAGTACAAATGGAAGCAAATGAATATAAAATTCATCAAAAATATGGCCGACCAATTGGTTCTAAAAGAAATTTTGTGTCTAAGAAAAGAGGCACAACATATAAACCAAAAAATGACGATAATGATTAATCAATCAAATAAAAGTTCATGAAGAACTGCAAGCGTCTAATTAATGAGATCTCAATATATTGGAGAGATCAAGTATCGTCGTGGACGTCTGACGATATATTCGCCTTTAATATAACTATTGAAATGAAAAAAGAGGATCATCAACAACGATCTATAAGAGATTGTCAAGATTGAAATAATTGGCCAAAGAGGAACAAAATCATATAAGGTGAATTAATATTCTCTAGAAAGCCGGAAATATTTGGACATGTAGTTCCAAAATCCGAAAAGTATATCCCCGAAGGATACAAATGTGTCTTTATTACAAAGAGAAATGAAAAATTACGAGATATAGGGCAATATTCATAACACAATGTTTCTCTCAAAGACCGGGAATTAATTATGTACTCTCCCATAATAGACGCCGTTGTATTTTAGAATTTGATTAATCCACTTATGTTACAAAAGGCTTGCTATGCGCCTTATGGATGTAGTAAATATCTATCAATATGATTCACTAGATAGTGACATATATATGAAGATCCCTAAAGGATTTAACTTGCTCAAAGCATGTAAATCAAAAAGATATTTTCAATTAGAGTGCAAAAGTCATTGTAAGGGCTGAAATAGTTCAGTCATATATGATATAATAAGAACGACGAGTATTCCTTGACAGACGGGTACATAAATGATGACTTGAGTTTGATTGAGACTCCTGAAGAGCATAATACTTATATGTATACTCCGTCCAAATGACTTACATAGAGCAAATCATTATGAATTACTTTATTCATTGATATGTTGATTTTATAATCCAACTCACATCCTTGTCGGCATTAGGGGAGATTTGAAACATGAATGATAGAATGCCGTAAATATCTCGTTGGATTAATTATTTAGATCCACGCACTATGAACTAGAAGTTCATCAAATTATTTAGTGCAAAAGGAGTGACTAAAATCTCATATACCTGTTGTATATGCACCATGAAAGAACTGAAGTTCCCATAGATAAAATAAATCAATTAATTCTCATTGACGCCAGAAGCGTGAGAGATTTATTGGTGCTAAGAGATAAGAAGTCCACGGAATACAAAATTAGAACACATCACTCCAAATTCCTCCTGAAGATGATAAGTGAATCATTATGTACAAAAGTACTTGATGAAATCAACCCATACCTAAAGATGAAGATAGAATCAAAAGACTTGGGTTGAACGAATAATTGTCTCGACCTGTAGATTGAGCATCTCTCTGCTGGAGTTACGCTAGTCGACCTATCTGAAAGGTCTTTAAAGTGATTTTATTGTATCTCATCCACATGCCTATCTAATAGTTGATTCAATCACTTAAAGTGGATATAGACTCATTTAGACCTATAGAAGATAACAAAGATTAGGATGAGAAGTTCCTTAATTATGTGCAATTGGAGAATTTGAAATGGTATTGACCATCCTTTGTTATTTTCGAGACAAATATTATATTGGTCTATTTATGAGAGTAATGATATCATTACTCTTGTGTTGTACATATTAGTATAGACCTTAAAGATATTAAAGATATTCTTGAGGGGGAGTAACAAATTGTAAATAATCCTGAAGATTAGACTGACTCCTAAACTTGTGTTGTACATATTAGTATAGACCTTAAAGATAACCTTGAAGATTGTTATCTTGAGGGGGAGTAACAAATTGTAAATAATCCTGAAGATTAGACTGACTCCTAAAGGTCAAATGGTTGTACTCTTTTTCCTTTCTATGTTTTTCCCAAAGGATTTTCTTAGTTAAGGTTTTTAACGAGGTATCCAATGCAACACACGAGAAAATGAGTCATTGAGATTGATTCATAAAAGAGTCAGTGCAACACATGATCTCCAAAAGAGTGGCGACATCGACATCCAGCAAATTCGCTCAAGTGACAATCTAACAGCTTTTACAAAGGCATTACCAACGTCAACATTCAAGAAGATGTTACACAAGATCGATATGTGCCGACTCAAAGATTAAGAATGACTATATTGAGGTGGAGCAGCTGTACTCTTTTTCCTTCGTCCAGTTTTTATCCCAATGGATTTTTTTGGCAAGGTTTTAATGAGGCAGCAGTTTCTTTTAGGGATAGTCAATCAAGGGGGAGTGTTGTAAATATATGTTGGTCCGGAGACGATAGTCAGGTGTAGAGGGGGGGGGGTGAATACACCTGATCACAGTTTCTTTTTCTCAGAATGTGAAGGACAATGAGGCGTAGGTTGCGGCCCGATGAACGATTGCCGGATATTAACCTTCGATCACGGGTCGAGTGTGTCGCCCATCGAGCTCTTCTACTGACTTAAGTCAGTTGTTGAAACTCAGTCGGAGACGTTGTGCGGATAAGTGTAGGGCCCGGAGATTCGTCTCAGTTTGAAAACGTGTTTTCGCAAGTTAAAGTATTTTGGCTAGTGCGCTTTTATAAATACGTTTTATGCAAAGATATGATTTTAAACCAGTTTGTATGCAATGCAATAAAACAGTAAATAACACTAGCAATTTAACGTGGTTCGGATACGCAAGATCCTACGTCCACGGTCCTGACAAGGCGGGAGAACTTGTTGATTATTCTGAGCAAGCCTCAGCAAGGATTCTGTACACTGGACAGACCCTTCTAAGTTATAGTCCTTAGCGACTTTACAATTCAAACCTAAGTTCGAAAGGGGGGGATAATCTCCAACTAAGGAGTTCTTACAATAAGAACAATTCACAAAAAGTGAACTCCTTCGAATTTCTAAGCTATAGATATGGCAATGAGCTTAGCTAGAGAAGAAAGGGATCTAAAGATAACTCTAGAGAGAAGAACTAATGATTTTCCATGAAGGCAAGTTCTTCGCTGGATGATCTTTAATTTGCTAGAGTGTTTGTGAGCTTGAGCGTTTTCCCTTGTGAATCCCGTGCGTGGAGCTCGGATTTCTTCTCTATTTATAGTTGTGAGCAGGCATATGTCCGTTGGAGAAGACGATGCCACGTGTCACAAGCTTCCAAAGAAAACGACCATAATGTTCGAATTGTTGCAGCAGGGTAGTTGACACTTGTACATGAGAGCAAGCTTTAGTTGGTCGGAAGCGGGTAAAGCGTTGTCTGCTTCTCATTGGTCGAGGTTTGTGGTAGGTGAGAATGTGTCAGAGATTAGAGTTGACTAGTCCACATCCTCGTATGATCTTCTGCTGAACTTCGAAATGACTTATACGACTGGGTCGTTTTCTGTTGGGTACTGTAGACTCAAGACAGTCTCTGTCTTCTTCGGCTGAGTCGTCTGACGAGCTGATAAGACTTTGGTGGGTCAGCTGATGACTGCGAAGGTACTGAGCTTTGCATTATGTTCTTCTGCTGATAACTATCAGCTGATGGGGTATCTCCTACTGAGGTCAGATACAGCTGAAGTCAGAAGAATGCAAGCGATTACACTAATGGCGTGGGGTTCTGGAAAGTAACTTCGTCAGAAGATCAGTCCAACAGTTTACCCCGTACAAGACTTAGACAAAAGATAAACAACTACGAAAAGTCTAGCCTATACATCAGCTAATCCTATCGACACTACACTACTGATATCAGCTAGGTTTTGGGATCTTCAATTCCATAGTACTACTATGATTTCCCCCAATATTATTTTAACCACTAATCAGCTGAATACCATCTACTGACTCATAACCCAATAATTTCCCCCTAATAGATGATGCCGAAACCCCTATAAAATAATAAACAGGAATACTAGACTACTGACTATAATTTCCCCCTAATTGATTTGAGGATTCAGTTAAGATGAAGTGATTAGTTGACTTCAATAAGTTCAGTAGAGAGGTAGGCAAAATCCGAGAAACGATTATGTGTGAGTGTGTGTCAGATCACTTCAGTGATCAGTCGTGAAGGAAAAACACAAACAAATGCCGTGAGACAATGAGTAATTGTCTGGCAAGAAATAGAAACTAATATATATGATCAGAGAATTACAAGGTTTCTATCACTATTACAGCAAATGAGATAAGAAGGTCAAGTATGACTTCTGAATTTCTGCGTTCTGCTCTTGAAGTCAGCAAACCTGTCAGCTGGAGGATCTAGACAATAAAACTTGTATGTTCTCTTCCGCAGAGTCTGGATTTCCTCGAGATCATCAGGCTGATCAGAACTGAGATTATGATGATAAGCAGCGGCATCGATCTCATCTTCTATCTCTTTAGTACAAAGCACGTCGCGAGCTGTCATGGGTGGAGGGATTCTTCTGAATGCTGGAGCTCGGATGGGAATCTTCTCTCTCTCCATAATTGGCACAAGTTGATCCGCCAGCTGGGGAAAGTTATGATGAAGATATTCTTCAAAAAGTTGATCAGCAGGTATCCCCGACGGATAGAAGCCCCATACGTAGTATCCCTTGATAACAGATTCTTTCAGTTCCTCCCATAGCTCGTTTAGCTCAGCTGGTACCCATTTATCTGTGTGAGGAGTAGGCGCTTTCTTAACATGAGGTGTTCTGGGCGCTCTCCTGTAGTACTTTGAAGCTCTGGGTACTTGCTTTCTCAAGTTAGCTGCTGGCTTCTCGGATAAGCTAATCATTTTAGCCAGGTCAGCTAACATTTTTTTCTCTCTGAGGGCCGCTGATCTAGTATCTCCACTCCGGAGACTAAGTCCTTTCAGCGTTGCCTCCCAGGTAGCTCTGTCTTCAGCCTCTTGCTCAGGAGTAAGAGTGGAAAAATAAGCACTCGGAGCCGAAGACTGGACTACAGTAGCTAGCTTCTTCTGAGCTTTCTCCTTCTGTTTGTCCAAAATTTTCTTAGCCTTGCCTTTTGCAGATTTGGCAGTTACTTTCTTAGGCTCTTTGGCTTTCTTAGCTTCTTCCAGCTGATGCTCCTGATCCAGCTGGTCTTGCAGCTGTTGAGCAATTCTGGCATCATAAGCTTCCTGCTCCGCTTTAGTTTTGAATTTGGGCATCGGGGAGGATGGAGGAGTGGTTTCAGTTGTAGTCTCCTTCCCGGGCCTTTGCGGTGGTAGTTGCTGAGGCTCTTCTTCATCCTCCTGATCGAGGAAGCGAGTTATGTCCTCGATGTGCTTAGCAGATGAGATAGGAACTGCCTCAGTCATAGTCGGTCGGAGAGGGGTATACTCCAGGAGGAGTACAGCTGAACTGGTTTCCGCCTGAGCGGCTGAACCTTCTCCTTGAGGTGCAGAGCTGGTTCCTTCCCCCTTATTATCTCCCTCAATGATCTCTACTACAGCCGGCTCCGCCTCAGTTTCTTCTTTTACATCTTCTTCCCCCTTTTTGGCATCATCGGCCTGGGAGAGGTGAGTGCGGATGGCTTTCACGTCTTTTTCCAAGTTATATACAGAGTCTTTGATTTGGGTAGCAGTTGCCTCAAAATCCTTGACCAAGTCGCCCATCTTGCTCCCAGTCTTTCTCCCGATCGGCTACGAATGTCTTCGGTTGAGCGGTGACTCTCGACGAAGTTTCAGCAGAGACTGATCGTGAGACTCTGTCATTTCTTTCTGAATGGCTTTCAGTGCCTCAGCCTGTTGCGTAATGGTTGATTGAAGGCTAGAGGTAGCCAATTTGTTTCTCTCTTCCATGGTGGCCTGGACTGCCGCGAAAGTCTGAGTCAGCTGCTCAGAAAAAGATTTATGCTGAGCTAATAAGAGCTCCTGACTCTGAGCGGCTAACTCCGCCTTCTGAGCTGAAAGGGCTGCCTCAACGATCTCCTGAATATTAAGTTGAGGAGTAGGAGCTTCTAAGGCCTTCTTAACCCCTTCGGTCAGTCGGTCGACGCTCTCAGTCTGGGCCTTAGTGTATTGAGCCCATTTGAGATGCACGTCTTTAGCGAGGAGACGATTCTTGTCTCCTTGGCGCCTGATAGCTTTATTGACCGACTTGGAGGTCACGAAACCTATTGGTTTTATCTGGTATGAGCTGGTTCCGAGCCTCTGCTCAGACATCGCGAGTTGTTGCACTCGACTTGGCTTTGAGGCAACTTGAGCTTCACCTGATGTGGAGGGTGGTGGTGATTGGCCCTTTTCGCGGGGAGTGGAACCCTCAGCAGAACCTCCCAATTCTGCATCCTTGGGTGGTGCCTGTTCCATCTCTTCATCATCCTTGTCATCTTTATCATTGCCATGATGAGATGGAGGCGAAGGGCTGTCACCGGGAAGTGAGGAGCGCATGCTCAGTAGATAAAGCATCGCTGCCCTCAAGTCTTCAAAGGAAGCAAGGTCAGCCGGTTCCCCGAACCCGATGGCTGACTGCAATTCCTGCTCCTCGGTAAGCAAAGACAAAACTGACTGAGTCCTGATAATATCCTCGAGAATGTCCCAGCTGAGGAACTTCAGCAGCATTTGTGTCCTAGCCCTTATGGCTATATCCACTAAGTCAGGATGCTCAGAGATCTCAGGGATCTGAGCATGTACTTCTCCTGTAGCTCGGAGACGAGTGGAGTGTAAGGCTGTCCACTCAGAGGAAGTCTCCTCAGTCAATACCCTGATGTCCGACTGAGTCTCCTCAGAACTAATGCACTGAACTTTGTCCTTTATCGTGGCACCCTCAATGCCGGTGTCAGAATCTAGGAGCTGTTCTTCTTGAGTGGGTGGAAGAGAGGCTTGTTGAGCTTGCACTGCTGGGACCTCAGACGGTCCAGTCTTAGTAAGCCTCTTCTTCTTAGGTGGGTCGGCGCGAGGGGGCAAATCAGATACTACTCTCTTCGGTTCAGGCGGCCCTCGCCCGATAGACTTCTCAGCAGCGACTCTCGTCTTGAATTTAGTGAGCTTGTTGTCAAAGTATCTGGAGTCAGCAAAAGTTGAACTCCTCAAGACTGATTGCTTGATAAGTATGGACATCTTCGTCCCATACAACAGCTTCCCAACACTGATTAGGCTTCTCTGTCCAGTGGGCGAGGCTGTGAACTTCTGAGCCTGAGCCTTCAGCTCGGCTACATAATAGTCCGTCCAATTAACTTGGACTCCATCATCAATGGCCATCATCAGCTGGATGTGCGGCTTAAACAGCTGATCGTAGGAACCCGCTGAGCTCGTGAGGATATGAGATACGATATATGCGAGCCCTCGGTATTGCGGTAGCAGAAGGTTCTTCGGCAGCGCTGTCTTGAAGGTTATATCCTTCCTTCCACAAAACTTTTGAACATATGAGTTCATCTCCTTCTCCTTATAGCCTAGAGGAGAGATTCTAGTCACCGGAAGATCAAAGACTAGTTCCAGAGCATCCCTGATGTTGATGACGTGCTCACTAGCATCCCATGAGTTGGATACTACTTCCTTCATGAAGGCAAATGAAGATTCCTCAACCCCTGAATCTAGGGTTCTCCAGTTGTAGTACACTTCCGCCAGTTGTCTGGGCAAAAATGCTCTGGGTTGCTTGGAGACGAGCAGTTCTAGTCCAGAACTCTCAATAGCAGTGAATACGGGCGCCAGACAAGGAAGATCAACTTGGCGAAGCGCCATGGTCGGTTCAAACTGGATGCGAGAGATGATGATTTCATCGATATTGGTGGGTGTCTGTACTGTCGCCATTAGAATCTGCAGAAAAACTCGTTAGCACTTGAAAATAGAGTAAGTTAGTATGAGTTTTAAGCAATATTAAATACATTACCGAGTGATTTAGAGCTTGAAGATACTAAAATGCAGAGCAGTCTTAAGATTTGGAAGAAAACTGAATTGCAGTGGAAAAAGCTCTAACATTTCGGAAATGGCGAGAAGTGAGACGAAGACGAAAGACGAAAGATTTTATAAGATCATGCAAAATAAACCGTTTAGATCGAACGGCTAGGATTTAATCTTTCAATCTAATAGACAGCTGAGATTTAATGATATAAAAGGAATGATTACCTAAGCCGCCTATAATCTAGACCCACAAAGGATAATGCGCAGTTAAAGTAAGTGAAAAGACATGCATTAAATGTGCTGCAGGCAGCATTAAAGACTAGGTCATTTTAAATAAGAACGGTTTCCTACTGACCTATCCTTAAAAAATTAATGGCGGGAAATAAATGCTCATTAACTACTGAGTGAAATCGACTGATATAATAAATGCGAGCATGCTTCTGAAAAAGTGTATGTAATACTACGCAAACCTCTTCAGCTGAACTTTTACGATCAGCTGGTTACCGTTAAGACTAAGGAGGATGGTTGACGTGCTGATGACCACGTTCCCCCTTATCGTGTACGCGTTTGATTCTCCCGATCGAATCAATGTACTCGAAGTTTTCCGACTTGTCATATCTTGGATCCTTTCATTTGATACCAATTGTTGCCAATTGTTGTTATCAGTAGTTGTCTTCTACTGATGTGATTCAGTAGGATCCAGTAGACCTAGCTCAACTGATAATTCTCTGAATCTGTTCTCAACTAGTGGTTTGGTCAGTATATCTGCCCTTTGCTTGTCAGTATGGATTTTCTCCATTCTGATATCCTTCTTCTCGACATGGTCTCTGATGAAGTGGTGTCAAATATCCACGTGCTTGCATCTCGTATGGAGAACTGGATTCTGAGTGATTGCAATAGCACTTGTGGAGTCACAATAGATGGGCACTTCATCCTGAATTATACCATAGTCTCTCAGTTGTTGTCGAAGCCAAAGGATCTGGGCACAGCAACTTCCAGCAGCCATGTACTCAGCTTCAGTAGTGGACGTTGCTACTGAGTGCTGTTTCTTTGAAAACCAAGATATCGGTTCTTTCGCCTAGGAACCGACACGTTCCGAGAAGTTGACTTTCGATCTATCCCGCATCTCGCATAATCGGCATCGAGAATAACTTTGTCGGTATAAGATTATCATCGGCGAGGATACCATAACCCAGCGTCAGGTGTTCCTCTTAGATATCGTAGAATCTTCTTTGCTGAGTCTAGATGACTTCGCTTAGGATCTGCTTGAAATCTTGCACATACACCTACAACATAAGTTATATCAGGTCGGGTAGCTGTTAAGTATAATAAAGAACCAATAATAGCTCTATAATCAGTAGAGTTAACATAAGCTCCCTCTTTGTCTAGATCGATTTTGAAATTTGTATTCATGGGGATCTTGACTAGCTTGCTAGAGTCGCAACCGAATCTCTTGAGAATATCTCGAGTGTATTTGGCTTGATTGATGAAAATTCCTTCAGGTGATTGCTTTACTTGAAATCCAAGGAAATAATTCATCTCTCCCATCATGGACATCTCGAATTTCTCTTTCATCAATTTCTCGAATTGCTGACATATAGTCACGTTTCTGCAGCCGAAAATGATGTCGTCCACGTAGATTTGCACCAGTAGGATGTCATCTCCTGACTTTATGTTAAACAAGGTGCGATCTACTGTCCCCTTCGAAAACCTTTTACGAAGTAGAAAGTCCGATAGGGTATCGTACCAAGCCCTAGGTGCTTGTTTTAACCCATACTGAGCTTTCCTAAGTCTCGTACACTCGATGTCCCTGTCGAAAGCCGGGCCGTTGTTCCACATAGACTTCTTCCTTCAGTACGCCGTTCAAAAAAGCTGACTTTACATCCATCTGATATACTTTGAATCTTTGATGCGTTGTGTAAGCTAGGAATAGACGAATGGCTTCCAATCTGGCGACTGGAGCGAATGTTTCATCAAAGTCGATTCCCTCTGCTTGACAATAACCCTTGGCAACTAGTCGAGCTTTATTTCTGACGATGACGTTGTTTTCATCACGCTTGTTTTTGAAGACCCACTTAGTGCCAATCACGTGCTGATGTCTAGGTCTGTCAACAAGCTCCCAAACTTCGTTTCTGACGAACTAGTTTAGCTCTTCTTGCATGGCAATGATCCAGTCAGCATCATTGAGTGTGTCCTCTATTGACTGAGGTTCTTCTGTAGACAAGAAACAAGAATAGAGTGAGCTTTCTCCTTGACTTAATTTAGATCTTGTCCTTATAGTTGCTGATGGATCTCCAATGATGAGATCTGAAGTATGAGCGTCAAGCCATGAACGTCTGAGTCTGGCTTCTTCTTCTGATAGTACTTCTGCACAGTCAGTAGGTGTATTAGGCATTTCGAGTAATCTTGTTTTGTGGCGTAGCTGAGCGGTAAGAAGAAGGTTAGGATCTACTGAGTTTTCAGGTTCAGGGGCATTTAGCTCAGGAACATTAATCGTTCCCCCTGAGTTTATATACTTAGTAGAGGTCTCAGTTACCACGAGGGCTTCCTCATCGACCGTTGTTACCTATTGTTGATTCTGTTCAGTAGAATCAACCAGGTCAGCTACATTGCTAGTTGGCTGAGTCTGAATCTCTTCATCGTCTGACTCATCATCCCAACAATGCTGGATCTTTTCAGCTTTGTCAGTTAGTGCGAGATCCCGTAGCTTGCTTGCCGACATCTTCGTATTTTGTCTCTCGTAGTTTTCCCTGTTCTCGGTAACAAACTCATCAAAAACAACATGAGGGCTTTCCTCCACACAAAGGGTCCGATAGTTAAAGACTCTGAAGGCTTTACTGACTCGAGAGTATCCTAAGAATACTCCTTGATCAGATTTGCTATCAAAGACCTTCAATTGATCTTTCCCATTATTATGGATAAAGCAAGGACAACCAAAAATATGAAAATGAGAGATAGAAGGAATTCTCCCTTTCCATAATTCGTAGGGTGTCTTCATGTGTTGCTGTGTAAGTAAAGAACGATTCTGAGTATAGCAGGCGGTGTCAGTAGTATCAGCCCAAAACTTTGAGGGTAGTCCAGAGTCTGCTAGGAGCGTTCTTGCTGCTTCTTTGAGTGTTCTGTTCTTTCGTTCAGCAAGTCCGTTCGGCTGAGGGGTGCGAGCTACTGATGTCTCGTGCTGAATTCCCTCTTTATCGCAGTACTCCTTAACTACTGAGTTGAGAAATTTTGTTCCTCTGTCTGAGCGAATTCTTTGAATCTTAATGTCCTTTTCCACACTGAGTTTCTTCAGCAGATTGAGCAGCTCAGTTTGGACATCAGATTTGTTGGCGATGAAGATGACCCAAGTATATCTCGAGTAGTCGTCAATAACGACGAGGGCATACTTCTTGCCTCTTATAGTCACTGGAGAGACTGGCCCGAATAAATCCATGTGCAGCAGCTGAAGGATTCCATCAGTGGAAGGTGAAGGAATAGGCGGATTACTACTCTTTGTCTGCTTTCCCTTCAAGCATGCTTCACAATTTCTGTCTTTGATGAACGATTCGTTGGCAGTCCTCTGACTTTAGAGTTCTTGGCGAGCTTGTTCATAGTCTTGAAGTTCCGGTAGGTGAGTCTCTTGTGCCATAGCCATCCCGACTTGTCACTAGATTTCGTTTTGTGCAAGCAAGCAAGCCTCGGGGTTACAACGGTATTCCAGTTAGCAACATATATATTCTTTTTCCGCGAACCTGATAACACTGTTTTCCCTGTAGATTTATCAACAATATTACAGAAAACAGCGTCAAAGATTACTCTGTTAAGATTATCACAGAATTGACTGACAGAAAGGAGATTATGTTGAAGTCCTTCAACATATGTTACTCTTGGAACTGAAGCAGTCCCAATGTTCAACGTTCCATATCCCCTTTGTGTAGCCTTTTGAGTTGTCACCAAACTCAATTCTGGGACCATCTTCTTGTACGTAGTTGGTCAGCAGGCTTTTCTGGTATGTCATGTGTCTCGAGCAGCCGCTGTCCACTATCCAAGGGTCCTTATGCACCTGCAAAACAGAAGCATTTTTAGGTACCTTTTGGTTCAGTTGGGTCCTTTCATGTTAGTGGGTGATTTCGGAACCCATATCTGTCTAGGAACCTTAGAAGTCTGAGACTTCTTCTTCTGAACCTTGTCAGTTTTCTTCTCCACAGGACCTGGAGATACTGACTTTCTGATGATTCTAGGTTCAGGAGCTTTCTTCTTTTGAGTCTTTGCGCTTCTCCTGACCCTGGGCTCATAGTAGTACGTATCGTACTGAGCCGGGTGCTCATACAGTGGTTCATTGTACTGTTCTGCCCACCTGACCTTCTTGGCTCCCCTTGAGTTTGATCGTGGTGTCCTGGGGCTAGAACCATTGGTCAGCTGCTTCTTGTTGCTCGGCTGAGGTGCAACTAATTTTTGTTTATTCTTCGCCTGAGGTGTGGTGCCAGTAGCTTGCACCTTTCCTCTGACGAACCTGTCAGCCAGCATATCTGAGCTTTTCGAAGTGGTAGCTTTTTTAGTATAGCCAAGACCTTCTTTCAGGACAGTTGGTCGTTGCGCTCTGAGCATACTTTCCAGCTTCTTCTTAGCTCCTAGGTATTGTTCAGTCATCAGCCCTCGCCAGACCTCGTCACTCCTCCTGAGTGAGTCATAATCATTTTGCACGTCGGTGAGCTTCTGACTGAGTTGGGCTATTTCAGTCTCTTTCTCAGAATTTTCCTTAGTCAGAACTGAGATCTGAGTCTCTTGAAGCTGAGACTTAGTCATAAGAGATTCAATCTCTTCCTTGAGTCTCGCTACCAGATTCTCTGACTCAGTAGAGACCTGACAATCAGAAGAAAGTCTCTGATTCTCAGCCTTTACCTGTTCCAGTTCCTGAATCGTTCTGCTGAACTCTCTGCTCAGCTGAATCTGTTCCTCTAGTAGATCGTCATAGGCTTGTACCACATCTAGAGGATCATCTGTGACCGAGCACGTGTCGTGTGTGCTGTGTGAAGAAGAGGTTATATTAAGTTTGGAGTTTACCTCAGCCTCTTCTCCGGCCATCAGATAATATTCAGCCGTATCTTCAGGAACCGTCTCTCCGATCTCAACTGCGACAAATGCAGCTTCGTCCTCAGAGGAATACAAGAATGTATCCTCCTCAATTGAGTTGTCGGATATCTCTCCGGCTATGCAGGCCTGCCTTCTTTTGGCAAATTTATCTCGTCTGGCCTGCCGTTCTGCTCGTTGAGCAGCTGAGAGTTCGGGACAGTCGTACTGATAATGTCCCTCCTTCTTGCAGTTGTAGCAGGTAGATGTTCTGCTGCTTTTTCCAGCCGAGTCTTTGGATGGACTAGCAGCAGGCTCTGTGTTCCTGCATTCAGTAGAAGGTTTAGATTCTTCCCTTTTCTGATAATCTTTCTTACCTGAGGGAGAATCTCTGTTGTATTTCCCCAGCTTTCTGACTCTCTCCTTTTCTCTCTGATATTTGAGAGCCATTAGTGCTAGCTGGTCAGGGCCTGACGTCTCAGAGGACTTTGCTACTGTTGTGGCCACTGCCTTGCTTGAGGAAACAGGTTTGGCTCCAGTTTTGTTGACTGTTGCTTTGAAGGCATGGTCAATCTGAGTGTCAGCTGGAGCGCTGGAACATCGTTGGGGTAGGTTATGCTCAAATTCCTCCGTTTTCAGTTCTGAAAATATAACATCAGGAGTTAGAGCATTAAGATCAGAGCGACGTAAATAAGTAGCAAAAGGAAGCCACTTCTGTCGAGGTAGCGCTCTCAAGATCTTGGTGTTCATCTCCTTATTGGTGAACGACCTCCCCAGCCCGTTGATAACATTGACTTGATTTGTGAATCTAACGCTGAGCTCGTCAATGGTATCATTGGGCTCCATTGCAAAGGCATCGAACTTCTGAAGCTCTAACTCAAGCTTGTTCTCTTTGATCTGCATGGTTCCTCGGCTCAGTACAGCCAGGGCATCCCAAAGTTCTTTTGCCGTCTTGTAGTCTTGCTCCCTCCCGAGATGAGAGTCACTGAGCGTTGTCAGTATTGCGTTTCGCGCAACTCGGTCGAGGTTGTGCAGTTTTTTTCTCTTCTGGCGTGAAGGCTGATTTTTCTTTAGGGATCTTAGCACCAGTCTGTGCTCCTACACCTCCCACAGCGGCAAATTCTACGCTGTCGAACATGGGAATGATGGGTCCAGACTTAAGGACGTCCGTCATGCTGTCGTGCAGCGATGTGAGGTGTGCCTCCATTCTCACGCGCCATACCGTAAAGTTCTCTATCGAGAACATCGGTACCATCCGAATACCTGACATGTCAGACATTATGTGAATGAGTATAAGGATGAATGAAGAGATGCTTGTGCAGAGAAAACGTTTTCAGGATCTGTTCGAGAAGACCAGTAGTACAGAACCGGCGATTAGAAGAACACCGAGGCTCTGATACCAATTGTGGTCCGGAGACGATAGTCAGGTGTAGAGGGGGGGGGGTTGAATACACCTGATCACAGTTTCTTCAGAACGTGAAGGACAGCTGAGCTGTAGGTTGCGACTGATGAACAGTGCCAGATATTAACCTTCGATCACGGGTCAGAGTGTGTCAGCTACTGAGCTCTTCTACTGACTTAAGTCAGTTGTTGAAACTCAGTCGGAGACGTTGTGCGGATAAGTGTAGGGCCCGGAGATTCGTCTCAGTTTGAAAACGTGTTTTCGCAAGTTAAAATATTTTAGCTAGTGCGCTTTTATAAATATGTTTTATGCAAAGATATGATTTTAAACCAGTTTGTATGCAATGCAATAAAACAGTAAATAACACTAGCAATTTAACGTGGTTCGGATACGCAAGATCCTACGTCCACGGTCCCGACAAGGCGGGGAGAACTTGTTGATTATTCCGAGCAAGCCTCGGCAAGGATTCCGCATACCTTTGGACGGACCCTTTCTAAGTTATAGTCCTTCGCGACTTTACAATTCAAACCTAAGTTCGAAAGGGGGGGATAATCTCCAACTAAGAAGGAGTTCTTACAATAAGAACAATTCACAAAAAGTGAACTCCCTCGAATTTCTAAGCTATAGATATGGCAATGAGCTTAGCTAGAGAATAAAGGGATCTAAAGATAACTCTAGAGAGAAGAACTAATGATTTTCTATGAAGGCAAGTTCTTCGCTGGATGATCTTTAATTTGCAAGAGTGTTTGTGAGCTTGAGTGTTTTCCCTTGTGAATCCCGTGCGTGGAGCTCGGATTTCTTCTCTATTTATAGTTGTGAGCAGGCATATGTCCGTTGGAGAAGACGATGCCACGTGTCACAAGCTTCCAAAGAAAACGGCCATAATGTTCGAATTGTTGCGGCGGGCGGTTGACACCGTACATGAGAGCAAACTTCGGTTGGTCGGAAGCGAGTAAAGCGTTGTGCCGCTTCTCATTGGTCGAGGTTTGTGGTAGGTGAGAATGTGTTAGAGATTAGAGTTGACTAGTCCACATCCTCGTATGATCTTCTGCTGAACTTCGAAATGACTTATACGACTGGGTCGTTTTCTGTTGGGTACAGTAGACTCAAGATAGTCTCTGTCTTCTTCGGCTGAGTCGTCTGACGAGCTGATAAGACTTTGGTGGGTCGGTGATGGCGAAGCGAAGTCTTGAGCTTTGCATTATGTTCTTCTCGCGATAACTATCGGCGATGGGGTATCTCCTACCGAGGTCGAGATACGGTGAAGTCGGAAGAATGCAAGCGATTACACTAATGACGTGGGGTTACGGAAAGTAACTTCGTCGGAAGATCGATCCAACGGTTTTACCCCGTACGAGGACTTAGACAAAAGATAAACAACTACGAAAAGTCTAGCCTTATACATCGGCCTAATCCTATCGACACTACACTACGATATCTCATTTCCATAGTACTACTATGATTTCCCCCAATATTATTTTAACCACTAATCAGCCGAATACCATCTACTGACTCATAACCCAACAATATATATTATAGATATATATATTTATATATATATATATATATATTTACCATATATTGTGATGATCATGTAAACACTAAAAGCCCATGTGCCCATCTTATACTCTATAAATAGAGGTCTCCACCCTCATAATCATACACATCTATTTTTCATTCTCTTTATTATTCTCTTATTCTATTTAATTTATACAGAAATGATAATCATAAAGAAAAAAATTAAACATAGAGTACCAACTTATCAATTTTAATTATTTATTATAATTATTAATAATATTAAGGATAAGACCGACATTTCATTTAAAAATGAAAATAATCTACTGATGAATAGTATTTTCAAACACTATTTTCCCTATTTTCAGAGATTTCAATACTTTTTTTCAAACACTTGCAGATTCTCAAATAAGACGCTTTTAGATTTATCGTTAAGCTTCCGCTACTCTAAATACTCTAACCATTTACTTTCACATTTATTTTTAGGCTTTATTCAAACTATATTCATAAGCTTTTAAGAAATATAATCACTCTCTCTCTCTTGTGTGTGGTGTCCGTCTATCAGTCACATCACATAAAATTTGTACATCAACTTTTGACATTTGAAACGTGTTGAAGATGATGATTTTTCATTCCAACTTCCGCACTTAACTCCCACCATAAACCTAACGGCACAAAAGGTATTGAAATTAAATTAAAATTCGTTTGTTAATGAAATCTAGGCATGTAAATGCTGCGGCCGTGTAGCTTATTTCGCCAATTTTGTTTCAATTTTATAGTAGGTAAAACAGTGTAATTCCCCCACCCAAGAAATAAAAGTAGTATTTTAATCTCTAGACATAATGGGAGTTGCACTTTAATTAATAACAATAAATCAATAAAGAATTTTTCTTTAGTTCTTTAGTAAGATCTTTTAATTTTATTAACGATCCAAACCGTGTATATGAATTAAAATGAGAAAGTTGTCATTTTGGTGCCTATACTTCCACTTTTTTTGATTTTTGGTGCCTATTCTTTAAAAATTACAATTTTAGTGCTCCTACTTCATAAATTATTTCTGTTTTGGTGTCTTGCAATTTAACATCTATTTTTAACAAATTAAACACACATTCTTATAATAATATTATTATCAAAATAGTATAATAATTATATATATAGCTATAACTTTTAGACCTCATTTTAACATTGTAATATTTGTGCAACATTAAAAAAAATGGTTTAAAAAAATTAAAAAAAATTATTACATTATTTTAAACATTGAAAATAAAACACAAATAATTAACTATTAAATAAAATTAACATAAAGTATTAAATTATCATAACCTATTATTTTAATAGTTTAAAATCATTATTATTATCAAAATAGTTTAATAATTATATATATAGCTATAACTTTTAGACCTCATTTTAACATTGTAATATTTGTGCAACATTAAAAAAAAATTATTTACAAAAATTAAAATAAATTATTACGTTATTTTAAACATTGAAAATAAAACATAAATAATTAACTATTAAATAAAATTAACATAAAGTATTAAATTATCATAACATATTATTTTAATAGTTTAAAATCATTATTATTATAAAAAATATTTTTTAAAATTTTTTACATAATCTTACAATTTTACCTTTCTTTAAATCAATATAATATTATTTAATTATTAAAATAATAAAAAAACACCAAAATTGCTAGTGTTTTTTAAGTTTAAACACTAAATATACAACTTTGAAAGTAAGGATATCAAAACTCAAAAATTTTAAAAGTTGAGACACCAAAATTGTTAATTACTCTAATTAAAATAGAATCTAATGGTTCATATGAAAGGGAATTGGTGCGACATGACTGACACGAAAACAAACAAAAAGAATTGGAAAAAAATCATTAGTATGATGAGTAGAAATCAAGTATCAATATGCAATTCCATTAAGAAAAATGTCCCATCAGCAAATGTCAGACTTTAACGTAAGTAAAATTGTCAATCATTACCAAATTTAATCTCCAAATGACTCCAAAATCGATCGCATATAATCTTCTTAGTAGTCAAGTTGACTAATAAAGCCTTTCCACGGGGTGAAACAACAGCACAAAATCTTATTGAAATGATATGAAGATTGACTAATAAAGCCTTTCCACGGGGTTGACTAATATGTTGATAAGGAACCCGCAGCCTTTAATAACAGCCGATACCTTTGGTGCGCACAGCGTAAATCTCGCTTCTGTGCAATAACTTGCAAATCAGACAGGAGAATTAAACCACCTTTAATGTGACAGAGTGACAGACTCACACATAACGTATCTAGTGGGATTTGAATCCATGACCTATCGGTCCCGGACCACCCACCTTCAATGCTATGTCATCCCAAGGGGACATGCACAGCTATATCTTCTCCAAAAGATATATACAATATGTATAGATATTAAGCACATACTGTATACGAATATTAGACGAAAAACACAACGGAAAAATTGGTGCATCGCACATTGGTTTTTTAGGCTGGTTTTGAGTGTCATGTGATTATTGCGGCAAACCTCTCTTCATATCATTTGGTATCAGAGTCTTGTCTTAGGGTTTTAGTGAGCCATGTATAAAGGTTCTTTGAATGATGAAGTACAAACTTAGAGCCGGACCCAAAATTTTCAATTTTTAATGAAAACATAAGTTAATGGATTCTAGACCTTCTGTAAAGAGGCATACGTTATTTCTACTGGACCAAAATATTCTTTTGTATTTTCCATATAAAATAATAAAATACTCCCTCCGTCCCATAGAAAGAGAATCCATAGAAAGTGTTCTTTTTTTATGGGGCACGGAGATTAAGAAACAGTATTGTGTGGTGTGTGTTATTTGACTTTTGAATTGTTAATTTTAATCCACACATTGTTTGCTTTTTTTAAAAATAGAACACTTTCTATAAGACAATCAAAAGGAATAATTTTGGGTTGTTAATTTTAGTCCACACAATAAAATGGAGAGGGGTGCAGTAGTCTAACCCCAGCATAAAAAGAAATCAGACATCGGTATGTGGTGAGTGCCACGCAAGAAGATTAACTAGGAGTGTTGATTTGACGGGCAAAAAGATGGTGGGAGAGATCTGCTGGTAGATTTGACAAGATTGGTGATAGAACACGTTTCGCATTATTTATCTCACTATCATATATTTCAAGCCAGAAACAAAAGGTGGCCAACTTGCATACACCACTATGAAATTCAATCTCACAATTCTAGCCTGCATCATGAGATTCAAGAATCAAATTAGCATGCCTACTTCTTGCTTATTGGATCATCAATATTTGAAACTACTGTAGCTAATCATTTCCATTAAATTAAATCTCGAGAAAAAAGTTCGAAATTGCATATCTCGTCCCCTAATTCTAGATCTTTGATCCAACCCTTCTACGAGTTGTTCAATTTTTAATTTGCAATAGTACAATTTTTGTACTCAGTAGTTCCTTTTTTCCACTTTAATTTCTTGCATGCCATGAACTGATTGGCATCTGCAAGCCTATCTGGACTTAATAACAAATTTATTGGGCTCAACTGAAAATTGGGCCTTAATGATAGGCCCACTTTTCATGGATATTTGTTTTTCGTTGATTTAAAAGTGCTTATGCCCATAACAACCAATTTGAAATTTAACGTCTTGCAAGGTTGTAATGGATGCATATTTTGAGTCTAGCAAACTTCCTTCTCTGTTCTTTTCGAAATCACACATACACGAGGCCCATTCAAATAGTTAGAGATTTTAGTTAAAACTATTGAGAGTTTCGGATATAAATTATATATATTATATATATATAGGGAATGGATATTATGAGAACCAAATCTTAAAAGAGATACGAGAACTGATCTCGTCCCTTCATTTCAAATTGACGGGATTTAGGCTAAAATTTGTCTAGTTTGCTGTTCTGTGAATCACTTTCCTATATATGCATAAAGTTTACACTATGTATGTATAAATTATTTATTGTATAAGCATAAAAATATTTAACTTGGAATTATAATATTTTGTGTATGAATTGCGATTAGGTAAGCATAAAAATATAATTTTGTGTGCATGAAATCTGTTTGTTGTGTGCATAAAATCCATTGGGTAATGTGCATAATAAAATAACATGGTTTGCACAAAATCCCATTTTTGTATGCATAAACTACGTTAGTCATGTGCATAAAATATGTTATAATTGCAGGCGGTTCAAGCGGGAAAGGAAAGAGGAAGAGAACCAAAGAGCGAAAGATGATGTTCCTTTAAAAAAATCTTTTGGTATATTAAAGTATTGTGGAAAACAATGTAGTGAAATACATCTTTTGGGAGTCCAGATCACCTGTCCCACTTACGGTGTTTTGGTGTCCCAGAGGTAAAACGACGTCGTTTTACCCTTTTTTTTTTTATAAACAACAAAACGACGTCGTTTTGTTGCTGGGACACGGTTGGGACACCGTAAGTGGGACAGGTGATCTGGAGCCATCTTTTGGTATATTAAAGTATTGTAAGTTATGCATTCATAATTCGATCATACGCCAAAAACATTTGGGGAGTATGCAGATATATAAACAATCTTGTGTGCATGAAAGTTTTAATATTGGTATGCACGCCCTTTTTTTTCGTGTGCCTTTTTTATAAGCGTAAGCATAAAATATTTTATATATTAGCATAAAAATATGAAATAGTAAGCATAAATTTTTGTCCATAAGTACATATTATTTTGGATTTTTGTGCATAATTAATATTGGTGGTGTGCATACTTGATCGAAAGGTTAGCATAAAAAGATTGAGTCAAATGAAAAAAATGTGTGATTATATACTTGTGTGCATAATTTTTTAGAAATGTAAGCATAAATCAAATTGTAACGGAAAAATATGATAAATATGAATTATTTCTTGAAGGGGGGACTTCCATCCATAAAAATCTGCATAAATTCACCTATAATATAATATACATAAACAGAAAATCAGAAAATAGGAAAACACAAAAATCGAATAAAACAAACGAAATGAGCAAAATTGCCCAAGAATAATGAAGGCCCATCCAAAATCAATCTTTATGCGTACACATCAGATTCATTCTAACAAAAGAAACAATCGGGGTCAAAAGAAACACGATTCTAGTCATTCCGATTCGGACATGCATGAAAAGTTAACAAGACGAGCATAAACACATAACATCATGAGCATAAATATGTAAAACTCGAACATGGCAGCGAAAATGGGTGGAGAGAGAAAATCTGAAGTTGAATTGAAAGAAGAGGAGTTTACAAAAATACCCTTAATGAGCTATATTTTCTCCTTTTTTGATTTATTTTTAAATGCTTTTGAGGATAAATGAGAGCCTTAGATTTGCGAAATGAAGGGACGAGATCGGTTCTCGTATCTCTTTTAAGATTTAGTTCTCATAATATCCATTTCCTATATATATATATATATAATGTTTGGATTAAATCTATCTAATCAAAATTTTAAAATCAGATTTCAAAATTTGAAGCTATCGTACTTAAATGATTAAATACAATTATAATTCTCATTTCGAATCTTGAATGACTATCTCTTGATTCTAAATGAGAGCAGGTTTGAAAAAGGATCTTAGAGTATCTAGGCTTAAAAGTCTCTTAATAACTTTCTTTTTCACAAAGAGGGTTAAGGAAGAAGAGGGGAGAACAAACACTTGGATAGCGCAGTACAACAGAGAATTGTATGCTGATTTCAGGAAGGTTGAATCGCTCCCGATAAGGAATCTATTGATTATCAACCAACATCATCGGACCATTGATTATCTCCCAACATGATCGGATGGTAAATGCAATGATTTACTTTACGGGAGAAGGAACCAGAGATTTAATATCTACTCAAGGTTATATCCGTACTTCAACTAGGTTTAGCTACCCTTTAGGGGCGGATCCAAGATTTTCGGTTAGGGGGACGAAATTTATCGGGGTTTGAGTTTTCTTTGTACGGGGGTTCGGGGGCGGAGCCCCCGAAAAAAAAAAAATTAGCACATTTTTCTACTTAAATCTAATTATACTTATTCTTTATGGCTTATTTAAGGATTATATTCTTATTTTATTAATAACTCATATATTTTTTTATATTTATTCGAAAAATATAGTACAAAATCATATTTTGACATCATTCTAAATTTAGTTAGAGAAAATTAAGAAGAATAATAATATCTAACTGAAGAATTAATAAGTATTTAAATGATAGTTTATTTATACTTCAAATGTTCTTAATTTTATATCAGTAAGTCCATGAAAAAAGAAAACACAAACATAATATATTAATTGCATTAAACAAAAAACATAGTATATTAATTGCATCAAGTTATATAAGTTGACTCTACCAAACTAGGTATTCAAAACTCAAAATCTACACCTCCACTAAAATATGTGACACTTAATATACGTTTTTTAAAATTTTTCAAAGTTAGGATAATAAATTTAAAAATTTCGGAGGGCAAATTCAAAAATTTAATTGAAACAAGTATAAAAATTACTAAATATAAAAGATAACTCGTAGTATTGCACAAAAATTCGGGAGCGGTCGCACCTGGCTACCTCATACAAACATCGAACAAAACTCTAAAGATGTAAAGCTGAACTAAAAATAAATAAAATAAAAAAAGAAACATATAAAACAGAGATCGAGCTGAGCCGTCGATCACGAAGCCGGACAATCAAGCCGCAGTTCAATTTCGCACAACCCAAATTCGCCACCAGCCGAGTCAACCCCTTCTCCGGCTACTGAATCTCTCGTCTTCACACAGCGGCTAAACGGCTCGAACCCCAGAGTCAGCTCCAGCTCAATCTCTCCGTCGTCGGCTCGCCGATCATCCTCCTCTTCTCTCACTGAATCCAAGCCCAGCTCCGGTACATAACCCGGCTCGGCATTCGCAGCCGACGCCATGCTCTCACGGTCCAAATTAGGCGCAGCCGCCGCCGCCGCCTCCGACTGGTGGCTCAGCGAAGACTCGTGGCTCGGCGACCCGTTAGCTTCCTCCCGACCCGACTCGTAAGCGGACCCGGCAGAGACCTGAACCCGCTTCGACTTCCCCGCCGCACGCTTGAACCGGCGCCGGTTCCTAACTCCGTGCAGCTCGCTCGAACCGGAGAAATTACACTCCTTGCTGACGTGTTTGATGTCGTAGGCCTTAAACGGCGGTCTCTTTTTAGACTCGGCGGCATCGGCCGCCATCTGCGTTATCGGAGCTCCCCTCAAGACCGCATCGACGGCGTTGTGGCAGAGCTGCCAACTGCCCGACCACATCAACCCGACTGAGCCGTGGATCGGGTTGACGATCCGCCCGCACGCCTCGTAGAGTAAAGACCTAAATATAGCTGCATGTCGTGAAACTCGTCAGAAATTAGTAAACCGATATATTAATTGGAATGAGGTGGAGAAGGGTGCGAACCAGGTCGAAGGTGGGGTGGACCGGCATTGATGAGGTTCATCAGACCGGCGCGGCCGTAGAACTTGGCGAGGAAGACGGTGGCGTTGGCTTGTGAGTCGGGTGTTCTGATCCACTCCAAACACGGCCGAATGCTGCAGTTGTCGTTGCAGCCTTTCCGAAGAACTCGGCATCCATTACAACTCATTCGCATCTTTTAATTCTTCGATTTGATTTAGATTAATGTTAGAATTCAAGAAAGCTGGAGTCTGTATAAATATGTGTACGCTGTACGTTTGTGTGTATATAATGGGAAGCAGCCGTTGGGTGGGGGTGGGGTGGGGGGGTTTGAAAAACTAGGGTCGCATGCAGTTTGGTTTTTTTGAAGATTTCCACATTCATGGAATGAGAGAGAGAGAGAGAGAGAGGCGGCAGCTTAGCTACTGAAATTCCATTAAATTACAAAATGTCAAACCCTGAGATAGTGTAAATGTTGCAGTAGCCTTACTTTCAAAGATAGCGCGTGGGTTCACTGCTTGGTTTTCGACCGTGTAATGTGTATTGATAGTCCAATTGGTGGGAGCTTCGTACTTGCATGGTTGTATGAACGGATAAGAGTAATCCCGTTATTGTCAAATTGGGATAATTTTGTTTATTGTAAGATTCATTATCTCATTTATCTACTCACACCAAATAACCAAATATTCACAAAGATTTGTGTGTCACACAATATACTCTATTGTATATCATATTTTATAAGATATTGACATGTGGTATATATGGTAAATCATAATTGATTTTGATTTAAATATTTAATTAAAATATATTTCACATGTCAAATAATTTGTGGAGGTGACATATAGTGGAGTATAATTGTGTGACACCAAAGTCTATCCGCTAAATATTACTGATTTTAATTGATATTAGAATTAATCAAATATTAATATTAATAGAATTATTATTTCATATTTTAATATTATGAAATAAAAGGTAAATTTAAATATAATATATATGTGTAATATATCGGGAATGGATCATGTAGGAATGCTACTTATTATTAAAAAAAGAAATAATTTTCACCAGTCATCTTATAATTTGACAGTTTGGATTAAATATGCTATAAAATTATAAAAGTTACATGGTTTATGTATAGAAAAGTAAAAAATAGAATATACAACTCTATGTTATTATAAGATCCGTACCCATAGTACATATCTTTTAAATTTATTATAAATGTAGTCATTTATTTAATTTATAATTCTGAATCGATATTGAATTCAATTGGTTACAAAATATTCTATAAAACATAAATCGATTTTCGGATCAAATATTTCCAACACTAATTTATATATTTTCACATTTAATATAAGGAGCTTAAGTAAAACATATTCAAGAATCAAGTGTGTACAAAATGAAATACAAACATTTAATATAGGAAACTATAAAAATATGTCCCCTGCAATTATTCTTATCTTAATTTTTTTATAGTCGCCCTGTTATTTTTGTATTCATTTAAAAAGAAAAAAAAAACTTGTAAATTATAATTAATTAAATAATAGATTCCATCATTTTAATACACTTCTATCCATTTATTAAAATTTAATATCGGTTACCACTAAAACAAAAATAGCAGAACCGAGGGAAGTATAACGAATATACAGTTGGCGATTGTGCAAGTAGCATTATTTATTTGTGATATTTGTCTTTTAGCGTCTCTTAGGCCTTGTGTAGTTGTGTATATTCGTCTCATTCCCAAATTATATCCAAGCAGGAAAATGGTTGGAGGAAAAGTTGGACGAAGTCCCTTCGGATGGTATAATAGTTAATGTGAGTAGTATGTGATCGAAAGGTCATAGATTCAAAATTCATTGAGATTGTTATATGTGAGTTTGTCCTCTATAGTTAGCCTAGGGTGATTAAACCCTTCCTGTATTGTTTGTAGGCTATAGCACAAGAGCAAGGTTTACTCAATGTATAATTCGGTAGCAGCTGCGGATTATCTTATCATCAAAAAAAATTGGACGAATGCTGTTTTGTTGGTATACAGCTGTTTAAGAGCTTATCCCCACTACACTTACTGAATATTCACATGTAATAAATACACACAAATAAAGTAAAACGACAAAAATCTGCATGATCCTTTTTTTTACATGGCGCGGCGCGTGTTGTTCACAAGGGGTGTCAGAACGCGGTCGAATCGCCACATTTCGGGGAGGCCGAGGTGCGGGACCCACCCCTACTCCCGGTTTTATGGAATGTGTGGTCCGGCCGCAAACCGCTTCCCCCCTCTACCAAAACAGGCCATAGGTTTCCGGTTTCCGGGTCTGTGGGCGCCCCCGAATTTCCAAAAACGCCCCCCCGCTCCAGTTGAACTATTCTAATCCTGTACTGTGAATCCTCCGTTCCTAACGTCAATCGTTCTTATCCCGTATGCTGGGACTGTTTTATACTCATTTTATTTTTTATTTTTTTCATTTTGTCACACTTTTGCGAGCCATATAGTGAACATCTCAATTGAAAAAAAAAAATCACTTATAATATAATGGAGAAAATTTAATTTTAATAAATCTAATTTAGTTATATAATATGATTTATATTAATTTGCAATTTTAAAATTTTATTGCCAAAACATATCTTAAATTATTAGTCAAGTGATAATATTACATGATGTTATCGTAGTTAGCTAGTAACAATATACTAGTATTATTTAGTTGGTATTGCAGAATCTCTAATTTTAGAAAACTACGTTTAGATTGGGGGGAATGTATCCATTTCGTATGGTCGAATTTTTTATACTTTTATATAGATTTAGATTATGTAAAAAAAGTCACACTTTATTTTATAACTTTACTATAAGCCTCATGTTTTTTAGCTGCTTGATTAAAACTAGCGGAAAATGTTGAGCCGCCGCCCATGTTAACGACTTAGATTTTTAGTAAATATGTTAATTTTCAATGAAGTGTTTACAAAGGTTTATCAATTTGAATTATCTTGCTCGAATTAATTTATTATGCATATGTAGTGGCGGATTGATAATAATGATTGTTCAAAAGTAGATTATAACATGTGTTAAAATTTTACATATTATTTTCTAATTCTATAAAAATATTCGATCCAGATAGAATGAGCAACCATGGTTTTACCACCAAAATTAGCACTAATGATTCATGACACTACCACTATTAGTAAAAAAATTACAATTTCAACATGATTTACATGTATTATTAATATTGAGATTAGATTTAATCGATGCACATATAATAAGTAGCTTAATATTTTCCGGCTAATTAAAAAGCAATAAAAGTTCAACAAGTAGCCGAAGTAGGAATATATTGCATGTTGGCTTCCACTAAGAATTTGATGGAATAAGTCACCAAATAATATTCCCCAAACCACAGCAAATGAGATGCATTCTTACCGCCACGAATTTTTTAATATAGTTTGTCCAATTTGGAATTTATTTAACACATGTTGCAATAATTTAGGCATATCAACTTGTATTAGATTCTATAAATTTATTATTACACCTAAACTATTATATTTAAATTTCCCAGATACTACCAATTATTGTACTACTAAGTAAGTTAACTCCCTTTTCCCCTCCTTTGACCAAAGTTAATTAGCTACTAGAATCTAATTTGGTTGCTACTGGGCACATAATTAAGTACTACTTGTTACATTAGATTATAAATAAATCATATGCACGTTTACATATAGGAGAAAATAATAAAAGAATTCCAGCAGCAACATATTATTTAAAAATGATGGATATATTCATGATTCCAACCGGACAACTTAACATGCTATAATTGCGTCTCTGTGTGCATATAAATTATTTATGTCTCATTGGATTCGGCACATAGATTAAGACGGTTTGTGTAAAAATATAAAGTAGTAATGTAGTAAGAGTATAAAGTGGTAGAATTTCCTTATTAAGATGATTATGACCTACTTAATTATTTGAATCTAGTACTTTTATAATAAAATATAAATGATGGAACAATTCAAAATAGCAAATGAGATATTAATAATGTACAAAGAGAATATTATATTTGCATGTGCATCCAGAGTAGGTTTACAATATACATGCATAGTTATATGTGGACCGATGCTTGGATAAAACCGAAAGAAATACAACTAATAGCAAGTGCGGCAAAAAAATGGTTGACATTATAGATACCAAATTTAAAATATATTATTAATTATTCATGCAGATAAATAATTAATACTCCTTCCATTCCATTATAAAAGTCTTTCTTTTCTAATTAGATTGTCATATTAAAATTGCCATCTTTCTAAAGAAATGCAATAATGTATGAACATAAATGAATTAGTCAAAAGTTAAACAATACCTCACAATACAACATTTTTTTAGTCTCCATATGAAAAAAAGAAGAAGATATTTATAATGAGACGGAGAAAGTAATATATATTTGTACACCTGAATTCACCTATGATCGAAATGCGTAATAGTGTGCACGACAAGAAACTAGCTAGCGTGCTCGACCTATTATATACGGTTAGCAGGCTATACTACAAAGAATATACTCCCTTCGTCCCATCCGACTTATCTTGTATTCATTTTCGAGCCGTCCCACCCGACTTGTCTTGTTTCCTAAAAAGAAAAATAATTACTACACAAACTCCCACTTTTTCTTTGTAAGACCTATCATTCTACAATCACCCATGAGTTTGAGAATGTAAAGAAAGAGGGTCAAAGTGGTCCAATCCAAGTATCCAATTAACAATAAATTAGGCTGTTATATTCGGTTACAATTTAACAGAGCAATGTTGGGCTTATGGGCCTGTCTATTTGGTGGGCAAGAAGCCCATGGACCAAATTTTGAAAACAACAAATGAGCCGTTTTGAAAACTCAAAATTCACTCACGAATATAAACCGGTCTAGCTTAAGGTAAATATTGATTAAAAAAATTGAAAATTACTTTTATCAATTCACATTTTACTTTTGGTATAATAAATAAATAAAGAATAATACTATCACCGTGCTATTGAGATTCAATACGGAAAGTAAGAAATTAGGTGTATAAATATAAAGTCCGGTGTAAATATATAAAGCGGTGATGTCCACTTATTTATTTTTTTATTTGACTAATAAAATATTCATAATGGAACAGAGAAAATATGACTAATTGAATACTTCGTATCTCACAAAATTTATTGAGTTGAAGAAAATATGATTAAGCAATCGTAAAGTATTAGCAAAAACATATTGCAAATTGAATTATGTCTCGTGTGTTTACAGCCTAGGATCCCACCGAAAACAAGTACCATCAACTTCTCGAAATATCCGAGATTCCGACAGTCCAATTCGCAGACAAGTTTCCATTTCTTTTTATAACGAGAACTCACAGTCGCTATTTTTGGTACGCACAATATAAATCTCGTTTATGTGCACATAGGAGAATTATCTATTAATCTCGGACCATCCATTATCACTCTTATGCCATATCATGGGGACGTTTCCATCTTTCATCATCCATACATGCGTTTCTCTCTCCTCAGTATATATACTAATGAGATGCTGAATTTTTCTTCAAAAAAATTAACTAAAAATAAAATTAGAAAAGTACTAGTACATGGACTCATCCTTTTGTTTTTCTAATATGTTTCTGAATTAATATTATTTCCATTATCACACTACCACATGGCATTGAAATCTTTAGAGATTTATGAGATGCGGCCTTTCCAATGTAACAAAATTCCAACTCCTCGTCCCCTTGAATCCGGGACCGATAGGTTATGGGTTCAAATCCCATTAGAACCGCTATGTGTTGTTTGTCACTTATGATTAGCTTAAGGTAGTTGAATTCTTTTGGGTAATTTGCAGCTGTTTACCCAATGCGCATTTCGATAGCGGCTCCGATTACTCTTGTCATCCAAAAAAAAATTCCAACTCCTCATCTCCTTTTTTTTTTTTTGTTGACGAAGAACCCGCAGCCGCTACCTTTGGTGCGCACAGGGTAAACCTCGCTCATGTGCAATAGCCTGCAAACCACACAGAAGAGTTAAACCACCCTTAATGTGACAGGGTGACAGACTCACACATAACGTGTCCAGTGGAAATTAAACCCATGACCTATCGGTCCCGGCCACCCACCTTCACTGCTATGTCATCGCATGGACAACTCCTCATCTCCTTTTATTCCTCGCTTTCTTTCTCCACTCGAATTTGTACTCCTCTCTCGTCATCCAAAAAAAAATAAAATCCAACTCCTCGTCACCTTTTATTCCTTGCTTTCTTTCTCCTTTCGAATTTGTACTCCTCTCTCTCACCACATTTCATTTTTGGGTTTTTCTTTTTCTGTATGAGAATAGAATTGAAGTCCAAGATTGTGGCTTCAAGGAGGAAGAGTGAGAGAAGATTGAAGGTAATGGGGAAAGCAGTGAAGTTCGAGGGTGTGAGTGAGGAGTTGCAGAAGATTCTAGATGCTGACATGGACCAAGCGGAGCCCAGGCGCCGCGCACGTGAGGCCTTCAAGGATGTTCAGCTCTCTATTGATCATATCTTGTTTAAGGTATTTGGAATTTTGCATTCATGAGATGGGTTTATCGTTAGATAATGTTTGAGCATTTTGCCCTTTTCTTGGGCTATGCGATTGTATTGGGAAGTCGGCATTTTGCATCTACTCAATCAGTTAAAGATTGAATCTTTTGAAATTGCTGTTCTTTGTTGTATTGTGTTGACCTATAGTTGGAGTTAAAATTGTATGAAATGAATGGGTTTTGGGCTTTTGTAGTGAAAGATGTTGTGCAATTGCAATTTGGAAAGAATAGCATTATTCAGCACTCTCTCTCTGTCTCTCTGGGTTTGTGGTGATTTTGCATGTGAGTTTTAGAGTTGTTTACATTTTGTTTCTCGAAGAAGTTTTAGTATTTCTGCAATAACATAATTTACTTGATTATGTGGTTTTTCCAGCCTGGATTCAAGTGTTAATGAGCAGTAGTAATGACAGGGATCCATCATCCATGGTTAATTTAGATGTTTGGAAAGGACAAAATCTCTAAAGTGGAAGAAGATGCTGATATCAGAGGGATAAATGAGTATTTTACTAGTTTGTCGTAGATTTCACAAAGATAAAATAAGGAATCAATTTGTCTCGCCTGGAACGTATTATGATGTGTTGGTGTAGGAATGTCGTAAGGTAATCGGCTCCATTGGTTGCCTACTGCCATACTGCATATTCTATATATGCTTTTCTAACAGATATTTCTTGCATAATGCTATTTAGGAACCACTATTTTCTGATGATATCAGTGCGTATAATTTCCCTTGGTTTTAGTAGGAACTGCATTATTACGAACTTATCTGATTTCATTCCAGCCGCGAGAGTTTTTATAGTTTCTGTACTTTATATACAACATTAACTTAAATGATGTAAGCTTAGTGCATATTTGTCCACTGCATATTGTATAAGTTGTGTTTGTCCTTTTAAGTCATGAAGTTTGCATTCATCTTTTAAATTCTAATTGATGCTATAGAGGTATTTGCTCTCAAAGAATTTCCAAGGCTATTTATCATGTTCTTATTTATCATACATTTTCTACAGATGCCATGTGACAGCTTGAAGACAGCTGAGGTAACGTTTCTCGTGTTTCTTTGATGGTTACAATGTTGTTGGAATAAGGTCTAAGGCCACCCTGCAATCTCCGAGCCATATTGTTCATCTCGTTAAACTCTACTTTAGCCTCTCCCTTTACACGGTGATTTTTCTAGCGATTGTCTCTTCACCAGATCTCATCGTCTCAATGATGTAGTCTTCCTGTTGTCAGAATCTATTCTGCATCTCGAACTGCTTTTAGTAATATTAGTAGTGATGTACCCTTCTATGTTAAGCAGCATGATCTACATAATTAAATTTTCTAAAATGAATTCAAGGAAGTCGATGAAAGCTCATTGGAGATCTTCCTCATTCGTAGTACTATGTATTTGGTATTCATTATTATTTCAAAACTTCTTGATGTTCTTGCTGAAGGTAACTCATGCTATATCTTCTTACAGTCATATGAAGTGAACTCCAGAGGGTTGGAAATTTTTTCTAAAAGTTGGGTTCCCGAGATCAGTCCCCTAAAGGCCGTTATCTGCTATTGTCACGGTTATGGTGATACGTGCACGTTTTTCTTTGAAGGCATGTGGCTCATAAGATAGATCTTCTTCTGCTCTTTTAGACGATTTTGAACCAAACAATAATGTTGCTTTTGTAGGAATCGCGAGAAAGTTGGCATCTTGTGGCTATGCCGTTTTTGCTATGGATTACCCGGGATTCGGTCTATCAGAAGGTCTACATGGCTATATTCCAAAGCTTGATCTTATAGTCGATGATGTCATCGAGCATTACTCCAAAGTGAAAGGTATAATACCGGGTACACTGAGTTCTTACATTTGATGTTTTCTGCAATCTCTGTCCGAATTATTGTTTCTATATGACACATTTATGCCTAATCGAATAATTAACTTAGCTTTAGACTTTTTGGGTTTAAATCTGTAATGCTAAAATTATTTAGAACTATGCTTTCTATTTGTGTCTTCTTCTAATCCATTGTTTCATAGCAGAGAATCCAGATTTTCGTCTTTTGCCCAGCTTTCTTTTCGGTCAGTCGATGGGAGGAGCGTTAGCCCTTAAGGTGCACCTAAAACAACCTAATGCTTGGAGTGGTGCAGTTCTTGTTGCACCTATGTGCAAGGTACTTTGCCTCTTCTAGTAGTTGTGCATCTATCGAGCGTTTCCTTCACATCGAGGTGATGAATATCGAGGTGATGAATAAACGTTATTATTTAGATAGCGGATAACATGGTTCCACCATGGCCGTTGGATCAAATTCTAATTGGAATGGCGAAATTGCTTTCTAAGAAGAAGCTTGTTCCACAGAAAGACTTGGCTGAATTGGCATTCAAAGATGTGAAGAAACGAAAACAGGTTATGATTCAGTTTCGTGTTTATATCAACGTGATTGAGCGCGTTTAACTTGTGTTTTTCTTGTTCCAGACGGCCTATAACGTCGTTGCTTACAAGTATAAACCTCGGTTAAAAACAGCTGTGGAGTTACTGAGGACAACAAAAGAGATAGAGCAGCAACTTGAAAAGGTAAATATCTAGAGATAGTCTTTGTCAAATCTGCTCAAACCTCTCCCTCCAATTATTATTTGACTTGATCCATGATTTTGCTAAATGAAATTGCGATTCTACTCAAGACTCGAGAGTAACCAATCTTAATATAGTCAGTTGTTGAATATGTGGAGTCTTGATGTTTGCCGGAATGACCTTTGACCCGTATTGTGGGAGTCCGAGGTCATAAGTGCCTCAGCGGGGAAATTCTTTTTTTTTTTTTTTGGGGGTTTTGCTTAGTTTAGCAATAGTGTTTTAGTTGCGGCGGTTGATGTAGGTCACATTAATTGAACTACGTAAATCTATCTCTTCTTTTATGGTTGACAACTATATTTGGTTCTTGTTATTGCTCGTGTATGCGATTCAATCACTAACATGAAAACCTTGAACATGTTGAGTATGTGAAGTCTTGATGTTTTGTGGAACGATCTTTGACTCGTATTGTGGGAGTCTCTTGATGTTTTGTGAAGTCTTGATGTTTTTGTTTTGCTTAGTCGAGCAGTATTGTTATGTTGGTGGCTCAAATCTAATTTGAGTTTTTGTTTTGGTTTTGCTTAGTCTAGTAATATTGTTATGTTGGTGTGCTTCTACGCATCATTGTCAACATGTTATTGGATTAGTTAGTTGAACTAATTGATCATGTTTTATGTTATGACCATGTTTTATGCTATGACCTTTTCTAGGCCTAGGATCATATTTTTGGAGGCTTATTTTGTATTATTCTCGTTATTAGTATATTGTTCTTCCTCCGCTCATGGATGTAGGTCTATTGACCGAATCATGTTAAATTTGTCTGTTTAATTTCTCTTATGTTATTATTTGTCATTGCCTTTGTTGGATTCCATGTACCGGTTCGTCATATTTTGAGACGAAAGATCCTAACAAGTATCATTTTTTATTCCTGATAACTATATCTCATTCTTGTGATTGCTCGTTTGTGCGATTCAATCCTTAACCTGAAAACCTTGAACTTGTTACCATTGCAGGTGTCTTTACCGTTGTTGATCCTACACGGAAAGGACGACAAAGTAACCGATCCATCTGTGAGCAAGGCGTTATACGAGAAAGCCCGAAGCCACGACAAGACGCTCAACCTATACGACAATGCGTTCCATTCTCTGCTCGAGGGAGAGCCCGATGACATGATAGTAAGAGTTTTCGACGGTATCATATCTTGGCTCGACAAACGCTCGCTAAACCCTAAATCCTAAACCTGAGCAGTATTCAGTTATCTGTTTAACTTATTTGTAACCTTGCAACAAAAAAACTACAACTATCAGACACAACAACTGCACATGATTAATTTTGCCAGCATGTGAATATGTTTTAAGTGTAAAAATTATTGATTGCATTTGGATTAAACAAACACGTGTTTATTACCTTCTCTCTAAAGATTTTTTCAGCTTGCTTTTAAACAAATAATGGGGATTTTGCCGTGGCACCAATCATAACTCCACACGCACTAATAAATCTTATTTTTAATTTTTTTTCTTATTTTTTTCTGGCTTGAAAACTTTCGTTTAAAAAGGCACCATTTTAGTGGAAGATAATTAGTGTTATTTTTGGATGCGTGTAATCTTGTTAGGACGACAACGTACCAGACAGCAAACAGAAAGTAGATTCTTGGTGGGTCCCAATCATTAGTTTCCTTCCAGACAAATATGCTAATTACACTCGTGCCTGTTTAGGTTAGGTTGCCTGATTTTTACATTAAATTTAGAGGGGAATGTCAAGAGTATACATTTTCATGTTTGAAAATGCAAAAATATACAAACTTTTTTATAAATGCAATAATATACAAATGACCCTACTTCACCTCCAATGTGTGTGCAGTGTGTGTGCAGGTGTGTGTGCAGGTGTGTTTGCAGTTTGTGTTGGAATCTTTTTCTTTTTGAATATATAGTCTCGAAATTAGCAAAATAAAAGTTGGTGATTTTTTTTAAAAAAACTAAAGTTATTTAAAAAAAACTTCTTTAATTGAATATTTTCGTAAAACAAAAAACCTGTTCGTTTAAATATTTTAAAAACCTGAGTTGACCACCGCCGCCGAAAATTTTATATTTTAAAAACCTGAGTTGAAAATTTTATATTTTTGTATATTTAATTTATTTAAAAAAAATTAAATATTTTGTTAATTTAATTTATGAATTCAATTTGAGGAAATTTTAATATTTTAGTAAATTTACCAAGAAAATTGATGCAATTTTGATAATTTAATTTAATTTAGGCATTTTCGTTAGACAATTTCGAGAATTTATTTTTGGCAATTTCATTAATTTAATTTAGGCAATTTCGTTAATTTAATTTAGGCAATTTCATTAATTTAATTAGGCAATTTTGATAATTTATCGAAAAACCGGTTTTGTTAATTAGGCAATTTTGTTAATTTAATTAGGCAATTTTGAAAATATAATTTAGTCAATTTCAATAATTGAATCATAATTTAATTTAGGCACCGATCGATCGTGCATAATTAAATATATATATATATATATATAAATATACATAAATTAAAAAAAAATATTTGTGGCGATCGATCGGGACTCTCTCTAAAAAAATTATACATAAAATAAAAAAAATTATATGTGCCGATCGATCGGCACAGACCGATCGATCGGCACACTAATATATACATGCGATATATATATATATAAATATACATAAATTAAAAAAAAAATTATTTGTACCGATCGATCGGGCGCAAATTAATATATCTCAAATAATTATACATAAAATAAAAAAATTATATGTGCCGATCGGTCGGCACAGCCTGATCGATCGGCACACTAATATATCATATATATATATATAAATATATATATATATATATATATAAATATACATAAATATTAAAAAAAAATATTATATGTGCCGATCGATCGGCATACTAAATACATATATAAAAATATATATTAATATAAAAAAAAATTATACGGGCCGATCGATCGGCACAGCCCGATCGATCGGCACCCTAATATATATAAATACACACAGCACACACACAGCGACACACAGCACACATCGGCACACTAAATCGGCACACTCAAATCGGCCCATTGAATCCGAGAAATCTATCGGCACGAAAGCTACTCACTTGGGCACGCTTAGGATCTTCCAAACCGCTCGAAATCTCGTAACAATGGAAGAGGTTAGTATTTATTTGAAATAAAATTAAATTTTAGATGTGAAATTAATGTATAATTACATGTTTAAAAGTGGTTTTTTTATGAAATATATATGTTGGGTTTAGTGAGTATAATATAGATTTGTTTGGATTGGGTGAAAATTGGTGAAATTGGGGTAGAAATCGCCGGAAAAAATGGTTGAAATCGCGGCGGCCGACATTCACCGCCGACCGGTCTGACCGGTCTGAACCGTTCTGCCGGTCTGACCGGCCGACATTTTACGTAAATTTTTTTTTTTGTGAGTTTATTTTTAATTATTATAACTGTATTAATTATAATTTGATTAAATATTAATTGTTATATATAGGTCAATTTTAAACGACTAGCATTACGAGACGTTTCTCCGAGGATCACAATATATTATAAGCATAATTTAGGGGCTTTGATTAGACAAAAATTAGGTCTGCAGGGTGGTGTGGATCTAATCAAACGGTTTGTTAATGGTCAATTCGGGGGCATAGTGGGTTGGCCAGAAGGTAAGAATGCTATGCGGGCTCTTCACCAGCTATTATGCTATGAGATTTCGGTACGACCTTCGGAGGTTTGGTTTAATTATGTTGGTCAGAACATCCGTTTCTCTCATCCGGACTTTGCATTGGTTACTTGGGCTCATGTTCGGCGAGTGTAGTTTTGACATGTCAGCATTTTATCATCCTACTCAATCCGGGTCTACGGCGATTCAATGGTGGGAGACCGATTGAAGCAAAGCGATTGTTAAGGCTCGGTTTTGTAAATATGAGCCCGATGGCGTTTCAGATGATGACTTGATTAAGTTGTCGAATATTTTAGCTCTTTTCTTCTGGTTCTATGCTCCTGCAGAGACTAAGAAAATTGATACATGGATATGGGTATTGGTTGATGATATTGACCAATGGAATGCGTTCCCATGGGGTGCTTTTACCTACGAGGCCATGTTGCACTACCTCAGTTACGTACCAAATTCCTTGGACCTCGTAGGATCTAAGTATAATCTCTACGGGCCGATTTGGGCACTACGGGTATAATATTTGTTGACAACTTAATTATTACTAATTTATAATTTTTTATTAGTTGAAATAATTCGATATATTTATATTGTAATATAGGTGTGGGCATATGAGGTCATTCCAAGTTTTGGAGCTCGTTGTGCGACCCTTCTAAATCCCGATGGTTATCCTCGTTATTTACGGTGGTCGTTTAATGACGCCCGATCGCCGTGATATAGCCGGGTTTTTTAAGCGCCAAGTAAAAATATTTTTATTATTAATTACACATTGAATATGTTATGGATTTTCTTATTAATATTTAATGCACAAATATTATGTATTTCAGATGAGAGACTCGGTAGTGTTTGAAATGTTAGTACCGACCGAGATTGAGAAGAATTGTCCATATTGGCGAGTGCGGTTGGTAGTAATCCATTTGGGCTACACTTTCCTCGTGCCCTTGAATCCCCTACGGCCGGCGCAATATGACCAAGATGGACGGCGTATCTTGATCGGGCGCACCGAGGAGAGCGGGACGTAGTTCGAGCGGAGGAGTTGTCGGTGAGGAGGAGGAGCAAGAGGAGGAGCACACTGTGGTAGAGAGTAGGAGAGGTCGGAGGCGGGCCCGCCGTGCGAAGCATCTTCATCAGCAGTGAGAGATGCATCAGGTAATAAACTTAAATTCACAGTAAAAAATTTCTGGTCAATTCCTCTTTTAATAATCGTCATCTTCTTTGATAATTATTAGCCGTTGGTGAGACATCTAGTTTTCTGGACCCAAGAATAGAGGCCATGATCAGTCGATCTATTCAAGAAAATTTTGAAAGATGCGAGCAAGCTATGATGAATAGAATTGATGATTATCATCGGACTCTGAGTCAGGAGCTAGTGAGTAGGTGTGAGGAGCTGCTGGATAGAAGTAATATGCCATTTCAGTCTGGATATAGCTGGCACGCTCAGGCTACACAGTGGCCCCGGTGGGATGAGCCCGCACCACCGACCTTTAATCAGCATGGTCAGGCTATGGATATTGAACCTGGCGGCGAGTTGGTAAGAAAAATTTTCAATTAATTTAATTTTTTTTCCTAATTTAATAATTGTCTTTTGTAGGCTATGTTTGAGCCGAGTAACTCGTTGGCTCAGAGTTTTGAGCAGTACTTGTCCAGTGAAACCTTGGCCTTTCGATGTCCAGATGGTTTTCCACTTCAACGATAATGGTTCAAGGATTTTATAAAGATTGATTCTGAAATGGATTGTGAGATGGTAAACTGCTATATCCAGTCACTGCGGGTCAGGCTAGTTCCATATGGTTATCCATTTCCCAGAGGTAAGAGGCCCTCAATTGTGCTTATGGATGATGAAGAGCAGTACTTGCAATTGGATTCGTATAGTTGCGGGGTATTTACATGCATGACTATAGAGCGTCTCCTCACCGGTTTTCCTATTCGGGTATGTGGTTTTGAAGAGCGAAACATTAATAAATATCATAATTGGATGACTGTAAAATGTTTTGAACTCAGTGATATTGCTTGAATTTTATGTATCAATAAAATGTGTCGTATCGTAATGTTAAAAATATTAATATTGCTTGATGTTAAAAAAAATATTTGGTCCGATCGATCAGACAAGGCCGATCGATCAGACCATATGAATTTTAGTTTAAAAAAAAATATGGTCCGATCGATCGGACAAGGCCGATCGATCGGACCATATTATTATATTTTTTTAAATTACATGTTAAAAAAAATTATGGTCGAAAATTATGGATGGTATTATTTTTTTACTTTTTTTTAAAAAAGTAAATATTTAATTATTTTTTATGTATCAACCGATTTGAAATGTTAAAAATTACGACATGTTAAATAAAATGTGTCGTATCGTAATGTCATAAATATTGCTTGAACTCTGTGATATTGCTTGAATTTTATGTATCAACCGATTTGAAATGTTAAAAATTACGACATGTTAAAAAATATTTGGTCCGATCGATCAGACAAGGCCGATCGATCGGACCATATGAATTTTAGTTTAAAAAAATATATGGTCCGATCGATCGGACAAGGCCGATCGATCGGACCATATTATTATTTTTTTTTAAATTACATGTTAAAAAAATTATGGTCGAAAATTATGGATGGTATTATTTTTTTACTTTCTTTTAAAAATAAATATTTAATTATTTTTTATGTATCAACCGATTTGAAATGTTAAAAATTACGACATGTTAAATAAAATGTGTCGTATCGTAATGTCATAAGTATCAACTGATTTGAAATGTTAAAAATTACTTAAAAAATATTTGGTCCGATCGATCAGACAAGGCCGATCGATCGGACCATATGAATTTTAGTTTAAAAAATATATAGTCCGATCTATCGGACAAGGCCGATCGATCGGACCATATTATTATTTTTTTTAAATTACATGTTAAAAAAAATTATGGTCGAAAATTATGGATGGTTTTATTTTTTTACTTTTTTTTAAAAATAAATATTTAATTATTTTTTTAAATAAAAATATGGTCCGATCAATCGGAGTAGGCCGATCGATCAATTATTATTTAAATTACAAGTTAAATAAAATAAATATTATTTTTTTTAAATAAAATTATGGATGGTATTAATTTTTGACTTTTTTTTTAAATAAATATTTAATATTTTTTAAAAAAATTACGGATGGTATTAATAATCACGGATGGTATTAATAATCAAAATTACGGATGGTATTAATAATCAAAATTATACTTAAAATTATTTTTTAATTATTTTTTAAGTATACTTAAAAAATCAATATAATTGAAATAAAAAATCAATATAATCAAAATCACGGATGGTATTAATAATCAAAATTATACTTAAAAAATCAATATATTTGAAATAAACACTTAAAAAATTAAAAAAAATTTAAAATAAAAATTTGATAAATATTTCAGGGGAATAATCACGGATGGTGTAATAAAGCTTTATATATATGTATACATTAGCAAAATTAAACATGAATCATTCTTAGAACGATAGAAGTAGTTATGACTTTATACAAAAAATGAACTCATTTTTCGAAATATAAGAAGAGGTCGAAAGTTTTTTTTTAATTATGTCTCTATTATTATATTTCAAAGTTATTCATGATATCCTCAATATCCTCTTCTTATATCACTTTTTGTTGCTCGAATTCGATGTTTTGAGGGTTTAGAGGAATAGTATTTGGGGTTTTGATCAAGGGTTTTGAGGGTTTAGAGGAATAGTATTTGGGGTTTTGATGAATAGTTTTTGGGGTATCCGTTAATCATCCTATCGGTCGGATTGTATATACAGCTGTCGGCAAAATAATCCAGCTGTGACAGCTGTCACAGCTGTCGGCAAATAAAATAAATAAATACATATATATATATTTTTTAAATTACTAATGTTAAAAAAAAAAAATACATACATAATTTTTTTTTAAATTATCGGACTTTTTTTAAAAAAAATAAATAAAATAAATATGTGGCCCGATCGATCGGATCGGACCATATATTTTTTAAATTACTAATGTTAAAAAAAAAATACATACATAATTTTTTTTTAAATTATCGAACTTTTTTAAAAAATAAATAAATAAATATATGGTCCGATCGATCGGACAAGGCCGATCGATCGGACAAGGCCGATCGATCGGACCATATATTTTTTAAATTACTAATGTTAAAAAAAAATAAATACATACATAATTTTTTTTTAAATTATCGGACTTTTTAAAAAAAAAATAATAAATATATGGTCCGATCGATCGGACAAGGCCGATCGATCGGACCATATATTTTTTAAATTACTAATGTTAAAAAAAAAATACATACATAATTTTTTTTTAAATTATCGGACTTTTTAAAAAAAAAAATAAATAAATATATGGTCCGATCGATCGGACAAGGCCGATCGATTGGACCATATATTTTTTAAATTACTGATGTTAAAAAAAAATAAATACATACATAATTTTTTTTAAAAATTATCGGACTTTTAAAAAAAAATAATAAATATATGGTCCGATCGATCGGACAAGGCCGATCGATCGGACATATATTTTTTAAATTACGAATGTTAAAAAAATAAATAAATATATGGTCCGATCGATCGGATAAGGCCGATCGATCGGACCATAATTTTTTTTTAAAATTATCGGACATATGTTTTTTTAAATTACTGATTTTAAAAAATAAATAAATAAACATATGTCCGATCGATCGGACAAGGCCGATCGATCGGACTATATGTATTTTTTTTAAAATAAAAAATAAGTAAAAAATAAATTACTATGTTAAAAAATAAATAAATAAACATATGTCCGATCGATCGGACAAGGCCGATCGATCGGACCATAGTTTTTTTTTTTTTTAAATTACGCTATTTAATTTAGGGTTTATACGCTATTTAATTTAGGGTTTATACGCTATTTAATTTAGGTTTTGTCAATTAAGGTTTAGGGAACAACCATACCGAATTAGGGTTTCAACAAAACAAACTTCATACTTCAAATAATATATAGAAAATAAACTAGAACTAAGACACCACAAATTTAATCTTGTGTCTCCCTCTCTGAACATGTCCTCCTTGTGTGGCCTCTTTCGTGACAAACACCACACTTTCTGCTACGACCTTGAGTTGAGCTTGTGGAGGCCTTCGCTCCCGATCGGTAACGTCTCTGCTTTGGGCGACCGGCCTTACGCTTCGCTAGGGGTGGTAACAGTGGATCTGCATCTCGAATATGGTCAGGAATGGTCCAAAGCTCCAATGCAGGTAACGAATTAAAGTGGTGTTCATAAATATCCATGTGGTTGCTTGTAGTGTACATACTGTGGACATAGTTGTAAAAATGGTCTCCGCTCTCCCTGTCAGCGACAACATGTTTGTAAAACAAAAAATGTGTTAGATATATAATAAGTGATTAAAAAGTGTAACAGAATTCATACAGAATCGCAGCGGCAGCGTGGGAGCATGGTATTAGGTCCATATCAAATTCGTGACACGTGCACGTTTGGTTCTCCAAATCCACCTTATAGTTGTGATTTCTCCCGTCGTTGACTTTGTATCTTCCTCTGGCGGTTAAGGTGACAGTATATGAGCGTGCAAGGTCAATCTGCGCGCTTAACTTCCTCTTCGCAACGTCCACCAACGGATGGCTATTCTCACTCAGCAGTTGACGCCTTTCATCCCACCATGGCTCCATAATTGCTCGTATCGTGTCTATCATCGAGCAAATCAGCAATCGACGGGCCCACAAAAGTCTTCCGTTGAAAGACTCGACACAATTTGATGATAGAAAGCTGTAGCGACGCCGCGGACATTGCGGCCAGGGCCCAACGTTCGGGACCAACCTCTATCAGCTTGTTGTATGCTCCTTCACTCGCCACGAGGATTGATGTCATGTACTTCCTAAAGTCCGACTCACGGTATGCAGTGGCTGCCTGACGGAACATGTAGGGTACTTCATTCTTGTAAGAAGTGAGCTTGTTATTAAGATGGACGTTGCAAAGGCAGTGAGGAACTCCAGGAAACACTGCTTCGACAAAGATTTTTAATACTAACGTCTTTGGTCGACACGATCGCAGGTCGCCGCTCGAACCGTACACTCGCTTAAGATTCTGTAGAAACCACGCCCATGAGTCATTGTTCTCAATTGGTCCAATGCCAATGGCGAGCGGTACAAGCTGTTCGTTGCAGTCTTTAGTAACTGCAGCAAAGAGAATGCCGGTATTCTTTCCCTTCAGGTGAGTTCCATCAACTACAATCACCTTCCTCAAATGCCACATAAATGCGGGGATGCACTGGCCCCATGCAACAAACGCGTACTCGAACCTCCCGTCGCTGTCGGCACGAACATTAGTTACCGTTCCGGGGTTTACCTGCTTCAACATGTGCAAATATCGAGGGAGCATCTTGTACGAGTCTTCGTGACTCCCATAAATCAATTGAATCGCATTATTTCTAGCACGCAGGACCTTATAATACTCCACCTTCACACCAAATTTCAGACGCATCTCATTGATCATGTCTCGAGGTCGCAACATCGTTCCCTCCATACGCATTCTTTGCCCAAAATATGCTCCGATAGTCTTCGCAGTAACAGTGATCGGTCCGGCATTATCAAAGTCATACTGACATCTGTGCTCCGGCACAAAATCGTAAATTGTCCAATAAATACCATTATGTCGTGCACGTACTCTGAATGGACAAAGATCGCCCAACAGACATTCAAACCACTGATACTGAGGACTTGCCCTCTTCACTTTATAAGACCGTCGACACTCTAAATGCCAGAGACCAACGGCTATTGTTAGGGCGTCCTTCTTCCAAAAGATGTTGCCGTTCCCGAGAATGCCCTCTTCAATCTTCTCTATATCCGTACAACCAATGACACCTCGCTTGACTCGGCGGAATAATTGGCACTAGCCAATTTCTGACTTCGTCGACAACTTAATTATCTTGTCTTGTAGGGCAACCGCTTCTGTTTTGTGGCTGCTCTAGAAGTGTCATTAGCCGGTTTAAACCGCCTTCCCCACGAATCCATGATGCAAACTCATACATGGTTCCATAAAAGTTTTTAGCGACAACATGTTCGTCTTCCTCATCCTCTTCCTCTTCATCTGCCGTATAATCCTCGTCATACGTATCATCATCATCATCGTTATTATCATTCGCACCTTCATCCTGCTGTTCTGCTTCTTCTTGCTCCTCTTGTTGCTCTTCTTCTTCTTGCTCCGGTTGTTGTTCTTGCCTTCCAAACTCATATGCAGCTCCGCTTTGACCATATGCATCACCAAACATATTTGGGAAACTAAATTGGTAATCAAATGAAGGGACGTAATGTCCTTGTTGTGATGTTCCGGCACGATCAGCCGTCAAAACGACGCAAACAGTTGGATCGGTCTCTAAGTTGATAAGTCGAACCAAGTCATCATCCGTCATCATTAATAACTTAATCAACTTTCCAGATCGAGCATGCTCCAACGAATAAAGCGCATAGGGGGTAAGCCGTGAGTTAATTTGTGTACGGGCTTCGATGCTTGCTCTTAAGGATAACAATGTTAATTGGTCGGTCCGAAGTGGGGCAAGCTGTTCATCCCCACCTTTGTAATCTGAACCCAAGAAACAACCTCCATACTTTACAGTTACACGTGTCCAGGTAGACATCTGGAAAGAATTAAAAAAGAAAAAAGTATCTTAGTACTCCGCAAAACCAGACTTAGTACTCCGTAAACAACACATAAGATAAGCTAACATACGGAGAGCAAAGATAAGCTAACATGCGGAGAACAACACATAAGATATTTTATAACTAATAATGCGTACATATTTACTCCTCAAATCAAGCAAAATCAAGCAAAAAAATTCGTTCAAATCAAGCATAGATATTTACCCTCAAATAAAGCAAAAATCATACGTATATATTTACCCCTCAAATCAAGGAAAATCATACGCCCCCAAAATAATACATAGATATTTACCTAAAATCAAGCAACAAATATAACAATTTATGGAATAGGGTTACCTTTAAAATTGTTTCACACTCTCGCTCCCTCGCTCTCGTTCTCTATCGCGTTTAAAGGACCCTCGCTCCCTCCCTCTCGTTCTCTGAAATAAAATTCTCGCTCTCTCGCACCCTCCCTGTCTTGCTCTCCTTGTTATAGAGTTCAATTTTTTTGCATCTGAAAATAATCATAGAAGAGTATACTGTGTTGCGTGTGAAGAGGAAAAGAATCAGATTCCTCCTACTGTGTGTATAGAGTTCAGTTTTTTCTGCAACTTTATTGCATGTCACTAGGTAAAAAGATAAGTGAATATCTTTCCAGATTTTTTTTCTCTGTAAATACTTTGATTCTTGATTAAAAAACAAAAAAAAAAGCTGTTGTACGAAATATACTGTGAGGACATGCATGAAGACAAAAAAAGGCTGGACGATGGCATGAAAATGAAAATGTAAAAAAAAAAAAAAAAAATGGTCCGATCGATCAGACAAGGCCGATCGATCGGACCATGTTAGTATTTTAAATTAAAAAAATGGTCCGATCGATCGGACAAGGCCGATCAATCGGACCACATTTTATTTTTAAAATTAAAAAAATTGGTCCGATCGATGGGACAAGGCCGATCGATCGGACCATATTTTATTTTTTAAATTACTGGCTGCACGTTGCTGAAGGAAAAAAAAATCAAGGTCAAAGGAAGAGAGAGAATGTTAAATAAGTAAAAGACAAGACACTCTCTGCAAAAGTAAGAGGAAATAGAAAAACCTATTAACCTAGGTAACTTTATAGGTTTTAGAGGACAAAATGTACATTTTTGCAATTATGGAATCTCATGTATATTTTTGCATTTAAGATTGTTTGTTTTGTACATTTCTGCACATCCCCCTTAAATTTACTTAGTTAAACTTCAATAAAGTAATAATTTTGAATCGAAAAAAATATTATTTAATGAAGTTATTATTTTATCGAATATTATTTTAATGTATTGACTCATATCGAGACCGAAATAAATTATTATCTTAGCAAGATTATTACTTTATCGAATATTACTTTATTGAGGTTTAAACGTATATTTATTCATATACCCAAAATAACATGATTGTAATTTCAAAAAAACATTCATTTTTGTTCTATCAAAGAAAAATAAATATACCCCATGCATATCTAATAAGAATTTTAAAAAAAAAATACCCCTTCATTATAAGCGTCTTGTTTTTTTTACGGAAAAAAAATGATATGTTGTGATAAATATTACTCCATCTGTTTCATAGAACTAGTCTTGTATTCATTTTCGAATTATCCCATATAACTTGTCCAATATTCGTTTTGAATTATCCCATTATTACAAACATTTTATTTGAGAAATTCACATCTAACAATTTTCCTTAAAAATCATGTCTAAAATAAAGATGACAAGTTATATGGGACGGAGGGAGTATTTTATTTGTGGGTTGTTGATTTTGGTCAAGACATTCTCCATTTTTTTAGAAAAAAATCACTTCTAATAGGACATTCCAATAAAAAGTACTCACATTCGTCCCATTTAAAATGACACGTGTCCTTAAAATGAAATAAATTTCAAAAATACTACTATTAAATTATCTCTTACTTTATCATTTTTATCTCATATTTTATCATTTTCTCTTCTACTTTGTCATTTATTATCTCACAATCTCACTCATCTTCTCTCTTTTACTTTATCATTTACTCATATCTCATACTTTATTACTCACTTTCTTAATTTTCGCGCCAAAAAGAAACACGTCAAGTTAAATGGAACGGAGGGAATACAAGACATTTTTAATAGGACAAATGCAGTAATAACCTACTAATTATATCAATATAATATTGGATTGTGGACATATTTTGAGCATAAATCACTGAATTTTGAATTTTCTATATGTTGTTTAAAGAACTGTTAGTTCCGTCTCATTCTAGTAGTATTTTGTTTCTTTTTTAGTACAAACATTAAGAAAATAACTTTTTATAGTGTTATTTTGTTTGACTTTTATTTAATTAATTTTATTCAACACATCCTTTGTTTTTTTAATATATAAATATAACACTTCTAATAAAATACCCAATCAAAATGACATGTTACTAATAAGATGAAAGAAGTACTATTACTTATTTTTTCTAAATTTCGAATTTCTCTTTCTAATTCTAAATATTGAAATTCATATTTGGTTCATGAATACTAATTTATAATAAAAAATCAAAAAAACTATCTCCACCTCACCGGCAGAGTCTGCATCAACGGACACTACCCGCAACAAACGCACTGGGCACCACGTGTACGCCAACACGTGGCTCGACCGCATAGGAGGAAGCATGTGAAAACTTTTCGGATAAATAGTCGGCCAAAAGAAGCGCTAGGGACAGCCTTCTATCCAATAACGTTGCCTCTTTGGATTTGCCCAACTTCTCTCACTCCCCTCTCTCTCCTAATTCTCTCCACTCTGCGCAACAAAAATTGCAATGCATTTGTGAGTGGGTGTCTCCAGTTAATCATCCAACACCTTTTCTCCCTCCACATGGCGCCTCCGCGGATCCCAATGGGGGCCTCAACCTTTTCTCGTTTTGCTCTTCCGTTATTGCTTCCTCTCCATAAATCACCACCATTTTCTCCTTGTTTCAGCAGATGAAGCAGAATTTGCTTGCCTTTTGATTTTTTTTTTTCATTTTTGTGGGTTTTGCTTTTTTCCTTGTGTTTTAACCAAACATGGCATTGTCTTCTTGTTTTCTCCGCTTTCCGTCCTCTGTTTCTCTCTGGGTATGATTATTAGTGACTCTTTTTTATATATGTGTGTGTGTATGAATCTTGAATTCTTGCATTGGTATTCTCGTACTTATGTTTGATGGTTCTTGCAAAATTCTAGCATGCCCATTTCGGTATTTCATCATTTGGTATTTCTTGATTTCTTGCTCAGCTAGTTTTTACCTTTGCATTTTAATTGCATTAACTATTTTGGTCATCTTAGTAGGCATGTGGAATCTTCTATTCCAAAATCATAAATTTTTTAGCTGTCATGACTCATGCTGAAATGGGATTTTTACAAAATACTTTGTTGAAACAGAGGTCTTGAGTTCTTGCAGATTGATCATGGCACAAGATTTCCCACTAGCAACTTATGCAGCAATGGGATGAGCCAAAGATGCAAGCTTTCTTTAAAAAGGACGAAAACCGGGCTTTTCGGGCAACCGGTGGTAGGGAAGGATATGAAGCAGTTCTTGAGCTGGGATTTTCTTGGAGGATCAAGAATTATGAGTAGACCAAATCTTGGAAGAAATTCTGTTTCAAGAAAAAGCTCAGTTGTATCTGCTTCATGTAATAGCTCCTACTGGCTATTTACCCTATTTCTCTATATCAATTAGTAACTAGTATGATGATATGCAGGGCTCGCAGGTTCTGAGATTGCTGCTAGTGCTTTCACGTGGGGAACTATAGCGGTTCTTCCGTGTTACACCTTGATGGTCGTCTCGCCTCAAGCCGAGTTTGTAAGTGCTTTCATTGCTTCATAAATCAACTTGAACATGTGTGCTGAGTTTGGTGTGTTGTATGCAGACCAAGAAAGTAGTGGGAAGCAGCATACCATATATTGCTCTTGGGATCTTGTATACTTATCTGCTATACCTGTCTTGGACGCCCGATACGATCCGCTTCATGTTTGCAAGTAAATACTTGCTGCCTGAGGTGGGTTTCTTACTAGAGTAAAGAACTATGTTAACTTGAACTTCGAGAATAGGATTGGGTAAACAACGCTCATGTGTCTGTTTCGTGTTTCAGTTACCGGGCATTGCTAAGATGTTTTCTAGTGAGATGACACTGGCTTCTGCTTGGATTCATTTGTTAGCTGTTGATCTCTTTGCTGCAAGGTCTCTCTCTCTCCCCTCTCTCTCTCTCTCTCTCTCTAGATACAAAGAATGATCTAACAATAAACTTGTATTTCAGGCAAGTTTATTTTGATGGGCTGCAAGACAATGTGGAAACTAGGCATTCAATTTCTCTATGCCTCCTGTTCTGTCCCATTGGGATTCTTACCCATTTCATTACTAAAGCTGTGACTTCTAGCAACCAAGAAACAGAGCATGGCGTTCGTTGAGCAACCAATTTTCATTGATTTGATCTGTGATTTGAGTTTTACCCTTCTACTGTTTTCTATAGTAGGCCTGCTCCGTGTTACATCATTAAGCAACCCAAATCTATTCTAGTTTATCATTTTCAATGGTAAAAACTATCAGCCCAAGAATTCATACAAGCTGCAGTAAAAATCAACTGATGTTAAACACTACCGATTACTCGAGCATAAGACGAATAAATGGAGACAACATTAGTTCCATTTTGCCCCAACAGTAATCCTAATTGATGCTCAAGTTTGTGGGAAGGGCAATTTCATAATATCCATGATCAAAGCAGGTAGTTACAACAAGAATAAGCAAATCAAGAAGGAAGTGATTTAGCAACAAGATTGTGTAACCTCGCACAACTTGAACAACAAAAAGAATGTAGAACAATAATGTCAAGATAGCTGTCAGAGGAGTTATAAAATTCTTGACATGGAATATATGCAGCCGTAGCATTGGTCTATACAGTTTCTTAATCAGAAAACAATTAGCATCTAAAATTGAAAAGACCAAAGATTGAGGTGGCATGATATGTACCGTAACCAAAGGAACTGTAAGCCTAGCATGCTTTCTTTCATAATTTGTAGTCCCAACTTACTCCTTAAACTGGAAAATTCCCCCCGTGGTTCCAAAAACTGTTTTCTGATTGCAAATTATAGGCCGGATATCCGCAAAGTTTGGTTATTGCAGTCGGATAGAATATGTTGCTGCCTCTTACCACCTAGACTATTGCCCCAGCAGTTGTCCACATCAGGTGTGTCTGTTGCTCGGTTAAGGTTTACAAATGTCACGTCAGAGAAGCTCAACATAAGAAAATAAGAAAAACAATAATTTCCGTTTGTTGTTCTTCGTTTGAAATCAGGCATATAGCAAACATTTGAAGTATCAACATGTAAAGGTGTTAGGTCTCCTACTCAAACAAGTTAAGTAGAAATTAACTTATAAGGACGGAGTGGAGCATTATATTCTACTCCATTGGAAGAATGCCATAATAGTGGATGCAGCTAGAGGTAATTCTCAGATTAAGATACAACTACTATAAAAACAAATAGATAAAGAAGAAGAACAAATATGTATAGATGCACGACATGCTGTAAATGTGATGTCAGAAGTCTGAAGTATACAGTTCTATGGAGCAGCTTACTTTAAGTCGGAAGTGCTGACATCTGAATTTGGTCCTCATAAGCTCCATCTGAAATAAATGAACCTTGAGGAGAACCTTTCCCAGTACGATCCAACGATGTTGCTTCGTGTATCCCTACAAATTAAAATGCTTTGTCTTAAACCAGAAAAACCTTATTTACAGGTGTTCATGGTGATCACAGTATCCACGAGCCAATAAGCACTACTATATTAACATGACCAGAGGGTAGCAAAAGATGGATTTAATAAAGATCAAGAAAGAGTTGAAAACAACACTCCAGAAACAATTTGGAAAAAACCATACTGACATCTCCGGTAAACTTTCCTTGCTGAAGCAAACAAACAACCATGATATGCATCAGAAAGATGATTTGGAAGAAGTGAATGCCTCATTATCACAACTACGGGAAATGCATTCCAACAATAAATTGGGAAGTAGGCATAGTTTTTATCCATGGAAATCATAACCAATGAAATATGATCACTAAATCAAAACAATCAAGTAAAAAACATCATCCATACCGAAGCCCAAAATGACTGCACAAAGTAGAAATCCCGGCAAAGAGAAATCCATTTTGTACATAATATCCATGACAATTATGCAACCTCCAGAAACCATTAAATGTCTTGGAGATGAGAACACCATATTCAATCTGCAAAATTGATACTCACTATTAATATACCGTGAAATTGGCTGCAAATATCTTATTACAAGAGAAATAATGAAACACTGTATCACAACAGGGTTGTAAGTAAGCAATGCATACTGAATGTAAGTTCATCCCATGATTTTATTGTGCAGCAAATGTTTATTTATATGCTTAATAAAGATAGATTGGTGTTTCTTTATATGCTTAATAAAGATAGATCGTGTTTCTTTGTTGCAAAAGTTAAATAATTCATATCAGATCTATGCTGGGAATCTGCAAATAATAACAAATTTGTGGCAGCACTGGCCCCAAGAAACTGATCTATCAAAAATTTGAGCCAGATTAATTTGGAGACTTATCAATGGTAATTACAGCGACTGATCTATTATGTGTTACATTTGATATAACAAGAAAAAAAAAAATGAATAGAAAGATATGTCTCCATATTATGCATAGAAGCCTACTGAAATTGCACAGAGACGCAGGAAATACCTCTCTTCTGCAATACTGTCCACATAAAATATCAAGATTATTCCAAAAAGGATAAAGCTTGAAAAAACCCAGGCAGAAAATGGCAATTCCACACTAGGAGATCCCTGAGTTCAAAACATGATTGGAAAAACAGGTATCAGTATAGATAAGGCCATGGTCCACATCCTACAGCAGAAGGTAATAGTATAAAGAAGAACAAGAAAACATAAAAATACATAACTAGAAAAGCAAAACAATGAAACTCACAATAATCATGTCCCACATGGCGACTGGGAAAAGAAAACAGGTGGCAGAAGCAATGGTTATGGCATTGAGCCGTCTTTTAAGTTGATTCTGCAATCATAAAATGTACAGGTTTGGCTGTCAACTTGAGACTCAGTTTTTTCTTCTGAGTGTTTGTAAGTTCGGCAGAGGCATTAGGAACTGGATATCAAATAAGTGTACAGCCAAGGAAGTTGATACCTTAAGTGAGACACGTCTTGCAATAACTCTCCTTAATGCTGATAAAATTCCAGCAAATATGGGAATTAGCATCTCCTTAACACCAAAAACTTCTCCAGACTGGACGTCTGCATCTTCATTCTCGGTAAAAGGTAGTTTTGAGTTAAGTTTGCCAATAATGAGTACTAATATACTGATTGAACATACATGAAGGGCAGACCTAATCACCACTCCTTTCAGTAGCATGGAATATGTTTACAATTAATAATAGCTCAAATTTGAAAGGATATAAAGAGGAAACTGCGAGGCAGTAGCCCAGCCTTGAGACAAGAAGTAGAATGATGCTAACATTGCTATGAAGCCCCCAACCTGATAAGAATAAGAAATATTACTAGCTAAAATAGCATGTCAAGGAAAATTAGATTTAAGGGACATGATTCCAAGAGCATACAGGTGGTTCATCATCTCATGATTTAATTTCTAGACTGATGATAGGGGTGAGCAAAAACCGACCAAACTGATAAAACAAAATCGAACCCAACAGTTTGTTTTGGTACGGTTATTTCACATATTGTCTTCAGTTCGATTCAAAATATTAAAGAATGAATTTAAGTTTGGTTTGAATTTCTCCAAAAAATGTTAATAAAACCGAACCTGGCAATGAATGTGCACAATGTTATAAAATGTCAGATTCCGACTTATCTTCCTTCTACAAATTAACGAGACCACTTCTCTTCCCAATGCTTTTTCTCCCCTTTTTGCTCCAAATGTCACTTTTCCCACTCTCACTTTTCATTCCATGATTTTATTCTTCTTTTTTCTTTTTTACCTTCTTCCTACGACTCTATTTCTCTTTCTCTACTCTCACCCATTTACTTTTCCCCACATGGATCTCTAGCTCTCTCCTTTCACCTTAATCTTACCCATGCAGTCGCTCCTCTAACACCTTTGTCCAAACTTCTCACAAACTCTTCCTCTCTTTATCTCTCAAACACGATAGCTCCTCACTTTAAACTCACTCCCAAATTGTTTTCTCACTCCAGCTTCTACATGATGTTGTTATCTTCACGCCCAGAAGTTGATCTCGTCATGTTCACACCTCTGGCAGTGCCACCATCGTCATCAAGTCTTATGAAAAATAATTTTAGTTTCTGAGGCAATACTTTTACCTTTTCTTCATTTTTTTTTAATTTTGAGATGAGATTTCAATTACAAAATGTGAGGGGAATAGAAAACAGAAAAGGTAGAAATTATCAACACACCTTTCATTTAAAACCGAAATTAAACCAATTAAACCAAAAAAAATCCGCTTCAGTTTCTTTTGGTTCCATTTTGGTTGCTCTAGTTCTAGAAAAAGACAACTTTTCAGGTTTTACGGTTCAGTTTTGCATCACACCAGCTATTTGCTTACCCTAATGTTTGGATTCAATGCATTAACTATTGAACTTGCTTGTGCCATTCATTTGACAATTTAACCACGCTAATGAAGCTAATCAATCATGTTCCCCAAAAGCTTCAATATGGAAGCCAAGGAAACCTTACAACCTCATACCATTACTCAGATGAGCATAGTTGAAAAGTTATAAGCTAGCACAAAATAGTACATATAAAATAAGACATAGATGAAACTTTTGCATCTGTAAATTGAAAGTGAACAAATATGCACCGCTTGAAATAATACCTTTTTCCAAACATGACCTTTCCTACCATACAAGACTGCAGATAACACTCCAAGAACAGCGCCAGAATACTCCGCCAATATGACCCTGACATAATAAGCATATCTTTCATATGCAATGGGCTACAAGTATGATTTATTGAATCAATCATGAAACTGAAGCAACGCAATTGTTCTTTAATTCGAGATGCACATAGTGTGAATTATATAACTAAGCTTAAATAGCATTAGTTGGTTTTAGCTATAAAGCTAACACCTCATTACTTTGTCTGTACATTGAAAAACAAAGGCCAGTACATCTAAATCTTGTCATGAGCCTTGTATATACATGCAAATATTTCAGGGTGTGGAACATTCATAAGATAAAAATTCACTCTAATACGAAATGACCAATCCTTGAGTTTTATTCAGTTATATGCATCATGAAGGACTAACACACTCTTCTTAAGATAAAAACCTACACGATTTCATAAATTGGCATCCAGAGAAATGCTGTTGTGAAGTTTACATAATATACACGTAGTTACAGGTTAATTTGATAACTATTTTCCAGTAGCTTGTGTGATCCATACTCCTTCGAAGTGCTATAAGCACAATAAACAAGTTCAAGTAGCTGTACACGTATCCAGTTTGAGAGCTCACCTGAGTGGACCACAAGATCTAAGCCCCTTTCCCCACAAGATGAAGTACAGGGCAGTTATACCACCATTTATCAAAGAAGGAACTACCTAAAAGAAATAAGAATGCTTAACACATAAGCAAAGACATTCACTTCAAACTTAAGCTCAAAGAAGCAAGGAACAAGAATAAAGGAGGCAGTGGGCTGCATTATAACCTGAGTATTAGAAAGAGGCCTGCCCTTCCAAGGTTTTTGCAAAATTAAGAAAAGAATGGATGAGGGAACAAGACAGCTGAATATAAACAAAACAACTGAAGCCCCTGTTTGAGACAAATAGCGGTACACGGAGTAGATCGACCAAATCCTCATAAAGTTACCAAAAACATGGATGATCTTCAAAGGAGTTGGTCTGCATTGAAGCAATAATATCAGATCAATAAAATAAGTAACATTAGTAACCATTTAAGTTTTACAAAATACGTATACAAAATTAAGACTACTCATTTTATTTCCACTCGCCATTATTAGCAACTGACTGAGAGTCCATGTCCCAGTACAACATAAAAACTGAACCAACATTGTCATTGACCTTTTATCTATTCCGTTCCATGCCAAAAACAGAGTATTTACTGTAATTTTATAAGATCACATCCTCTTCTCAAACAAAAAGAAAAAAAAAATGAAAGTGAAAATTTCTTCTCCTGGGGGCCTCACTTCACTATTCTATGAACCGGGCTAATAGCTCATCACATTCCATGTATTCACAACTGCAGCGACCCATTTCTGTTATCTAACAGATACCCGCACTAACCACAACTCTTCTGCACAAGAAAAACTAGGTACCTGATAACTCTTCCGCTCTCAAGACAATCAAATCTTCAGTGATTCGTGAACTAACACTTCAGTAAAAAATAAGAAAGCACGCCGCATATACACACAAAAAAATGCGAACTGAAATTGTGCAATACCATTCAGCTCCAGAAATTGAGCTACTCTCGCATAATGCAATGGTTAAAACTTCGAAAATTAAGTAGTTCGAAATGAAGATTGGTCGATCAACCACCAAAAGCATATCAGAAATAATTTAGAAACGACGACGAGTTGCAGATGAGTGACCTGAAAGTAGCCGCACGAGAAGGGCTCCGATTTTCCGGTATATGATTTGGGGACATCATTTTTCTCCCACTTCTTTCGTTTCCTCTTCTATTTGCGCTTCAATTTGGAAACGAAACAGCAGGAAGAATACACAACTTTCCTGATCTACAAAATTGAGCGGGTAAATGTGGATCCGAGAGGAAATACAGAATCGAGAAAGGGAAAATTTTGGTTTGCTTCAGAGCAGGATTTGAGTTGAATTTCAATTTTTATTTTTTTATTTTTTTTCTTTCCAGGAATGAAATGGGCTCTAAATCATTGTCCGAGCCCGCTTTACAAGATTCCGGCCCATATTTTTGGCCCACACCAGAGCCCAAACTTATTTGTGAAATATAAATTCCGTTTTGCGCTAGGTTTTTTTCTTCTCTCAAGTGCCATCTGCTCCGGCGCCGAACCAAAGCTTCCTGCACTTTCCTTTTCTCTATCTCCAGGTACATTTTCATATGATTGATTACTTGTTTTTCAATATGCTCGGCGACGCTAGTTTTGTGCGATGTTCTTATAGAATATTTCGCGTTTCGAGATTCAAGTTGATAGATATAGTTTACTTTTTGATAGATTAGAATAATTTCTCACCGGAAGAGAATTACAGATTCAATTTTTCGAATAATGAGGAACATTTGAGATTGTTGCCGTTCAGTGCGTTAAATTAGGTGGAATTTGATGCAGTCAATGTGGACACAAAGCTCAATCTTTTTCTAACTAGATTAATTTATTTTGTTAGTAATATTTAGTTTAGTAGCGGTGGAGTAATAGAAAGATGAGAAAATAGTCTTTTGGAGCAACAATTCAATTTACATCATGATATTTTTCAAATGTGATCATGGTGCTGGATTTCTTCTTGAAGTACTTGTTGACTACTGGTTCAGATTGTACTCTTTTGCGGAGGGTCAAGATGTATACTGCCTTGCAGAAAATCCACAAAGACAAGGAAGTTGAGCCAACTGAATTTGAGGAGAATGTTGCTCAGGTCTTGCCAGATTCCTTGTCTATATTTGTGCATGAAACTAAATTATGGATTTTTATGTACTTTACTAACCTTTGGGTGTGTGTATGCAGGCCTTGTTCGATTTGGAAAATACCAACCAGGACATTAAGAGCGACTTGAAAGACATATATATCAACTCTGCAGTGTAGGTTTCACTCTATTCAGATATCCAGGCACTATCTGAGTTTAAAACTAATGGTCATTCTAATTTATTGCAGCCAAATTGATGTTGCTGGAGGTAAGAAGGCTGTCGTAATCCATGTCCCTTACCGTCTGAGGAAAGCTTTCCGCAAGATTCACTCTAGGCTGGTTAGAGAGCTTGAGAAGAAGTTCAGCGGAAAGGTAAGAAAGAGAATAGTTCTGTGTTTGAGAGGATTATAGCTACTTGTCATCATAACTCTTGGCATAGAACTTGCCTACTTCAATAATAATTGGTAGCTTGCTACTTAATTAAGCAAATGATTTCTTACTTTGTATAGAATTGTTATGCAGGAAGTGGTTCTAATTGCCACTAGAAGGATTGTTCGCCCACCGAAGAAGGGCTCTGCTGTCCAAAGGCCTCGATCACGCACACTGACTTCAGTGCATGAAGCTGTGCTTGAGGATGTTGTATATCCTGCTGAGATTGTTGGCAAACGTATCCGGTACAGGCTTGATGGATCTAAGATAATGAAGGTGATTGCTTCTTGCTTTGCCTTGAAGTTCCTCTCTCCTAACATAACCTTGTATGACTTCCCATAGATTTTGTTTTCATCTTTTTGCCTATATTGCAGGTGTTCTTGGATCCCAAGGCAAGGAACGATACCGAAAACAAGCTGGAGACTTTTGCTGGGGTATACAGAAAGCTTTCAGGAAAAGATGTCGTCTTTGAATTTCCCATTACGGAGGCCTAAATCGACTGTTTCTAGGTTCATGTTTTTCTTCTTTAATGAATTAATTATGAGCTATTTGAAGTTTTGGCCAAGAGAAATCCTGGTAGATGTGTGCTCATTTTGATAGCAAGTGTTAAACATACTGTTTTCTTCCTCACAATCTCACTTTTGGTTAATTTGTCTGATTTCATTATTTACTGCATTGAGTTTCAATTATTAGTATTATGGTCAAGTGTCTTCTTAAGATTTCCGGGCTTATAAATTTCAATATATTTGTTTGGTTTTAGTTTCATTTCAAAAAATATCACTAATGAAAGAAAAGGTATTGCCGTGCTCATTATAAGTTTTTTAATTGTTTTTGTTTAAATTTGAATAATTGGCTTTTTTAAGTATAATTAGTGATTTTTGGAATTAATAAATAATAGATATTTGGAGTATATTTGAAAAATTAAGGTGCTTTAAATATTAAAAAAATCTTAGCAATTTTTGTAAATGTTTATTATAAGCATTTTTTATTTGCAAAATTGAAATAATTTACTTTTAAGAAAAGCAGTAACTATGATGTTTTAAGCATTAAAATCATCTAAATAAATGTTTCAAAAATTACTTAATTAATCAGTTTAATTGTTTAATTTAAGTTTTTATATGATTCTAATATCTTGAGTCTGATACGTATTTATATTCGAAACCTTTTACGTGAAGACTTCTATGAGAATTTATACCGATACATGAATCGAAACCTTCTTTTCAATTGCCTTAACACTTTCTTTATCCAAAATGATAACACTTTTTCCTTCAAGAATTACATTATGTTATAATCGCAAAACAACTTAAAGGTGATAGTGAGAACTGAGAATTGCAAACAACCGTACCTGGATTCTTATTCCTTTATTCTACAAGTGTATGTATAACCATTTTTACATCCAACAGCCGCACCTGGATTCACATTTCTTTATTAACAACAGCAAATTTCATCTGTGCATGCACATATTACTCTAGAGAGAGCAGCAAGATAAAGCCATACAGGAAGAAGAGGACATGTTCTAATTTTGCTCCAAAAACCTGCTGTTCACTCCGGCTCTATACACAGTCAAGCCTGTATTGGTTTCAAGGTTGATCTCAGTGTTTGCAGGTGCAAACACCACATCACCTTCTGCAATCACCTCCTTAAAAGAAGCGGAGCTTAAGTTTCCGTCTCCTGCAATGACCAGAAAAACCGAAGGACCGCAGCTAGCAGGAATAAGAGTAGATGCTTCTTGAGGAATATTGTAACAATCAACTTCAAATTCATCGAAAGGAGGGATATACTTTGTGGTATAAGGCTCCGTACCAACTCCATGAAGTATTTCCGGAAAACCCTAAATGAAAAAAGGAAACCAGTAAGAGGGCTCTAGCCAGAATTACTGTTCTGAAGGAGGGTATCAAGAGTGTTAAGGATCCATTCTAAGTATGTGATCACCTGTTTGTATGTCAGCATTGAACATAGGGTGTGGACATCCCTGTTCTTGGGTGTGAGACCAGCACGAACAACGTTGTCTGAGGTTGCCATGCATTCTACACATTCACCATGTATATAAGCATGGGGTTCATTTGCACCCAAGTATAGAGCTTCTCCTGGATTCAGCTTCACATAGTTGAAGAAAAAGGCTGCTATAACACCAATGTCACCGGGGTACTGTTTTTCGAGCCGCAAAACTAACTCTTCCTTGTCTGTCAGCTCCTTCACCTATCGGAAACTAATCTATAAATATGCATTTTTCAGCATAGAGAAGAAGATTGCTGAGAGATACATACAATTAAGTGGCTCATGGGGTGCCTAAAGTTTGCATGCTAAAAATAAGGGCTGTTTTACATTTTCAAACCGTGGATAGATAGCTTAAGGTATTGTACGAAGGTCAGGGTAAAAGGATTCAACACTCAAATAACAAAAACTATACACTGATACTGATAGGTGGTCATATCAAATTTCTCATAGGCTCATTAATGAAGTATGAACAAGTAAAATTTCCCACTGGATAACTAGAGAACCGTAGGAATGTTTATCCTGGTAATATTAAGGTTTCGTTAGCAGACAACACTGCTTCTCGTTGTTAGTCACAATAAGATTTCTTCAAGCACATAGGTATTCTCTGAAGGTTAACAATTTGACTACTAAAGTGGACAACAAGGAGAAGCAACAATTTGTTTCTACAAGATGCTAATGGAGCTACTATCTAGAACCAGCCCTTGTGCAGAGTAATGGAGAAAAGAGTTAAAAGGCCACAAAAAAAGTAGACAAAGAGAAAACAATATCAAGCATAAACTTCGAAAGTGAAAGACAAAAAAAAAGAAATACAGTTCTTACATACTTGGCGTTTTGAGTTCAGTCGATTTATCAACTTTGAAACTGTTTCAGATATCACAACCGTGCTAGCTGACATGAGAGCAGTAAATAGGGATTGCAAGACCTCTTTCAGTTTTTTCTCTCCATCTTCTTCACTAGTGATTACTACTTGATTTGCACGTGAACTCCCAACCACTTCAGTGATCTCGGGTACGTAGTGAATTACAGTCTTAAGTTCCTGAAAATAGGAGACTATTCTAAGTAAATACATTGAACTATGTCAACCATACTCATTACTCAGATTGCTTCAATCATCCGAAAACTCAATTTATTTACAGCGCCATTAAATTCTTCAAGTAATGTCCTCAAAATGTAAAATAACACTGATATATGTTTCTGATCTAACAAATTAAGAGGTGCACACTAGACAGGAAAGTAACATCATGCCCACCAACCATAGACTAAACCACTACCTTGAATGCATTGAAAAGATTTCCGGTTCTAGAAAAAACGTGCAAAGTCTTCTTAATCAAATAAAACCAGACACAAGCTAGTGAAACTACCTCAAGACTAACAAAGCCGCACAGCGCCTCAAACTTAGTGAGAGCCAAAGCCATCTCCGGCTTGTGATTACCATCCTTGTACACCCCTGGATGCTCCTTGTGCAGGACGGCAGCTAACTCCTTATCTGGATGAGCCTGTATGGATAGAGCCTTTTCCACTGAAAGCACCTACAAAATTCGCAATTAATTTCATTTGATCATCAATGCTTTCAACTTCCCATGTACGAAGGGAAACACTGAAGATTCACAATCGAATTACCAGCCTATCACTACATAGACTTCCACGTCTTTTTGATAAAATGGAGAATCGGTGAGAAATTGATTTATTAGAGAAGATTTGTGCATATACGCATATCATGAGTATGAATCAGCCTACTCTTCAGTAGGCTGGATTTTAGGGGAAACAGAGCGCTATTCGTTGAGGAGAAATAGGTGGATTAAGTACGTGATGTAGATCATCGCCATATTAATTAGACACGGTATGTGTGTCGTGTATACAGATAGTATGCAATGCATCTGACGGAATCGGAAGATTGCGAAAGAGATCTAACGTCAAATTCCGCATAAACACAGACCAGTAAATTGTTAAAAACAGCGGGAAATGAAGAAATTATTCAAAAATTACCTTGAACAGAAAAGGAAGCGTAGTTCCCCAATTCTGCAACACCTTATCCCCAAGCACACTCGGATTCCTCTCAATCCAATCCTTCAAACTCATCATATCCCCCTGCTTATTATCATTTACATCCTTTCCTTCCACATCGGAATCCATCATTCCGGCAGTCGCTTCCGCCGCTGCAGCGACGTAGGACGGTCCGGACTCGTGAGTCCCCATCCAGAACTCAGCGTACGGATCTCCGCCTTCCGTCTCCTCGCCACTGTTCTTCGCGTAAATCCGCGCCACCGTCGAATCCTTCCCCGGTTTTCCCCAGTCATAGTTTTTGACGGAGCACTTGAGTTTGACAATTCCAGGAACTTCCACCCCCATGGAAACGGAACTAAGTCTAGAGAGAGAAAGGAAGTTGAATTTGACGAGAGAAACGAAGAAGAATAATGAATTTAGTAGACTGAAGAAGACGAAAAGAGATGGAGTCCATTGGAGCAAGAGAGCGTTAGCGGGTTTTGAAGATGCCGAATCGAGAGGGAAAGGCTAGAGAGAGAGAAAATATTGTTGGCGCTATCGTTAGATTGGAACGGAAATACTAACGGCGAATGGTACTCGGTGATTAGGTGTCGTACAGCGTCAGCGAGTTGACATAATTTAGGAGTAACGGCGTTTGACAGTTTTTGGGGCAGAAAGCAAGGCGGCGTCAGCATTGCTGGTACACTTTTTTTTCTCAAACTGGGTCGGTGGGACCGATCTTGTGACTTGCATTTCAACCCAATTACACGACTTGTAATAATTTGTAATTCAATTATTATAATAATATTGAGTCTTTTTCGTATTATAATTTTATACTAATAAACTCGTGACTTTTATTTTTTAGATGAATAAACTTGTAGTTGTTATCTAGATATATTGTTTTATTAAGCTGGGAGTATGTCCATGTGATGCACAAATGTTTGATTTTTTTTTTCTAATGACGAGGATAATCCACAGTTATTATCGAAATATGCACTAATTATAAATAACTGGCTCACATATAGTAGTTTTAGTGAATTTTGAATCCATAATATTTCTTTTATATGCTAAACATCTTAAAGTTATGTCCACCAAATGGACTCAATATTGATGATTTTGTGGTTTACTTTTGTAGGTTGTCTTAATGTTAGTTGTGAATTTTGAGTCTATTTATTATTTAGGTATGACCATTATGATATTGAAAATTACGTTAAGATATGGATATAGGGGTCGTGTAAGGTCTATTATTCTGCAAATTTATACTAATATTTATTAGTATTTTATATTTTTTATAAATCTTCCCCATGCCCTCTGAATTTTGTACTTGGTTCGAATTTTTTTAATGTCTTTGGAATTTTGGTGTTTGTATTATAGAAAAAATGAACAATAATCCGCAACAAAGTCGATGAATGACCTTTAGATGAGATGCCTGTAACATTTAAAAATGTATTACCATTTTTATTATTTACAAATTACATTGTCTAAAACAAGAAAGGGGTATTCTACTTTTCTTTATCAAGATTTTGTAAATATATCAAATATAAAAAGGGCCGGATATAGAAGGTTTTCCTAAAATTTTATATAATCCCAGATTTCTTCACATTTTTGCGAATTTCTTTAATTCGCCTTCTAAATTTTGATCCTAGAGTCATTCCTCCATGAGAAGAAAGAAGAAAGAAAGAAAAAGTTATCATGAGATGATATAGCAATTAAAGTGTCAAGTCTGTAATCAATGGTGAGTTCAAATCCCACCGATAACTATGTACTCCATAATTTTATGTTGTGCACATCAATAGTAGTGGCTTCATCAATTTTAAAAATTAAAAAAAACTACTAAAAAAAACCACAACTTCAAAATTTATGTTGTGCACATCAATAGTAGTGGCTTCATCAATTTTAAAAATTAAAAAAAAAACTACTAAAAAAAAACCACAACTTCAAAATTTATGTGTGCACATCAATAGTAGTGGCTTCATCAATTTTAAAAATAAAATAAAAACTATTAAAAGAAAACCACAACTTCAAAATTGATAGATTATTACAGATTCATTAAAAAAAAAATTAAAAAAAACAAAACATTTAACTATCGAAAAAAAAAGTATCACAACTTCGAAATTGATTGATTAAAAAAAATAAACTAATTAATAAGGAAAAGCGTGTTAGTGTAGCGTTAGATTACAAAGAAGGAAAAATCCTGGTGCGAGCCATACTTGTGATGCAGAGAAAGCGGAGTTCTCTAAAGTCGGAATTTATTATCTTCATGCGTGTGAAGTGTGACGTAAGGACATTAACGTCGATGATATCAAACGTGAAGTCGTAGTCGAATATGTCACTTTTTATCGTGAAAATAATGCAAAAACGTTTTACTCGGTAATGGATTCTCGTTTCCTTTATTCTCGTCGGAGCCCATGCTTGTGCTTTACTCCACCCACATAAATCCCGTCCCGTGTGCAGCGGCAATACATCAAACATGCTTCATCTCATTCCTTTTTAAATACGGCAATAAAGTAGGACGATTCTCATCGCTTATATATATTCTACTATTATATTCGTCGAGTGATTTTATCCTAATAGTAGAATTCATTGATAACCACGTAACACATCCAACTTTTTTTTTTTTAATGACGAAGGTAACCCGCAACCGCTACCGAAGTGCGTATTGGGTAAACCCCGCTCCTGTGCTCTAGCCTGCAAACAATGCAGGAGGGTTCAACCACCTTAGACTAACCATATGTAACAGGTTCACACCATATATAATAGATTCACACATAACGATCTTGATAGGTTTTGAACTCATGACCTTCCAGCCACAGACTACTCACCTTAACCATCATGTCATCCAAGAGGACAACACATCCAACTTCTAATTATTGTAAGAGAGGGACCATTGACAATCGTTATTAGAGTGAATAACAAATTTGGTGTCTAAATTTTCAACTATTTTCATATTTGGTGCCTATACTTCTAAAATTATTTTTTTGGTGTCTAAAGTTAGCAAATGATATCCATTTTGGTGTCTATTATTCATCCATCAATTTTGTAAAATTCTAGAAGGATAAAATAGTCAATTTGGATACATATTTTTTAAACAAATTCATTTTAGTCTTATAAATTTTATTTAATCTAAAAATTTTATTTAAAAACTATTAATTTCAATATTATTCATAAAAAATCTAATAAAAAGTCACACAATAAATTAGAAAATGCTATTTTTTACAGATGCATTTATATTCAAAATTTTACAAAAAATAAAAATACTTTATTTTAAATTTACTACTTGTGATTAGTATTTTCATTTAATAAAGATATAACTTACTTAAATAAAATTATAATTTTCATCATAAAATTTATTATGTAGTTTTTATTTTTATGTAATGTAGCAATTTAAATTCAATAAAATAATAAGATTCTTATTTTAAAATTTGTAATTTACTACGTGAGGTTAGTATTTTCATTTAATAAAGATATAACTTGCTTAAATGAAATTATAATTTTTATTTTTAATTTCATAACATAGTTTTTTATGTAATGTACCAATTTAAATTCAATAAAATAAAAAGATTCTTATTTCAAAATTTGTTTGTTGATATTTTTTTGGCAAATTGGCATAAATGGTCCCCAATGTTTGCTACTTTGGATGAATTGATCCCTAATCTTTTTTTTTTAATTTATTGGTCCCCAATGTTTGCTAATTTGGATAAATTGGTTCTTATGTTAAATTTTAAGTTAATTAAGTATTAATCATATGGGTATTTATGGAATAAAAGTTTCAGGGATCAATTCATCCAATTTTTAAATTAAACTTGAATTTTTTTAATTTTTTTTAAATTATGATTTTTTTGGAAAATAAATTAATTTTTCAAATAATTTTTTTTCAACTAATTTTTTTTAGTTTTTTTTTCAAATATTTTTTTGGGTAAACGAAAAAAATTAATTAATAATAATTTTAGGGACCAATTCATCTAAATAATTTTTAGAATTAACTTTTTTCAAATTTTTTTATTTGAATAAAAATTAAGTAAATTTAGATTAACTAATAATTTTGTGGTTCACGGTGAAGGAGGGGAGCGAGTAAACACAACGGTTGGGGAATGTGTTATGTTCTTCGAGGAGAGGAGCAGCTGGACGACTTGGGAGGACCAATTCATCCAATTTTTTTAATTAAATAATTTTTTTATCATATAATAGTTGAAAAAAAATATCCTTTTTTTATCATTTTTTCGAAAAATAATTATAATATTTTACGAAAAATAATTATAGTATTTTTCGAAAAAAAATTATCCTTTTTTTATCATTTTTTCGAAAAAAAAAATTCGGAAAAAAATTATAATATTTTTCGAAAAATAATTATAATATAGTCTGAATTTTTTTTATCATTTGAAAAAAAAAATAGTTGAAAAAAAATTATTTGAAAAATTAATTTGTTTTCCGAAAAAGATCATACTTTTAAAAAAAAATTAAAAAAAAATCAAGTTTAATTTAAAAATTGGATGAATTGGTCCCTGAAAATTTTTATTCCATAAATGCCCCTATGATTAACACTTAATTAACTTAAAATTTAATAGAAGGACCAATTTATCCAAATTAGCAAACATTGGGGACCAATAAACTAAAAAAAAAGATTAAGGACCAATTCATCCAAAGTAGCAAACTTTGGGGACCATCTGTGCCAATTTGCCTATTTTTTTTTTTTTTTTACAAAACAAAATGTTCCAACTAATATTGTTTTAGCTGAAAATGAAAATTCATTAAAAAGTAGTATAAGTTTAACATTTAAAATTTTATTCCTTTTATAAATGATAATATGATAATATTGTAAATTAGTTTTTAAGTGTAATATTTTGGAAATATGTTTGGTGAGATTAGCATTTTGGATATTAATTTTTTAAAGTATCATTTTGGAAATTTACTCCTTTTAACTCAATTTTTAATCTTATACAACAATAAAATGAATTGTTTAAAAAATATGCATCTAAATTGACTATTTTGTTCCTACATAACTTGTAAGAGTTAATAGTTAAATTATAGAGACACCAAAATGGATAGCATTTGCTAACTTTAGACACCAAAAAACAATTTTAGAAATATAAGCACCAAATATGAAAATAGTTGAAAGTTTGGGCACCAAATTTGCTTTTCACTCTCGTTATTATTATCATAAGGAATGGAATTTGAATATTTGTTGGAGGCGGACTTTTTGTTGGAATCCACTGCTAGAATTTTGGTAGGGGAGCTCAACTAAAGAGAATCCTATTGATTAATTTGATTATTTTCCGATGTGGGATCATTACAAGCAATTTTTGTGTCTTCCACTGAAAGAGAATCTTCGGCTCCATCCATTAACATTTACTTCCTCCGTCCCTCTAAAAGTGAAATGTTTTTTTTATTGAGACGTTCCACTAAAAGTAATATGTTTTCAAAAATAGCAAATGTTTTGGACAACATTTAACATTAAATAAAAACAATCTATACCATATAATACCACTTTCTTAATTCCCATATCCAAATAAAATATCGCTTCTAGTGAGATGGAGGGAGTATTACTTTATCCGTCTCACTATTGTTGTCTTACTTTCATTTTTCATCTGTCCTACTAAGGTTGTATAGTTTCAAAAGAAAAGTAACTTATGAACCACGATTAATCTAAATAGTGGAATCCCACCCACCACTTTAATACACCATCTACTTTTTCAATCTTCTTATCAAAAAGTGTTATTTTAGTTATTAAAAATAGGATGGTAGAAGTACTCCCTCAGTCCCGCAAATAATGTTCATCTTTCTTTTTCGGGATGTCCCACAAATAATGTCTCATTTTTTAAAACAACAAATTATTACACATAAGCACCGCTCTTTTTTAAAGATCCCACCACCTTTACTCTCAACCAAACACTCTTATTAAATCTCGTGTCGGTAAGATGAGGGATATTATTTGTGAGATGGGTGTCTTAACGGGATCGGTATTCGAGATATATTGAATTCCGTCCCGAAAAATTCGGTATTTTGGGATACAGAAATACTATTTTTCGATATTCGGCATCGGTATCGGTATTTCATTTCCCAGCTAATCGGGATTTGGCATATACCGATATCGATATCGGTATATACCGAAATACCGATTTAAAAAAAATTAAATATTTTTTAACTTATTTGGTCTGCGTCCAGACTCCACTCCAACGTCCGTCTGAAACTTAATTAGGTATGCGTCCAGCGTCCGTCCGTCTCGCCTCTTCTTCGTCGGCCGTCGCCTCCGCCCCTGCAGCCCGCCAGCGCCACCGGCAACACATTAGGTACGTAATAGCTTGCCTAGTTCCTAATTTTCTTGTCTTCCAACTTTGGGTTTTATTCTCTCCCCCAAATGTTTGATTTTTTGGTTAAATTGATCCCTAATTCGAACTTCTGAATTTCGATCTCCTAATTGATGTAGAATTAAATGCAATGTTACATGAGTTTCGACCTCATGTAAAAGATGTCCAATGCGGCTCACTGCTTTTATGTGATATCCTTTTATGGATGAAAACGTAAATTATGTCCTATTTATATATCGTTTCAATTATTCAATTTATGCTATTCTTCAATTTATGCTATTCTTGAGCTAAATATCTTGTGCTTAATGCATCTGAATAGAATGTCTCACCTCTAGCTTATTTTTTATATTTTCTAATTTCTTTTTGAAGAGCAAGTCAAATGGCTAAAAGGATGAGGCAGAAGTTGGCGAAATATTGGATGGAGGAGGATTGTGTGAATTTGAGGATGAATCCCGTTTTATACATCGCTGCACTGTTGGATCCAAGACAAAAGATGAAACATGTTGAAAAGTGCTTGAAAGCGGTGTATAATAATCAGCAGCGTGTGAATGAGATGATTGCAGAAGTGAGGTTCACGCTTGATGAGTTGTTTGAGTTTTTTATAAGACACTACACTTGCCTCCTCCACAGACTCCAGTCACACCATCTGATTCTGATACATCTAGATCTACAATTGTGGACATATGTCAAATGCCTGAACCCCCATTTGAAGATGATCTATTTATTGGATCGAGTACCCTTTTACAAGTTGGTTCTCTTCATCTTTATTTTCTAACAAGTTTGTTTAATGCTCACATGCATACTTATTTTCTTTCATTTTGAATTTTATATTACAGGTGATCAGGACATAGATGCAGATACGTCGGAGATTGCTCTCTACTCCCTCCGTCCCATTGGAAACGTCTTGTTTTCCATTTTGGGCGTCTCATTGGAAGTGTCTTGTTTCTAAAAAAGGCAAGAATATGTGGACAAGATTTAACTATCCAAAAGTCAAACAATATACACCACACATTATCATTTTCTTAACATCCGTGCCCATTGGAAACAAGACGCTTCCAATGGGACGGGGGGAGTATTTCACAGAGAAGCTTCTCATGTTGTCTGCGGCTGAATTAGCTAAGTTTAATGTCCTACAGTGGTGGTCATTAAACTCTCCGCGCTTTCCTATTCTAGCGAAGATAGCAAAAGATGTCTTGGCTATTCCAATCTCGAGTGTTGCTTCAGAGTGTGCATTTAGCACGAGAGGCCGTATACTATCTCCATTTAGAAGCTCATTGACTCCAGAGATTGTTCAGGCTTTGATATGCGCGGATGATTGGTTGAGCTCCAGTTTAACTTAGGGGTGTTACGGTATACCGAAAAATCGGTATACCGAAAAATCGGTATACCGCGCATACCGTACCGAAAAAATACCGAATATACCGTACTTTTCGGTATACCGTAATTTTCGGTACGGTATCATACTGTATCGAAGTTTTTCAGTACGTTAACGGTATGAGATTTTTCATACTGAGGTATACCGTATACCGAAGTTCATACCGCATATATCTTGTAGAAAAAAATGCAAAAATGTTGGTTACAAGTTTTGAACACGAGTTATTACAAATATGTCACTCATATCAAACAATCTTAATGTTATATCATAAATCACTTAAATGACATAACTTTATTTGACATAAAGTCACATTATTTATCTATTAAATCATGAAATGTATAAAAAATTATATTTTTCAACTTTATAAACATTAACCCGTAATATTAAGAAATTCATACAAAATAGATTAATTAATTAATTTTATTGGAAAATAATATTAATAACTTTCTTGGCTTTTATAAAAAATATAGATTAAATTTACGTTATACCGTTAAATATTCGGTAGACCTTGATTTTTCGGTATACCGAAGTGCGGTACGGTATATCGAAAGAGCGTTATGATAACGGTATGATTTTTGATATATCGAACTTTCGGTATACCGAAATAATCGGTACGGTAATGGTATACTTTTTCTCATACCAACCCTTATCGGTACAGTATACGGTATGAGAAAAATAGTATGGTATACCGTACCGAACACCCCTAGTTTAACTATTGTGAATGTGATGCAATGATGAAGAAGAGATGTGTGAAGATGAATCACGTGATTTATATGAAAAAGGTATTGGTAAACAATAAATATTTAACATTTAACTTTTTAATATGTTACTTATTTTTATCTTTGTTTACACATTGAGCAGTGACACGGGAATACAGTCAGCGGACAGAGAGTGCTCAAGCGAGCCGGACTGGTGTGTGAAAGTGAAACATTGAAAGTGAAATATTAAGCCGGGAATGATATGAATTATGTCTAATTTGGTTGTTTTCGTCACTTTTGAAACATGTAATGATTGTGTTATTATGTTTTGACTTATGAGTTGGAGACTTAGAGTTATGATTTATGAATTATGAATCTATGAGACTATGATGATTGTATTTGTCTGATTGATGTCGATTGTTGAACAAGTTGTGGATTGGATATTATAGAGAAACAACGGAACTCTGGCGAAATTTTTATTGACATTAATAATTAAATTATTAATATTAAATTAAAAACTTAAAATTTGAAATTTTTATTCAAATTTTGAATGAAGAACTTATTCAAATTTGAAATTTTGAAATTTTAAAATTAAAGTTGTTGTAGGCTTGTTACTTGTAACTTGTGAGTTGTGACTTGCGGAGAAAGTCAAGAAATATAGGCTTAGGAAATTAGGAAGTTAGGATTTAGGATTTATGATTAGTAATTTAGGAATTATGAACAATTGTGTTATTTTTTTCTTTTTACTTTTTTACTTTTTACTTTTTACTACAAAAGTCGGGGACATCAGGTGCACGATTGACGATTCTATTTATTTCTCAACTTAAGTTACATAACAATAACTCAATAAGTCAATAACATATAAATATTACATATATTTGAATTTAATGTTAAAAAGTAAGACTAGTAAACTATGTTACTCTATCTCTATGTATTAAATAATTCAAAGATAATTAACAAGAATTTAATGTACCATAATAATGTTTAATATCTTGCAAATAAGAAATTGTTTGTAGTATTGGCTCGTGTTCGATCGAAACCATGCAGAAGCAATTTAATTTTCGGATTTTTTTTTAATTACGGAATTTTCGGGATTATCGAATCCCAATACCGAAATCCCGTCCGAATCCCGAAATACCGAATACCGAATCGGTATCGGTATCGGTATGGAATATTTGTTGTTTTCGGGATCGGGATCCCGAAATTTGGTATCGGGATTCCCGATCCCGTATCGATCGACACCCCTAGAGATGGAGGGAGTATTATTTTAGTTATTAAAATTTCGTAAGTTAGAAAAAAAAGGCAAATTGGTCCGCAAATTTCGTAAGTTAGAAAAAAGGCAAATTGGTCCTCAATCTTTCAATATTTGGACGTTTTGGTCCTCAATAATATTATACCGAAAATAGCCTTTAAAAATCGTTGACTAACAGTTGACTAACAAAAAAATTAAAAGAAGGATCAATTCGTCCAAAATTTTATAGTTTGGGGGACCAATTAACTAAAATAAATAAATAAGGGACCAAATTGGTCAAACACGCATAGTTTGGGGACTAAAAAATTCAATTTGCCCAAAAAAAGGGCAAATTGGTTTTTTAGTCCCCAAAGTATGGTCTTTTGACCAATTTGGTCCCTTATTTATTTTTTTAGTTATTTGGTCCCCAAACTATGAAATTTTGGCCAATTTGATCCTTCCGTTTAATTTTCCGTTAGTTAACCGTTAAAATTTTATTTTTTTTAAATTAAATAAAATAGAAAGGGTATTTTCGGAATAATTTTTTCGAGGACCAAAACATCCAACTTATCGAACATTGAGAATCAATTTGGCCAAAAATTTTCGTTACTTAATTTTTTTTAAATATTTTAGTAATTTTATTTTTAAGAGCCAAATACAACAATTATAAAACTTTTCTCCAACTAATAGTTAATCATGAAAATTAAAATAAAAATATTATATTAATGAAAATCGAGGGATACTTTTTCTTCAATACAACATAAGTATTTACGATTAACTATTAGTTTTTCCTACATAACAAATTTTAAAATACTTTCATTAATATAATATTTTTTAAGTAATAAGTCTTTGTTACACTAAAGTTGTTTGGAATAGGTTTTATAGGAAATTTCTAGCTACTTATGCATAAATTTGCTTAAAGTTCATTTTAACAAAAGTTATTAGTATTTGTCAAAAAAAAAAATTATATATTTTTGGGATCATATTTTATAGTAATATGTTCGATAAATTGTGTCACTGTGCTATAAAATATGATCCGAAATATATATATATATATATATATATATATATATATATTTAAGTAATAAGTCTTTATTACACTAAAGTTGTTTGGAATAGTTTTTATAAGAAATTTCTAGCTACTTATGCATAAATTTGCTTAAAAGTTCATTTTAACAAAAGTTGTTAGTGTTTTTCAAAAATATATAGTCTTTATTACACTAAAGTTGTTTGGAATAGGTTTTATAAGAAATTTCTAGCTACTTATGCATAAATTTGCTTAAAAGTTCATTTTAACAAAAGTTGTTAGTGTTTGCCAAATATATATATATATATATATATATATATATATAAAAATTTTCATTACTTAAATTTTTTTAATATTTTACTAATTTTTCGTTAGTGTATAAATATATATATATATATATATATATATATATATTTTGGCAAATAATAACAACTTTTGTTAAAATGAACTTTTATGCAAATTTATGCATAAGTAGCTAGAAATTTCTTATAAAACCTATTCCAAACAACTTTAGTGTAATAAAGACTTATTAACTAAAAAAATATTATATTAATGAAAGTATTTTAAAATTCGTTATATAAGAAAAATTAATAGTTAATCATAAATACTTATGTTGTATTTGAAGAAAAAGTATCCTATGATTTTTATTAATATAATATTTTTATTTTTATTTTTATGATTAACTATTAGTTTGAGAAAAGTATTATAATTGTTGTATTTGACTCTTAAAAAATAAAATTCCTAAGATATTAGAAAATTTTAAGTAACGAATTTTTTTGGCCAAATTGATCCTCAATGTTCGATAAGTTGGATGTTTTGCTCCTCGAAAAATTATTCCGAAAATACCCTTTTTATTTTATTTAATTTAAAAAAAATAAAAATTTAACGGTTAACTAACGGAAAATTAAACGGAGGGACCAAATTGGCCAAAATTTCATAGTTTGAGGATCAAATAACAAAAAAAAAAATAATAATAAAGGATCAAATTAGTCAAAAGACCATACTTTGGGGACTAAAAAATTCAATTTGCAAAAAAAAAAAAGGCAATAACAATTGGTAATAACCATAGAGACGTTTACACATTATTTTTGTAATGACGCTTTAAACCCCGGAGACCAGGGTTTAAGTATTCAGCCCCGTAACGGCAACCGCGGCGGTTGAACATGGCGGAATGGATTTGCAGAACGCTGCGAGACGGCTGTTTGGAAGGGGAGCACGCCCCCGCTCTTACCATCAACGATACAATCACCTGCCCCTTAGGTTCATTCGTCTTCGACCACATCCTTTCCCAGCTCTCCTCCTTCGTTTCCTCCCAAAAATCACAATCAAGGTTACTCCGAAGCAACAATAAACTATGGAATTCATGATTAATCTACATTCATAATGTTGAGACTGTGTAATTGTCTGTTTTTCTGTTTCGCCAGTGGTATTGTGTTGGTTGCATTGTCGCGGAGTCCTTTGTACTATGAACAGTTGTTGAAGAGCAAAGGACTCAACGTCCTCTCTACAAGTACCTGGTTTGAATTTTCAAATATATTTTCTTAGCATCTACTATTTGGTCATTCGATGTATTGATTGTAAGATTTGGGAATTGAACTAGGTTTAGGGTTTTGGATTGTTATACGGACCCGTTGGGTTGGAAAAGCAAGCTCGTGAATTGTGGGAGCATTGTGAACGACTCCCTTGGATCCTCAATTACAGTCAAATCTTGTAAAAATGTTAAGGACTTGGATGAGTTATTGACATTGATTCTTCAACTAGGAAAAGGTATTACTATGTAGCCACTGATTTGCTGGTTTATCTAATGCGGTAACAGTAACATTGACAGTTCGTTTATGAAATAACACAATGTATTGCATTTGGTGTGGCAGATTTTTCTGCAGATGGAAAGGGAAGGTTTATGGTTGCTATTGACTCGGTAATTTGATTCCTTGCCTATAATTCTTTTATCTTTTAATCACAATATAGATGATAAATTGTAAACATAGATCTCCTCTAATGCTGAAATATGTTGACGACACGATTTAGAACTTAAGCAGTTAAGTATTCTGACGATTACGATCTACTTCTTTTTCATTCACACGATATCTTACTCGACCTCTGTAAATTGGCCTACAAGTTTCACATAAACTGCAGAGCATTTTTGCTGGTGCTTGATTTTAATCACGGACTTAATATTTGCATACAAACTTATTCTTGATGTTTTGCATTTGCTTATGAATTTGTATTCAGGTCAGTGAGATGCTAAGACATACGTCTGTTTCGTCAGTTTCTTCACTTTTAAGTGAACTCAGGAGTCACGGTATGTAATTTTCTCCTCTGTATGTAATGAGTTCTCAGATAAAATTGATTTTGTTGTGCATGACCTTTTTTTTTTTTTTTTTTTTTTTTTTTTTATAGTTCCCATTTTTTGGTCGTGAATCCAACATGGATACCTTCTGAGCTCTTTATTTTTTGATTACAAGGCAAGGTTTCTAGCTTATTCTGGCTATTACATTCGGATCTGCATCAGACCCGGGCTACTGTTGCGCTTGAGTACATGTCATCTATGAAGGCTACTTTAGAACAAGTGGTTCAACTGGTGGATGGCGAGAGAGGAAACTCTCAGACCCTTCCCACAATAGAGGATAACTTGAGAAGAGGAAAATTCAGTGTGCATGCCAAACGTAGAAATGGACGTGTTAGAATTATGGTACCCCTGCTCCTCATATGGCAGCGTCAAAAATTCCTATATATGTTTCTTATTCCTGTGTGGTTTTTTATCTGAGATATTCGAGCATCTGCAATCTATAGGAAGCAGGGTAACTTTAATTATCAAATTTTCTGTTAGGTTGAAGAAGTCTATGTTGAGAATTCAGGCATCAAGTTTGCACCTTTTTCTACAGCAGACGAGGTTGCTGCTCAAACTCAAAGCCTTCTGCCTAAGGTAGAATTATTGCCTACCTTCGCTTAGAAATTCACGATACAACTGTAACCACAATATACATATATTTCTCTAGTGAGCTAGTAATAAAAATACTAATGCAGATTAGATTCCATAAATGTTGGCACCCATATAACTGAGTAAATAAAAATGAATTGTTGATGTTCATATGAGAAAAGGTTATTTCTTTCCAGGTCCAGTTCAATCTACAGCTGTCCGAGAAGGAACAAAATGACCGGGCAAAAGTTGTTCTTCCATTCGAGCATCAGGGTATTCATTCATTTTGGTTTTGTAAATGATTTGGTTGTCTTTTGAGCATCATAAAACTTCGAATCTGTGAGGTGCTATGCAGTGACATTAATCTTTTGTCCGCAGGCAATGGCAAAACCATTGAGATTTATGATGGTCGAAAATCTCTTAGTGAGAACAAAGCTGACATTCAACACACTTCTGTTGAGAGAGAGGATTCTGGCAGAGGGGAGATAATCTATTTTCGTGATTCAGATGATGAGATGCCCGATTCGGATGAGGATCCTGACGATGACTTGGATATATGATTCCGCTTTTTCCATGGTAGAACTCTAATTCCGTGGAAATCTGGCTGTTCTGTATGTGCGCGAGCCAGAGAATCATGCTAACCACGCACCGAATCCAAGATATATCGATGCACCGAGAAATACTAAGGATATCATTCCCCTGCAAGAAGGTTTAATTTGTAAGTACAGTTGAATAAAGAATCTCCAGCAGGGCTAAACATTGAGATCAAAATCATGAAAGAACCACATCTTAATATACTTATGTTCAGCTCCCAGTCATCAACATCTGATCTGGGGCCACTCTGTTTCAAGTTTATCAAGATTTCTTGCAATACTTTTCTTGACAAATTCATTTCATAAGTAACTTTGTCATCACATTAGTGGCATCAAGGATGCAAAAACTTGGAAGTAGAAGAAATTGGCAATTTTGGCAGATCAAATTTACCAAAGATCAAGAAATATAACACAATCTGAAGTAGGTATCAAAAAGGTCATTATGCTGTTTCTCATCATATAATAAGTAATCTACCGTTCCGCAGTTCAAGCTTTCTTCATGCATACGTACCAAATGACTCCCCATCCGACTGCTGTACAGCATATATATCTGCATCATATAACACTTTGTGATTTTATGTTTTACCAAGTAACGACTTCAATGAACTGATGATGAGATTAGGTTTTTACCATAGACAGAAAATAGACTATTCATAACACCTGCAATAAGAGAAAAATGCATAAGCATCTTAGGAAAGTCTATCGAAACCCAGTTGATGAAAAATGTATGACATGAGTAAGCCTATACCAATGAAGAGAATAATGTAGTGAAGGATACGAACTTTGGTTGTTTCTTGAAGAATGCACACGACAGCAAGAAAAACGATGAAACCTGGTAAACAACATCATCCAAGGAATGATCATTTTGAACTTGTAGAAGATAGAAGTTATCCCATGTCAAGACTAGATAGATCAATTAACTTACCAATACAGAGCCCTCGTAGAGTCCACTGTCATATCATCAATTGAAGATTTATGAAAGAACTATAAAATATGTTGTACTAAATTATGTGCAATGAAGAGCACAATAAGAAGGGAAAGGATAAGACAACCAGCCGCGATTCTTTATGTGAGAAGGTTCGTTGATGCAAGTATGAGAGCCATATCCCAAAACGACGAACCAAGATCTGTAATAAGAAGCAAGAAGACAACATAAAAGATGGCAAAATGGACCATAGCAGAGGCATGTGTAATATAACATTAGTAGCTCAAGAAAGACTATAATGGAGTATCATGTAATCAATCAGCTTCACTGCAACATAAAAAGGGAATCATTCAAGAAAAATGAAACATTAAAGGAAAAAAGGAGTATTACATCCAGCCGGTAAGATCAGCCAATACACACCACCGCGCGTGCCACCTTCATTAGCATGAACTTGAATGCCCTCAACCTACATATATGTAGTACGATATATCATATGCCTTAGATATGAAATATAACCAAGCTCAAAAAACATACATCCAAAGTCTATTGTGATAAAAACAAGCCGTCAAAGATCTGTACCTCACCGCAAGTAAGCTTACAGGCTTGCTTCATGAAGAAACACAGTGATGAGCTTAAAAGGTGTTAGTAAAAATGTCATGATCACCATACGAAAAATAAGATCAAAATAGAAGTAGTTTCATAGAAAAAACAACATTAATTCTAGAAAATATGAAGATCTGTAAATTAGGGCTAACTTGAACAAAACCTTCAAGCTTTAATGAATATTAATTCAACATTTCTATCTTGAACGAGCTTTAATGGAGCTTAATTCAAGTAAATAAGCTCCAAGTACTTAGCCAAATCATCAACGTATAGAAATCTTTCACAATTAGGTGAAATCAAGTTTGATATCATAAATCATAATTCAAAAGAAAATGAATATGAAAACGAACTGCGTACAGTAAAACAATTTAAAAGATCCACTAATCGAATCAATCCCAGCTTCTCCCTATCCACGACTAATTTAATTGCTTATGCGATTAAGTTAAACCAAGGCGGCAATGTACATTTGCTAAAATCTCTCTAATCTGAAACCGATGAAGGAAACCACTTACAGCAAGAATAACAACGGTGAATACACCAATGGTTGCTAGAAACACAACTTGTTTGTGCTGACAGCAATTCTTCAGCTCCCAGTTCGGAGTCATGCTTTCAGATTATTAAATAAAAGAAGAAACAAAAGGCCAAGAACTAGCTGAAAATCAAGGACCCTCGAAGAATGCAGATCAAGAGCCCAATTGGAGGACGCGTAAGAGTGGGAAAAAAATTGTTATGATTTATATTAAAAAATATAGGTAAGTAGGGTTTTTTTTTTTTTTTTTTTATCCTCCCTTCATTTGTTCGGATTGAGGAGACAGATAGTCAGGAGAATTTAAACTTTCCAAAAATTTAATTAAAATCTTGAAATTCTCGAAACGCAGTAAATAATTGTATGGGATAAATTGCATCCAATTGCAGACGGGATCAACCACCGAATCTTGTCGTTTACCGAATTTGACTTCTTTGTCCTTTTCTTAATTATAAAATATTACGCTTTTTCTAACATTAATTTGTAGAATAATAAAGTAGAATATCTATAATTTAATCCTCGATAAATTAATAATCTCTTTAAAATAATAATTTTGACCGATCCTTTAGATATTCCTAATTTTCTTTAAAAAGTATAAAAAATTAATTGATTCTTGACAAATACTTTTGTTGCACCTGCAATCGCCACCATATATATTTGTGTTTCTCAAAGTGAGAAAGAATAGCTTCAGCAGAGCAGATGCTCCAAGATTCTAGGACTTGTACTTTGGGACTCGGGTTTGAGTCCCAGCTATATTTTTTATTTTTTTTTATTTTTACATCCAATTTTTTTTTTAAAATACAATATGACACTAGAATAACAAATTTATACAAATTAAAATTTATTCTTGTAAAAAAAATACATTATTTTTTTAAAAAAAATTCACATAGAAGAGATAGCACATAATGAGGGAATATATGAAAATAATAATTCTTAACAAAAGTATCACTTTATATGAAAAAAGAATCAAATTATTATGAATATATCACTTGTTCTAAATAAGAGTATCACTTGTTATGAATAAAAGTATCACTTGTTCTTAACAAAAGTATCACTTTACGTGAAAAAATATCAAATTATTCTGAATATAGCTCTTGTTCTGAATAAAAGTATCACTTGTTCTTAACAAAAGTATCACTTTATGTGAAAAAAGTATCGATTATTCTAAATCTATCACTTGTTATTAATTAGAGTATCATTTGCTATGAATAAAAGTATCACTTATTATGAATAAAAATATCACTTGTTCTTAACAAAAGTATCACTTTACATTAAAAAAGTATCAATTATTTTAAATATATCACTTGTTCTAAATAAGAGTATCAATTGTAATTAATCAATGTATCACTTGCTATAAATAAAAGTATCACTTATTATGAATAAAAAAAATATTATTGGTTTTAATAGAGTATCATTTTACATGAAAACAGTACCACTTGATCTGATAAAATATGTGAGAATAAAAATATCACTTGTTATAAGTAATCTTATCACTTGTTTTGGAAATGAGTATCAATTAAACTGAATACATTATTTAAAAAAATTGTATCAATTTTTTAAAATGAGTATCAATTAAACTGAATGGGTTACTTAAAAATAATAATAATAAATAAATAAATAAATTTGATATGGAAAAATAAAATAAAGCAAGTGACACTCTCTGTCTATATATGTACATTTCCTTTGTAGTCTCAGATTTATTAGTTTTAGTTCTATCATATAGATCTTCATGGATAATCATGATTATTACAACTAGGGTATTATTGGTGTAAGTCAAAGCATATTGTGTTAAAAATATTAAAATAATTTTGAAAGACGGGTGTTGTGAATTTGGATTTGAAAATTATTAGGACTGCTGAGGAATAAGGATTTGAATTACAACTAAGTGAAGGATTCCTCACGTAGGAGATATTGTAGGAGATAAGTAACACCCTACTTTGGTGGAGAAGATATATTGTTGTTATCAGCAGAAAAACAAGGTGATTTTTACTTTCCAAAACTATTTTGAGTTATTAAACTCTATGAAATGTTTGTTTATCCATGAAGAATGTTTTTGTGCGTTCCTACAAAGTTTAAGGTCTGCTACAAGTTTAATCGATCGAGGTTCTTGACTAGCCAAACAAGCTAGTTGAGGATTGTGTACATGTTTGTTAGTAGCGCAATGGGTTGATCTTCATTGTGTGCTAACCAATTGGAGATGGCCTATGAGCTTCGGCTTGAGTCTAACGGTTGAGATCTCTAGGTCAATACCCGATGTCAGATATTTATGGACTCACTGGGTTTAACCCAAAGTTCGAGAGCAAGGGGAATAGAGTAAGAGTAATTGTAAAACGTGACAATGCGCACACAAGGAAATTAATATTTGTATGGTTGGAAGTGACTTTTATTTTTAAAACCTTCTAAGTCATACGGTTTATGCGTGCATAAACTTATTGTGAAATATTTATAAACTGTTTCACCCACTGAGTACAATAGTACTCATCCCCAAATGTTTTCAAATGTTTTTAGGTTGAATGGCTAGTGAAGAAGGGTGGAGCTAGGGGTGTGCGCGGGCGGGTTCGGGCGGGTTTAGACGTAAAAAATGACCCACCTATATATAGGCGGGTTCGGAGAATTACAAACCGTGGCGGTTTAGTTTTTTCCCAAAACCGTAGCGGTTCGGGTAAGCGGGTAGGCGGGCGGTTGCGGGCGGTTTGACGGATTGTTACTTCTCTAAATTATGTCGATAAAATTAATCATTCTATATCAATAAGAGGTGTCTAATGCGGAAAATGAAATAATAATAAAGAATAAATATGATATCACTTTAGCAAATTTTGATGAACATAATTAAAATCCTACAACTTGAAAATTAAAGTCCTTCAAGTAATTTGGAAATTGTATTCTGCAACCTATTAACATAGAAAGAAAAGAAACTTCGAAAAAGAATTGAAAATTGACTTAAATTGAAGGTCATGAATGAATTTTAAAAAGTTAGAACTTAAAATGGAAGAGGAAGAAGGATAACAAGAATGAACCAATTTCTCTCAATTCTAAAAGACACGTACACTAGACAATATTTTTATTATTTATGTATTTAAATATTATATTTTAGCATAAAAAATTAAGATAAATAGGAGGCGGGCGGGTCGGGTGCCCTCAACACGTAACCGCCACCCACCCGCCAAATGGCGGTTTGTTTAAATTTCAAACCGCGGTTCATTTAAAAAAATCTCAACCGGCGGGTACGGGTTGGAACGGGCGGTTTAAGCGGACGGGTGGCAGTTTGCGTTTTTTTTGCACACCCCTAGGTGGAGCTGACGCAGGGGTTTTGTTGTATATAATCATAACTTTCGTTTTAGCTTGTTTTCTTTTGATGAATACATTGAACTTGAACTTGTATATAGTTGACAAGACTTTTGATGTACTCCTACTCTTTTATTTAAAAATTGAATAAAGTGATATTGAGGTTACTAGATTTAATATTGCTATTGGGCTATGTGGCATCATATAGCCTAATTTAAATAGATTATGTCTAATATTATATTTTGCCCTATACTTTATACCAATACTATGGTTTCCGCTCCCAAATGTTTGCGGCAAATCTTCAAATTGAGGATGTTCATTTGTGCTAGCATAAAAAGTAGCCTTAGAACTAGAAGCAATCCATATTTGATAGAGAAGAAGGTAACATTTTGGTTTTGGCTACATTGTGAGAGAGGGAGAAGCGTGGTTGCAGTGATTTCATCTTTTGGACTTTTGGGAGAAGCGTAGTTGCTGTAAATTTTATCTTTTGGAGAAGCAGGGCCGGCCCGTCCGAATAGCGAGTGGGGTATTTGCCTAGGGCCCCTAATTTTAAGGGCCCCAAAATCTGAACATGCCCATTACAAAAAATTAGTTTGACCCAATAGATAACACATAGACTAGCTCATAGTTAAAAAAAAAATTAATATAGAGCCCATTATTCTTACAAAGATCAATGACTCTTTTTTTTACTTGCCTAAACCCAACGCCTTTTTTCTTTTTATTTATTTAGCAACAATCGACTCTCTCTCTCTCCCTTACAAATTACAAAGGCAAAATAGAATAGAGTTACAGAGGCTAAACTAAGAGAAATAGAAACGATACAAACGTAACATACCACCACTCCAGTTGGCTCTCTTCAACAGTCCGATTGACGGATTGAATTCGTTAGCACTTGATACACGCCCCCTTCTTCAAATCAGGTTTTCTCATTTCAATTTGTATTAATTTTTCATCAAATTAGGTTTCGTGCTTTACAATTTGTGCTAATTTTTTAGAATAGGATTAGGGTTTTGAGTTGTATTTAAGTGATTTGTAATTTGTGAATATGTTGCCTAGAAAATATGCTTTTGGAAGTCAAAAAAGGAACAAAAGAAAAAGAGATGAGGAGGTGGTTAAAACTCAAAGAGGGGCTCTTCATAAATTTCTTATACCTAGTTCTAGTTCTTCGGTAAAAGAAGTTGATATAAGTTATAATGAAGAAGTTGATGTTTTGAATGGAGAAATTGATATGAATGTGAATAGGGAAGTAAATGAAAATGAGAATGAGGAAGAAATTGATATGAATGTGAATAGGGAAGTAAATGAGAATGAGAATAAGAATGAGGAAGTCAATGTAGTTAATAATGAGGATGATGTTTTAAATGAAGAAATTGTTATTATTGGGAATAAAAATAATACTTTGGATATATTTGATCCTAGAAATTGGACTAGTATTGATAATAAAACTAGAGATATCTTGATAGAGAAAGGTCCCTTAAGAGAGTGCAATCTCATATTTCCTATAGATGAGCTTGGTAGGCATTTTGCATATTCTTATTATACAAGAAAACTACCAAATGGTGATAGTCAAGATAAAAAATGGTTGGTATACTCAAAAGATGCAAATAAAGTATATTGTTTTTGTTGCAAATTATTTAAATCACTTCAAAGTAATAGTTTGTTAGCAAATGAAGGTTTGGACAATTGGAAACATATAAATGATAGACTCAAAAAACCTGAGAATAGTTCCGTGCATATTAGTAATATGAGGACATGGATTGATTTGCATATTAGATTGAAACATAACCAAACAATTGATAAAGATTTACAAGTGCAAATTAAGAAAGAGAAAGAACATTGGAAACTAGTTTTAGTTAGAATTATTTCAGTTGTGAAATGTCTTGCTACACGTAACTTGGCTTTTCGTGGGGATAATGAGAAGATTTATCAGAATAATAATGGTAATTTTTTGGGCTTACTTGAGTTAATTGCAGAATTTGACTTGGTAATGCAAGAACACTTACGCCGTATTCAGAATAAGGAAATTCACTATCACTGCCTCAGTCATAAGATTCAAAATGAATTGATTTCAACATTAGCTTCTGATCGGCTGTCGGAACCGATACAAATAAATTTATATAACACATGCACAGAAACTATACTGGACAAGTACAGTGACAAGCAAGATGTCGATCCTCAGGGAACGAGTGATTAAGCAACTAATTCTACTGACCTAAAGGGTTTTGGCTAGCAGCCACCATAAATTTTGGGTGTTCTTAAACTAGGCAGAAAGATAACATATAATAATCGAAAAGCAAATAGCAAGTTATAAAAGCAACCCAGCCAAGGTAATTCCACACCACCCCCTGTCCGATTCTAGATTACTATGTGAATCAGTTTAGTAAGGTTATCTGGCTAGGATGTTGTGTTGAGCACAGGAGCGTCCATTCCTTCTATTAAGCTGGGAATGTCATGTTGAGCATAGAAACAGTCCCCTACCCAGGTGACTACCCTACCTTGTTTAGCAATGACTAGGGAGGCACTAAGGAGCATTAATAACAGAGGAACCAGATCAAGACATCTACCGTGTTGAGCATTCAAAGCAGAAAACCCAGCTAGTCTACGTCTGCCCAGAAAGATGGTTACCTACCCAGATTGATCAAATCTAAGCAGTTCTCAACTATCTCAAACAAAGTTCGACTAAAACCCTTACTAAACCGATTATTAAGCACGTTCTCACATCTCACGGATTCTTAGGGATGGTGCCTCATTACCTCGGCCAGATCTGAAGAGTTAGCTACGCATACTGACTAAGGACATGAAACTAAGCAGGTAGAGGTAAGACATTAAACAGATCTGGGATAATAAACTGGAATAGTAAACTTTCCTAAAACAGTAAGAAACTAGCATGAGAATTTAACTACATATAGCAAGAGACAACATGGTATGAAATCGAAAGCAATAACCTCTAAAAACATGGAATATTCACAGACACAAAAGTTAGCATTGTTCTAAAGTTGATAAAGACAGAAAACATGAATAAATGAAGTAACAACTCGTAAACCGTAAAGAAACATGATAACAAACCTGAAGTAAATGCAACCATTAAAGACTGAAACTAAAGAGTTGAAATAAAGCTGACCAGTTACATATAACAAAAGGAAGTCTTCTCCTCTGGAGAGCTTCAAACTAACTAGGCAGAATCTTAAAGAGTTGTCTTTTAAGCTACAACAATGGTGGAGTTTTTGAGTAAGTTCAGAGGGAGAGGAACGAGCTACAACTACTGAAAAATGTAAGTATCAAAAGTCTTTTTTAGATCAGCCTCTTTCCCTCTCTTTTAACTCTTCAGAAAATATCTGGATTTGGTAGGTGGGAGATACAACACTAACACTAAACGCACAAGTTAGATGGACAAATTAGCTACAAATCTAGGCTCATCAACTTCTAAAGTTAAAAATGATATAATTAAAAAAAAATAAAAGAGGCTAAATATTATTCGGTGATACTAGATTGTACTTCTGATGTAAGTCATAATGAACAAATGACTTTAGTGGTTAGGTGTGTTGATATGTCTCATAATCAAATAATGGTAAAAGAATACTTTATTGAATTTTTAAGTGTGGATAATACATCAGGATTAACTCTTTTTAATGAAATACAAGCAACTTTACAATTACTTGAGCTTGATATTAATAATGTGAGAGGACAAGGTTATGGCAATGGTTCCAATATGAAAGGGAAACATCAAGGGGTACAAAAAAGATTTCTTGAAATCAATCCTAGAGCATTCTATATGCCTTGTGCTTGTCATTCTCTTAATTTAACAATATGTGATATGGCTAGTTCTTGTGTTAAAGTCGTCTCATTTTTTGGAGTTGTGCAATGCTTGTATACTTTATTTGTTGGTTCTACAAAAAGATAAAATTTTTTACAAGATCATGTTCCTCATTTAACTTTAAAGTCATTATCAACAACAAGATGGAAAAGTCATGTTAATAGTGTTCATGCTATAATAACTCAACCTAATGAAATAAGAGATACTCTATTTGAATCAGGGTCGGCCCTCAAGTAGAGTTAGCAGGGGCGGTTGCCCAGGGCCCCAAATTTTTGGGGGCCCATTTTTTTATAATAATAAATAAGTTTTTTTAAAAGAAATAGCATATTTATTCATTCTTTTTAGGAAAGAAAGGATCTCGTAAATCTCTTTAGTTAATATATTTAATCTGGTCAGAATTCTATTACAAAATATACTCTATCTAGTCAAATATAGTAATATAGAATTTAAAATAATTAAATAGGTAATAAAAAAGTAAATGCTACCTTAATTCCTTATTCTATCTGTACGATTCTATTATTATTCATCTCTATTTCTCTTTTATTCCCCAATTTTTTTTGTTTACTAAACTGTTTTGAACACGACTATGTCACCAAAAATGGAGGTGAAGCGACAACTACTGTTTTTCAAAGGTATATACTAAAATAGAAGACGAGGAAAATACAGATATTACTTTATAGAGAAGGGGCCCATTTTTTATCGCTTGCCCCAGACCCTTTTTTTCTCAGGACCGGCCCTGATTTGAATTATCAAGTATGTGGTTTGTTATGTGGTCTCCTATTGTTTGTTGTACTAGTGTGTAGAAGGGACACACCGACACATACGGTGCTGTTGCGGGTAACGTCAATATTTGGCACGGAATCGACAAAACTTCTTTATTCTTTGCCCAAATCGAACCAAATCAGGTTAACAAAATCAGAATTTTCGATTTGAAACATAATTTTGCAAATAAATAATCGAATATTTGCTTTAGTTCAATTCAGTTTAACTGAATTGATACCCTGACCACGGGTTACCCTCATGGTCTCGTCATTAAAAAAATTGTTTATTTAGTTTTATGAAGATTCCAAATTTGTTGACGATAAAAATAGACAGCTGACACAAAAGAATTCCAAACGAAACTGGGCCCCCGATTTAAATAGCGGTCCTTTTTGTTAGCTTTTTATCCGCATATCAAAACAACTTTTAAAGATGCTTCCAATATATTTACTCGGGGCTATTTCCTCCTTTTTTTTTAATTTGAACAAGCAAAATAAAAATATTAAAATTGGAAGATTTATGAATACATCAACATAAAACTTAAATGACACAAAATGAATCATTATAGATCAGAAAGGCCTCATTCCAACAAATGCTAATTACCTTTTACCTACTGAAAGAAACTCGTTGTCGCTAATTAACTAGATAAACACCTTTATGTGTAATGATTTACAAAACTCGTGAGTGAAGAATATCAATTAAATTATATGTTTGGGATAAAAAATTGGAGAGTTTAATAAATTTATAAATAATTAAATAAAACCACAACAAAATAGAAAATGAAATATATATAGATTATAAGTTGGCAGTTCATGTGCATAATTAAATGCCAATGGTCTCCTCAACATAAAACAAAATTAGAAGTTGGTCCAAACAAAATTAGAAGTTGATCTAATTTCTCCCACGTCCCCTAAAGTCATGCCAGCGGTTACTTTTATGACTAATGCTACCAGTCTTCAATTTCTTCAAAATATTTAATCGTTTTAAATTCCTCTCAACCACTCTCTTTGTTACACGGACAAGAAAACAAGTACTCAGCTCCCTTCAATAAATTTTACTATTTGTTTTGCTTTTTAAATTGTTGCATAAATTTTGTCGCGTTTCCTAAATTGTTAAGATTTTGTATCTAGAATTTGCACATAATTTGATGAACTTACAACTTTACACAATAAATAAGAACTCTTTTTTAATAACCGTGTCGAAAAAATGAAAGAAAATAGGGCGGATCCAGCCTTCAAAATCAACTTAGGCTAAATTACATTACCTTGGGCTGATCTAATTTATTTGGACGAAACATAGCAAGAAATTAAGTTAATACATCAAAAAATAAAAAATTACTACTACTAAAAAATTTAAATAAAAAACTTACCTTGTGCTGATCCCACCCAAGCTTATGAGTGGGTCCGTCACTCGGACAAGATCTATAGTACGAAGGGAGTATGTATTATTTTAAAGAAGAGAAGTTTGCATGTTATTGCATAATAGCATTATTTATTTAGTGAGTATTTCGATAACGGCTATCGTGATAAAAAGAAAATGCATGATGTCAAAATTTTCATTGGTTCAAAGAATTAATAAACTAATTAATTTCCATGCAAACGAGTCCTAATCTCACTATTAATCCCATTTTCCAATCTCTACACGTTAGATTTTTTTCAGCCCTTTTAAAACCTTCTCTCCCATTCCACTCCAAAACAACAATATTTCAGCAATGGCGGTCGAAGTCTTACCGGACAGCACTAGCGCCGCGATTAGCCCTCGAATCTCCTTCTCCCACGATCTACCGGACAACGACGTCGTTCCGATCGAACATTACGTCCGATCGTCTTCCTCCTCCAGCATCGAATTCGACTTCTGCGTCTTCCGCGAGGATTTCGATCAGGAATCCTCCTCCGCCGACGAGCTTTTCTCCGACGGAAAACTCCTCCCCTACCGAGATCAGGAAACGACGAGAGCCGCCGCCGCGCAGATCGTCCGCCGCGGCTCCGCTTCCTCCGCCTCCGCCGCGAGAGGCTCATAAAACGGTTGAAGAGAGGCAGAGTCCGAAAACGCCGTCGTTCTGGCGATTCAAGCGGAGCTCGAGCTTGAACTGCGGCAGCGGCAGCGTCTACGCGACGTCGTTGTGCCCGCTGCCGCTCTTATCGCGGAGCAACTCAGCCGGCTCCACTGCCGGCGTTAAGCGGTCGCCGTCAAATAATCAGAAGCAGAGTTTTCAGAAGTACACGTCGCCAAACGGTCCGTTAAAGCAGTCTTGGTCAACTAAGCCGCCGTTGAATAAGAGCGGCTACTGTTATAACGGTGGGGCCAAAATTAGTCCGGTTTTAAACGTTCCGTCTGCAAATCTGTTTGGCTTGGGCTCCATTTTTTCGGGCAGCAAGTCTAAGAGCAAGAAGTAGTAATTATTTTAATTTAGATTAATATTTCTTCTACTTTAAAAAAATGAATATATTAAGAAAATAACTTGTACATAAATATTGTTTCGGTTGGTTTAATTCAATTGGTCACAATTTACGGCTCTAACTGACATCTCTATAGATCGAATATGTCATCTCCGTTAGTTTTTTGTATGACTCTCTTGCTAGTATAATTTGACCATTATGTGTTGTTTGCATTACTTTGTCATATAATTTTTCAATCATCTCCAATATAAAAATCTTATATTCTCCCTATTATTATTTTTGGACACTTGGAAGAAGAATCCACTGCTATAATCAATGCTAGTATTTATTAGTAACAACAAATTACATATGCCCCACTAATTATTGACTTGAGGTCCAAATTCCTGTTGAGCAAAACACTTTGAACGTATTAAAAATGAAGAAATGTAATTATTTGAAATTGATGTATTGGAAATTAAGTTGGTTAGTTGACATGGTCAGAAAATTGGCTGGGCCTTTAATTTTACGAGTTACTATACTGGTTTAGGGTCACATTCCACCCATATAAAGGCAAGCTAGCTTAGCTTGATCAAATTACTCAAGCTTAATAATAATAATATCATTATCATTATTCAGTCTAGAAGCAGAGACTTTAAGAGCCCTCATCTGCCACCAATCCATGCATTTTCTTGTTTGATAAATAAAGCATGCAACTATTATCGAACTGAGTATTGCATAATTATTATTCATGTGCAATAGTCCGTAAAAGAACGACAAACCACACTAGTTTAACCATGACCTGAATCTCTTGGAAAGATCCAAACTTGCGATTTGCACACACTCAGCCACTATGTCATCCTAAAAGAACGTTAGCCTACCATTCTTGATCTCCTCCTAATTGATCTATTGATTTGAGTCAAGAGTCAAGACAATACAAACAATATCTAATGTGCACTATTTTCAACTACATGACAATAAATTGATAACTTTATTGAGGTTGTGTATAATCTTCAAAAACCTATTCCTAATCCTAATCCTATCCTGGTGCTTCTGTCAAAGGGCAGATTGGGCTTCACATGGCGTCATTAAAAAACTTCATGGTAGATTTGCCGTTCCATTTGGTATGCTTGAGCTTGATCCCCCCTCGCCAATTAGCTAAATATTACTACATATGGCCAGCTAGACATGAGAGAAGCTAGACATCATAGTCTTTGGAGCAGAAGACGATATATACCCAATACAGAAATTCAATCTGCTGAGTCCATCTCCCTCAAACCGCACCACATACCGCAACTAAAACACGATGGACATAAAATTCACATGTTGGACTTCCTTTCCCACCTCTCTTTAGTGTCCAGCCTAAGCATTTTGTAACAGGAGCAAAAAGTTAAACTAAACCATTTTGGTATGTACTTTCTTTCAGTTACTAAATACTAATGCAACCTTCCTTTCCCAGTTGATAGATTATGAACATAAAAAACAGAGATAAATGAGTATGAGTGTCGAAGAATACCCCCAATACAACTTCTGGCGTGTTTTTGTTGCTGCCTTTCTTGTTACACTGTCTACTTGGGATGGTAAGCTCCCTACTTTGTTTTCTGGTTTCAAAGCACTGGAAAAATCCGCAGTAGATTTGCTTGGTTCTTGGTTGGCACATTCAGGAGTTTCAATCGGCATCTTTTGGGACTTCACTTTCCCACTAACTCCTGCATATCTCAAAGAAATTACAAACCATTCGAAAAAAAAAAATATACATAGATATGAATCAATGGCTGAAGCATAAAGTGGTACTCACTCTATTGTGCATTAACAAGTATGTTAGATAATTGTAATTTAGAAAATGATGTATTAAAGATGTGGAAGAATAGTTTAGCATTATCTTTTGATAACTGTATTTTTGCACCTATTGTTTCTTCGCACATATTGTACTTCCGCACCGTATGTGCATAAATATAATGTAAATGTTCGGTGTATAAAAAGAAAAAAATATATTATAAATACACCATGTATTACATAGGAAAGAATAAGGAAGAGGCGACACTTGCCACCCCTTGCCTTAGTGTCCATCCATCTATGTATACATATGAGGAAAACGTGTGGTCCTATCTCAATTATTTTTGACTTGATACATATAAAAAATGAAAATAAGAGAGGTTGTGACTATAAAAGGGAAAATGTGTAGGAGGTCTTAATAAGACATGCAACAAATACATAAAGGAGAGAAGAAAAGAAAAAAATAAAAACTAAAAAAATTCTTCTATATAAAACTCGATCATTCTTCAAAAATTTCATCCATATTCTCAATATCATCTACTATATTCTTCCTCGAAGCTCCCCTCAAGCCTAGTTCTTATGCATCTACGCACAAGCGGTAATATGAAACCCTCCTCTGCCATAATTGCCATGATGCTATCCATGTCTATCACCATAATTTAAATACAATTGCACGCATGATGGGTGATGCATATGTTACTACATCCAATATTAAACAGAATCTCAATTCAAAAAAATTGGTGTTTGTTCGTAGCATCGTCGAATAAGATCCAACTTTGAGTTTGGAATATGTGATACCTCCCTTGCCTGGTTTTGAAATAGAAGTTCAATGTAATAGACCGGATTTTTTTATAATGCAGAGATCGATCAGGGTAATTTTTTTCTTTTTGTTTCTATTTTTTAATCTACTTCTTTTTTTGTTATATGATATTTCTTATTCTGATAAAAGAATATTATTCAAATGTGTTATAACATTTGAGCATCTTCCTATGAACATTCTACTGATGTGTCTTATACTCTTTATTCTGTTTTTGATAGCATGCAAGAAATGACTATTCAAACTATACGGTGTTCATCTTTCATCTAGGTACTTAAGCTTGCTAGTCAATCTACCCTCGAACTTAAGCACACTTCTATATAGAGAAAGTCTTGAAGAATGCGTGTGTAATACTTGAAACTTGGATAGTTCACAAATAATCCTACCTAGGCTATTTATAGCCACCACTTTTGGAATGGACGGCCAAGAAGAATTTGATCTAAGGATCTACATCAACCCTTCATATCCTTCTACCTATTTAGAATATTCTACAAGTCTACAACTATCTACATGTTTTCAAAGGGAAAAGCCTAGAAGCCTCAGTCCAAGACTAGCTTCTAAAAAAGCCCGATTCCCTTCCACTTGACCCAACTCTCCGCAACATGCCCCATAGCCCCTCCCTCGAACATGCAGCGCATGACAATGTGTATCGAGTAGTTAGAAACAACCAGATACTAATGCAACAAGGCCGAAAGCAAGACTAAGAGAATGAGGAAAGAAGAATAAAATGAGCATCATAACTAATTGGTCTGTGAGGGGCATTTAGCTAGCATCTAAATTTGTTTTATTCCCACCCAAATTGGTCATAATCTGCATCACGACGAAACAAAATAATAGAAGTACAGGCATGTGTAAGAGAGTATATAACTATTTAAAATGATGCTGGTGTTCTACTTAAAACAAGCACTAGATTCTATAACTCCAAAAAATCCTATCAGAAGCATTCAGAAACATAGTAAGTGAACTATAACTTTGGTTACATAATCTCCTGAACAGCTATCATCCTTCTCTTGAATTATCAAATGAATTCCTCTTGCAGTCGTAACTGCTTTAACTACTGCCCTACTCAGCATAGACCACTATAACGGTAGACAATTCTAAGTGTATCCTCTAATTGGATAATTTTAACCAGTGACAGAACACCCAAAACATTAAAAAAATAAAATGAAAAAGGACAAAGAAACTGTAGAAACACAATGATCACCGATCACGTAAACCGTAAATATTCATATATATTTTCAGTTACCTTGAAGTCTAATGACATAAAACTGCAAAATATAACATCGAATTTTAGCACAGGATCAATTAAAATAAAAATTCGATAAAATCTAAAGTGATCACTGAAGATCAACTACTTCGAGCTCAAGGAGTTCGTACCAAGATTTCATTAGGCGAGCTACAAATTAAGATCTAAAAAAATCAAGGATCTAGTGATAAACTTCGCCAATTGAACCGTAAATTTCTCAAACTCATGCGACAGGGAGACTGAATTTACACAATTCCTTGAAACTCACACGCGGGTGGTAGCCTAGTAGTATGAATTTAACAAAAACTCAAACATGCTAATTATCCATCCATGATTTGAAATATCATATGTATTCTCCTTGAATTAATCTAAACATATACTGCATAACAAGTAATCAAAATAAACTCCTATATATGCACATTCCTATTGGAAAACAATGATTTAGAAATACCTTTCTTGAATAAATCTTGAAACAAAGAGGAAAAACAAGACCACACAAATCCCAATAATTTAAAAGTAAGAGGAAACATGCGGAAGGATAATCTGAGGCTCGAAATATATTGTAGATGGTTTGCTAAATGGGATAAGTCTAAATCTATAAGATATTTGAAATTTTCTCAATTTCACATCAAGAAAGTCGGCATCTTTATATCTACTGCTATATTAATTGGAGAATATATAAATAAATTCAAATCCTATTACATCACAAATCTTATGAGTTAATATGCACAGATTAGATAGATAAAGCTTATTACAAATCAACATAATAATAATCTCCTAACTCAAGTGTGCTCTTTCTTTTTCTAACTAATTAACCATTCGAAAAGATGAATCAATGGCTGAAGCATAAAATGGTACACACCTTTATCTCTCTTGTGTATTTTAGATTTGGCTTTGATTTGCAGACGCCTCCTGTGCAATTCCTAAAAAAAAAAAAAAACTTAGAAGGATTTCTTTTTCTTGACGAATAGTTAACGTACTAGCAACAAAAAATAAGAGAGAAATAATGAACAAGGGCTTTTTCTTAAAAATTTCAACTCAATATCATCTCATATTCATAAGGAGTGTCTGCATATCAGCAAGATGTAAATGGAATTAAACCATACACACTCTATTTTGAGTGGTACGTTTTCCAAAATTGTAGTAATTTGTTGAGTGCCCCAACTACGTCTAACGACTCCCATAACCAACACATAATCTTGTGTGGCTGTGTTGAAAAGCATGAATGCATAGTGCCCCAAGCTAACCAAACCAATCTGTTTTGGGATAATGCTCCTTCATCTCCACTACATGTAAATTGAAGAAATGTTGAAAAGAAGCAGAGAGTTGTAAGTAAACCTGAAATTTGAATAGCTGCGATTCATTAATTCCACTTTTGAGCTTGAAATTGGGGCATAAAGAAGCCGCTGAGGCTATAACTGCTTCTCTCCTTTCATCTGCTGCTTCGTGGCTCTCTTTTTCCATTCTTACGCTATATTATCGTAATAAGTTCGATAAACCAATAAACTTAAGTCAAAATGGAAATCACTGAGAAAAAAAACTTAGATTGATCGCCAAATTCTTATCTTAACAATATGAAACACTATTTCCTGAAATTGACCACATTCTTGGCGGGATAAATAGATCATTGGTTTGAACAGAACATAGCTTTAACAAATCACAAATCCGACTAAATTATTGATTTAACAATCCCAAACAAAAATACAGAAATTTGACTACATTAAGATTGCAAACTCCGAACTTCAGAACTAACAATCTCCAAATTTCTGAACTTACACTGCAACTTAGTGAAGAATCTAGATTAAGGCCTTGGGATGGATCCGTCAAGAGGAAATCAACCAGATGAGTAGATGACGAGTATCGACACTCAGAAACCCTAACTTCTCAATTTTCTTATTTGGGGCAATTCTGGCGGTGGATGCAAATAATTTTTTTAATCTTTTTTTACTTTTGTGGAGGTATATACAAACAATTGAAAAAAAATAAAATAACAATTATTTTAGACTCGTAATTACCAAGAATTATTAAAGACTAGTTTGTTAAGAATTATTAAAGACTAGTTTGTTAGAAAGGGATAAAGATTGTATTTATGGTTGAATTATCAATATAAAATTTCAAATTATATATTTTTTATTTTTTACTTTTTTTAAATGAGGTAATCAACAGACACGGCCACTGCCATATATGGTCAAATACAAATATAGATCAAACTTAGCGAGTTCTTAGTTAGGTCCTAGTTTGATATATCTCTTGCTAACCTACATAGAAAGTTGGCGGCTTCGGATTAAAGATCAAGCAAACTTACAAATCCGAGAATTAGCATGTTACCCTTTAACTTATATGACCCGTTTGGTTTACACGAATTCTTATCAGGGAAAGTAAAAAAGTAATCTTATTTCATAAATTCAAAATCCAATGTTTGATGTAATTTTAATGAAATTGGGGAAAGTAATAAGATTACTAAAAATTAGGAAACTAGCGTAAGATTTTCGGATTCTTTTTTCTTATTCTAATATAGGTAATCTTTTTCCTAATACGGTATTTTAACCATTTGCTCTTAAGAACACCAAGACCCCATTTAACCATCCAATTATCTATCTTCCGCAAGAGTTCACGCAAGTTTCTATTATCCTTTCACCCAAATTATCGAATTTTCATCATCATCAATTTTGATTTTTGAAATTAGAATTTCAGAACAAATTTTCTCCAAGAACTTAAGACGGAAAAGAGAAAAAATCAATTTTCTTCTTGAATCTTTTGAATCATTATTCTCCAGATCCCACCTGAACAAGAAGGAAAATAGATAAAAATAGAGGAGATGAACGGCGCATGTGATAGACGACAGGTTCTCCAAACCATTTTGAGAGGAAGGCGTGATGGTGGTAAACGACTGAGGTGGCTGGACAGATAAAGGCGGAAATTGTTGTGGGAATTAAATTGATATGTATCGGAGAATGTTGGGCTGGGTTGGGGGAAGAAGATCGAAGAAGATGATTTTGGGAGTGCATATCGAGTGAGAGAGATAAAAGAGAAGCCAGGGGTGATGGTTACATATAATTAAATATATATATATTAATTTTAGTTTAATATAGTTTATTAATATATTTTTCATTTAATAATTTATTATAAATAAAATAAAATAATTAAATAAAATTAGGATTATGATAGTTATTTTGTATTATCCAAACACAATGCAACTAATCTATTTTTTCGAGAATCATATTCCACAAAATCATATTCCATAACAATTTTATTTTCCTATTTCACTTTTGTTGAAATCATATTTCACATAATCATATTCCCCGACAACTTTCTTTCTTTATGAACCAAACGGTCCATAGTCCAATAATTTAATGACAGATAATTAGTAGTCTCTTTTATTGACCATTTAAAAGATTTTATTAATAATGTCTAGCTTTTTTTTATTAAACTGAGGGGTTATGATTAATCTTATACCAACTTAATAATTAGTAGATCGGGATTTGACTTTAGCTTACTAAGGGTGCTTGCACTAAACTCAAAAGAAGAATACGCAACAACCAATTTAGAGCCCGTTAATGGCCATTTCCTTAATTTCGTGCTACATTTGTCCCATTATTTCATTTTTTTCGGTATGGGAATTAAAAAATTAGATGATAAAAAAGAGAGGAGTCGATGATAAAATATGATAGAGAATATTAGTGAGATAATGAGATGGTAGATAATAAAGTAAGAGAAAATAATAAAATAAACTTACTCCGTCACATTTAATATGACACGTTTCTTTTCGGATTAAGAAAGTGGATGATAAAGCATGAGTTAGGGTTAAATGATAAAGTAAGAAAGAGAAAATTAATAAGTTTGTGAACGAGTGAATGATAAAATATGAGAGATAAAAATAAATATATAAAAAAAGATAATTTAGTAATATTTTTGAAAGTTATTTCCTTTTAAGAAAACGTGTCATTTTAAGTTGGACGTTTCGAAAAGGAAAACGTATCATGTTAAATGGGAAGGGGGAGTATAAAGTAGGAGTGAGAAGATGAAAAAATAGGAAATAGTGTATTAGACTGATTTAGAAGGTGCGCATAGGAAGCTACACTCTAAATTCTAAAAAATATGCAAATTTAACTTATTCTTTTTTAAAGGAAAAAAATATTTTGTACATTTTGAAATTGCATATTCTCATAACACATCGTCCACTGATTATAAATTTTGAATCCGTCCATGCAAAAAGCGGGCACACTGTATATAGATTGAACACATTTATTTATTTTCCTCTAAAATTCAAGAATAATCAACTTTTTTCCTTTGTCAATTGTTGTTGCAAGTGCATGATCTTACAATTCACAAAAATTACTTTTATGTTGACCCAAAAAAGATTCAATGGCAAATAATTTGACATGAAATTGGAAACACATGCAAACGATCTATGAATGATTTCCCAAATCGTACGTTCGAAGCGTTTCTTTCTTGTCTTTACACACTAGATAGAAAATAAAATAAATTAACCCTAGTGCCCGTGGGATGACGTAGTGGTGAAGGTGGGTAGCCCGGGACCAAAAGGTCATGAGTTTAATTCCCACTAGACACGCTATGTGTGTCTGTCACCTTAGGGTGTCACCAAAGATAGCGGCTGCGGGTTCCTCGTCATAAAAAAATAAAAAAATTAAAAATAACCCTCGCCATGAACGTCGAACATGCACACGAACCACATCGTACTACACGACCGCCGCCATGATTCTTAAACTCTCCAAACGCCACTTCCTCTCCGACCGCCTCTTCCAGCTCTTCCTCTTCGCCGTCGGAGTCTCCGTCGGCGCCGTATCCATTTTTTCAGAGGGCATGAAGGTCTTTACTCCATTTACGTTCATCCGATCCTTCGTACAACGATAAAAAAAAATTTTAGCACATTTTTCTACTTAAATCTAATTATACTTATTCTTTATGGCTTATTTAAAGATTATATTCTTCTTTCATGAATAACTCATATATTTTTTATATTTATTCAAAAAATATAGTACACAATCCTATTTTGACATCACTCTAAATTTAGTTAGAAGAAATTATGAAGAATAATAATATATAACTGAAAAATTAATAAGTATTTAAATGATAGTTTATTTATACTTCAAATGTTCTTAATTTTATATCAATAAGTACATGAAAAAAGAAAATACAAACATAGTATATTAATTGCATCAAGTTATATAAGTTGACTCTACCAAACTAGGTATCCAAAACTCAAAACTTAAGAATATTGGAGGTATTTCATGGACAAAAATAAGGGATGTCATTTGCCATCCCTTGCCCACACATAGCTCCGTCCCTGGCCGCCGGAATCTGCTTTTTATGGTAGAAGAATTTCTAGCCAGGTTAGTTTGTCTAAATTATATACTCATAATTTGGAAAACGGCTAACAACTCACTAAACTAAAAATACATGCATTTCTTTTATTGTAATTTCGACGGGTTTAGAGGACGTGTGCGGCATTCAAATTGTGTACTTATCCCGATTTTTTTTATTTATTTGAAAATTTTCTATTTCACTCCCATGAAATACAAGTTCGATCACCTCCTTTAAAATTTCAGATTTCATCATGTTCCCAACCATGAAGATTTACACCTTTGTTCATAATTGCATATTTATCCTCTAAATTCTAGATCAGCCCCTTCCGTGGAATAATGTTGCACAAAATCATCTACCTTTTAATTTAACAGTATATAATGAGTGAACCTCACATGCATGCACGCTAAAGTGGGATGAGATCACATGTCCAATTGGTGTCCGATTTGGAACGACATAGTTTTGTATTGAAAAACTACAAATTAAAAGGATAAAATTGAAAAAAATAATAATAAATAATTAAAGAGTGCATTTTTTTTAATACAAAATTACGTCGTTTTAAATCAGACACCAATTAGATAAGGATTTATTGGACAGGTGATCTCATTCCCTAAAGTCTATAACACCATGTTTTTGTTAATGAAATTAAATAACTGTACATTAGAGTAAAAATTTCTTATGGTCTTAATTAATTCATATTCAAGACTTCTAAATCGAAACATGCTGAAAAAAGACCACTTATGTTTAAACATGTCATATTAATTTTCAAAGGGGAAAAATATTACCTTTGTTGTAAATATATTTTATATATATACTTACCATATATTGTGATGACCATGTAAACCCTAAAAGCCCATTAGCCCATCTTGTACTCTATAAATAGAGGTCTCCACCCTCATAATAATACACATCTATTTTCTCTTTCTCTCTATTATTCTCTCATTCTATTTAGTTTATAACACGTTATCAGCACGAAAGCTCTTCTCCGAGACGAAGACATCCAGGGCCGAAGGTATAAATTTTTTTTTTTTATTAAAGCTTCTTCAAACAATCTTCTTCAACACTGAAATCCATTTACTAACCGAACTCGAATGTCTATAAATTAAAACAACCTGCGAGGGTCACAACTAAGAGAGAGAGAGAGATGACGTCAATTGATGCACATTTGTGGAGATTGACGCCAAGAACAATTTCTGAAGAAGATAATTTGGTGGAGTATGATGCTTGTTAGATCGTTTTCTTGATGCTCTTCAAGATTTGCATGGCTAAGCAATAAATTTTTTCGATCTCTTATAATTTTATACTTGTTGCCCTAGAGGTGGCACAATATAATAATATTCCTGAAGAATATTATATGCTCCTGAAGAGCAATTTCAAAACATATTTTCAACTTGATTTGTTGCTCCAAAAGTAGCACAATCAATATTCCTGAAGAATATTACAAGCTCTTGAAGATCATTTATTTTACGCTTTTATTTATTTGTTTGTTTGTTATTTATTTATTTAATGTTGAATTTAGATTGTTGCTCCTGAAGTAGCACAATCCATATTCCTGAAGAATATCATATGCTCTTCAAGAGCAATTCAAATTTATTGAAATAACTCAATTGTTGCTCCATAAGTAGCATAAGTTAATATTCCTGAAGAATATTACATACTCTTAAAGAGTTATTAATATTATCTATGTATTTTTTTTATATACCCCAGTTTTTTTTGTTGCATATTGTATAATATTTATATCTATACAATCTTAATTTGGTGCTCCTGAAGCAGCACACAATTAATATTCCTGAAGAATATTATGTACTTTTGATGAAAAATTCATATAATATGTCTTATTGATGGACGAATCTTGGTTCTTGAATTGTTATTATTGTTGCTCCCGAAGTAGCACAATTTATATCCCAAAGAACATTATATGTTCCTAAAGAGCAATTGTGTTTCTAAAAAATATTAGTCTTTCGCTTGAAGTGGTTTAATATAGATTAAAATTGTTGTTCCTGAAGTAGCACAATTTGTATTCCTGAAGAATACTACATGTTCTTGAAGAGCGATTCAAACTCTTGATTTTGACAAATGTTGTATGTCCATAATTCTAATTGTTGCTCTCGAAGTAGCACAATTAACTCTAGATTTTCTTGGAATAACTAAAACTTGTCATTTGGAAATCATATACCACAACATCAATACTCTAATTGTTGCTCCTGAAGTAGTACAATTAATATTCTTGGAGAATATTACATGTTCCTAAAGAACATTGTATATTTAAAATATTACTTACTTACATAGAGTGGTAGCAAGAGCTCCTCTATGAATGACAATTGTATTTCCAATATCCTATTGTGGCTTAATTTTTTTTTTCAAAAATAAATGTGAGATCCCGTAGATCTCAAAATTTGCAATTTATTGATTGCATTTATCTTGAATAAAATTAAATTGTTGCTCTAGAAGTAGCACAATTACATTCCTGAAGAATGACCATATTGTGATAGAAACATTACTATCACATGTTTGTGGAAATGCCTCAAATATACTATATTTATATACTATTTAACTTTATATCCTGGAGTATCATCATTTATATTCTAGAAGAATATTAAATGCTCTTAAAGAGCAACTCATACTTTTGATGATATATGTTATTCCTGAATTAAAAATATTATTTATGTCTTGTTGACATTAATGCACTTTTGATATCGATGTTCATCTACTAATAAGGAGGCATGATAGAGACAATAGAAATGAAGCATCCCAGCAGGATTACATCAAATATTAATTATTTGTCCTCCATAAAGCTCTATACGTGTAGATGCATCTTAAATTGTAAGATTTTAAAATCTAGTGCATTGAACATCATTAATAGCTCCCGAAGAGCTTGTATCATTCTATCAAATGATACTAAATTAAGTATTGAACATGCCCTTTACTTTAGTAAGTCTAGAAGACACTTACTAACTTTTAATGATATCCGCTGCAATGGATACCATATTGAAATAATATAAGAAGGTAGTGATACATATTCTTGTATAAATTATTTTAAATTTAGCCAGAAGCTAACAAAAGAAAAGTTATCACACTACCACCTTGAATGTATTACACATTCATAAAAATAAGTGAGACAAAACATGTCATGAACCGAAAGTTCAAAAGAGCTCTATGTTTGACATGATAAGTTTGGACATCTACAAGCAACTTTGATGCGCAACATAATTGAAAATTCATATGGGCGCTGCAGAGAGATCCTGAAGAATCTCTTAATTTTCATAAATGCTCGATTTCTATAAGAAATGTAACACTTGGTAAAACTACAATTTCAAAAATAAAGAGCTCAATTCCATCAAGATGATTTGCCTTGATAAAGCGAGTGAATTTATTAAACTTCAAGTTCCTCCTGAAGAGGATTATATCATATGGCTTTGGAATTAAGATCGAATAATTAGTTGCTCATATCCATACTCAAAATGGTATTTGTCCGTATAAAAATGATCTCACATTGAAATTGATGATGAAATAACGTTCCCAACATTAGGTGGAACATATGTCACATTTGGATTCCTGAAGTAATCAATATGAAATCTACATCCAACAAAAAAAAAGCACAAGAATAAACTAGTCACATTTGGATTCCAGAAGTAATCAATGTGAACAAGAAGTCAAAAGACTCACTTGCAAAAGATTGCGAATCAACTTCTTGATGCTTTAGTATGTATATAAAAGAAGTGACAATGTCATACATTTGCTTTGCAAATACCCCTCAACAAGATTTCATGTCCCCTGAAGGACAAGTATAAATGACAGCAAATGCATTAAAAGTTCGTCAAAAATATGGTCGACCAATTGGTTCTAAAAGAAATTTTGTGTCTAAGAAAAGGGGCACAACATATGAACCAAAAAATGACGAAAATGACTAATCAATCGAATAAAGTTCCTGAAGAACTACAATCGTCTGAAAATAATGAGATCTCAAAATATTGGAGAGATCAAATATCGTCGTGGACGCATGACGATATATTCGCCTTTAATATGACTCTTGAAATGAAAAAAGAGGATCCTCAACGACAATCTATAAGAGATTGTCAAGATTGAAATAATTGGCCAAAGAGGAACGAGGTCATATAAGGTGAATTAATATTCTCTAGAAAGCCGGAAATATTTGGACCTGTAGTTCCAAAATCCGGAAAGTATATCCCCGAATGATACAAATGTGTCTTTGTTACAAAGAGAAATGAAAAATTGCGAGATATAGGGCAATACTCGTAACTACAATATTTCTCTCAAAGGCCGGAATTAAATATGTACTCTCCATTATTAGACGCCATTATATTTGATTAATCTACTTATGTCACAAAAGGCTTGTTATGCGCCTTATGGATGTAGTAAATATTTATCAATATGATTCACTAAATAGTGACATATATATAAAGATCCTCGAAGGATTTAACTTGCTCAAAGCATGTAAGTCAAAAAGATATTTTCAATTAGGCTGTAAAAGTCATTGTCAGAGGGGTGAAATAGTACGGCCGTATATGATATAATCATAACAACGAGAATTCCTTAACATAAGGGTACATAAATGATGACTTGAGTTTGATTGAAACTCCTGAAGAACATAATACTTATATGTATACTCCGTCAAAATGACTTACATAGAACAAGTAATTATGAATTATTTTATTCATTGATAATCCAACTCAAATGCTTGTCGGCATTAGGGGGAGATATAAAACATAAATGATAGAATGCCGCAATATCTCGTTGGATTAATTATTAAATTCACGCACTATGAACCAGAAGTTCATCAAGTTATTTAGTGCAAAAGGAGTGACTAAAATCTCATATACTTGTTGTATATGCACCATGAACGAACTGAAGTTCCTCATAGAAAATATAAATCAATTGATTCTCATCAGCGCCAGAAGCGTGAGAGATTTATTGGTGCTAAGAGATAAGAAGTCCGCGGAATACAAAATTAGAACATATCACTCCAAATTTCTCCTGAAGAGGATATGTGAATTATTATGTACAAAATTAATTGATGAAATCAACTCATGCCTAAAGACGGAGTTCGAATCTAAATACTTGGATTGAACTAATAATTGTTTTGACTGCGGATCGAGCATCTCCCTAATGGAGTTATGCTAGTCGACCTACCAGAAGGTCTTTAAAGAGATTTTATTTTATTGCATCCACATAGCTACCTAATGGTTGTTTCAATCACTTGAAGTGGATGGAGACTCATTTAGACCTATAGAAGATAACAAAAATGAGGACCAGAAGTTCCTTACTTATGTGCAATTGGAAAATTTAAAATGGTATTGACCATCATTTGTTATCTTCGAGACAAACATGCTATTATCTTTGATGATAATTAAATTTGTGTTGCACGTATTAGTGTAGACCTTAAAGATAACCTTGAAGATTGTTATCTTGAGGAGGAGTAACAAATTGTAAATAATCTCGAAGATTAGGTCCGACTCCTAAAGGTCAAATGACCACGAAGGTCAAATGGTTGTACTCTTTTTTTCCTTTCTAAGTTTTTCCCAAAGGGTTTTCTTAGTTAAGGTTTTTAACGAGGCATCCAACGCAACACATGAGAAAATGAGTCATTGATATTGATTCATAAAAGAGCCAATGCAACACATGATCTCTAAAAAGAGTGGCGGCATCAACATCCAAAGAAATTCGCTCAAGTGACAACCTAGCGATTCTTTTACAAAGGCATTACCAACATTCAAGAAGTTGTTATACAAGATCGATATGCGCCGACTCAAGGATCAAGAATGACTATTTTGAGGTGGAGCAGCTGTACTCTTTTTCCTTCGTCCAGTTTTTATCCCAATGGGTTTTTCTGGCAAGGTTTTAACGAGACAGCAGTTTCTTTTAGGGATGGTCAATCAAGGGAGAGTGTTGTAAATATATTTTATATATATACTTACCATATATTGTGATGACCATGTAAACCCTAAAAGCCCATTAGCCCATCTTGTACTCTATAAATAGAGGTCTCCACCCTCATAATAATACACATCTATTTTCTCTTTCTCTCTATTATTCTCTCATTCTATTTAGTTTATAACAACCTTCAATTTATCATTTTAGTTGCTTGTATGGGCGCGGAACAATAAAAAGAAGAACATGTTATATTAAAGATGTGGAAGAGTAGCTAATTAGCATTAATTAATGGGTAGTTTAGATAATTTTAATTTAGAAAAAAATATATAAAATCACACTTAATTAGCTGCATTAGCAGTTAGAGATTCGATCGACTTTTTGCAATATAATAAACACAAATCTGCGGCTTTGAACCGATTGGAGGGAGTTCTAACGATCAAATCTCAATTTGTGGAAAGCCTTCGATGGCTCACTAAAAACGAAAATAGGGGAAATTATCTTCACCGGCAGACAATTTAGATAGCCCTTTGTGGCTTCGGTGGCGACTAGATCAACGCCTTATTGCTTCAAGCATGATCTGCATACAACTGATCCCCTATTGAATATTGAACTTGGAGAATTGCTTGGGCGGGTTGGTCCGAGTGGAGTGAAAAAAAAAGAATTGAACTTAAAATATTTTCTGGAGATATGCTGAACCCAGCCACTACTCCGGTGGATGTCTGTCTATGAGCAGGGGCGGAACTACAAGGGGGTCGGGTGGGTCGACCGACCCCCCGGCCGATGGAACTTCAACTGAATATGGTATATGATTTGTATTGGCTATAGATAATTTTAGCGAAAAATATAATTAACTATTTGTTTGTAGTATAGTTGGTTAATCACTTTGTCTCTCTTAAGAGTAGGGCTGTTCAAACTTTGGCCAAACCGGCCGAACCGAATTGAGTTCGACTATGACCGAACCGTACTCTTAAGTTCGGCCCGGTTTTCGGTTCGTAAAATCTGCAATCTTCGGTTTTCGGTCCGGTTATCGATTAATATATTCCAATTAATTTCCGGTATTTTCGGGGATAACTTCAAGAAATTGATAACCGATACATACTCGATTAACCGATATCGGTTAATCGGGTATCCGATACCCCATGGTACGGGTACGGGTACGGGTATTACCCGAATACCCTATACCCGTTTAAGCAGCCCTAATTCTTTGTAGTTAGATTATGTTTCGATTTGATGTTGTTCATGAATTAATGCTGATTTTAGAATTTTTACTCCTGTTTTGCTCCTGTTAGTGAAATGGTGAGTTACTACATACAGAAAGATAATGAAACGTTTAAAATAAAAAAAAAAGTTTGACTAGTCGGTCGGCCCGGTTAACCGGCCGAAATCAACCGGTTGAAATCGATAACCGAACCGGTCACTTCGGCCCGGTTCTCGGTCAAAGATTTTTTAGCTTTTTCGGTCCGGTTAACCGGTCGACCGGTCCGATTTTCCGACCGAACCGACCGATGAACAGCCCTACTTAAGAGAGGTCTCATGTTCGAAACTCAATTCACTCATTTAACTTTTATTTTTAGACTTTTAAATTATTCATTTTCTAGTTTTCTTTAATTTTATTATAAATATAATTAATTCAATATATATGCATTTTAACTTTTATTTTTAGACTTTTAAATTATTCATTTTCTAGTTTTCTTTAGTTTTATTACAAATATAATTAATTCAATATATATGCATCTCTCTCTCTCCCTCTCTCTCTCACACGTGTTATAAGTATTTTTTTCTCTCTTTTTTCTACTAGTTGTATAATTTTTAGACTTTTAAATTATTCATTTTTTAGTTTTCTTTAGTTTTATTACAAGTATAATTAATTCAATACATATGCATCTCTCTCACATGTCATAAGCATTATTCTCTCTTTTTTCTACTAGTTGTATAATTTTTAGACTTTTAAATTATTCATTTTCTAATTTTCTTTAGTTTTATTACAAGTATAATTAATTCAATATATATGTATCTCTTTCTCACATGTTATAAGTATTTTTCTCTCTCTTTTTTCTACTAGTTGTATAAGTATCTTTCTCAGCATAATAAATAAAAAAAATAATGATATATTATATCTTTCATATTGTGCTTGTGTGAATCATTTAAAACTTAGTTTTCTTTAATTTTATTGCAAGTATAATTAATCCAATATATATGCATCTCTCTTTCACATGTTATAAGTATTTTTCTCTCTCTCTTTTTTCTATTAGTTGTATAAACATCTTTCTCAGCGTAACAAATACAAGAAATAATATAAATTATATATTCCATATCGTGTTTGTGTTCGAACCATTTCAAACTATATTTAGGAACTCTCAAATTTTTTCTCTGACTTCGGTCACCGTTGTTCCTCTACTTCGACCCCCCAACTTGATAGCTCTAGTTCCGCCACTGTCTATGAGTTAGCTCTTTCTGCCTCCGAAAAGAAGACTACCAAGACTTAATGCTTAGAAGAATGGAAGGAATAAAAGATTCCAAGAACGAAAGTCAAGAAAGAAGGATATATAATTTTTCATAATTTATTTAATGTACGAGGACATTTTTAGCTTTTTTTTTCCTTCTATATATAATTAATTAATTACAAAAATACACAATTTTTTTTTTAAAAATATTTTCATGGAAATATATATGCAGCCGGTGTATTGGGGCACAATATCAATGATCGACGCCGAAAGGCGTCTACTCGCAACCGCCCTCCTCTGACTCCTCCAACCAACGGTTCATCCTCCTCTCCGACTCCTGCATCCCCCTCTTCAACTTCACCACCGTCTACTCCTTCCTCGCCGCCACCAACCACAGCTTCCTCTCCTCCTTCGTCGACCCCAGCAAGTCCGGCCGCGGCCGCAACGACCGCCGCATGTGGCCCAAGATCACCCTAGCTCGACCAGTGTCGCAAGGGTTCCCAGTGGTTCGAGGTCCGCCGCCACCTCGCCGCCGCGATCGTCTCCGACCGGAAATACTACCCGTTGTTCCGCGACTTCTGCGCCATGCCGTGCAACAGCGACGAGCACTATTTGCCGACGCTGGTCAACATTCTTTACCCGGAGTCGAACTCGAACCGGACCGTGACCTGGGTCGACAGGTCGCGGGGAGTATTTTTTTTTCAGGTGTCTTACTCATCTTGTCTTGTTTCTAAAATGACAAAGAAAGAAAGCATAAATCAATTAATTATGGTGAGACTCACTCATTTACATAACTAGATAACTCTCTTTAATAATCATACTGAAAAAGAAAAATAAAAAAAAAACGAGGTCAACATGATGTAGGGATTAATGATAATTTTCAACTAGATTTTGCTTCAATAAGATTAAACAAGTACTCATGTTGTTTAACATGCAACATGATCTAATTACCCAATTTTGACCCGTTTGACACGTTGACCCACTTTGACCCGTGTTTGACCCAATCCGGATCTTCTGGCCCATTTTTCGTGGACCACTCAGTGACCCACTAATGCACGCGTGGCACCGCATGATTGGTGGGCCACTGAGTGGTCCACCAAAAATGGGCCAGATGATCTTTTGCCTGTTTGACCCACTGACGTTAGCATGACATAATTATTCATTTTTTAATTTTCATTTTTTTATTTTATTTTTTCATTTTTTTCCCTTTATTGTAAGGACGGGCGTGTCACTCTTCGCATACAAAAGTGTTAATCGTAACAAACAAAAGTGTCAATCGTAACAAATAAAAGTTTTATTTATTTTTCGATTTTTTTATAAGGAAGGCGTGTCATTTGTAATGAATAAATATGTGTCAACAAAAGTGTCATTTGTATTTGAATAAAGTATCATTTATTGACTATCAATTATTTTTTAATAAATACGATTTGTTACAAAAAAAGTGTCATTTGTTTATGAAAAAAGTGTCAATTGCAACGAAAGTGTTATTTATCTCAAAATGTCAATCACAATGAAGTAAAGTGTCATTCAGAATTAAAGAACGTGTCACTTTAATCTATGAATCAATAGGAAGCATAATAACCAGAAATGTTACCCAAAATGTCAATCGTAATAAACAGAAGTGTCAATTGTTCCGAATGAGTTGTCACATTCTCATAATGTGTTAATTGCAATGAATGAAAGTGTCATTTATTTCAGAGTGTCAATCACAGTGAAGTAAAGTGTCAATTTTACTTAAGTAACGTGTCACTTTAATCTAATAATTACATAATAAAATATGAAGCATAATAACCAAAAATGTTACCCAAAGTGTCAATCGTAATAAACAAAAGTGTCAATTGTCCTGAAGGAGAGTGTCACATTCCCATAATGTGTTAATTGCAACGAACAAAAGTATCATTTATATCAGAGTGTCAATCACAGTGAAGTAATGTGTCAATTATAGTTAAGGGACGTGTCACTTTAATCCAGTAATTACACAATAAAATATGAAGCATAATAACCAAAAATGTTACCCAAAGTGTCAATCGTAATAAACAAATGTGTCAATTGTCTCAAAGGAGAGTGTCACATTCTTATAATGTGTCAATTGCAACGAACACTTCAATAGCCAATAAGCCCATACAAAACACAAGGATTTCAATGCTCCAAACAAAATCAAATTCTCAGTGAATAAAATGACTCTCATGTTTAGGAAATCTACTGATAAAAATCTAAGATAATAATAATGCGAAGTTGCCGTATCCAAATCCTACAAAACACATACACTTTTACTACCATACAAGAAGTTCAACAACCTGGGAAAACAAGAAGATGAACACTAAAGGTCAGAAAGTAAGAAGACAGAGCATTACTATCGAGATCAAGAAATGAATTATGCTTATCAAGATGATCAAAATAGTTCAGAAGCAAATACCTCAGATAAAATACCTCCTCCACAGCCAACATCCACAAACTCCAACCCTTCAAATGGCCTCGAACAGAGTGGATCCCTCCCAAAATGCCGGCACAAGGTGGACCTTATAAACGCAAGTCTCGTTGGATTCATCAAATGCAGCGGCTTAAATGGTCCTTCAGCATCCCACCTAACCTCAATCCAACAAAAAAAAAACAATTAAATTGACATAGCACCAAAACATAATCAAGCAGAATCTTCAAAATCAGCAAACAAAATGATAAAATTACCATATTTCGGAAATTGTTGCGAATTTCCTCAGCTCAGTTTCATTCAAAGAGCTCTTTGAATGTAAATTAGCTGCCGATAGAGGAGCGTAATCCGGAGCTACCGGAGATGGAATTGGAGCAACCGAGTAATACCGGATACAGAGCTCATGGCGACGATCAAGGTCCAAGTAGGAATTCGCGAGCTGTGAAGAATGAAAATCGAATTGGGTTAAGATTCGAAGTCAGACCAAGAGAGAGGAAAGGACGGTGGGAGAGAGAGAAAGGAGTGGAGAGAGAGGGGGGAGGACGGTGGTGGGAGAGGGGAGTTGAGAGAGAGGAGGGAGATATAGAAAGAGAATTGAGAGAAAGGCCGCAGTGGAAGGGGAGGTGAGAGTTTTAATTTATTTATTTATTTTTAATGTTGGGTCGAATCAAATCCGATTAAATTAAATTAAAATTAATAAATTAAATCATATTTTATGTGTAACATGATGCACCATAATTATCTCATTCATAAATTATTAGAATGAATATTTGAGATATTAATCAGTGCTATGTGATCCAGGATTTTTAATTTATTTTGTACGAACCCACCTAATATTTTAGCGCACACACGCCCACTCAGCACTCTACTCATCCCTCCCGTCTCTTTTCACGTCGCTCCAAATTATTATTCCCATCGGAGCTGTTCCATTCCGCAATTCCCCTCTCTCTCTAGAGAATCATCGGCTTCTCCGCCGCGCGGGGATGGAAGATCAGATGAGGCTCTTCGTGGAAGAGACGTCGTGGTACACCGACGTCGTTCTGGGGGCGGTGCTGCCGGAGAAGTGGTGGTCCCCACTCCCACACTTCTACAGAGGCTGGCTGCGGAACTACATTGGCGGAACCTTGCTGTATCTCTTGTCCGGGATCTTCTGGTGTTTGTATATCTACTACTTGAAGCACAACGTCTATGTTCCTAAAGGTGATGTTTCTTAATTTACCACTGTTTCTTATGGTTTTGTCTTTTTACCCAGTCAATTTGTCTCGATCTGATGTCCATTTTGATTTCTCACTCCACACACTCTCTCTCTACCTACACGCACACATCAATTACTTGGTGTTTACATCCAAATATCCAATGTGCAATGAGTACGGATTAGTAAAAAATTGGTGTTGACAATTTGGATTTCGATGGTATTGGTTATCATAATGTAGTTGGTGATCTGGTTTATCCCCTAATTACTTCTTCTTCAGGTAGAGGAAAAGTAATCTTGGCGACTTTGAATTTCTATTCCATGGAGTGGAAGGCTATAGCCGGATTATTTAATTGCTGCTCATCATAAACTCTTCTTTTGTATCTGTTGATACTTTTACTTGCTTTCCATGATAAGAAGCATTTACTTGAGGTCTTGATTATTTATCTAGGAGCCATGGTGAAGTGTTTTAGTTGGCTCGGAGGAAACTGTGATCTTAAGGCTTTCGTTAATCTTTAGACTATAAATTTGCTGTTCTTTTTTGTTTATGCAATCTTATAAGAGGGAAACTAGAGTTGTATGGTCTAAATCTGTGTTTTATCTATCTATCTATCTATCTATCTATCTCTGTTATGGAGTTTAGCAGAATTTTGTTGGATTGATGATATCTTTGATTTCAGATGCCATTCCTACAAGAAAAGCCATGCTTTTGCAGATAGGAGTTGCCATGAAAGCTATGCCGTGGTACACCGCTCTTCCCACAGTTTCTGAATACATGATCGAACATGGATGGACTAAATGCTTCTCAAGGATAAGTGATGTTGGTTGGCCTGCATATTTCTGCAATGTGGCTGTCTATCTTACAATCGTGGAGTTTGGGATATATTGGATGCATAGAGAGCTTCACGACATAAAACCGCTCTACAAGTATCTTCATGCCACACATCACATCTATAACAAGCAGAATACACTTTCCCCCTTTGCTGGTAATTTCTTATTCTTTCCAACTTCTACTTGGTGTGAATTTACCAACTCTCAAGGCTAGCCATTTAAAAGAGTGTTTGCTGCAACCAATACTGGCTTAAGCTATAAATCTTCTCGACTTGCTTATGAAACTAGCTCAAGTTGTAGCAAGATTGGATAACTATAAGTTGGAAACCTGCATATATTGTGGCCTTGGAGAAGTTTAATTTCTCGAATTCTAGCTCGTGTCTCCCTTTAGCTAAAGAGTTGACCGATATAGTTGAAAACAGAGAGGAAAAGTAAATATAGAATAGTTCTTGAAATTTATACAGATCCTTTTTAAAAAAAAAATAAATTCTGCAACATGATGTCTAAACAATGTATTTTGCACTTTGTACCCTTTATGTCAGCAATCATATATTATATGAAGTTGCCATTCTCTGAAATGTCTGAATTTGTTAAGTAGTTTTATGATTTTCTTGATCAGGTCTAGCATTCCACCCACTGGATGGTATCCTGCAAGCAATACCCCATGTGATAGCTCTCTTCCTCGTTCCGATGCATTTCACTACGCACATAGCACTTCTTTTCATAGAGGCCTTGTGGACTGCCAACATTCATGACTGCATACACGGTAAGATATGGCCGGTAATGGGAGCGGGCTATCATACTATTCACCACACCACGTATCGCCATAACTATGGCCACTACACCATATGGATGGACTGGATGTTTGGAACTCTTCGCGATCCGCTGGAAGATGAAGTCAAGAAGATATAAGGCTTGTGCATCTCCTTTCCTTTTGCTAATTCAGTAGGAATGACTCTGTTATGTGTAATTTGGATCTACATTTTATCAATCACTTGTTGGTTTTTTCTTGTCCTAGAGTTTCTTCTTGAAAAGTTGTAAAACAAGAGTGTTTCTGATATTTATGTGACCCCATTTATTTATACAAATATTGTTTGTTTGTGTTGTCATTTTACCCTAGGGCTGTTATCGAGCCGAGCTAGAGGATCGGTTCGATTAGCTGTTTATTATTCGGGCTTGAATTTGGGTTCATGCTTGATACAAGTTTTAAATATGGGTTCGAACTCGACTTCATAAATATTTATATTATTCGACTTCAACTCAAAAAATTTGATGTATATTTAAAAAGGATTAATTATAATTTTATATGCATTCAAAGTGACATAAATAGTTAAATAATATAAATTCAATCGAACCGATTTCGCTAGCTTTTGAGCCTTATTGAGTTCGAGCTATTCGAATAAAGCAAGCTCGGTTCATTAACAATCTTAGTTATCAAACTGTATACAAGTGAGGTTTATGATGTGCAGACGAATTTATGTATGAATGGGGTTTGTGCAGTTAGCTGCGAGTTCCATTTGTTTTAAAAAAATACACACTCGTGAAGATTTTTTTTTTCTTTTTCTTTTTATTATAATAATTAAAATAAAGGAAGAAAAATTAGAAATCAGAATATCAGATAAACTTCTCTCCATTTCCATCGCAACGGTCACAGCGCTACGCAGTCCACATTCCCGCCGTGCAGGTCTGGTGGCGCCGCCATTATATCTTGAGAAACAAGTTCCACCACCAATATACTCTGCAGTAGATATATACCATGTCTGCTCCAACATTTCTGTGTCATTTCTCAGAAGGCGTCGCTTCTTTCCCTTGCCATCCGACCAAAGTTTTAACTCCTTTTATCTTATCCACTTCTTGTAAATATAATTTGATAACTTTTTCTAGCTCTGGCAATAATGGCGGTGGCAGCAGAAAAATTGAACGGCGGAGAATTGAGCGTGAGGATGAAGATTCTTCTGCGCAATCGGTTCCGCATTCTCGCTCCACGATTAAAGCTCCGACAGCTCCATGGATGACTGAGCCGCTTTTTGTTAAGCCTCACGAAATGGAATCGATGAAGCCGCGATCTAAAAGAGGCTTAGCGTTTGATAAAAGAGAGGAACATCCGGATGAGGATTTAACTGGAAAAGTGGGGGGTGGAAGGGGCAGGTTAGCAATGAAGAAGATTTTTAAAGGCTTTGAGAAACTTCAAGAGACGCAGGAATTAGAAGCAACTCGCGAAAGCCATTACAAATTTAAGTTCAAATTTGCACCTGGAGACCTTTGGGGAAATGAGGGTTATGGAGGTGATGTTAAAGTTGAAGAGAACCGCGAGGCGGCTGAGGAGGGTTTGAAAAAGAATGAGTTTCGCATGCCTTTGTTAGAAGTGGGGAAAGAAGTGAAACTGAAGAAAAGCCATGGGAGAGGGAGGAGGGGAAGATGGTGATTAGGAGGGCAAAGAAGGAGAAGGTGGTGACGGCTGCGGAACTGAGCCTTGATGGATTGTTGCTGGAAAGGCTGAGAAACGAGGCTGCATTGATAAGGAAATGGGTGAAGGTGATGAAGGCTGGGGTGACTCAAGCTGTTGTCGATCAAGTTCATATTACTTGGAGAAGTGATGAGCTGGCATTGCTTAAGTTTGATATTCCCTTGTGCCGAAATATGGAGAGAGCTCAAGAAATTATTGAGGTATGGCAACTTATTTACTTTCCGTTACTACTGTCATACGAATGCACAATGGGATGATCCAAGAACCACAATTCATTTGGATGACATCTTTCTTTCGTTTTGAAAATGGGGATTGTCTATTCATCACATCTCTCAAACCTGAAAAGTACATAGCACATCCGGAACCACTAAATATTTCTTGTGTTGTTGGGGAATATTAAATTGATAGGTAGACAATTTACAGAAAAAGTAGATATTTTGTGTGGCATGATCATCCTTATCAGTTCATGCCGGTTTTGGTTTTTCCATTATAACTCCATGGCAATATTTCATCATTCTTTTATTGTCTCATGTGATACACCTAAACATGGATATAATCTTATCTTTCAGTGAAGCCTTTATATGCTAGACTTCATTTCACTTTTATTTTGTGACATAACGAATATGAGAGGCTTTGCTTCAGTGAAGATATATGTTTATGTTTTTTGCTTGTATCATGAATTGTTAAAATGTTGTGTTGGCTACATCTATGATAACATTTCTATATTGCTGAGCAGTTAAAGACTGGAGGTCTTGTCGTCTGGAGGAATAAAGACTTCCTTGCTGTTTACAGAGGGTGCAATTATGGATCTGGTTCAAAGGATCTCCGGAATATGAAGTGCAACTCTACTAGTGATAAGGAAGACTCTTCCTCCAATATGAATTACCAGAATACCACAACTGTTGCTCCAATAACTGCTGGTGGAAGTAATTTGGACGAATTATTATACGAGAAAGATGGTAGATATGAAAATTTAGAAAAGGCATCGCTATATGAAAGGGAAACTGATCGGTTATTGGATGAATTGGGCCCACGCTTTGTTGATTGGTGGATGGAAAAGCCTTTGCCAGTTGATGCGGACTTGCTTCCAGAAGTTGTTCCAGGATTTAAGACACCTTTCAGGCTTTGTCCACCTTTTACTAGAGCAAAGCTGAATGATGCTGATCTTACATATTTGAGGAAACTTGCCCGCCCTCTACCAACTCATTTTGTTCTAGGTTTTTCCTTTTCTTCTGTTATTTTGGAATATTGTTATGAACTCAATTATTTTTAGTTTAGATCTCAGGGTTCATTTGCAGCTTGACCCATTTGGTTTGATTGAATTCTTGAAGGAAGAAACAGGAAACTCCAAGGACTAGCTGCATCAATCCTAAAACTGTGGGAAAAATGCCATATAGCAAAGATTGCTTTGAAGTGGGGAGCCCAAAACATGGACAATGAACAAATGGCTAATGAGCTCAAGGCAAGTCTGATGAAATAAGATGCGATTGTATGTCTTTGTTTTGACTTGTACTGTTCAATTTGTATATGTTGTGAGTCCATTTAGTATTTCTGCTACACTAGAGCATTTCCTCTACTATAATCTATTTATCCTTTAACTAAGTCTTTACTAGGGATGATTAAAGTTTGATTGAGAAGGTTTCTCTAATGATAAATGCATGGATAAAGTCAGCGTGTGATAATTGCATTAGTTGCTCTAAAATATCAATCAAGAAAATGTCCCATGAACTTCTAAATCTGCAGAAGCAGAATATTTTGTCATAGTGACGGCTGAAATGTAGTAGCCCTTTTGTTAGATGTACGACGATGTGCTTATATGATAACTGCAGTAGTTATCTATGGGATAACGACATAACATCATATTAGCTGGACGTACTGACTGTTGGAAATTGGTGTTTGCATCCTTAGTCAATAAGAAGCTCACATAACCACAGACTTAGCGTAGAGCTAAGGGAATGCACAACCAACCGATATTTTCCTGTGCTTTTCTTTGATGACTGTGTTGAAGCAAAGATAGCCCAAAGAAACCTTTACGACCTTTCATAATAGGACCTGTCGTACAAATGAAAATTACTAATCATATTTATTGTGATGCAGATGCTTACTGGAGGAGTTCTCTTACTCCGTAATAAGTACTTGATAATTCTGTATAGAGGCAAGGACTTCCTTCCCTCTGAAGTTGCGAAAGTAGTGGTTGAAAGAGAACTGGAACTCACACAATGCCAACTTTGTGAAGAAGCTGCGAGATTAAAAGCGAGCGAAAGCTTCTCCGTAACCCCTGAACTTTTAATTAGCCCTGGCAATGTGGGCACTTTATCAGAGTTCTGTAGGATGCTCTCAGATATTGAGAGCTTGAAGAATGGGAAAACAGATGGTGATGTTGAACTGGAAGCTGAAAGGGAAAGATTAGAGAAAGAACTCAGAGATCAAGAGCGAAAGCTCTTCACTGTAAGATTTATTTTCTCCTATAACAATGTGTTTTTTTGAGTAAAATGAGGACACATTTCTGCATTACTTACAGCTTAAGAAGAAGATTGAGAGATCAACAATGGTGTTAGACAAACTGAAAAATGCATCAACTCTATCCAAAAAGAGATCCAGATCTAGAGATTATATCCGAGGAGGAAAGGGTATGCTTGCGTGAGATGGGATTGCGGATCCGTAGCAGCTTAGTGCTTGGTCAGAAGAAAGGCTGATTCTTGCAATTTTTCTTTCCAGAATATTTTCTATTGCTCACAATTTTTTTGTTTGAATGCATGACTAACTGCAATTTGACTTTATGGTAATGTGTTTACTCCAGTTTCAGTATCTATAGATTGATTAGAATGGCCTAGTTAAAATTTTCATTTGTTTCGAGCTTTAGGTACACACCTTTTTTTGAGTTTCTTACTCATATGTGCTGCTACATTACATGATATGGCTTCAGGAAGGCGTGGGGTTTATGGTGGTGTCATAGAAGGAATGCATCAACACTGGAAGCACAGAGAAGTTGTTAAAGTGATTACAATGCAGAAAAACTTTTCACAGGTCATGCATACAGCAAAATGTGTTGAGGCAGAAAGTGGTGGGATCTTGATTGCTGTAGTTAAACTGAAAGAAGGACATGCAATTGTAGTTTATCGTGGTAAAAATTATAAACGGCCTAAGTCAGTTGCAGAAAATCTGCTGAGCAAAAGAGAAGCATTATCTAGGTCACTGGAACTCCAAAGACTAGGAGTAAGTATTTCCGGATTTATATCTCTTTGTAGTTGTATCATTAGTAGTCTCTTTCGAGTCTTAAGGATGACTTGCTTGTTTCTCCTGTTTTCATTAATTCAACAAAATCCCATTTCTACAATTCAACTCCTTTTGCTTTGTTTTGACTAGTATACGCATTATGCTCACACTTTGGATTTTCGTTTTTTTCTCTCAAATAGTCGTTGAAGTTCTTCGCCAGGCAGCGAGAGCAGGCAATCTCCGATCTCAAGCAAAACTGGTATGGTATATTTCCATGTTTTAGTTTCTGACACATTATGCAGTCTTTCAAAAGACTGGCAAAGATGATTGACTAATGATAGGCAGATGTGCTGATTCCTCTTAAAACAACTACTGAAATTGAAAGTTCAGATTTCCATCCTCTGAACTGTATTCTATATGATATCTGAATTTCCTTGGATCATATGCACGGATTTGCAGGATGAGCTTTCAAAAAAGATGAGTTAATTACTAAAGCTGGTATGCAACATCTGCATTGTGCGGTGAATCATATGAAGTTTCGTTGCTGTGAGATAGGATAGAGCTCGATCGAGAAAGATTCGGAGCCTTTGTTTTTATTCTCACTGGGAGGTAAACAAGGTAGTGTAAGGACTTATTAAACTCAGAATATACCATCTTTCCTCTCTGCGCACTTATAGAAATGCAATTGGGATTTGGCCACTGAGATTCATTCAGGATACTGAGTTAAGTCTTTACATTTGCAGAACCTCCACTAAAGAAGAAATGCTGGAGAGTTTAGAATGGATGATTACCATTGCTTAAGGTGAAGACTGAAGAGAGGATTACATCACCTTCAGCTGGTAAGTATTGTACTGAACCTTCTCAATTTAAATTTTACTTATTGATCTGGTGATTGCTCAAAGTGATAGGGGATTAATAGAAGATAATTTATTATTTTGCAATATTCCAATGGGTTGGGATGCGATGAGCTTAATGTAAAAGTTATTAATGACTTTCCACATAATTTAACAAGTCAGCAGTAGCTAACCTCATTGAAATTCAGCGTGTCTACAGTTATAGGAAGTAGACTTAAGTCATGTGGTTTTGGAGAAGAGAGCAAAAATGGCAATGGCGGAATCTGTATAGACTGCAGATTCCCTTCCAACATATTCACTACATTATTCATCGATGGTCTCTCTATCGGAGCTGTCTGAATGCACCAAAAACCTACCATCAACATTTTTCTTACAGTTTCTTCCTCCTCTTCTGTCATGACACCATAAATCTTTTCATTCTGTACTACTACCTGCTGGTAAATTTTCTCAAGAAAATAGTTTCCACTTGACTGTATTGACTTAATCTCAACATTTGTCCTTGCTTCCGCCATTTGTAGAAGCATAATACCATAGCTGTACACATCTGATTTATGAGAAACTACGCCGAAATTTCTGGAGAATACTTCAGGAGCAATATACCCTATAGTTCCTCTTGTCCCAAGCATAGATATTACACTCTGCTTCTTCACACACAATTTAGCAAGCCCAAAATCAGATATTTTCGGGCAAAAGTCTTCGTCCAAAAGAATATTCTGAGGCTTGATGTCGAAATGAACAATCCTTGTGTTGCAACCTCTGTGGAGATATTCAAGACCTAGAGCAACCCCAACTGCAATCTCATACAATTTCTTCCACTCCAAGGAACATTCTGGATCGACTGTTCTGCTCTTGTAGATGAACTTGTCTAGAGATTTGTTGGGCATAAATTCATAGACTAGAGCCTTTTTCTTTCTCTCATAGCAAAATCCCAAAAGGTTGACTATGTTGACATGGGAGGTTCTACTTATGCTGGCAACCTCATTAATAAATTCTTCTGCATTATCTTTAGTTTTCTTTAGGACCTTCACTGCAACAAGCTGACCATCTGGTAACTTTCCTTTGTATACGACACCATATCCTCCTTGGCCTAGTTTATCTGCAAAGGACTTCGTAATTTTCTTGATTTCGTTGGAGCTATATCTTGTAGGAGCCAGAGATACATGCTTGAGTACAAATTTGTCAACCATCTGTTTATTTCTGTTACCCTCATTTGACCATCCATATAGTCTTGTAATATAGTAGTAGATGATGATGGTTAATATAACTGGACCAAATATAAGTGACACTCCTGCCATATGGTAGAATAAGTATATATATATTAGAGAATTCTAGATTTGAGGGTATGAGTGTTGAGTAATTACCTGTTATTACATACTTCCTCAGAAGCCTCTTTTTATGTCCTAAAACTGTTCCAGATCCTGAAGAAAGATAGCGATGGCGAAACATCAGTTATGTCTTTGTAGGTTTAATATGAATATATAGGGAAAGCTCTCTACTTTCTTGCCTGGATTAGCAGTGGTGGATAGAACCACTCTAACAAAAGCCATGTCCGAAACATTTTCATACCATCGTCCATAACTCAGCGGAAGCTTTTGCTTTCGACATTCTCCATCTCGAAAAAGGGCTATAATACAGTTACAGTCTACCAGACAGCCCTGTTGGCAACTCTCTTCAGTAGTTCCTCTCGAGGCACTGTAGTAATTGTCTTCCCAGCTTACATTCAGAATCCTTGTCATCTCATATTTGCTGCTCTGATTCTTGTCCATGCAATCCACCATAAAGTTGCTTGTGCAGCCAGAGCTCCATTTGCCCGGGACAACCGGACCAAAACCCGGGAGGCATTTGCAATCCGCATTCTGATCCTTATAAGTGCAGTAGCTATTAACCCCACACAAACCTTTAGCTGAACATTTATCCTCCGTGACTGACCATATTGATATCCAATTATCTTCTTGTTGCAGTGATCGGACATACAGACGGATTATGCCATCCCAGTCCAGCCTCGCAAGATAGATGGTCCCTTCAACGGTGTACCCTCCTGGAGTCAGATTCTGCACAACAGAAACCCCATCAAACAAGTATAGATGGCCATCGTTATCAAGATTCAATGAGACATTTCTGCCTTTTTCGTAGGTCGAGGAGGAGTAGTAAGAATCTCCAGGTTGGTTTAGACTCTCCACATAGTACAGCACAAGGTTACCATCACCTTGCATCTTGAGCCTTGAAGTCCCCGTCTTAAAATCTGTATCCGAAGCTCGTGATATAAGCTCCCCTTCGGGTGGAAGGCGCTGTTCGGGAAGAAGGGTATCAGTTGGGTGATCAAAGCTCTGCCAAATGACACTGCCACTAAAATTGTAGAGTACAAAGTTGCCATTGTCAAGCATTGAAGCCCATGCTGTAGGTTGGGAAGAACCAGCAACCACAGAGTGTTGGGCATAAATATCCTTCAAAACCACTCCATCATTTGTTAGCATCAACACAGCATTCCCAGGAATGACTGGGTTCTCCCTGTTGGCTGTCCACACCACAGTCTTCTCTGCAAATCTATCGAAAACGACGCCAACGACATAGCCATCCGGTGTCGGGTGGAACCCGAAACCAAAGATCCCTGAAGGTGAGAGCCATGTTGATTTGATAGTAGCTGTTAGGAAAGATCCTAAGATGACTCTGGCATTTGAATTTACTTGAGCTGCTGCTGAAATAGCAGCAGAAAGGAAGAGAAGCAATGGTATAGCATCTACCATTTTGGTTGTGGTTGATGTTTAGACATGAAATGATTGCTTCCATCTCAGGTTATGAAAACTTCTCTTGTCTTGATCCACTTAGGAAAACACTATTATTTCTTGTACAAAGACAAAACTTTGGTAATAACTACTACCTACAGGTTGTCTTCTAGGCATCTAGCTTATTTATATATATACCTTATCAATCCAACAAAAGAAAACCTTGTTAACATTGGGGGATTCAAGGTCAGGGTGGTGTGTAGGGGCCACTATCCACTCCAAATTGTGAAAATTTTCTTTGTAATCCCTCGAAATTAAAGATTTGCACCCTAAATTTTCAAATTTGCTATTTCGAACCCTAGATTTAAATCATGGATCCACAATTGGTTGGTAGTGCTTAATTGTAACTATATGATCTTTTGCTTTTAAATTTTTCATTTTACAAAAGAAATAATCTAACCAAATGCAGTAGTAGACTAGCAGCTAACTCTTGCTGGAACTTTGCATTTCCACAACCACACGAAGCAAACAAGACAATTCTGGTTTGGGAGAAGACAGCAGAAACGGCAACGGAGGAATCTTTATAGATTCCAGATTCCCTCCCAACATCTCCACTACATTATTCATCTACGGCCGATCCGCCGGAGCTGTCTGAATGCACCAAAACCCCACCATCAACATCTTTCTTACAGCTTCCTCCTCCTCTTCAGTCATCGCACCATAAATCTACTCATTCTGAATCACTACCTGCTCATGAATCTTCTCGAGAATCTCCACACTTATTCTTGCTTCCGCCATTTGAAGAAGCATGATGCCATAGCTGTACACGTCCGACTTGTGCGAAAATATACCCTAGATACCCTATAGTCCCTCTTGTCCCCAACATAGATATCATACTCTGTTTCTTCATGCAGAGCTTTGCAAGCCCAAAATCGGATATCTTCGGACAAAACTCGCCCTCTAGAAGAATATTTTGAGGTTTGATGTCGAAATGAACGATGAGTGTGTTGCAGCCAGTGGCAGAGCCAGAATTTTAATTCGACAGGTGCTAAATGTCGATGTAAATGACCGGTTGCTAACTAACACCAATGATGATTAATACTCCAACAGAATGTTAAAAACTAAATATTACTCCCTCCGTACTACTAGAAATGACACATTTTCTTATTGAGACGTCCCTCTATAAGTGATACTTTTCCTAAAATAATAAATATTGTGTGGACCATATTTAACTATTAAAAAGTCAAACAATCTACACCATATTACACCATTTTCTTGATTCCCACGCACAGAAGAAACGTGTCGTTTCTAGTAGGACGGAGGAAGTATAATAGTAATTTTCCTTTTCTCTATTGCATATCGTGAAAGGTCTAGATTTTCGTAAAAATTAAAGAATCAAATATACTCGATACTTATTAGAATCAAGGTTTTCAAAAAAAAAAAAAAAAAAAGGAATGAAAATATAATTGGGATTTAAAATTAAAATACTAATAATAAAGAAAACAAAATAATTGAGAATTGAGACTTACTACAGGGGGAAAAAATTGAATCAAGAATTTGAGGATTTAAAATTAAAATAACTAAATAATAAAGAAAATAAAATAACTGGGAATTGAAAGTAACGGCTGGTAAAAAAAAATTGCTAATAGAATTCTCTGAAAATAAGTATAACTAAAATAATATAAAAAATGTAATTGGTCAGAATCGAACACAAATCCTCCAAATTTTGTTAGAGGTGGCTCACTGTTTTCATAAGTTGGGAAGACTAATTTATTTAATTTCGGGGGTGCTAGCCCTATGCTGGCTCCGCTAATGGTTGCAGCCTCTATGGAGATACTCGAGTCCTCGAGCTACTCCAATTGCAATCTCTAACAACTTGTTCCACTCCAAAGAGCATTCTGCTGCTGCATTGTAAATAAACTTTTCTAGAGATTTGTTCGGCATGAACTCGTAGACTAGAGCCCTTTTCTTTCTTTCATAGCAGAATCCCAATAGATTGAGTATGTTGACGTGGGAGGTTCTGCTAATGCTGGCAACTTCGTTAACGAATTCCTCTGCGTTGTCATGAGTCTCTGTCAAGACCTTCACTGCCACTAGCTGCTGCCCATCTAGGAGTTTCCCTTTGTATACAATTCCGTATCCTCCTTGGCCCAGCTTCTCCGCGAAGGATTTCTTGATTTCTTTAACGTTTGGGAGCCAGAGAGCCATGGCTCAGTAGAAACTTGTTCACATCCTGCTTGCTCTCTTCTTCTTGGCAAAAGAATCTACATTGTTTTGCAATGTAGTAGATGATGATTGAAGATATGGGTAGAAGAGATATACCCACTGCATGCTCCTGCAAGAAGGTAGAAACTAATACATTATAACTAGATAGAATATGCAAGAATCAATGAGTTTATATTACCTATAATCACGAGTTTATTCATACTAGAAACTCTCTTTTCTTGAAGCCATATTCCAGAACCAGAACTAGAACCAGCCGGAGCCTGTAATTTAACTCTCAAAAAGGCCTTAACTGAATCATCGCCATCCCACCTTCTTCCATACATGAGAGGCAGCCTCTGTTTCCGGCACTGGCCTTCTTTGAACAAGACTGCACCACCAGTGGCGGACCCAGGATTTTTAACGAGGGGAGGCAAAGTATAACTTCCATAATAATATATAAAAATATTATAACAAAATATACCGTACAATTAAAGATTGATCTACAATTGGCCTCGACGATTCGACATACTTTGAAACTTCTCAATAATGGCTTCATTAGAAACACCACTAAATATTTCTTTCTCAATGTAAATCACGACGTTGTCGTTCATCCATTCATCGCCCATTCGGTTGCGCAGCCGGTTCTTCACAATCTTCATAGCAGAGAATGCTCTTTCCACAGTAGCAGTTGCAACGGGTAAAACTAATACCAAAGTTAAAAGCTTGTAAACCAACGGGTATACCCTATTTTTCCCGGTTTCAACCATTCGTTTTGCAAGATCTCCAATCCCTTTTTATATCGAATTATCAAATGTTAAGCGCACATCCAATACAAAATTTTCAAGTTGATCCGGCAATGCTAAAACATCGCACCTTGAAAGTCATTTGGATAAAATTCTGCTAGTCGAACTAATTTCTCTCTGTGAAAAGCTTTGAAAGAGTTTGACGGGTTCAAACAAGCAACACGAAGTAGTAATTCAGTGTTTACCTCATTGAATCGACTATTTAACTCAAGCAACTGCATATCAATGATGGTATTGAATACCTCTACACGGTAACGATGTGAGTTTGTCATTTCTTCGACTTCATGCCCCCGTTTTGGCCGTTTTCCACTTACATAAAGAGCATCCATATCAGGCACCGCAATGTTGTGTTTTGCACAGAAATCAGACACATCTTTCATCAAAGAATCCAAGCCACCATCTCTCATTGCTTGAAGTCTTCTCTTAGAGATATCCACCAATACCATAGCATTCACAATATCCTGCTCTTTTCTTTGTAGTGCCTGAGACAACTCATTTGTTATTCCTAATATGGATTTCATCAAGTACAAATCAAAAATGAAGTCAAATGATAACATGTCTTTTATCAAGCGTGATGCTTCACCCCTTTGGTTGCACAGAGCTCCTTCTTTCACAATAATACGAAGAACACCAACTATAGAACCAAACAATTTTATCATGCCCAAAATAGTATGATAATGTGAGCTCCAACGTGTATCACAAGGACGGGCTAGGGTGCTTTCTTGATTCAATCCTCGCCCAGTTGCAATTTCTTCATTTTCCAAAGCTTCCATGATTTCTGCTGCTTGTTGTTCTCGTAAGTTGTCTTTCCTTTTGCACGAAGCTCCAACCACATTAACCACATTTGACATTAAGACAAAAAGTTCACAAATACGAATGTGGTTTTTTGCAACTCCTACCAAAGCTAGTTGAAGTTGATGAGCAAAACAATGGATTGAATACGCCGAAGGATTTTCTTTTAGAATAAGAGACTTCAAACCATTGAATTCCCCCTGCATATTACTAGCTCCATCATATCCTTGTCCACGCAACATGGATATGGACAAACCATGTGAACTTAGAAGATCTTCAAGAGCAATTTTGAGTGAAATAGCACTTGTACACTCGACATGTTTAAATCCTAAAATTCTCTCAAGAACATGACCTCTTTTATCTACAAATCTCAAGACAACAGCCATTTGTTCTTTTATCGACACATCACGTGAATCATCAGCAAGAACACAAAAAAATCCATCACCAAGTTCTTCAAGTATGGCCTTGGTTGTTTCAGATGCACAAGCTCTAACAATATCTTTCTGGATACGAGGGGCTATCAACTTCATATTTCCGGGGGCATTCTTTAAAGCAACTCTCCTTACATCTTCATTATGGATTGCAAGGAATTTGGAAGTTCTAAGAAGTTACCTTGATTGCTTGACTCCTCGATTCATCATGACCGCGAAAAGCAAGTCCTTGCTTCAAAAGCCATCTAACACAATCAATTGAAGCGTTTAGACGCTCTTTATAATCCATTTTCTGAACATCTGTCATCTTAACCAATATTGGCTCAATATGTTGCTTTTGATTTAGTAAATCCCTACATTTACTAAAAGCTTGGTTATGAGCACTATTAGTATCTCCCTCGTGCTTTCTGAGCCTATACTTATTTTTCCAATCCCTAAAACCTTTATATGTAAAAAACATCACCACCTCCTTGGCCCGATTCATTCTTGAAAATATAACAATAGAGGCGGAATGCGGCATCTTTCTCTTCACTATATTCTAACCAACTAAATTCATCATACCATTCACGATTAAATCTTCTCCACACCCCGTCAATCGCCCTTTGAGGGAAATTCTTAAGATTTGGTTGACAAGCACCATCTAGATAGTACTTCCTCACGAACCCTTTCACGAATATTTAGATGATAAGTAGTAATTTTAGGTCGTTTTGCTGGATCTCGGGAAGTTTCTGGCAAATCATAATCTTCATTTATGATTTGTTGTGGTTGCTCTTTCCGAGTCTGAGACGTAGCCACGTTTATAGGATTTTGCATCACTTCGGCTTGTACGCTTCTTTCGGGACTTACATTTGGCGAAGAAGAGTTAACCGCTTCCACTTGGTCCACCTTTTTGAAATACTTCAACATTGCTCTATATTCAAAGAACACATTCATATTGAAGCCTTACATCGACACATTCATCACAATTAAACAATAATCAAAGAACAATTGTACACGGAGCAAGAACTCCAAAACCCACATCAAGAAACAATTTTTTCCCTTACCCTCTGCTCATGAAACTAAGGAGTGGTGACTGGAATTTACCTTACCCGCAGCGGCAACCGACGCCGGGAAGCAGTGGACGGTGGAGTTTACGGCCGGGTTGATGACGTCGTGAGCCGAGAGATGGGACAAAACGCTGCAGCTTGAAGTCCTCCAGCAAGAAGAGCACGCGCGACTGGAAGTGCTTGGACAGCGAACACACTCTACAACAAAATTGAGGTGGGAAACGTAGATAATTAATCCAAGCTGAAGGATGAAAAATATATAAAACAAAATAAAGCACAGCACCACCTTCACAATCATCAACCACAATCACCTCTACAATCTTCTTCCTTGCTTGCATCGCTGGCTTCGTAGTTATTGTCTTCCCATGTCACGTTCGGAATACTTTTCATCTCATACTCAACAGTTGGATTCTTGTCCTTACAATCTTGGCTCAGAAACTCTTCCTTGCATCCGCCACCACCGGAGTCTTTAAACCCCGGGAGGCAAGTGCAGGTAACAATCTGATCATCATCATAACTGCAGAAGCTATTAACCCCACATATACCTTTGGGTCTACATTTATCCTCCGTCGTCCTCCACACCGCCGTCCACTCACCATCACCGGCCAACAATCGGTTGTAGAGGCGAAAGATCCCATCGGGGTCGACCCGGGCGAGATAAATGGTTCCTCTTACATACTCCCCTCCACTAGTCCCTTCACCAATCTCACCGGACAGGTAAAGATGGCCGCCCTTTTCAAGATTCAATGACACATTAGTACCTAATTCGTACGTCCCGGAGGAGTAATACGAGTTCTCCGGCGTGTCGACCGGGTACTGAACAAGGTTGCCATCGTTCTGCGTTTTAATCCTAAACAAGTCGATAGAAAGGTCAGTTTGGGAAGCTCTTGACACGAGTTCCCCGCCTACCCGGAGGCGCTGACCCGGCATAAGGTAACCGTCTGGTAATCGAGGCTCTGCCAGATAACAAGGCCGTCGTTGTAGAGCCCGAAGTTGCCGTTGTCATGCATGGAAGCCCATGAAACAGAATCATCCGGATCAGCAATAACGGCGTATACAATACAAACTCAGTCACGGCAATCCCTCTTCTGCCAAAGCAATACGCCGTCGGATTGGAGTGTGAGAGAATTGACGTCGTTGGTGTGGACTAGGGTTTTTTCCGGTATGCCGGGCATGTAGATGGAGAGGGCGTAGCGGTTCGGGGTGGCGAAGATCCCGGAAGGGGAGAGCCAATTTGTTCCCGGTGATAAATGAGACGTAACCGGGATGTTTGATGTGTTGTTCTTTTGTTGAGCTTCTGCTGCTGAAGTTGAGGTAAGAAGAAGGAGAAACAACATGAAAGCAGCAGCCATTTGGATTCTGAGATGTTAGATATGAAAAAAATAACAAGCTTAATTGTTATAAGCCTTAAGAGGAAAGTGACAGCCAACCCTTTTCCCCAACTTTGGAAATCACTAACATCAGTTTCATGCAGCTATTAAAAGGACTGAAAAGAATAAAAAATTGCTTAATTATTAGATCAGATTGGATTGATCGATCTCCTTGTAAAAATAGACTATACGTCTATTTTTAAAATCTTCACTAGTATATGTAATCATTTACTAATCTTCTACTATTAATTATGTATTTAACAACGCTACCAATGCAGTAGTAGACTAGCAGCTAACTCTTGCTGGAACTTTGCATTTTTACAATTACACGAAGCAAACTAGACATTTCTGGTTTAGGAGAAGACAGCAAAAATGGCAACGGCGGAATCTTTATAGCCTGCAGATTCCCTCCTAACATTTCCACTACATTATTCATCGACGGCCGATCCGCCGGAGCTGTCTGAATGCACCAAAAACCCACCATCAACATCTTCCTCACAGCTTCTTCCTCCTCTTCTGTCATCACACTGTAAATCTTTTCATTCTGTACTACTACCTGCTCGTAAATCTTCTCAAGAGAATAGTTCTCACTCGACTTGGTCTCCACGTTCGTTCTTGCTTCCGCCATTTGAAGAAGCATGATACCGTAACTGTACACGTCCGATTTGTGGGAAACTAGGCCGAAATTTCTTGAGAACACTTCTGGAGCAATGTAGCCTACTGTCCCTCTGGTCCCAAGCATGGATATGACACTCTGCTTCTTCATGCAGAGCTTTGCAAGCCCAAAATCGGATATTTTTGGACAAAACTCGTCATCCAAAAGGATATTCTGAGGTTTGATGTCGAAATGAACAATGGGTGTATTACAGCCTCTATGGAGATACTCAAGTCCTCGAGCTACTCCAACTGCAATCTCGAACAACTTGTTCCATTCCAAAGAGCATTCTGCTTCTGCACGAAGTGAGCCCTTCTTGTAGATGAACTTATCTAGAGATTTGTTCGGCATGAACTCATAGACTAAAGCCCTTTTCTTTCTTTCAAAGCAGAATCCCAAAAGATTGACTATGTTGACGTGGGAGGTTCTGCTAATGCTGGCAACTTCATTAACGAACTCTTCTGCGTTGTCATGAGTCTCTGTCAAGACCTTCACTGCCACTAGCTGCTGCCCATCTAGGAGCTTCCCTTTGTATACAATGCCGTAGCCTCCTTGGCCTAGCTTCTCCGCGAAGGATTTCGTTATTTTCTTGATTTCCTTGTAGCTGTATCGTTTGGGAGCCAGAGAGCCATGGCTGAGTAGAAATTTGTTCACATTCTGCTTGCTTTCTTCTTCTTGGCAAAAGAATCTACATTGTCTTGCAATGTAGTAGATGATGATTGAAGATATGATTAGAAGAGATATACCACTGCATGCTCCTGCAAGAAGGTAGAAACTGATCCATAACTATATCTAGTTTGTGTAAGAATCATTGAGCTTTTCTTACCTATAATCACAAGTTTCTTCACACTTGATACCCTATTTTCTTGAAGCCCTTTTCCAGATCCTGAACCAGAACCAACCGGAGCTTCTCCAGGAGAAGGCGGGCCGGATAGAGTAACTCTCAAAAGGGCCGTGTTTGGATCATCATCTGAACCAATAAGAATCATTTTCCCATACATGAGAGGTAACCTCTGTTTCCGGCACTGGCCATCTTTGAACAACGCTGCAGCACAATCACAGTCGTTAAGACAAGAACCTCTACAATCTTCTTCATTGGTTGCATCGCTGGAATCGTAGTAGTTATCTTCCCATGTCACGTCTGGAATGCTCTTCATCTCATACTTAACAGCTGGGTTCTTGTCTTTACAATCTTTTTCCACAAACTCTTCCTTGCATCCGCCGCCGGAGTCTTTGAACCCCGGCAGGCATGTACATGTAACAATCTCACCACCATCATGAGTGCAGAAGCTATTAACTCCACATATACCTTTAGGTCTACATTTGTCCTCCGTCGACCACCACACCGCCGTCCAGTTACCCTCACTATCTAACGACCGGTTGTAGAGGCGAAAGATCCCATCCGGGTCAACCCGTGCAAGATAAATCGTCCCTTGTACAGAGTTCCCTCCGCTGGTTAGATCAGAGCTTTCAGTAATCCCATTGAACAGATAAAGATGGCCATCTTTTTCAAGATTCAACGAGGCATTAGTTCCTAGTATTTTCCAGGTATCTGAGGAGTAATAAGCATTCTCAGATGTGTCTGGAGTGCTGACCGGGTACTGAACAAGGTTGCCATCATTCTGCATCTTTATTCTAAACGATCCTCTCGAAAGATCCGTTTCTGAAGCTCTTGACACGAGCTCTCCACCAACACGGAGGCGCTGACCGGGCAAGAGGGCCTCCGTCGGGTAATCGAAGCTCTGCCAAACAACCCTGCCATCGGTGTTGTAGACCACGAAGTTGCCATTGTCGAGCATGGAAGCCCCATCAACAGAATCATCCGGGCCGGAGATTTGAGCGTACAAAAACTCAGAACCATCTCTGTTCTGCCAAAGCACTACTCCGTCGATTTGAAGTCGAAGATAATGAACGTTGTTTGGAAGGATGGGGTTGAAGTTGTTGGCCGTCCAGGCCACTGTCTTTTCCTTGATACCGGCCATGTAGATGCAGACGGCGTAGCCATTTGGGGTGTTGTAGAATCCGAAGGCGAAGATCCCGGAAGGGGAGAGCCATGCTGATTCATTTGTGCCCGGTGATAGAAAAGAATCAACCGGGATTTGAAATGTATTGTTTTCTTGAGCTTCTGCTGCTGAAGTTGCAGCAAGAACTAGGAGAAACACCATTAAAGCACCTGCCATTGATTTCAAAGCAGTTTTAGATAATGCAGAAAAAATGATAGCTTGTTATATACGAATAAGCCTCAAGAGCAAACTGACAACAAACCTTTTTCCTCAACTTTGGAAATCACTAACATCAGTTTCGTGCAGCCACATTATTTCTATCTTCAATTTTGACCCAGAAATATGATACTAGTTTATAATCTATATTTGCTTCCAAAAAAATGAATTACGGTTACATTAATAATTACTTAGCCATATTAACGTTTCTAATGTCCAGGTTATCATGTAAGTTAAAATAGTTATAACCATAATAGACTACAACAAACACAACAGACAAATAACAAGGAGATTATATATATTTTCCTACAGGAACACACTAAATCCTCCAAACATAACAAACGAACACAAAGTGATGAATCTCAACATGCTTCCCAATCTAAGAATCTCCGAACAAGTTTAACCACAATCTAAGAATGAAAATTTAAATGGCCAGAAAAGAATAGTTTGCTTAGTTATTAGATCAGGTTGGATTGATCTCCTTGTAAAAAATGCCCAGATTCTCAGATTATTGATTAGTAGTATTATATTATGATGCCGGCAACCTCGTACACATAGTAACCTCAGACTAAACTAGTTTAATGTACAATCTAATTCATTACATGAGATTTATCTATGCGTACGTATTTGTAACTAACATGTACTTTTCAATATACTGTCATATTACAAATAAATAACAATAAAAAAGTAAAGTTAATGATGAAATCTGATTTCTGAAAATTTTGGAGCTCAACTGCCTTTTGACCATCTCCTCCTCCCTTTATTGAGGAAAATGGCAAAAGCATTTCTCGCCTTTTTACTAATTACAAGAAAGTAAGCAACGCAGATCCATGACTACTATTTACACTTCTTTTATTTACCTAATAATCCTCAATAAATTCAAAACTTAAAACATCTTTAAAATAATAAGTTTAATCTAAATGTAAAACATTTGCGATGTTTGAATCCCGACTGCAGTTTTGTGGTTGTATTTGTTTGTAACATTATTTTGTATGGGCCAAGACAAGACAAGAGACCCGCATTCCCACCCACCCCCCACCCACTCCTCCATGTATTCTGAATTTATTCCTCTTTTTCTCTCTCTACACACACTTTTCTCTCTCTTCTTTGCGTTTCACTCACTTCCACACTTGCTTCTCTCAACATAGTATAAAAGAAGCAAAGAATGATTCCATGACCATCCATCCCCCTCTTCTTCACAATAAGCCCAATTCTCACTTTTCCCCTAACAATTATTCTTCTTCTCCACTCCTATTCTATATATTTTTCTGTTGTTTAATCCTTCTATCTTATCTGATTCCAGATAACTACTGAAAAGTCTGAAATTGAATCGATAAATTAATTGGAGGAGAACTCACCGATTCAAGGGAAATGGCGACTCTGCAGAAATTCAAGCTGTTGGCCACTCAGTGCGCCGTCGCCGCCAGCCCTACCAGAAGTCCATCGGCCAGTCCGGTGATCCACCTCCGCCGGAGAAGAACTCTGCGAATGCTCCTCAGCCGCGCCACAGGCGGCAGCGGGAGAAGGCTGCCGCCGCTCCCCCGCGCCGTCGCACCGAATCAGAGGCGGATCGCCGACAAGCGGAGCGCGCCGGAGAAGGCGAAAGAGTCGTCGGTCAGCAACAAGCTGAAGGATTTGTTTGTCTCGTCGCCTCCGCCGTTAGCGGAGGCAGTTTCGGAAAATGTTAGAGAGATGTTGCTGCCGTCGGGGGCGAGTTCCGGAGAGGCGGCGCGCGGTCGCTCCGGCCGCTGTCGGCGACTTTCCGGCAAAGGTTGCTGCTGAGGAGAGCGTGGCGGCCGGTGCTCGTCGGCATTCCGGAGTAGCACCGGCGACGATCTCAATCTGTAACGAACGATTTTAGAGTAAATTTTGGTATCAATTTTTAGTTTATCTTTGTAACTGCATTTGGAAATCGCCTTCCTTTCATCCATTTAATTTATCATTTCAAAATATATTAATCACAAGAAATTTATGAAAATTGGAATTATACACATCTACAAAGTTATGGAAAATCAAACTATTTAACAATTACAAAATATATATATATATATATATATATATATTAAATAGTAGCAAACGCACTAGAATTCGGTGCTGATCCGGTCGCCGCGACTGACTCCGGCGGCGGCGCAATGCTATCCTCTAACGTCCCACTCTCTCCATCCACCAATACATCAACTATTTCCACCTTTTCACAATTCATATCTTCATTCTTTATCCCTCTCAAAGCCTCCAACACTTCTTCCATGGAGGGTCTCAAATCTTTCTCCTGCTGCAAACATCTGAAAGCCAATTCTGCAACTAAAGTAGCCATCCTTCGTACGCTGCTATTTGTCTCAAATTCAAGATTCGAATCCACCAACTCATGCAACGCATGGCTTTGGATCTTGTTAACAGCCATGTTAGACAAGTTGATATCGTGTCGATGCCGGTTCGTATCGACTGCCTGCAGGGACGATATGAGTTCGATCAAGACAACTCCGAAGCTATAAACATCGCTCTTTTCTGTCAACTGGTAGCACTGGTAGTACTCCGGGTCGACGTAACCCGGAGTCCCTTGTGGAGCAGTTGAGATGTGAGTAGCATCGGTTGGGAACAATCTGCACAAGCCAAAATCTGCAACTTTTACATGGAAATCGTTGTCGAGGAGTATGTTTGTTGTCTTGACATCGCGGTGTATGATGTCTGATTTGTGGAGGTAGGCAAGCGCTCTGGCTGTTTCGATGGCGATGTTGAGGCGAATAGGCCAGGATAGCAAGGCGGAGGAGGCGCGTTTGCCGTGGAGGTGATCGGCTACTGTCCCATTTGGGATGTATTCGTATACAAGCAGCAACTCCCTACTCCGTTTGGATGTGCATCCATACAAAGCTACTAGGTTTTCGTGTCGTATACGAGTCAAGGTCTGGACCTCATTCATGAACTGCTCTACGCGCTTGAAGTTGTTCTCGTACAAGCGTTTTACAGCAACAACGCGGCCATCAGAGAGGACCCCTGCATAGAGATTCAAGCAGAGTTCTTGAATTTGATCTGAAACTCAACAAATTATTAAGGGTGTGTTTGCAAGAGCTCACTTTACCGCATAAGCAGTTTTTTAGTTTTTGCAAAACCTAATTTCTACATTAACTTCTCTAAAATTAAACAGCTAAACTTATAAGCATCAATTCAAATGTTTTTGGTACTTAAAGCATCGTAATTTTTGTAACTATTAAAGTATCTGCTTTTTAGTAATGATACAAAAAACCTCTTACTTTTGCTTAATAATTTTAAGCATAAGCAAATAAGAAGTGCTTAGCATTTGCAAACACACCCTAAGTTTAGCAAGAAAGAGTTTTTTGTTCTTACCATAATATACAGTTCCATATCCACCATCACCAAGTTCTCTAGAAGGGTTGAAATGATCAGTAGCTTCTTCAAGTTCGGAGTAATTGAATACCTGCACACCGAAGTATGAGGTGCTCCGACCGAGATCAGAGGCTGAAGACGGATATGAAGGGATGCTTTTGGTGAAATTAGTCGTCGAGGAGGGTTTGCTTGAGAGAGGGGTGAAGATTTCCTTGCTCGCGGTGTGAGTAGATTGAGTAGCAAGGCGTTGGAGGCGTTGCTTCCTCTTCTGCTTGCAATAGAAAATCAACCATCCCAAGATAATACCAGCAAGAATTGCACCAGCAATGGGGAGGCCTAGATACGTGCAGAAAGCGGAAAACTTTCAAATTTCAAGCTAATTTTGTATTTTTTTTTTTGCTGTAAAAATAAGTTTGATCAGATAATGACATACCGATATTCATTCCCATGTTCGGTTTAAGGGCACTCTCTGCAGTTTCCATGAGATAACAAGTGTTAGTTGTTGGGATCGTTAAATAAATTATTGAAAAGCTAAAAAAGAAGAATTGGTGTTGATGCAAAGAGAGCAAGATTAGGACAGCAAATGTAGAAAAATGAGGAGTAGGCAATTGAATAAACAAGCCAACCAAAGATTTGCTGGTGACAGGTCAAGAATTCAAATAAAATCTTGCTTCAGGATTCCCAACAAGGATTCATATCAGCAGATCATCTTAAACAAGAACTAGAAGCTAACTGGAAATAGAGCAAGCAAAGTTTGAGCACTTCAACTACAAATTCAAACACAAAAAGCAATGATAAACATAAATTCTAATCTTATGATGCTGTATCAAATTAGTAAACGAATTCAAAGAGCATATTCCATCCAAAGCAAGTATAAACAAATCTAAAATCTCAGATTTATAGCTATACATTCTTTGCAATATTAGAAATTGACAATACCTTGAGCCATCGGACTACCCACCGGCGGAAGGGTCAGAGGGAAAGGACAAGGCCTATCGCCACAAACACAAACGAGATGACTCAGTACCGAATCATGGCCGCAAATTCCACCCAGTCTAATGCACTCAGAGCACAATCTCTCGTCAGGGACACTATAATTCAAACTAAAGCCCTGCGTCAATGCTTCCGCCAGACTCAGCTGGGAATTCGCCAGCTGATTTCCGACCGGCGTCGAAATCGGCAGAGTAATACCGACGCTACAATATATAATTCTCAAAACCGGATCACTAGGCACAGGACCGACCACGTAATAAGCGTCGCTGAAATTCCAACCGCCGTAGCTACAATTGAAAACATTGTGCGCCCTAGTCATGACGGTGGAGTTGCAGCCATAGAACAAATTGAGATCCTCGTTCATCGAACCGTCATAGGACAAGAGTTCCGGTTTGAAGGTGGAATTCCGGAATTCAGAAGGACAGGTTGTGTTGTAGAGATCGGAGCGGGAGAGAACGAGGCGCTTCCGAGTCTGATCGAATTGCAGAACTCGGTAGGTGAACGAGTTGTGTGTCAACTCAGTAACGTTACTGCTCGCGCACGAGAGTGCGAAGTCGGGGAGGCCGCAGTGGGAGGGGCGGTCGCCGCCGGTGAAGGGGTAGGAGATGTTTACGATATCGCCGCACGAGAAAGTTCGATCGCAGCTGGGGTAGGTAGTGGCGGCGGGTTGGGAGTACACTGCCGCGAGGAGGGCGGCGGCAAGCGTTAGGAGGAGAGAGAAGAGAGCGCGCGGCATCGCTGGCCGAAGGAGGAGGAGAAGAAGTGATGTGTCATTTTAGGATTGTTTTTTAAATCCGAGGCCTAAGATTGACCAGCGTTGAACGTTGTCTTCAAATCCAATTATTGAGTAGTTGAGTCAATTCTCAAATTAACACTCTTCAAAAAATCCTTCTTAAGATATCATCTTTTCAAAAATAATTATCAAACTAATATTATTTTTACAATCTATACACTCATTAATTAATTAAATATTTATAAGGAAAATACTTTTATTTATTACATTTAATTATAACACAGTATAATTCTCAAGACCAGTGTTTGTCCAGTGTACAAACCGACTAAGACTATCTCAGTATAATAAATAGTTTCCTGATCTTTCGGGACAGTGGATGTAGGATTGTTGGATCCGAACCACTTTAAAATTGTTTGTGTTACTGCCTTTCTTTATTTCGTTGATTGACATCGTTAATACCGAAAATATTTCTAAAATCATTAAAATCATTCAACTGAGTTTCAACAAAGTTTAATCGCACTAAATTACTAGACTTGGAAAAGTCTACTTTTAGATATGATTCTAATAGATCATTCGGACATCTTAAACGAGGTTTTTCAAATTTCTGATTCCAAAACGATCTTAAAAGAGAGGTTAGGTACCTTCTATCTCTACAAATTAGAATAAAACAAAGAAGTCAAACTCTAAATACTGTCCTTAATTTAAATCCATATGGATTAACTAAATTAATTACTATGCTCTTACACATCACGTAGTTGTGGTCTATCATATTCTTAATTAATATTGTTATTCCACTAGACATTTAATAAAATTGCGTTTTCAATTATATTGTTATTCATTGGGGAGTTTAATAAAATTGCGTTTTCAATTAAAAAAGATAAAATATACTATCTCTGTCCCGCTATTTCCGACACATTTCATTTCTAACTGAAATTAAGAAAGTAGATAATTAAAAATGAGATGATAAAATAAGAGAGAGAATATGAGTGAGAGTAAATGATAAAGTAAGAAAGAGAATATAGTAAAGTAAGAGAGAAGATAATAAAATAATAAAAAGTAGGAGAGATAAGATGCTAAAGTATGAGAGAGATGGTAGTTATTTCCAAATTAGGAAGTGTGCCAGAAATAACGGGACATTCATTTCGGGAAAGTGTGTCAGAAATAGTGGAACGGAGGTAGTATCTGTTAGTTTTTTATTTATTTTGTATGTGTGTCATGTTTCTAAATAAAAATAAAATATTTTTATTTGTTAAATTTTATATTTAATTTTAAATCAAACAAACAAAATTAATTTTATATGAAAATACGGAAGTTTTTTATTTTATGATTTTTATTATTTTAATTACAAAATAAATAAAAACAAAAAAATATAAATATTACAATTAGGTTGGAAATAAAAAATTTTCGGTATTTTTTCAAATAAAAACAATAAAAGTTATTTTTATTTGCTTTGTTATTAAATAATTTTTTTCGTATTTTCGAACTAAAACAAAAATAATTTATTTTTATTATTTAGTCCTCGAAATGCTAATAGTAAATTAAATGCAGAAATAAAATTTATCTTCCATGTAGATGTTTATTTAAGTTTATATGTGGCAAAAAACAATGTTAGTGTTGGGTGATGATTGATCACTCGGCATGATCATACTTATGGGAAATGACTTATCTTCTATATTGGATCACGCTCGGTCAGCCTCGTGCTCGAACTATTGAGAAGATTTGAAGATCCCAAAACCCTATCCGATTGGTGAACCATTCCTTTGTATTTGTATTTGTCTCCCGAGTTTGGACTCGGTAGACACTCTGCTTCCGGTCAAGGCGCTCGGTAGCTTATTTGCCTCGGCACCGATAGGAAGACTCGGTAATCTTGGACTCGAGCCAGAGAAGCATATCGAAAGACTCGATAATCTTGGACTCGGCGGAGCAAGATATCGAAAGACTACGGATATCTTTGGACTCGAGCGGAGAAAGATATCGAAAGACTCAGGTGATCTTGGACTCAGCGAGGAGCGATATCTTGAAAGACTCGGTAAATCTTTGGACTCGATGGGAGCAAAGATATCTTGAAAGACTTCGGTGATCTTGGACTCGGCGAGGGAGCAAGATATCGAGAGAGTCGATCGAACTAAACTCGGCAGAGTAGTTCATTTGGACTCGAGCGATCATCGATAGACTTATCTTCGGCAGTCTATCTACCGAATACGAGGTCGACTCAAAGAACGGATAGTCTTCGGGATCTGTCGGAATCTTTTGAAAGACAATCGCGATCGTATGCGAGGAAGAGAGAAGTCGGCTTGATCTATCTCGAAGTTTGTCTTTGTCTCAACCACTACATCCACCTCAACGAATGACAAGCATACACGTGTCTTCTCACTCGCTAAAGCCGCAAGTCAACACTTTCCCGGAAAAGGAGGAAAAGCGGCACCGTTGCTCTACACCAAAAGAGCCGTTTGCTACCAAAAAGAGAGAGAGAAGAAGATCGTCTCCAACGGATCTATTTCAATCTCTGCTCTATAAATAGAGGGATTATTCAAGAAGAATACGGGGGGGAATGCACGTATACAGGAGCAAAAATTAAGAAAGCGTTCAACGAGCAAAGAACCCAAAGAACTACGTCTTAGCAAAAAACTCGAAGAACATTCTCCGGCGAAAGACTACATTCTAGCTCATAGGGAATCAAGCTAAACCAACATATAAAGCCTCTAGTATCCAATCGACGTTACACGAACTTATAGCTTACCTTCAGTGTTCGTCGATCTAGAAGCTACTCTTTCATATTCCACCCATCCCTCCAACCCTAAGCTTCAACCGTTCTTATCTATAGCTTAGACGAAGGAGTTCACATCCGAACCCAATCCTTTTGTATAAGGACTCCTTCACTGTTGGAGAAGTTTGTCAAACACTTTAAGTTTGATAGTGTTGTAAACCGAGACTTGGATCGATATAAAAACCAAGACGCGGCTTTGCCCGGTGTGCGGTAAGCCGACCGAGACTAACTCGGGATAATAAATAGCCTCCCGATCATTCGGGACAGTGGACGTAGGATTTGAGCGATATCCGAACCACTTTAAAAATCTCGTCTCTTCTTGCTTTCTTAAGCTGTGCATTGATTTTACCATTAAATGCGAGTTCTATATCTACTGAACCGAGACAACGTTTTCTCAAAAACCGATTTGGGCCTACACTATTCCGCACACCGAACTCTTACGTAGATACTGAATTCGACCTAGTCGGTTAGCGGATCTCGGTAAGTCGGTACTTTTCTAACCTTTAACACGATTCGAGCATTTGCTCAGTCGCTGAACTAGTTCGATGCGGCACCTTCTCGAATAGGGCTGGCTTCGTGTTCGAAAGTTGAGAAATCGAATCAGTGTATTCACCCCCCCTCTACACCCGACCGTACACTCGGGACCAACAATTGGTATCGGAGCAGGAGTTCTTTGACTCTTGTTATCTTTGAGAGGCTGGTCTATTCGAGACGGATCCGAGGGAAAATATTTTCACCGCATATCACTCTACATTCATATCTATATTTTTTTTTCATGGCCGATGTGTCGTGTATAAGGATGGTACCCATGTTCTCGGTGGAAAATTATGGAGTATGGCGAGTCGAGAATGGAAGCACATCCGACATCCCTCCATGATAGTATGGTAAAGTGCTTGAAGATGGACCTATCGTTCCTATGATTGATAGTGTCGTGACTCGGGACCAAGCTCGAGGAGGAGGAATGGTGGCCCGGGAAGAAGATCCCCCAAAGACAAGTCTCTTCACTCCGGAAGAGAAGAAGCTTCACAATCTAGATCGAGTCGCCGAAATGCTATACTAACCACCCTTAGTGATTCTTATCTTGGCGGGGGTTCGGGAATGCAAGACTCGCTAAAGAACTCGGGACGCTCTTGCGCTACTGAGTCGAGGGACTCGAGAAGATTAAAGCCAACAAATTAGCGCTGGAACTCCAAAAGCCGGAAAGCTTGTCTCTCGTGCTGGTGACAAAATCGAAGATACGAACGTCGATTTACCAATCGATGAACTCTATCAATGGGCCGGGAAAGACATTCGGCCAAGAGATGAATCGAAGATTACGAGGGACTGCACCGGACGGACATCGGACACCTTTTGCCACTCTATTGCGACATTCGACTTAGATGTTGTGTCTCCCGACCATATCTTTTCGAATTACAGGCGGAAGGAGTTTGAGTTGACGAGACCTCAAAGAAAGCAGAGTCAAGGCGACACAAAAATCGACCATGCTTTCAAAGCATCGGTCAAGCCAAAGATCTCCAAAGAACGAGCAAAACGACGAGTAAGGCCGAACCTTCACTCAATGATCTACAAGAAGGAAGCCTCGCTCGTAAGTATGCATTGCTTTCGCCGTAAAGTATCGAAGGAGAAGGAGCGACGCAGAAAAAGTGACTAAAGCCTATCGGGAAACGAAGGTAAGTCAAACTATATGTCGAAACACACTCGACTCACAATCTTCCGAATGCGAAAGAAAGATGACTGGAACCATCAAAGAATAGCGAAAGCAAAGAAGAAAGAGTCATTGCTTGTTACAAGCGCAAGAAGCCGGGACATTATCGGTATGATTGTCCACGAGCTCGATAGTCTTGAGCAACGCAAAGACGCAAAGCAAGGAGAGAGAAATTGGCCCCGAAGAGACAATCCTACATAGTCGGCGAAATCTCGGACGACTCGGAAGAGATCGACTCCTTTATGGATTCATCTCGACGATGAAGCGGCTTTCATGGCCTTAGAGCGTAGAAGCGGATGAATCGGTGAAAAGTGCATGATGGCGGGCGAAGAGGATGAGGTAAATTCTCATGAACCACTTAACTCCTCTTCACACTTTGCACACACGACACTAATTCGGGTGCGGATGAGAATATGGACGTCGCAACCGCATACGAAGAAGCTGCTCGACGAACAAATTCGGATGAGTCTGCGGCTCCCAAGAAGACGCTTCGGGAGTTGGATACCACGAAAGTAGAGAATCGAGACTTTCTCGGGAGAGTCGGGTTGCTGCGAGGCCGAAGGACTTGTGTTGAGACTCGGGGAGGAAATAAACTCTCTCGATGGCCAAGTCTCGAGCATCAAGAAGATCGGATTTCGGTTTTGACCAATGACTTGACTCGAGAAGATCTTGAACTAAGTCTGTTTGAAGCAAGAAATGTCGGGACTTCGGACCAAGCACGACACACTGAAGAAGAGTGATGATGTGCGGAGGAGCTTGATGGTAGAGGTACATGGGTGCCGAAAAGAAATTAGAGGCTATGCTAGCATGCAATAAGTCAAAGCACTGCAAGGAAGGACTTGGATTCGGCCGGGAGCTTCCACATCCGCCCCATACACTCGGTACGGCTTGCGATAGATTTGTTCGAGGGGAGACTATGACCGCAAATATACTTGAACCCCCTAGCAAAGAACAAACGAGAAGATGAAAGCACCTCATCCCACACGTCGGCATTCCGACAAGAAGATCGGTGCCAAGAAACCCCAAAGACAAGGCGGGGGAACCAAAGCAAATTAAAATTGGTAGATCGGTATGGACCTCCAAAGCCGACACATCCATCTCGGTATGGGTCATACTATTATGAACCTATAGTCGAAGAGGCTCCAAATGTCGAGAAGAAAAGGAAAGCCACAGGAAGGCTAAGGTCGGCGATCCACCAACTCGAGAAGATCGGGACTCCCGAACCTCGGAAGCCTCGAAGTCACCTTTGACCATCCAGTGGTCGGATATATGTTGACTTCTAGTGGAAAGAAAATGTCCTCGAAACCACCGGGGTTGTTAGACAGATTTGGGTTATGAAAACTAACATCTAAGGACCCAAAATCAAAAATAAAGGGTACCGAATATAATTGCTTTTGCGGTGCGTAAAGACCCATGGTATATGGACAACGGATGCTCAAGACACATGACATACCAAAGGAGTCTGGCCAAGAATTATATCACCGAAGAAGGACCCGAGTGAGTTTGGAGATAATGCCAAAGGCTACACGAGAGGATACGGCACACTTCAAGCATAGAAGCGCCAAAGTTCCAAGAGTATCATATGTTGAAGGACTTCAAGATAATCTTCTCTCTGTTAGTCAATTTTGTGATAACTCAAATAGAGTGATTTTTTGACGCTGGTTTTACGTGATGTTATTGATAAATCCACGGGGAAAACGGTGTTATCGGGTTCGCGCGAAAGAACATATATGTGGTCGACCGGAACTCAGTGAACACGAAGCTTGCTTCTGGCGAAGAATGACAACCGCACGGGGTGGCTATGGCACGTAAGACTCGGCCATCTCAACTTTAAAAACGCTCAACAAGCTTGCAAGAAACACTCTCAGCAAGGGGATCGCCGAATGAAGTATTCGGCAAAGACACTCGGTGTGAAGCATGTCTCGAAGGGAAAGCAAACAAGGAATCAAAATCCTCCGGTTCCATCGCCTTCCACGGATGGAATCCTTCATTGCTACATATGGATTTGTTCGGTCCAGTCTCCCAATGACGATCGAGAGGCGAGAAAATATGCATTAGTGGTCATAGATGACTACTCGCGCTACACATGGGTCATATTCATTGCCAACAAGTCTGACGTCAAAACAGAGTTACCAACGCTTCTGAAAAGGCTCAGTGTCGAGAAGAACACCAAGATCGAGAAAAATACGTTCGGAGCAGAGGACCGAGTTCCTTAATTCCATGGTAAAGGAGTTCTCGCAGCGTAAGGAATAGAGCATGAGACTTCACCGCACGCACACCTCGGCGAGAATGGAGTTGCTTGAACGAAAGAACGTGAACTCTAAAAGAGGCAACTAGGACTCTACTCGCAGGACTCGGGACTCCCAACCAAATTCAGGCGGTAAGCTACGATACGCATGTTATACTCGAAATAGATCTCTCTCGACAAAGCAAGATAAGCGGACACCATATGAACTATGGAACGACAGGAAGCCTTCTCTATCTTATTTCCATATTTTTGGTTGTTCATGCTTTATCCACAATAATGGGAAAGATCAGTGAAGACTTTTGATAGCAAGTCGAGATCGGGGAGTATTCTTAGGATACTCTCGTGTCGGCAAAAAGCTTTCGTGAGTATTCAACTATCGGACTCTTTGCGTAGAGGAAAGCCCTCATGTTGTCTTTAACGAGTTTGCTACGAAGACAGGAGCAATAACTCAAATTCAATCCGAGGACATCGAAGCGGCCTACGGGATCTAAGCTTAAAAGACAAATCCGAAAAGATCCAGCTATGTTGGGATGATGATTCGACGAAGAAAGCGAAGACAAATCTATCGAATCTCAACCAGTGAGCAAGTAGGCGAAGCGCATTGATTCTCCCGAACAGAATCAATCCCGGGTAACTCGGGTCAATGAGGAAGCGTAGAAGTAAATGCGAGACCACTACCGAGAATAACAACTCGGGGGAACGTCCTAGTAATGTTCCCGAGGTGAATGCCCCGAACACGGTGACTCGGTAGATCATACTCTTGTTCTTGAACTACTTGAATCTCGAAATAGTACAATCGAAATGCCTAACTCACCTACTATACGTATTGAACAAATTTCGGATGAAGAGTTAAAACATCGTAGATCGTGGCTAGATGCTCACACTCGCCGATCTTATAATTGGAGATCCTTCAAGACATGTCAAGACAAGATCCGGTTCGTCAAGGAGAAAGCGCATTATTTTCCCGCTTCTTGTCTCTATGAAGAACCTCGGAATATTGAGGATGCACTTAAAGATGCTGATCGGATTATTGCTATGCGGGAAGAGTTTGAATCGGTTCACGAGAAACGAAGTATGGGAGCTTGTAGGCACTTCCGCATCAACATGTCATTGGAACCAAATGGGTCTTCAAAAACAAGCGAGATGAAAACAACGTTATAGTCGGGAACAAAGCAAGGCTCGTGGCTAAAAGGCTACTTGTCAAGTCGAAGGAATAGATTTCGATGAAACCTTCGCTCCAGTTGCAAGATGGAGGCAATTAGACTATTCCTAGCCTACGCAACACATCAAAGATTCGAGTTTATCAAATGGATGTGAAGTCTCGCATTCCCGAATGGCGTCTTTGAAAGAAGAAGTCTATGTGGAACAACCGCCCGGCTTTCACGGGGACATCAAGTATATGACTCGAGAAAAGCTCAGACGGGTTAAAACAAGCACCCGGGGCTTGGTACGATACCACTCCGAGTTTCTTCTTCGAAAGGTTTTTGAAAGGCACGATGAGACCGCACTCTATTCGAGCATTCGAACGGAAGAAGACTTATTACTTGTGCGAGATCTACGTGGATGACATTATCTTCGGTTCGAAGAATGTCATCATGTGTCGACAATTTGAAAAGATGATGAAGGATAAGTTCGAGATGTCAATGATGGGAGAAATGAACTACTTCCTTGGTTTTCAAGTCAAGCAATCACGAAAAGGGAACGTTCATCAACCAAGGCAAATACACTCGAGACCTCATCAAAAGATTCGTATCGCACATCCAAGCAAATCAATCAAGATCCCTATGAACACGAATATGAAGATAGATCTTGATAAAGAGGGAGTATCGGTGAGACCAAACTGAATACCGTGCTATAATTGGTTCTTTATTATATCTAACGCCTACTCGTCCCGACATAACTTATCTTTGTAGGTGTGCGTGCTCGATTTCGGGCGAATCCCAAGCGAGTCATATGGACTCGAGCAAAGAAGATTCTCCGCTATCTACGAGGAACACCGACATGGGTTTGTGGTATCCAGTGATGATAATATTGAACTAACTGGTTATTCGATGCCGACTATGCAGGATGTAGAATCGACCGAAAATCAACTTCGGGAACATGTCGGTTCCTTGGCACCAAGCCGATCTCATGGTTTTCAAAGAAACAACACTCGGTGGCCACGTCGACTCACCGAAGCCGAATACATGGCTCTTTGGAAGTTGTTGCGCCCGGATCCTTTAGGTGAGACAAAGGCTGAGAGACTATGGCGTCATTCGAATGAAGTGCCGATTTTCTGCGACAGATCCCGGTGCTATTGCAATCACTCGAATCCTCGTTCTTCACACAAGATGCAAGCACGTGGACATCGAGACATCACTTCATTCGTGACCATGTCGAAAAAAGGATATCGAAATGGAAAAGATCCATACTTGACAAGCAAAGGGCGATATACTGACTAAGCCTCTAGGCGAATCAGATTCGGAGAACTTTCGGTAGAGCTAGGTCTGGCTGGACCCCTCTTGACCCTAGTCGGTAATAAGGTTTCGGGAGAGGAACATTCCGGTGAGGGGGAATGATCACTCTCGATCGAGTAAGTTCGAGTACATAGAGATTCGAAAAACCATCTACACGAGGTATCGGTGACTACTATGTTCGGTGACAGGTTTGCGTATCTCTACTCGTAGTAATTTAATACTACAAGACTTTGCATTTATGGCAAAGATTCAAGCATGACATTAATATCTTTTGGTTTGTCTTTATTATTAACGACTCACATTTAATGCACGACATTCCATATATAAGCTTGTTTGAACTACGCACGCATTTAATGCATGTCTTTTCACGATTACTAAGGCTATTTTTACAACCGGCTTTGACTTAGGCGTCTTTTGTGATCATTGCCTATTTTTTAACTTCTAATCTTAACCGTCCATATCATAAAGCAAGTTTACATTCACGCCTTCGATCGAAAACCGTTCACCTTCATAGTTTGATATATATATTCGATCATATCCTTGAACCGCCATTAGCATACTTCATAACTCTCAAATTCGAAAAATCCGAGATCTCGCATTCGCAATCCTTACTTGCAATTTTCACTCTATCTTATCTCGAATTTTATCATTTGGTATGCTTATATCTCGCTAATATATTTGTTATATGTTTCAATGATCGCATTGCACAAAGACCTTGTTCTATCCAAAAATAGTCTTGACTCATTTCTTGTCACAGTCTACAATGGCGGAAACCAATATCTCTATGATATCTCCGAGATATGCGAGAACATTTTGGAGAAGGATCGCGTATGGTGTGAACCCACCATGGACTTCTATTCATGCGATCCGGAGTACATGGACGATGTATTCTCGGCTGCGCGAGTCGTGGTGGAGAAATTTCTGTCTAGGAGGCCTTCGTTCTTCCTCCCGAGACAAGGTTGCGGTTGTCCACTTGAATTCGGACAACGTGTGTCGGAGATATAATGGCGAGATTCGTTGCACATTCTATCCAACACGCCACTACGGAGGCCGAAGCGATGTCCATCAAGGATGCGCTTGAAGCGGAGTTTTGATCTACCCTCCGAAGGGATAAGTTCGATCGGGTACAGAGACGACCGAGTTGATGAATATCTTACCGTCTTACGTGGAAAGCCCACTACATTCGTGAGCTGCTTTTCCGAAGAACGGCATGTTGCCTCGGTTCGGGGCACTTGCCATATAGTGACACGCCCTCGACAAGCCAAGGCGAAGTCGTTTGACCAGTGTCGAGGCCTAAGATTCAGATGATGATGGCCATATACGACCGAGCCCGAGATAAATTGGACGGAGTTCTTTCTCCGAGAATTCATGGCTCAGGTGCTAAGTTCGACAAAGCATCGAACATCTGTGAGCGCAAAGGGCAAATTGCTTGTATGGACTCAAACTGTCCATCATGATCGAAGATTTATGTGGATCTCGAGCCTATCACCTACAAAGGTGACAAGGAGTACTTCAATGTGAAGAAGGTCAGGATTTCACAACAAGACAACGGCGCTTCAGCGATAGGGTCGGGACCCTCGGCTGTCTCTCCGAAATCAAAGTCTCAAAAGGCTACGCCTATAAAGAAAAGAACCCCTCCCACTAAAACTCCTAAGGCATCGGCAAAGAAAATGAAGAAAGCGGCCGAGGTGCCGGCCTGCGAGGAGGTTCCACAAGTGCCTCGCCGAACGGGCTCCCCGAGAAGACTACTCGGCCCATGCAGTAGTTGATGAGTCCGAGTCTTCCGAGAAGACTCGGTCGATGGAAAAGATTGTTTCCACCGAAAGGAACCAAGGGGATGCTTCGAAGCTCGGAGCGCAGATATTCGGCGCTGAGACGGCCCCCTTCGTCCCTCCACTCGGCTCAGTCCCTCCAACCGAAGAGCAGACTTCACACATAGACTTGGAGTCCGAGACGCATCCGAAGGTGAATCAATCGGGATGGAAGCTTCGGTGATTATATCCGAGAGCATCCCGAGAAATTCTACAACTAGTTCCGAGCTTGCTGACTACTCGGACTTGTTGCTCATCGCCAAAACAAGAAGGCTCCACATGTTGCTTTGCGACATCGGGAGTGGCCTCGTCTACGCCGCCTTGTCCTACACTACTCCCGTCGGCGAGTGCATGAAGAGGAATTGAACGAGAGAGGAGATAGGCTATTCGAGCTTGAAGACCTCGGCTGATGGACAATCTGAGGGCTGCAATGCGGCCATGATTCATGATCGGCAAGCACGCCTCCGGCCCGGCACCCTCGGGATGGGTCGAGACCATGACGACCCACCCGATGATTCGAGGCCACGGAAAGCCCGATGAGGGACATCCACAGGACAAGGATACCCATACCAAGCTGCTCCACCACTCGGTATCCTTGGTCCCGAGAAGTCAAGGCGGTACTTCGTCCTCGGCGAGCCCGCTCGGCTCTTCTTGCGATCGACCTTTGAAGCGGCGCCAGGCCGGACCGCAAAGAGATCTCGATCGATGGCAAAAGCCTTAACGCCCAAGGGATCAAAAATCGAGATCTTGCGAAGGCTATCCATAGGACATGGAAGCGCATCGCTCAAGCCACGTCTAAAGAACTTGGGTGAAGTCTTACGTCTCTTCATCGGCCGCCCCCGATGTTTCCGCGCTTATTTCGAAGCGTTGGCTCGTGACGAAAGTCAAATTCGAAGCTCGTCTAAAGATCTTTCGGGAGAGCCAAGCCAAGCTACTTGATGAATTTTTGGCTTCTAAATTGGCTCATACTGACGCTATCATCGAACAATCCGAGGCCACCGAACGAGAGACTTGAGAATATCCAACCGGCCTTAGAAGACACGATCACCGAAAAGCCGAAAGACTTGAAGGAAGGTGACCTCTCTCACAAGCAAGATCAAGGAAAACCTTACCATGGAGAGGAACGAGTTGCATGAGGCTCGACTAAGCTCCACGATCGTCTCGATGAGCCGTCAACCTCCTACAAAAGTCCGAAGAAGTCGGTCCTAGTCCCTACCCCGGTGATCGGTGATGATGCCAAAAAGGGGGAAAGTGAAGGAAAAATGGAAGGAAAGAAGAGTACTTGGGAAGGCGACCCTCACCAAAAGTCCAAAGTCTAAGGGGGAAGCTACACCGAAGTCATCCCGGACTCGGTCTCGAAGGGGTGAGGCCCGGGGTGTTTCACAGTGCGAGCACAATGAAACCGGCCCAAGTGGCTCAGGACCCAGGCAGACTACTCGAGGCAACCCAAACTCCCAAAGATATCATTAAGGAGGTTGCTGAGTACGCCGAACGAGCGGTGGAGGACTCGAAGAAGAAGAGGCTCCTCTTCCACCACCGGTTCAAGAAGGCAAGGGCAAACAAAAGCTTAACATTCCAACCCCTCCAAAGCAAAGAGATTAAGATACATATCTGCGAGGAGGAAGCCCAAATAGCTGCGGATGAGAAGGCGGCCGAGAGATTGCAGAGGCCGAAGCAGCTAACAAGCCAAAGTCTAAGCTTGCCAAAGGAAAGACTAAAGCCCGGCCCGGAGGAAAGAGGAACCGCTAGGCGCTCCTCAGAAAGCTCATCATAACGAGATGAAGAGGACGAGAAAAAGAAAAGGAGCGACGCAGCGGAAGAATGCCGAAAGGCGTGGTACATCCAAATCTAGATCTAGTACCCCTGTCGAATCGTAACAAGCTCCTCGAAGCCTCAAGAGCAGGATGCGAAATTGAAGACATATTTGCTCGAGATGGATAGATATCTCTACGAGAGGAGAGGAAGCTAGACGGATAGAGGCAGACAGAGGATACATTTGGCGGACCTTGAGGCACTCAGAAACGCATCGAACAAGAGGCCAGGCCGAGAATTCCTTCGAAAGCCGACATTCCTTATCGATACGAAAGGTTCAAGAAGCCAAACGATCCGAAAACACATAGATGGCCAAGATCGAGACGAATGGATGCCTATTCGGTTCAATCGAGAGATGGGAATCGGCCAAGATAGAGTTTATCAAGAGAAATTATTTACGGCGATTCGGCACGAAATGTCTAAGGCCGATGCCTATGTCGAGTGGATGACCATTACTAAACCTCGATCTTTACCCATATATGCACGAGCGATGGAATCGAAGGGGTAGTAGTCGAGTTCCTCGAAGCAAGGATCATTCCTCCACCCGGAAGACAAGGCGACTCAAGACATCTCTGGAATGATTGAACAAGAAGTGAAGAATGCTTTGCGTTGAAGCAGAGGACTAGAACAAGATGATCCAGGCAGACTTCGCCGAATATCGAAGCCGAGGAAGAACACGTTCGTAATGTATGGAGTTCCACTGCCCGAAGATAAATCCCAAGGTTTCATGAATAGGATTCACGAGTTTAAGGGTTCTCCCTCTTAGTTCTTCTTTTAGCTTAGCAAGATTTGTAATGTCTTGAACTGCGTATTATATATATACAAATCTTCTTTTGGCTCGACAACTACTTGTTGTCTAAATAGCCGTGTTTGCTTTATGCTTTAACACTCGAAATCACCAAGTGATTACTGACACACACGTTGATTATTTACTTGTCGGTTTTGCTCGGTTAGATCTCCGATAGACTAGACTTTCGAAGAGTTATTATTTCTCTTAAGAGAAAATTGTTGTATTTTTTTTTAAAGGGAAATTATTGTAAAAGGGAAAATTGTTCCGCCCTGTCTTCCTCGGTAGTCCAGCACTTACCGTACAACTCCACCGATTCTACTTGTAATATTTGTAAGGAGCTCGTTCTCGAGTAAGTTAGTGTTTAGCATAGTTGATAGGACATAGATGATAGGTTTTGGCATCATCAAATAGGGGAAATTGTTGGGTGATGATTGAATCCTCGGCATGATCATACTTATGGGAAATGACTTATCTTCTATCTTGGATCACGCTCGGTAGCCTCGTGCTCCGAACTATTGAGAAGATTTGAAGATCCCAAAACCCTATCCGATTGGTGAACCATTCCTTTGTATTTGTATTTGTCTCCGAAGTTTCGGACTCGGTAGAGACACTCTGCTCCTGGTCAAGGCGCTCGGTAGCTTATTTGCCTCGGCACCGGTCATGAAAGACTCGGTAAATCTTGGACTCAGCGGGAGCGATATCGAAAGACTCGGTGATCTTGGACTCAGCAGGAGCAAGATATCGAAAGACTCAAGTGATACTTGACTCAGCAGGAGCAAGATATCTTGAAAGACTCCGGTAATCTTGGACTCAGGCGAGCAAGCGATATCTTGAAAGACTCTGATACCTTGGACTCGGCAGAGCAAGATATCTTTGAAAGACTTCGATGATCTTGGACTCAGGTAGGAGCAAGATATCTTGAAAGACTCGGTAATCTTGGACTCAGCAGGAGCAAGATATCGAGAGAGTCGATCGAACTAAACTCAGGCGGAGTAGTTCATTGGACTCGGAGCGATCATCGATAGACTTATCTTCGCGAGCCTATCTACCGAATACGAGGTCGAACTCAAGCAACGGCGAGATAGTCTTCGGGACTGTCGAAATCTTTTGAAAGACAATCGGCGATCGTATGTACGAGGAAGAGAGAAGTCGGCTTCGGTCCTATCTCGAAGTTTGTCTTTGTCTCAACCACTACATCCACCTCAACGAATGACAAGCATACACGTGTCTTCTCACTGCTAAAAGCCGCAAGTCAACACTTTCCGGAAAAGGAGGAAAAGCAATGTTGCTACACCAAAAGAGCCGTTTGCTACCAAAAAGAGAGAGAGAAGAAGATCGTCTCCAACGGATCTATTTCAATCTCGCTCTATAAATAGAGGGATTATTCAAGAAGAATACGGGGGAATGCACGTATCTAGAGCAAAAATCAAGAAAGCATTCAACGAGCAAAGAACCCAAAGAACTACGTCTTAGCAAAAAACTCGAAGAACATTCTCCGGCGAAAGACTACATTCTAGCTCATGTAGGAATCAAGCTAAACCAACATATAAAGCCTCTAGTATCCAATCGACGTTACACGAACTTATAGCTTACCTTCAGCTTTGTCGTCGATCTAGAAGCTACTCTTTCATATTCCCTATCCCTCTAACCCTAAGCTCAACCGTTCTTATCTATAGCTTAGACGAAGAAGTTCACATCCGAACCCAATCCTTATTGTATAAGGACTCCTTCACTTGTTGGAGAAGTTTGTCAAACACTTTAAGTTTGATAGTGTTGTAAGCGAGACTTGGATCGGTATAAAAACCAAGACGCGGCTTTGCCCGGTGTGCAAAGCCGACCGAGACTAACTCAGGATAATAAATAGCCTCCCGATCATTCGGGACGGTAGACGTAGGATTTGAGCGATATCCGAACCACTTTAAAAATCCTGTCTCTTCTTGCTTTCTTAACCGCTTGCATTGATTTTACCATTCATACCGAGTTCTATATCTATCGGGCGAGACAACGTTTTCTCACAAAACCGATTTGGGCTACACTATTCCGCACACCGAACTCTTCACCGTAGATACCGAATTCGACCTAGTCGGTTAGCGGATCTCAGCGAGTCGAGTACTTTTCTAGCCTTTAACACGATTCGAAGCAGTATGCAGTCTGCCGAACTAGTTCAATACGGCACCTTCCCCGAATAGGACTGTTCGTGTTCGAAAGTTGAGAAATCGAATCAGGTGTATTCACCCCCCCCCCCTCTACACCTGACCGTACACTCGGGACCAACAGTTAGTTTGAGAATTATATTCAAAAGAGCGTTTTGAAAATTATTTTTTTGGAGAATATTATTTTGGCAATTGATGCTTGAATTGTTTGAATATAAGTATAATATTATACTAATAATTATTACAAAGCTGTAATTGCACTAACTAAACTTTTTAAATACTCTCTTCGTTCCGGATGAAACGTCCTATTTTTTTCGACGCGGTATTTTATGCAGTGAACTTATGTGTGTTAGGAGAGAGAGTGGTGTGAATAGGGCCCACAAAAAAGTAATTTTTTGTGAGATAGATTTATTTCCTTTTTAGGAAACAAGACAATTGTGTGAGAAAATCCGAAATAGAATACATGAAGTTTCATGTGGGACGGAGGGAATAAAACCGAATGAGATATTTTCCAAAATAGTTGTCCAAGAAACCCTAAATTATCTTAAGAATTATTTTGAGGAACGTCATCAATGATGACGAGTCAGTAATGATTAAATACAGCTCTTCTTAAAAAAGAGGAGAGAGAATAAATGATTAGATTAAGTGGAGGATTAGGTTAAATAGATTTAGAATAGATTTTCTTTTGTAGTGGAGTGCCATAAAGTGAATTAATTTAAGGCGAATATTTTATTTTTCTTGGTTGAAACAAGGAAAAGTCGCGGATCTACTCTCATTATTAAAATAAAAGTAAAAAAATCGCACATAAAGAATATATATGGGCGAGTATTTTTTTAATACTCCTATTTGCCAACAAAATTGCAAATTTATTCCATTTTCTTAGATTATAAATTTGCACATCCTAAAGCATAAGATCTCGCCCGTTTATTTACGAATTCTAAATTTGCTCCTAATTATCAAACCCGAGGGCCGATCCAAAGGGGGTGGGTGGGTGCGACTCCCCCTCCCTCCATCCCCTTGCAATTTTTGTGTATCACTACAATTAGATTTCTATTTTTTTATAATTTACATCTTTATTCCATGTTTCAATTCCTTTCGGATCGGAAACAGCAAAATGAGCCTGTATCATGGACCCGAGTCTACTTTAACTTTAAATGAGTACATCTATTTTAATAAGATTGCATATTTAATTTAAGATATAATATTTTCTCCATCCTGCTATTACTGTCCTATTTTTTTAATTGGGTTGTCTTGCTATTACTGTCATCTTTCCTAAAATAGCAAAAATTACTCTTAAATAAAAAATAAAGTGGGTCTCTCCTACTTAATACTAATCCCCACATTATCACTCTCTTTCTCCAAAAATCTACATCTCACACGATTTTCGTTTCACTCCATACTCGAAAATTTATGATTTTTAACTTTTTAGAAACTTAAGATTATTTTTTAAAATACAATATGGAAAAAAAATAGAAAAAAATCGATTGCCTCAACTATACCCTGCAAAAATTTGGATAAATTCTCATTTCTTCCGCCAACTACTCCTCGAAAATTGTGCTCATTTCTTAATATAATTAAAACTCATAAAATACATACTTAAACAAAATTTTTTAATCTCCGTGTCGAAACCAAAGGAAACAGTAATAGCAAGGCGGAGGGAGTATTAACTTTATGAAATTAAAATATTATGTTTTTTTTTTAATACTTGAATCTCCTCCAATCACATGTAGGCATTATCAAAAAAGGGTGGTATATTATAATATTTTTCGAATAAACTACAAAGAATATAGAAGATGAATAACATAATATTCATAAGTATCACTAAGTAATAAGTATAGCTAGACCAAAATAGAAATGTACGCCCCTAAAAAAAATTATCAGGGCTCCGTTTGTGAACCCCCGTACAAAACCATTCATCTCTTTATAAATTTTCATCCCTAACTCGAAATCCTGGATCCGCCCTCATTAATACCAAACAACTAGTACATTGGTAAAATATGAACATGTAACGTTAGCCATCAGACGGTCACCTCAACAATTAGTATTCAAAAGAACATGCAAACATATTGTTATGTTACTATACCGTGTTTTAACAATATGCGGGTAACATATAATTCAGAATATAATAAAATATTAATAGAATTTGATGCAAAACTTTATCTGGCAAGGAGGCCCACTGATTGACTTTATAATAGCCCACAATCTTCGACAAAATGGAAATAAATTGAAGGAATCTATCCATAAATTAATGCAATTATGTCCGAATAAAGTTGAAGAAGGGGATCATAATATCATATCATAATGACTACTCGTACGTAAGGCAAAATTTCATATTTTCTCCTAAGATTTTACAAGAACGAAAAAGAGAAAAAGAAACACCTGTCATTACTCATTCGTTTGGATGAACTTCATCATTGCCCTTAGTCCTCCCTCGGAGCATATCGGAGAAACCAGCCCTCATAATCCTTCTGAATCTTGTGTCCTCCGCCGGCGGCTGCGGAATAATATGTGGATTTTCAATCGCCGGCGGCACTGGATTCCCTACATCCCCAGATTCCTTCTTCCCGAGCAAGCCACCCTCACTGAAGAAACTGCTTACAGTTGTTGCAAGTCCAAGATGAGCTCCCATCATCTTACTAAACGTCCCACCTGATCTCTCCTTCAGTATGATCTCAACAGCCTCCTTATGAGCCGGATCGAGCGCGTCGACATCTTTTAGCAGATTCTCAATGGCAGGGAGTAGGAAGTCCCTTACACTTGATGATGAAAGATCTGCACAAATACATGATATGAAACATTTGCTTATAGTCGAAAATTCGATTTTTGTCCTCTAATTCCTCTGTTTTTTTTTTGGTCCTCTAATATCACCGTGTCTGATTTTTGGTCCTATAATTTTATGAAGTGTACGGTTTTAGTCGGATAACTTAACAAAGTTTTTGATGTTGGTCCTTAGATGCAAATTGTCAAACAGATTAAGGGTTTGAACTACATTCTTCGCTGGAGGACCACAATTGGACATTTTGGAAAGTTGTGTGACAAAAAACGAATAGAGGCCAGATTAGAGGATCAAAATTGATACTTTCTTGCTATTACTCATATACCATTTGCAATATAAAGGAGTAAAGGATAGCATACCTGTTGCATCGAGTGCACGAATTGCTTCACAGCACGCGTTAGCTCTCTCTCTACGCCATGTTACATCGCTTGGAAGGGATGGTGCATTTGTGAACTGAAAAATCTTGGATACTAGATGTACATACAGAAAGTTAAAGAACCACAATAGTTCAAGAGCAGAAACATAAGTAATCACATAATGTCAAGAGAGTGTTTTAAGGATATAATCGCGCAGCCTATCAGTCGTATGTGGCACAGCTATGGAAAGTGCACGAACCACAGCAATGATAGCCTCGTGTGATCCATCTTCAAGAAAAGCATCCATCTGTATGCGTATCTTGTCGACAATCTAGAAAGAAACTTCCATTGTCAATTGCATGATACTTCTCAATCAGGTAAGAAAACATAGGATCTGCATACCAAATTGCTCTTAAAATGTTGGGCTACAGCACCAAACGCCTCAGTGCTGGCATATTTTACGTTCGGATTTTGGTCGGAACCAAGAGTTACAAGAGCAGGTAGAACATGAGCTGAGGCGACTTTTTTCATCAATGTACGGTACCTATTAAAAAAGATACCATATGATTGTAAGAACTGCAGGAGATACGAGGAAATGGGATTTCTTGAGAAACTAAAAGAAACTAAAATCCCTACAATGACTTTCAGGAGATTCGCAGCATTGATTTTCAACGTTTCATCTGAACTTGCGATCATCTCCCATATGATGTTAAATACTATACTGCGGTTCTCTTCAAAGGTACTGCACCAAAAACAACCCATGGATTAACACTGAAGAATATAGCTCTATGATCTGCCACAGTTTGTGGACATGCATACCATATAAAACGAACAGAATTAATGATCTCCTGGGTTGCAGACTGATTATCCTCCCTAGATCTTTGAATCAGCAGATTCCTCAAGTACGCTGTTAAGTCGTCTGTTTTGCTTGGGTGTCCTAGGATGCCTGCCAGAAGAAGCGGTAGGACACACACTGTGGCAAGTCTATGAGCAATCCCAGATTTAGGCGACAAACCTGTAAGGAAGAAGTTTATACTTAAAATAGAAACCAGAACCATTATTTGTCTATTACATAAACAAAAATTCATGATGTTTCTTCAACAAAATGAGAGCAATTTCTCATTAGAAAGAGTGAAAAGCTTAAGTGATACATCACCTCTGATTTTTGATTTAGCTTTAGGTGGGAAGTATTTTGATTCAGCATAATCTCCAACAGCCATTAAAAACACTGGCAGCATGATGTGGGTCAAGTAAGCTTCACCAAAATGTTCAACCACTTCGAGCAGAACCTGTATTTGGTCATCCATAACTTTAGGAATATTAAACAACAGAAAAAAGGAAAGGAAAATACAGACTAGCAATCGTGGAGGTTACGATGAAATAAAAGATACGCAAATTCAGCGAGGAAACAAACTACCTTTGCAACACGGTTTCTTAAATTATCTTCCTTTTGAGGCAATAACAAGCACAACTGAATCAAACTAGGAAAGCACTCAGTAAGCAACCAATCAAAGGCAGGCCATTCCGCATGTCCCCTGAACAATAAATATCAATGGATTAGGTAGTAATTCCCTACAAAAATGCTTTAGGATGTACATTCAACAATGACATTTCTAGATCTGAACTAGCTTCAAGAAACCCCGGCAGTGAAACAGAATATTAGAGAAGAGTAAGTAGATTACTCTGCATAAAGTTCAAGCAAAGATGGAGAAAAAGAAATCCCTGAAGAATCTGAAACTGAAGAGAAAGGACAACTATCAACAGCTTTCTTGTGCACATATGGAAGTAGTTCAGCAAGCAGCCTCAACAGAACATCAATGTTCCAACGTTCTCTTTCACCTAAAACATGAAGATGTGACTCAACGGAACCCTCAACCCCCGAAAGAGGTGGGCAGCGCTGAAAGACACAATATTTCAGTAAGCATAAAAAGTTTATCATCGATTAATGGAGAAATTATGCAGAGTAAAATACCTCAGCGGACCCCAAGATGTGAGAGAGCAAAACTTGTAGAATATGATCCAAGTTGTTTCCCCAATTTATGAGAGCAGGAACTAAATCCTTTTTCGTAGTGTCTACAACTATACCAGAGGGATCACAAACCATCTGAAACATCATCTCCTCAACCTATCCAAAAGTAAGAGAAAAGTATTGGACAAATGAACTTGTTTTCCTTTATATGTTACTTTTTTCCTTATTTTTTGTTCTCACGAGGCATCATGTTATGACCAGGGAAAATGTCCCATTCCCTAGACCACAGAGCTTACATTGTAGAAACTGTGAAGTCAGATATCTTCTCCATGATTCCCTCGAAGCATATTTAGTGAGGCTGACCTTGAAATATTTGTCTGTATTCGGGAAGAGCACCAGCAGTAAAGCCAGATTATGAGCTGCAGCCTCCCTGACAACCGTAGCAGAATCCTCCATTAGCTGTTGCACTATGGACAAGATGAGTGAATCGCGTATCTCTGGCCTTACAAATTCAGCAAGCTCACCACATGATTGGGCAACAAGCAGCCTACGCTCTTCATACATGTGATTAATCTACAAGCACCAAAGCTAACATTAAATCTGGGGACCCCTGGAGCTGGGGGTGGGGGTGGACGAGCAACATTATATAGACATAGTCATACTTGTTCCCAACACTGGGGCAGCAATTCTGTTTCTGTTCTCAACTCTCCAACATTCTTAGAAAGAGTGACACAAGCCTGATATAATAAATACAATTTCATGAGAGTGATGTCTATTCTTCATTAACTGCAGTTGTTTGCTACAGAGTCTTACATCCATTATAATCCGCCTCTGCTGCTCATCAGGGCGCTTTATCAGATTAAATAATGTGTGGGTCAAGGAGTCTCGGGTTGCACTGTCAGGATGACGCTCGATAGCACACATAATCAGAGGAAGAAGCTCCTAAAAGAGATGAGAACTCTATAAATATATAATATAGCCAGTAACTTTAGTCCTAGTAATATAAAGATTCTGAAATTACTAAAGAAATACATTGCCAAACCTCTCGGTGGTTGATTAGAACATAAGGTACAATTTTAGGCAAAGCATCTGATAATATCTGAATAGTTCCCACACCCTGACATGTAAATATGAATTCTAGATATTAGCTTGAAGCAAATAATTTGTCTGGAACCATAATATTAACAAGTTTGAAAGAGGGAATACATTACAAGAGTTTACCATATTTTCATAATGTGATTCTGCATGAAGTTTTTCAGACCTTTTAGCAAGGCTGTCCGTTTCTAGCGATGGCGTTCCATTGTCCTCGCAGAGATTTTCATCCTTGCCAGCAAACCCACTTTCACATGAAGGAATTAATAAGTCTTCTGGAATTGTATCAGCTATGCTAGTTGCATCATCCGACTGCTGTTTCCCTGTCGTGTCAGTATCTGCAATTTTCAAATCAGGCGATGAACCAACTGCAGATGTTTCATTATCATTGACTTGTGACTCTTCTTTAACTATGTCTGTTTCCCCATCATTCCTTTCATCTATCCTCACTGACTCAATAAGGCCTGTACTAGAAGTGTTGGATTTTGACATATCTGCTTCATTTGGAAGAGGTTTCGTATCATCACTATTGCTTTCCGAAAGTAATTTAGCTGGTTCAGAGTCTGCTCGTAATACAATTTTTCCAGATCGAGCACCTTCAATAAGCATTTTCAGTGAAGTTATTTCAGCTCTACAATCATCTAGTTCTTTTCTTTGGTTTTTCAAAGTCTTCTTCAGATCTCGGACCTGACAGACAATTAACCATTAAATTCATTATTAAATGACAATGAAATTATTAACATAGAGGTTTTCTTGTGATAGTTATACCTTATTTTCCTTTTCTTTCATGTTTTTCTGAAGCATCTCCAATGATTTTGTCAATGACATAACTTGAGCATCTGACATTTCTTTGCCTTTCAACAAGGACTGTATATCACTTTTTAGCCTGTCATTTTCTTTCAGCAAAGACTCATTTTCTCGAAGCATCACTATTTTCTCCTGCAGTAAAAGAATACTATCAGCAGTGGAAATTCAACACAAGAGGAAGTAATCCTACAAAATACATAAAAATTGTAAGTTGGCCAAATCTAAGCAAGAGAATTCTTTTACAACATTCAGGCTCTGTCAAGCTAAAACATGGCATGTTTACTTGCATGTTAGCAAAAGAGGCTGAAAGTCCAGGGGAATAAGACAGAAGAGTGAATCAATAGGATCCCCTTATAACTTTTCTTTTATTTTATCTTAATCCTGTGTTCTAACAATCTGAAACTCAAAAATCTTTTAGCCCTAATTTATTGCCAACTTCAGTTGTAGGTATTTACGACTAAGATATTATCTCTTTTGGGAGCATTTAAGATGGGGTTACTGATACGCTAGCAGAACTGTAACTGGAATAAAACAGAGAAAACACAAATGAATTGCTAGAAAGGAAAATATTCTATTCCTCCCAGCTTGGGGTTGCTCACTTAGGATAAGAACAATAGCAGGGAAAACATTGTCTACCTAAGCCACTCCCCTTATCTAAATAGATATAAACCCTACTAGACTCCAGAACACTGATAGTCCACGTCTCCGCAGGACCACACTACAATAGCTAACCTCAGATATTATTCGCCATAACATTTAAGTAAAAAGGAAAGCAATTAAAGGTACTCCAGCCCTCTTAAGCCCGATTGTCGCGTCGATGATAAACTAGCAGCCCATTGGGCTTATCAATACTCCCCTCCCAAGTTTTCACGAAGTCCGGGAACCGACGGTCGAGCTGAACGGCACCCTCCCATGAGTCGGCATCATCCTCAAATCCTTCGCAGTGTATCACCTCTTTTTTGTTAGTAGCACCGGCTCGAACACGCACTCCTCGTCTGCGCAGTTGGTTGTAGCAATAATTTTACTATTCCGAGTCTCGGGTCGAGAGATGCCGGAATGTGCATCGGAGGAAAAGGGGCCCCGACCGCGGCGCGGAGGTGAAACACATGGATGACCCGGGTGAATGGTGGCCGGAGGCAAATCGAGATGATATGCGACTTTACCCACACGGGCCACCACCCGATAGGGCCCATAGAAGCGAGCCGCCGGTTTCTCGAAATGGCGCCTAGGCGAACTCCGTTGTCGGTCGGTTGAAGTTTCAACCATACCCACTGCCAACCGCATACTCAACTTCCTGGCCGATGACGATTGGCTTGATCGTGCATGCATTGTTGGGCACGGAGGAGGTGCATGCGAAGGTCATCCAAGATGGCGTCTCGATCCATCAATTGGAGGCCCACTGCCTCAATAGGAGTAGTCCCGTCATAGCGGATAATCTCGGGCGGATCCCGTCCATACAACGCCTTAAAAGGAGTAAACCGAAGAGAAGAATGATAGGAAGTATTGTACCATAGTTCCGCCCAAGCGAGCCAAGAAGACCAAGAACGTGGTTTGTCGGAACAAAAGCACCGAAGGTAATTTTCGAGGCAGCAGTTGACTACCTCAGTTTGGCTGTCTGATTGTGGATGGTATGCGGAGCTGCGCTTCATCTTAACGCCCTGCAATTTAAAAATTTCCGTCCAAAGTGACTACGAATAATCGGATCCCGATCGCTGATAATGGGTTTGGGCATACCGTGCAGTTTCACTACATTTTCAACAAACCGAACGGCGACCGAGGCCGCCGAGAATGGGTGTTTTAGAGGTATGAAATGGCTATACTTACTCAGCCGATCCACAACTACCAATATGGAATCCCGGTCGGCCGATTTGGGCGGCCCTTCAATGAAGTTCATCGTTACTTCATCCCATGCGTGTAGAGGAAGTAGAATGGGTTGTAGGAGACCTGCCGACTTCATCCCACTTATGGCGGCGCCGGCAAACCTCACATCGTCGGACATAATCTCATATGGCTTCATGCATACACGGCGATATAACTCCGCCGCCACTCGATGGAACGCCTTTAATTCTCCTTCATGTCCGCTGGCCCGAATCATGGAATTCAAATCGGCCGAGAATTAGACCGGATTTATCGGGTATCACTAACCGCCCCTTATACATTAAAAGACCATTTTGTACACCAAAACCTTTGTGGGTCGATGCATCATGTTGCAATTCCCAACGAGCACGGAGATAAAAGGGTCGTGAATCATAATCCTCCCAATAGGGCCTGGATAAGGCGTCGGCCACCAAATTGCTAGACCCCGTGCAGTATTGAACATCAAAATCGAAGCCCATTAGCTTCGATACCCGACGTTGATAATCGGTTTGCACCACTCGTTCCAAAATATACTTGAGGCTAATTTGATCCGTTCGAACTACGAAGCGACGACCGAGGAGATAAGGCCGCCATTTGAGCACGGACTTCACTATGACCATTAACTCTTTTTCATACACCGATTTGGCCCGTTCACTATAGGTGAGTGTGCAACTACAATATGCAATAGGTCGTCGGTTTTGGTGAGTACGCTCCCCCAATCCAAACCTGGAAGCGTCGGTCTCCACTAAGAAAGGGAGTTCAAAGTTCGGCATGGCAAGAACGGGTACCGTTGTCATCGCTCTCTTCGGTGCACCGAGCGGCCTGCCTTCACCGTCCCGATTAAATTGCCCTTTTCGCGGTGATGCGCCGAGGTCCCGCAATGATTGCGTAGCCTTTCACGGATTTTCGATAGTATCCGGTGAGTCCCAAAAAACCTCGTAATTCCTTGATTGTTTTGGGAGTTGGCCACTCGACCATGGCCTTGACTTTAGAGTCTTCTGCAGCTACCCTTTCTGCCGACACCTCATGGCCCAAACATGAGATGCGGTTATGCCTGAATTCACATTTCTTAAGGTTGGCAAACAGTTGATGTTTCCGAAGGCCTTCAAAGACTTGTTGTAGATGCGACACATGCTCTTCCGCCGACTCGCTGTAAACGAGAATATCGTCGAAGAATACCAGCACAAAGAGGCGCAGGAATGGTTGGAGTAAGTCGTTCATCAAACTCTGAAACGTAGCTGGTGCTTTCATCAGCCTGAAAGGCATCACTTGGAATTCATAATGCCCATCATGTGTTCTAAAGGCGGTTTTATGCTCGTCCCCCTCACGGATTCGTATATGATGATACCCGGCGCGAAGATCAGTTTGGAAAAGAGTGTTGCGCCGTGGAGTTCATCCAGCAGCTCTTCAATCACCAGGGAACTTATTAGGAACTGTAACCCAATTCAAAGCCCTATAGCCCACGCAAAATCTCCATGATCCATCCTTCTTCTTCACCAAAATCACTGGTCTGGAGAATGGGCTATGGCTGGGTTTGATAATCCCCGAAGTCAATATCTCCGCAACCAAGTGCTCGATTTCATTTTTTTGAAAATAGGGTTACCAGTAGGGCCAAACACTCACTGCCTTACTTCCGTCTTTCAACTCGATGCCATGTTCATGATTCCGTATTGGCGGTAGTCCTTGAGGCTCTTCAAGGACCTAGCCAAATTTTGTGATTAATGCTTGTAGGAATAAAGGAATGGTCTTCTTATTCGGTCCCTCTGTCACGGGCCGGAGGTTAACCACGGCTCCAATTGACTCGTCCGACAACTCTTTGGACATCGCCTTCAGAGAGATTCCAGAATACTCCAAGCTCTTGTCACCCCTGATCACATTTGTCCGCCCATTCGCACCGAAGAGCATGATCCGGTGCTTCCACTCAACCAACATCCATCCTAATTTTTCCAGCCATTTAATTCCCAATACGATATCTGCACAGCCTAGCCGCAAGGGAAGGAATTCCTCCGTAATTCCACCGTACCCATGAACACTTACCCGAAGCCCGTTCACGGTCTAAGGTGCCGACTCGAACCCAGTAGTGCCGCGTCTCAGTGAGAGGGAGCCGTAATTCCGACGCTAAGGAGGTTGCGATGAAATTGTGCGTAGCCCCTGGATCAATTAAAATAACAATACATCTCCCATAAATCGTTCCTCGGACCTTCATGGTTTTTTAGAGAAGAGCGTCCAAGGTAACGAGTTGAATGAGATTCCAACAAACCCTTACACCTCGCGTAATCTAGTATAGCTTCCTCCACGACTTCGCCCCCGTTTCCCCCCCCTTCTCTTCCCGGAATGGGGTCCTCCAACACTAACATAATGTTAAATTCAGCTGCATTTGTGCTCAGGCGACCAACGTTCGTCACACCTATAAGATGTGCCCTCGTGTCGTTTCTCCACGATTTAATGCTTGATAAGATTATTCGCCTTCGTTGGTGCAACATGTCGTGTTTTTGAGTGATGGGCCGACCTAGGTAATCGAATGCGGGATGTTATGGGTCGACGTGATATCGCGAGATGTGGCCGGCCCGCCAACCACATCATCGGAGTCGCGTAGGGCCCGATTGCGGGTCTCGGCCACTTGGGCGGATCCATGGCGCTGGGCTAAGTTGTTTGGCCTCCAAACCTCGAGTTCGGCCGGATTGATGGCTTCAGCCCATTTTCGAATAGATCCTAAATAACTTCTTCAAGTACTCCCTCAAGCGGCACCGACAATTCGATGTAGCAGTCGACGTATTCAGCTACCGTGCTTGGACCGCTCTACTCGAGCCAATTGCTAGAATAAATTCCCTTCCCCGCTCGCCTCGAAACCTCTTCAAAATCATTGCTCGTAATTCTACCCATGTTGCAAAACGGCCGTTGGTCCGCCCCGCAAGAACCAAGCCGGTGGTTTTCCACTCATACTTAACATCGCCGCCTCGAGCCGTTCCTAGTTTGTCGGTTGGTAGATTTGGAAATATCTCTCCGCTTGAACAACCCACGCATTCGGATTCTCCTCATCGAAAAACGAGATCCACACGACGATTCTTTGTCGTTTTGGCGTTGGTGGTTTCCAATACCGTCATAATGTTCGGTGCGTTCAACCCGATGAGAGCCCTCATGTCGCTCGAAGCGATCATTACACGGCAGGGTTCTTGTGTCGTTGAATGTTCCGAAGACCATTCCACTTGTGCAGGAGCCCTCCGTACCAAATGATACGCTAATTAAAACAGAGAAATACACAAACGAATTGCCACCTTGGCTTTGCTTACTTAGGATAAGAACAATAGCAGGGAATGAATTGTCTACCTAACACAACCGCTCCCCTTATCTAAATAGATATAAACCCTACTAGACTCCAGAATACTGATAGTCCACATGTCCGCGGGACCACACTACAATAACTAACCTCAGATATTATTCGCCATAACATAAAGTAAAAGGAAAGCAATTAAAGGTACTCCAGCCCTCTTAAGCCCGTTTGTCGCGTCGATGATAAACTAGATTCTAGCATCTAAGTGAAAAATCAAGAAATGAGAATCAACTTGGTATTCAACCATTTGAATCTACTAGATGACTCAATCAAAGTTCTTTATTTACTTAATCTTTTTCAGCTTAATAATGAGAATCCAAGATGTACCCCAGCAGCATCTCCAGTAGAAGAAAGATACTGGTAATAATAATGTCGTAAAGCATCTGGTACACATGCAGACGGATTTTTCCATACGTCCAAATTCTGGTCAATAACCTGTTGTAAAGGTAGAATAAAATTAATTAGATAGATGTCAAAATACAACCACGACTGCAACAGCCATATGAAAAATCACAAAAGACCACATGTTATGCCAAATATTTTCTAATTCCTGTTTCTATCAAAACTACGACTGGCCTACACAAACATCTTATAGAAATACAAGCACAGTAATCAGGTCCATGCTACTAAATTACAAGGTCATCTAGTTTGAGAATCAGAAATTAGCATTAATAATTGCTCTATGAACTAGGACTGTACGAACTAGCATTAATAATTGCCCCATACTTCATAACAACAGATAAAGATCCATTAGACATGTGGTTTTCATTTTACTCCTTAGTAACTGGATATCAAAATACTGATCGGGAGTTTAGAACTATACTTGAGTTCATTTATCTGAAAGAAAACTTATGATTGCTACCTAACAAGAGGAATTATCAGATAAAACATGCGTTTGGAAACCCATCATTATAGAATGGACCAGAAAAGCACAAGAAACTTACCATAAGGAACTATACAAACTAAACAAGCATTGGTTAATATACCTCCTCGTAAAATGTCATTGCAGTTAAACGGTATCCTGCTAACAATAAATACTCCTTCACTGCACAATTAATATCCAACCGTTCATTATCCTTAAGAGGACCCAAATCTGACAATGATATGTCCCTATTTATTTGTTGAGGAACAGGTCCGTTATTTTCTTCTGCAGTGACATTCGGATCTGAAAATATACATGACAAATAAGTTAAAAAGAAAGCAACAAAAGTACCTTTTCTAACCTTGACTCAGCAAATATGCCAACAGATACAAGAAATAATAGTTATTAAAACCCAAGGAATCTTAATAACACATTATTAAACTCAGATAAGGATGCACTGCTGTAAACCAGCACCTAAGAAGATAACATGAAAATCATTTTCATGTGTGTATAACAACATGACATAACATTAGCTGCCCTTCGGAATGCACTTTCCATTGAAGTAACTACCTCTCGGTTCATCCAAGTTTTTTTCAGCTTTCTTGAGCAACTCAGTCTTGAGGCTAACAATGTCCTCTTGAGCTAAACGAAGTTCATATTCACGGACAGCTAATTTTTCTTCCAATGATTCCTTTTCTTCATATAGACTCTGGGGGTCTGCCACTGTTCCCATAAAAAACAGAAGAAACAGGAAATGATTTGACACTCTCTACAAGTGAGCATTCAGTTAAAAGTAAAATACAGATCTTAAAGTAAATCCAATGAAGAATTACAACATTAGAGGTTAACAATATCAGCATCGAGCTAAAATGAACCCCAATAAGTCTTCAGAAGTAATATGCACGATCCTAATACAAAATTAACAAATTTTTCCGCCATCTTTCTATGAACAAACTGATATAGTAAAAACAGTAAAATTGTAATAGCAAGATCATATAATGGTTTGAAAACATTCCATCAGCACCTTACTATACTTGTATTATCAACTGGTGAACTATCTTGAAGCTGGCATTTTTAGTGCAATATTGACAATGTTTAGACAGAGAAGTTCAGTTTCTTAGTGACCCATGTTAAAGAAAAATTTTACATTCTTAACAATCTTTCAAGCTCGACAAACAGTATAGTTTTTCTGTCATCCTTAGGCAGCTTTCCCAATAACTTTGACACTTGGAGAGCATTGACATCAACAATTTATACATAAACAGAAATTTTGAATCATAAAAACTAGCCAGTAACAAAGTCTACGGGATAGAATCACTAGTTTTCATCATTCTGAAACAGAATAGATAGTGATAAATAAATAATATTATTTTGAACTATTCTTCATGCTCTTCTATGGATTGTCATATCTCCAAGTATGCTGCTAATAAGGAAAGTTTTGAGTTTTCACGTGAAACTTATCAGCAAAACGGTATTAAACAGTTGCGATTTACCATATTAATGACAAGTGAATAAGTTGAAAAAGAATAAGCAAAGAAGGCGAAGAAAAGGCAGTGAACTGAACAAGCAAAATCATAAAATCTAGAGCAGGTTCAATTTAATTATAAATAAAAAATAGAATGAAACTTAGGAATTTAAACTGTGGTTTTGGTTTCTAGAAACCGCAGTTAAACTACAATTCCACCAAAACAAAGAATAGATGATCAAGCCCCGTCAGCAGCGACACAAACTCGCAAGCGCGCGCCTTTACACCAGTAAGCAATCAAAGAGCGAACCTCGGAGAGAGTTTAAGCGGGCGATCTGATCGGGCGGAAAATGAGTCGGATCCGAGAAGAATTGCTTGAGGCGGATAGCCTGATTGTCACGGCCGTCATCGAGAAGCTCGTGGAGGAGCTCGAACGCCGACAACAAGTAATTCTCTTCAAGCAAGAAATTCACTACACAATTGCAGAGAGACGATCTCTCCACGTCCATTTGTAATCACCGGCACCAATTCGGGCGCCTGTGTACCAACTTAAACCCTGTCCAACGTCGAATCAATGCCACATTTTCCGGTTTGTAGCTCTCGCCCAGATCTGTGAAATGTGGAATGTGAAATAAATTTTAATACTCTTTTTCGCGAATTTTATGAGTTGGGAATTTATACGGAACAGGGGAAGGAGGAGTAATCAGATGCTACGCTAACTATTGGAGTTGCTCACGCGACTTTATAGGGTAACACATATTGTTTGTAGAATATTATTTCTGAGAGAATTATTAATTACTCGGATTCTAACTAAATAATCTTTTAGCAAGTTGATATTCGTATGTATAACTGCTTTACAAAGCGTTCATCAAACTGTTACAAGTTACTTTCTTCGCCTCAATTATCTTGTTCATTTTATTTTTACACAATTTTTTAGGAAAATTGTGAGATAATATATTTGAACATCCCAAATTGAAAAAATGAACAAGATAATTAAAACCAAAGAAGTAGTATAAAACTATAAACATAAATTCAAATATTTTTCATACTTGAAACACTTAGGCCCCGTTTGGTTAGAGTGGAGGAATGGAATCAAGAATCATTTTAAAGGAATAATTCCATTCCTCGTGTTTGGTATTGAAAAAATTGCTTCGTATCATTCCTCATTCCCCCTTCCATCCCCCTCAAACAACACTTTCCCAAACCCTCACAATTGGGCACTTTGAATTTTGATTCCGCCCATCTCTCGCTAAAAACATTTTCACTCCCAAAACATTTTCTCTTCTCTCCCAATCTCTCCCAAAATATTTTCTCCTCTGTCAAAACATTTCTCCTCTACCGCTCCATTTCCGCCGCCGCCGCCACTCCTCCCATTCTGCTGCCGCTCCGCCTCGCTGCCTTCTCGCCGCGTTCGGGTAAGATTTCTCTGCTTTTCTCTGCGGGGTTTCTTTACGGGTATATGGGTGGGGGACGGATGCTTCTTGAAGTTTGGAGGTAGGTAGAGAAAAAACCTAGATCTATTTCACAACATGGATAATGCATAATCCCGGTTAGAAAATGAATATGAACCAGGGTTTTCAATGTGACGGGTAATTGCATCTTCGGAGTATATTTAAAAAAGCTAAATTATCGTTACGCTTCTGAATTGATACAATCATGAAAATGCTTTGCCGAAGTGGTAATTGGGAGTTTTCTAGTGAGAGAAGATGAATCTGCAATCTGCTGTTTGTTGCGGGTTATGGTCCTATGGAAAGGAAGAAGATGAAAGGGGGATTATTAAACAAAACATAAAATCCTAAATATATATATATATATATAGGGAATGGATATTATGAGATCCAAATCTTAAAAGAGATACGAGAACCGATCTCGTTCATTCATTTCGCAAATCTAAGGCTCTCATTTATCCCCAAAAGCAATTAAAAATAAATCAAAAAAAGGAGAAAATCTAGCTCATTAAGGGTATTTTTGTAAACTCCTCTTCTTTTAATTCAACTTCAGATTTTCTCTCTCCACCCATTTTCGCTGCCATGTTCGAGTTTTACATCTTTATGCTCATGATGTTATGTGTTTATGCTCATCTTGTGAACTTTTCATGCGTGTCCGAATCGGAATGACAGTCGTGTTTCTTTTGACCCCGATTGTTTCTTTTGTTAGAATGAATCCGATGTATGCGCATAAAGATTGATTTTGGATGGGCCTTCATTGTTCTTGGGCAATTTTGCTCATTTCGTTTGTTTTATTCGATTTTTGTGTTTTCATATTTTCTGATTATCTGTTTATGTATATTATATTCTAGGTGAATTTATCATATTTTACCTTTACAATTAAATTTATGTTTACCTTTCTCAGAAATCATGCACAAAAGTATATAATTTCATGCTAACCTGTCGATCAAGTTATGCACACATTTTTTGCATTTGACTCAATCTTTTTATGTTAACCTTTCGATCAAGTTATGCACACCACCAATATTAATTATGCACAAAAATCCAAAATAATATGTACCAATGGACAAAAAATTTATGCGTACTATTTCATATTTTTATGCTAATATATAAAATGTTTTATGCTTACGTTTATAAAAAAACGCACACGAAAAAAAACAAGGAAAAAACGCCGCTCTAAATCAGTAATATCAACGAAATCGGGAATGAAAATTCGCAAACAATGGAATTATATGTTATGCTTACTATTCCATATTTTTATGCTAATATATACAATGTTTTATGCTAACGCTTCCATAATAAAATAGATCTATTTATAACTGTATACAGAATAATATTTTATTTTTCATGCACACCGACACTCAATTTCATGCACATAAGACACAAGATTCATGCATATCAACGAAACCGTGAATGAAAATTCGCAAACAATTATAAAATGAAATACAATCACCAAAGAAATCGAGAGATTAGTCTTTTGCCAAATGCTAAAACCGAGAGGCCTTAAATCCTGAAATTTATCGAATTTCTACAATCGTTCACCCAACATATTTCAGCAATTTCAACAATTTTCGCTTTTAAAAGGGTTTGGGTTACACCAACAATTTCTCTTCTAAAACACAAATTCATCCATGGATAAACGTAATTAACAACCGATTTAATCATACACAAATGGATATTTGAGTTTCTGATTTATGCTCCATGGTGTCTTCACACTTTAATGACAAACGAACACAGTTGTTCATCTTCAAGTTAAGCGCGCATCTACAACACAAATTCATCCATGGGTAAACTAAATTAAGAAACGAAAACATGAAACATACCTGAAATTTCATCAATTACAGGGATTTGTAGTCGGTTTGTGCGAATTTGTAGTCGATTTGGGGACCAAAACACGAAAACAATTTTTGCAAATATTATGCTTCAATCTGCAAATCTACTGTTTCTTGAACCGGTTACAAGAGGGCTTATAGCAGTTTCGTAGCAGTCTGAAGTTTGGGAGTACTGGGTTCTCTCGATTAGGGAAGGAAGAGAGTGAGAGAGTGAGAGAGAGAGAGAGAGAATGAGAGAAAATGGAGTGCGTACGTTTGTAAGAGAGTGAGAGAGATTGTTGAAGATATGAGAATTCGATTCAAATTGTTTTGTTTCAATTTTTCCATTTTGCCCTTTCTACCTTTTTTTGAAAAAAAAATGTAAACTAGTAATGTAATCTTGGCCTTTGATTTGGAAGGGATCTATGGTAGAGAATGGTTCTCATATCTCTTTTGAAGGAGAGATCTCTCTAGAACCATACCATATATATATATATATATATATATATATATATATATATTCTAATTTGCATATATTGAAAATAATAACATATCACTATATATATCAGCATGACTCCTTTAATTTTTGTTTGTTCTTATGTTAGAAGTATGAAAAAGTAGAGACAAGATTATGTCGGATTTAATTATGTATGACTGATTTATGTTTATGTTTATGTATGACTGCTTATTATGGTTTTTATTTAAAATTATGTAAGACATTATCATTTTATGTTCAATTAGATTTTTTTATGTTTAAATTTTATTTTTTTTGTTTCAAAATGTTATAATATATAATAGAATATGATATTTTGTGTACAAATTTATTTAATAAATTTATTAAGTTGATTCCATTCCTTCAATCAAACCAAAACAGTTTAGGAATCAAGTTCAATTCCTGCTGCAACCAAACAACTGTTTTCAGGAATCATTCCTTCATTCCATACCTCCAGGAATGATTCCTGATTCTGATTCCATTCTTTTCTGTCAACCAAACGGGGCCTTAAATTTCCGGCATGTATGTTTTTTAGTATTGATATAAAAAACTATCATATTTTTGTTTTAAAGTAATTTTTTCAACTTCAACTACAATCAAATAAAAAATAATTATAATAAGTATTTAAATGAGAACTTACATTGCATAAAAACTAAAAATCAATATGCACATTTAATCTTACTATTAAAAGGGATGAAAGAATATGTTCCGAAAAATTTCATTTTGCATAGTTGTTACATATTTTATATACATAAACATATATCTGAAACTAATTCTATTAAGTTACTAAAAATAATTCAACTAAATTGACTGATTTTTTTTAGTTTCAGAACGTGCCTCCTGCTTTCTACGTTAACCTTAAACAATTTCAACACGCCAAATTGTTAGTGTCAATTGTTTTGTCATAATATTTGATACTCCCTCCTTCCCAAATAAAACGTTTTATATTTTAAGGCAAACTTGTGTGCGCTAGATGTATGGTACATTCGGGTCGCAGACAAGAGCCATTTTGCAATTTTGACTTACAAAATGCAACTCTATATCTCATTCTCATCTCTCTGCTACTTCCGCTCTCTCTGCCTCCACCTTCGCCCCGCTCTCTGCTCCCTCTGCCTCCGCTCTCTGCTCACGGTCTCTCCCACCGCTCTCTCAGCCTCTACCTCCGCTCTCTGTCTTCGGTCTCCTTCAACGATCTCTTCGCTTCCGCTCTCTCTCTCTCTCTCTCTCTCTCTCTCTCTCTCTCTCTCTCTCTCTCCTCTCTCGCATCTCTTCCTACAGATCTGAGGGTCGGATTATTTCACTATTCAACTGTTGCTTTAGAATAAGGCGGACATCACCTTCGATCCTGCTTCAGTGAAGGTTTGGTCAAACTCTAATTTGCTCGTTGATTTTATTTTTGGCCCAAGCTAGTGGATATGCATGTAGAACTGTAGATAATTGATGTATTTGATCTGAGTTGAGATGTTTGACTTGTTGATTTTGTGTGTATACTTGACAGTAAAAAAATATGGAATTGTTTGAGAATGATACTTATTATGTTGTCAATATCTTTGATGTAATAATGATTATTGGATTAAAGTGATACGTTCCTTAATTATAATTGACACTTTACTTCAGCATGATCGACATTTTGAGATAAAATAATACTTTTGTTCGCTGCAATTTACACATTTATTCATTACAAATGACACTGTAAGAATGTGACACTCTTATCCGAGACAATCGACACTTTGTTTATGATTAACTCTTTGAGTAACATTTTCTGATTATTATGTTAATCATATTTTGTCAACTAAATCACCGAACTGTAGTTTCGTGCGATTATTGGATTAAAGTGACATGTTCCTTAATTATGATTGATATTTTACTTCAGTGTGATTGACACTTTTGAGACATTGACACATTTATTTATAACAATTGACGCTTCTTTCCTAAACAAATACTCCCTCCGTCCCGCTATTTGTGGCTCACTTTCCCGAAAGGGGTGTCCCGTTATTTGTGGCCAATTTCCTAATTTGGTAAAAAAATATTATCATATCTTCTACTTTATTATCTTCTCTCTCCTACTTTATTACATTCTCTCTCATACTTTATCATCATTTCTCTCATACTCTCTCATTATCTTACTCATCTTCTATCTCATACTTTATCATCTACCTCCTCTCTCATACTTTATCATCTACTCTCTTAATTTCCGTGCCAAAATCAATTGAGCCACAAATAACAGGACGGAGGGAGTATAATTTTTTCGAAACAAATCACTTTTTTTCAAAAAAATTAATAGTCAATAAATGATAATCTACAAATGATACTTTACAAATGATATTTTTGTTTACAACAAATGAAACGCTCGTCCTCAATAGAAGTTGGGAAAATAACAGGAAAAAAAAAATAAAAAAATGTTTAAAAAAAGTAATAGAATATAATAAGGTAAAAAAACGTTACAAAATAATTAAAAAAATAAAACTAACAATAATGAAATACAAACAGTAATTTTCGCTGAATGAAAAAATTAAAAAATAAATTAAAAAATTGATATAATAAAATTTGAATCTAAAACCTCTTGGGATAATAAAGGAAGAATCTACAATTGTACTATGACCATTTAGTAGTACTATAATATAATTAGCACATAATATGTACACTCGAATTCAGGCAAAATTGGACCATGTACCATGCGCCCTGACGCACCTAAGTTTGTGTGTTAATTTTACAGTTGTGCCAAAAAATCTATTTTCCAAAAAAAACAAAATAAATACAGTAAAGTTACTTTTTATTCATCTATCTTAAAACATTTAAAAGTCAAACAGATAAATTACCACGTTTTAAAAAAATGCCAGAAATGTCCGATTATAAAGTAGCCAACATGACTCCATCTGCTCCCCATAAAAACCTGTTCCGCCGAACGATGAAATACCCAGCAACGTGGCAGAACATGAACCTCGAATTTCATGGATAATCGTCTGAAGATGCTGCTGCAGCCTCATTAGTAATTCCAAACTGCATGTCTTATCCAAGGTTTATTCGCCTAATACTAGGTGTCAACCTTAATCACAAAACAGAATCATCACTAATGACAGCACCAATCCAAATTAGATCCCTAATCACACTCAAAACACTCATTACCGATAAAACCATGGTGATAAAAAATATGCAAACCTCAACAACTGTCTCTCTCTCTCTCTCTCTGGTCCACGCCACGGAGGAAAATTACAATGGCTGGTGATGCAACCAATAACAGCCAACCAACCACCACTATATCTCTCTACCTCTTATTACCATCACTACTTTCACAAACCCACCAACCAGAAAACAAAAAAAAAACTCAAGGTTGAAGAACAATCTGTATAAGGTATGTGCATCTCTCTGCTAACACCTCTCCTATAACTGCTATCATACCTTTATGAACAGAGCTTGAATGATGGACCGGAAGAAATCGCCCGAGGCCGAGAAGAAACCCAGCTCGGTGAAGGCAGCTATCAGTTCTTATGGCAAAAGAATCAATGAAGGGAATCCACAATCAACAAACTGCAAACAACTTATCCTGAGGTATCAACAGTTAAAATGCTTACTTAGCATGCCAATGTGCAAAAATTAAGTTTAGTTTGATACATTATATTAATCTTGACTGGGAATATATTCTTTAGAAGCCATTCATCAAAACAAGGGAGCTTCATTGGGCGAAGAGGGATACTAACCAGCTGAACGAGAGCAGGAGAAACGCGGAGTTGGTGACTGCTGAAGCAGCATCTGAGCTCTCTGCAGCAAAGAAAATGGTAACAGAATTAACTCTACAAATTAATGAGTCGAATGCAAGAGCCAAAGCACAGATGGAGGAGTTGGAGAAGCTGAAGATGGGTAAGAGGGAGGAAGGAGAGAGGTATACTGCAAATTTTGAGTGTGAGAAAGTGATGAGAGAGTTGGAGACGATAAAACGAGATTTGAGTAAGCTTAAGATGGATATGGCTTCGGTTATGGAAGAACGGAAGACGGCAGAAAAGGAAATGCACGAGTCCTTGTCGAAAAGAGAGTCTTACTTGAGTTCAGCCGAAGCGCTTAACAAGGAGATTGAGGAAGTCAATGAAGAGCATGTGCTGGTTGAGCTGGCCCGAATTGAGGCCATTAAGGAATACGAAGAAATCGAAGCTAAGAGAAGAGAACAGGCTGCAATGCACTCATCTGCAGTAGAGGCATCTGAAAAGAAAAGGCAAAACATGAGATATGAAACTGAAGATGCAAAAGAACTCGAAACAAGACTAATGGCAACCATGTTGGATATCAGTTTGTTGGAGAGTGAACTAAAGCAAGTTAAGGAAATAGACAAGGGACAAAAAAATAAGGAAATTGTTATATATAGAAAGGAATCTAATTGCAAGGAAGGGGAGGTACCAGATTCTGCATCATTGTTAGACTCTGTGCTGAAAGAGCTGGATGCAACAAAAATGGAACTAGAGCAAGTTAGAGAAGAAAGCTTCCAGTTTATGGCTTCCATTGATGTTGTCCGGAATGAGCTCATGCATGTCACGGACCAAACAGCTCGACTGAAGAAGGAAGAACAGAGATCAGAAATGAATATTCAGAATCTCAACTCAAAGCTTATGAGAGCCAAAACCAAGTTGGAAGCAACATCTGCAGCTGAAGACAAGGCTAAGTTAATCATATCAAATCTTGATATAACACTTAAAAAGCTTGAATCAGAAACTGAAACACATAAGAAAGAACGGTCTGTAATCAGCGAAGAAACTGCAATTGCCAAGGCAGAAGCTCAGAAAGCAGAGACTGAGATAGACTTGGCTGAGGAAAGATTACAAGCTGCACTACAAGATCTTGAAGCAGTTAAATCATCAGAAGCAGTGGCACTCGAGAATCTGAAATCTCTTATTGAGAAGACGGTAAGAAATAGAGCTTCAGCTTCTCGGCCTAGCACAACAATAACTATTTCCAAGTTTGAGTATGAGTACCTGAAAGGAAATGCAGATGAGGCCAAGGAAATAGCAGACAAGAAGGTTGCAGCTGCTCAGGCCTGGATCGAAGCTCTCAAGGCAAGTGAAAAAGAAATTCAGATTAAAGCCGAGCTCCTTCGTAGAGAAACTAGAGAGCTGCAAGTGGAGGAAGAACGCGAGGTTCATCAAACCGAAGGATCAATAAATGCAAATGGAGTAGTTGAAAATGACTTTGAGAAATGGAAGCAAATGATGGAACCTGAAAAGTTGCTACCTGAGATTGCACTTCACAGCAAAGCCATGAGCAGAAGTATCAAAAGGACAGTAGCAAGGCGAGGAAATGGTAGAAGATCTGCATCTCCTGTTGTTCACAGTACTCCTCGATCAACATCTTTCAGTGTCAGGAGGAGGAGAAAGGTGATGCCAAATCTAGCCAAGTTCTTCACTGGAAAGATTGCTGAGAGAGATTTCTAACCAACAAAGAAACACACAAGTAAAAGTAATCTAGACATCTCTTGCTTGATCGGTTGATCAATTTTGCTCCTTGTTTTAGGTTCATACTTTTTACCCTGTAACCCCATAAAATTTTATGTACCTGTTTTCAAGGAGAGAGTGTTGTGTTCACCGTTTAGTAACCATTACCATATTGCTGTTATAGGCATAGGCTGCAATATTTTCTCCAGGACTAGTACAATATAATCAAGAATGTAAACAAACAGGTAAGATAGGAACAAATGTTTAAGAATTAAGATAGAACAAACAAATGAACAAATTGTATACAATATTCAGCTAATTTCTACACCTTGAGCGGGTACATATCTCACCAAAGCAAACTTCTCAATACAAAGAAAGCAATGCTTCAAAACAAATAGTAAAATCAAGACCATTCCCTATAAAGTGACAGCATTTGGAATTTCTAAGCCACGTGATTTTTAACTTTAACGCCAACAGAAGGTTAACAAGGTAAGAACACATGCAAAACTTTTAGTAGCCCTACTAAGGATGCAACTCTGCATGCTACTTAGCATGGATTGAAGGTTCCGAAAGCATTGCTGCTCCCTTTGTCAGTGCCTGGTAATGAGAAGCTAATATAGGCGCCGTAGGCTGAGATTTGTATATTTGGTTGTATGCAATATCTTCATCAAATTCACTGCCCTCACTAGCAGGAACTACTGCAGTCGGTTTAACTGAATCTGAGGCAATCTGGTGGTCCTCAGGCCCTACAACTAGTTCCCGTTGATCAGAAGGTCTATTAATTTGTGTCGAGGGAGGAACATTGCAGTAGACTTTTGAGCCTATCTCAGCTATTTGAGCTCCAGATAGTTCTTTAGGGCCTAAATGTTGAGTAATAACTGCACTCTGCGGATGCAAGGGTGGTCGGCTTGAAGGAATGGTAGCATCTGCATCGATGTAACTACATTGCATAGGGATGTTCGGATACTGAGTTGGGGTCGGCACCAAATATATCGGATAGGGTTCATTAGGTGGACAAGATATAAGCTGTGTGGGCATTGGCATTTGATATATGGGATGGTAAGGAGAAATTGGTACTTGCCCTGCATATTGAGGCATATACTGCAGACCTCCTTGAAGTAAGGGTGTTTGCTTATTTCCATCCACTAGCTGAGATAAAGGATAATCGACAACTTGAATTGTTTTTTGTGTCGCGAAATCAAACAATTCTTCCTCCGGACCAACATGAATCAGCAGATCTTGGGAGACTCCAATCTTAGGAGGATGTGCTGAACTTCCAATACTATAATCACTGTGAAAATCAAAACATAAACTCAGCCACTAGTTTCATACTTGATTAATTAAGGCACTGCTTGACTATCCAGCAAAAATATGTATTGAATAACTCAAAACTCCTATTCATTATCTTCAAAACATACTAAAAAAGTGATCGATTTGATTATGACAAGCGATAAGAAGATTTGCTAATTTTGGTCCGAGAATTCCTAAAAATCAAGCATAATTACATGTAAATGACATAGTACAGTATGAACGATAATCCCAAGGAATCACATAACTGTATACCCTTAACTTCACCACAATTTACAATTTGCACTCAAAATCGTGGAATGAATCGTGAAAGCTCAGTCGATGTATAAGAAATTGAGAGAAATTAATTTACCTCTCAATAGAGGCTGAAGACGGCACCCTATTATTCCGGTTGAACAAATTCAAACCCTTATCGTCGCAATTAACAGCAGCAATAGGCGGAGAATTCGACATCGAAAACAACGAATTAGTAGAGCCGAAGGACGAACTCGTTTCCAAAACCAATGACTCAGACCCCAGCTTACTCTCTCCGCCGCCATTGTTACTCACACTCTCCACCGGAACCTCCAAATCTGGCCCAATCCCCATCAACAACCCACAATCCGCAGACTGCCCCTTCTGCAAAATCCCCGTACTCTTTAGAGCGTCGGAGAACCACGACTCCGATTTCGGACCGAGTAACGCCGAACCGATTGACTCCGGCTTCACCGCAAAGAGAAATAACCGGATACGGGCTGGAGCAATGATCCGATCGTGCTCTTCGAGCATATTGGCGAGATCCTCGTCAGTAATAACTGAGATTAAGGAATCGAGATCTTCGTCGGGGAGCTGGTACTTGAGGAGGAACGGACGATTTCCGAAGAGCGTGCGCGAGAGTTGAGCAGTAAGAGCGACGAGGGAAATAGCGGTGGTTCGGCGGTCAACGGCGACGATGCGCGTCTCGCCGCCGGCGTAGCAGAGGGACTTGTCGTGAGGACGGGGGACTATGTGACCGCCGTAGCTGCACATGAGGCGGATTTTGGCGGGCGCGATGGGCGGGCGCGGAGAGGTGGTGGCTGCGGCGGTTGGAGCGGAAGAGGGTGATGGAGGCTGGTGGTCCATCTAGTGGGGTTTAGAGAGAGAGTTGGAGAGGGAGAGCGTGTAAAGGTTTAATAACAGTGGGTGGGGCAAAGCTGGCTCTTTCTTGCGTGGCGCGGTAATTACGCTTGCATCATCATATACCCCAGCTCATATTGGGGCATAAAAAAGTTCTTGTTTATCAATCCGCTTCCTGGCCATTTCCCGTCTGTATTTCGGTGGTCCACCAATCGCGCTCCGCCACGCGTGTATTATGTGGGCCACAATTGAATAAAAAAACTATTTTAATTATAAAAGGGTGGCCCACCAATGCACGCGTGGCGGGGCGTGATTGGTGGGCCACCGAATGGAATACGAAATGTTGGGACAGAGGATTTCTAGCGCTTGTTTATGGGGACAATTATCAATTTTTTTTGCAACTCTTATCTTTATATTCATTATTATTAGGAAACAAAATTATAGCTACAATACAACCGATATAATTTAATACTCGTTAAATTAATAAATTATTTAAAATAATAATTTTTTCGGATCCCAATTTAAATCAATTTAAAAAATTGTCAAATTCAATAACATAATAATATAATAATTTTTTAGAAATTCCAATGTAAATATATGATTTCGTTAATATCATATATTAATAATCATTTAAAATTACGAGTAACAACAATTTTATGAAATATAATTCTTGTATTGTCTATTTTTCTTCAAACTGAAATCTAATTGAATTTTATTTCTAACTTTTCTAATTGCATAAAAAAATTGGTATTATTTTCTCGAACTGTACTATATAAAATTGTGAAGAGTCATAGAAAGCGATAAGTGCTTCATTGTCAATGAATTGTTTTATCTTTAGTATTTTTTAGTGTTGGTTATCAATGAATGAACGTTAACTATACATATTATACTTTTTTAAAAATAAATAAATCAATATATTCATTATATATTACCAAATTAATATTTTTCATTATTTTTGTATAGTAAATAGTACAATGACATTAAATATGATATATAGATAAATTTCTTATAATTTATTATGTCTATCTAGTTAAAATTATGTTATCTTGAAGTTCGAAAACTCTCTCTAAATTAATAAATATTAATTTATAGATAAATTAATATATCTCTAAAATAATAAAATTTCACGAACCCGATAATATTAATTTAGAGAGGAGTATTAATTATATTTGATAAACATGATTTATAAAATAAAATATGTTCAACTCATGTATTGGTCTATTCGTGTTTATAAATTCGAATTTAGGGATGGAGAAAAATACCACAAACTCAATATAATTCACTTATCATATTGAAAAATAATGAAATTATCAGTAAAATGTGTAATTTTCAGTATCATATGAAAAAAACTTAAATACAGGAATAATGTTGATTCTTGGATATCATGGCACACCACAAATTTGGTAATAATTCATAGCATATCGACACAGTGGATTCAAGATTACAAAAGAATAGGGGAAATCTGAAATTCCGAAGAATAGGTGAAGCATAGAATTTTGGAGTCACCCGCTCGTACTCTTGTATCTTTCCATATATATCAATGAATACCAAAAGTTTATTATAACAGTAAGCCCGATAGGCCATGAAAAATATGTCAGACCAAATTTCGGTACATAAGACGAAAAAACATTACTACTTGATACTCCATTCGTCCCATTTCTTTTCGGCATGAAAATTAAGACGAATGATTGGTTGTACGTAGATGAATGAGTCCCACTGAGAAAAGTGAGAATTTGTGTAGTAATTATTTTCCTATTTATGAAATAAGACAAATTAAGTAAGACAGTTCAAAAAAGAAAAACGAGACAAGTCAATACAGATGGAGTATATGATATGTTTCATGTCGAAATTTCAATATGTTCAAAATGGGATGAAAATGATACTATTTTCATGCGGTAAATTTCAGTATGAAATACACAATGACAAGAAAAGGAATTTGATACAACTACCGACCCGACCCTACTCTGAATCACGTCAAAATCTGAAGTCCAAATTGATTTGTTACTGGCCGTACAAATGAATTTGGGGAGAATAAAAATTCATGAAAACTGGTGAAAGGCTACATGCAACGTGGGAAGTGGTAGTTTATCTGGACACAGCTGTGTACAACGGTTAACAATGTACCTACTAGTACTCAATTTACTACTACTACTATACTATGTGGAGGATTAATTAATTTATTATAAAAAAACTAAAAAGTTAAAAAAAAAGTCGGTTGACAGCAAAGCCCACCGTCCACGTAAACACGGTGACGTGTCAGGCTTATTAATCTACTACACTTTGCTTCTTGGATAATGGACTTGGTCACTCACTCTCACCTCACCATTTGTCAATTAACATCTTTAATTGTCATTATCTTTCGTTTTAAATAAATTGGGAATTTATGTTTAATTAACTAATTAGTAATCAGTCTGTCCAATAAGACTTCTCATCGGAATGCAACCAATGAACGGATAGACTTGGAACTTTTTAACATCTTAACATATAGTATATGTAATAGTATAATACTAAATTGTCATTTTTATAATGAGGGAAACCGTTTTTTGTAAGTAGTTTGTAAATCACATAAGAAAGATAAACCACCGTAAAATAATTATATGAAATATATTCGCACATAACAATAACAATATTGATGTATTTCAAAACTTGTGATCATCATATTATCATTCTATTAACGCATTAGCAAATCATACTTTAAATAACCGAAATAAAAACACCAAAATATATAATAACATTATTTTTCCCCAATGAAAGTAACTCGCTGCAGGTGGAGAAGAGTACTAAATAAGTTCTATTGTTACACGTTCGGATTATCTCTCCTACAATTTCGTGTCCAATTAACATTTTGATTATAAATCAGTAGGGGTTTATGACAACTCTAAATTCAATCGCAAATCATAGGGGTTTATAGTTATACTAAAATGTGGGACAGAAAATCATGTGTTACCGATTAGTTTAGTATTTTATGTGTAATAGTATTTGTTTCTACAAAACTCAGTGAGTGAGAAATAAATACTTGAAATCGGTCATGTTTTAAAACCAATTACAGACTTATAGCAAGGGTAATAACGAACTTGCTCAAGAGTCAAGACAAATAGATTGTGAAGCCCATTAGTGGTCCATTAGCTTGGATCTCGACCTTAGATTTTAATTTTAGTTTGGGTTTGGATGTTGGCAATTGGGTTTGGACAGTAAATTTTAACTATGAAAAGTATTATTTTAAACAGTAATACTCCTATCGATTTGCATTTCTTTACTGAATGTTTTATTATTGTTGTCTTGTTTTTAAAAAAGAAAATAATTTATTGACTACAATCGCTTTAAGTTAGTAGACCCCCCCTACTTTAACAATCTTAATCAATTTTTTCCTTCAACTTTCTTATTTTTCATTCTGAAAACAAGTTAGCCAACAATAATGGGATAGAGAGAGTAATGAGTCAGTCTACAACTAAATTCTCCCTAATCAGCAGCAAAATCTCATAGCTCAAAAGCATTCATTCATAGAATTTTTCAATAAGCTTTCTAGTTCTCAGCTTAATTTAGGGTTAATACCATCGTATTAATATGTAAACCACCCTAGACTAACTATAAGTACCAACATAACATGGACTTTGAGGCGCAACCCTTAATCATATATTAAACACATCAACTGTTATGTAATCGCAAGTTAAAAACATTTGATAAAATAACATTTTGTTCAATTTAAATAAAGTGGAGATTATGTCACAAATTCACAACAAACATAAAGTGTAGCAACCAGCAAGTTATCCATTAAAACCAGGCAAAAATTGCAACACACAAGCAGCAAAATTGTCAGTGTAAAATGAACCAGATCTAAAACCCGAACCTACTTCCTGGATTTGGATCTCGGCTTCATCAAATGAGATCGGAGGGATTCTAAGCTGAACCCTCCGCCGTAACCCCTGCCCGTACCCGACTCCGACGCCGACGCCGCATCCAATTCCCACCCCAACTACGACTCTCAGATCGTTCCAAGCCGAGCTCAGTAAGCCGGCGCCGCCAACAAATCCCAGCCCTAATCCGACGCCGCATCCGACTCCGGCGCCCACTCCGGGACCCAGGACAGCGTCTTCGATCTTCCGGCCGGTTTCGTAGAAAAATTCTGACACTGGATACAGCTTGCTTTCTGGCTTCCTCGCTTGCAAATCGATTCCTTTCCACTTCCACAGATTATTCGGATTCGATTCCGTTTTCTGGAAACCGTTGGCTAAAAGCAGCTTTTCCGCCATTTTCTTTTGCGAGGATAAGATGGAGAGAGAGAGAGGGTTAGTTATAGTGTTCGTACAATATTTACTTGAATTTGGGAAGATAGAACCAGGACCTGATTGTAATTAAAAAAAATTAAACAGGACCAAAATCTAAAATATTAGAGGACCACCATACGCTATATACTAAGTTAAAAAGATCAAAATCGAACACTGTCGCATTAAATGATCAAAATTGAATATAGACCATATTAAATGATCAAGATTGAACAGTGTCATATTAAATAACTAAAATCGGACATTACATTAAATGATCAAAATTAAACACTGTCATATTAAAGAACCAAAAATCGAACATAGGCCACATTAAAGGATCAAAATCAATTTTCTCTCATAAACAAAAGATACTTCATAATTTCGTCGAAGTTTATTACTGGAGCCTGTGGTACAATAATTAAAAAATAAAAATAAACATGTGTAATTAGAATTACACGAGTAAACTCCAATAAACATAATATTCAGAAAATCTCACAAAGAAAATTTGCAGAAATAAGAAATAAAAATTATAAAATCTCACTCAAAATAAAGTTACCTTGAAACTAAAAACAATTAAACAATACGAATTTCTTATAAATCGCCATCACCGTCATTCATTTTCAATTTCAAGCATTATAATCCATATCAAGAACAGAAGTATTACTCCATCATTTCATAGAAAGTGTATCTTTTTTTATGGACACGGAATTAAGAAGCTTGTATTGTGATATAAAGATTATTTGACTTTTAGTTTGTTAATTTTGGTCCAGACATTATTTGCTTATTAAACACTTTCTGTGGAACGATTAAAAAGAAAAACAAGACACTTTGTATAGGAATAGAGTATACAGATCGAGAATAATACAAATTTACGTTGTTTGATTATTCAGTCAATTAGATTCGTGAAATGAAACCTCCCGAACTCCCGTATACTAGTCACACATAACAAATATTCTTATGTCGCACTTATTTTGTCTTACTTTCTTTTTTGGGCTATTTTATTTTATAAATAATAATTTTTTTCATACACAAACAGTTACAATGATGTCCACCTTTTTCATAACATTCAATTAGTCATCCATATTTCAATTGAGTCATATAAGCTTAAATATCATAATTCATCTCTCATATTCGTCCTCCTGACATTCTCTTTCTGCTTACTTGTCTTTCTTGTAGCATTAACTTCGTTACAACATCGAAATATATTGTTCAACTTCTTCCTTCAAGTAAAAGATTGAGTTGATTTATGGTTTAAATATTGAGGGAAAGTGGTGCACATGAGGACGAATATGCTGGACGAAATTATGATGTTTAGACTTATATGACTCAATTGAAAGATAGATGACCAATTTGAATGTTATGAAAAATGTGGATGGACGAATATGGCGACGAAATTCGTATATATTTGATTATATGACTATTAAAAAATGAAAGACCAATATGAATGTTATGAAAAATGTAGAGGACCAATTTGACTGTTTACTCCATAATTAACTATTCTCTTTTTATAGCATCCGCCTTTCACTTACAACTAACAATTCTTCTTAATATATATGCCGTAAAGAAAGGAGACAAACTTAATGACACATAAGTAGTATTACACTTCACTTAATACCTCTTAATACCTCCAATTTTCAGTCAACAATTTATTGTCAAAACCAAGAAAAGTCTACGTTAACTTATAAAGTCCAAACTATCGTCGTTCGGAACATGTTTGAATACTATGTTTTAGCAACAAGAAACCCAATTATTATGTGATTTTCTTTAAATAACGATAGTAATCTATAATTGTTAATGAAGTGAGCATTGAGTAAACTCAATTACTGTGTTCTAGCCCGTAAATAATAAAGGAGTTAACTACTCAAAGACTAATAATAAATAATAAATTCACACATAACGGTCTGATAACTTTTAAATCCATAATTTTCTGACTATAAATTAAATACCTTGACTATTATGTGCCAGCAGAAAAACACATGTGCATATTTATTATATATCCCAAGTTCTTTGAATCATTTCATGATGTGACAATAATTTTAAATAAATACTGGATAATCTGTTACTTGTAGATGTGTTACAGAAATCGCTTGGTCAAACTCATCCTACGCCATAAATTTTGACTGCACAGACAGAATGTTGCTAATACTCCATCCGTCCCGCTATTTGTGGTTCATTTTTTCGAAAGGGATATCCCATTATTTGTGTCCATTTTCCTAATTTAGTAAAAAATTACTCCTACTTTATCATCTTCTCTTTCCTACTTTATTATATTCTCTCTCATACTTTATCATCTTTTGCTCATATTTTCTCATTATCTTACTCATATTCTCTCTCATACTTTATCATCTAGTATCTCTCTCATACTTTATCATCTACTCTCTTAATTCTCGTGATAAAGCAATCGGTTAAGCACAAATAGCAGAACGGAGGGAGTACTCTTTTTTTAGGAATGCATTTATTTAATTAGCAAATGAACTATTTGTAACTTTTATTCTGAGCTCTCAAATTCTTATTTAATTAGTACTACAATAGTTCAATTTGGACTAAATTAAATTTATAGTTTAGGAGCCAAATAATGAATTTTATTAGTCATTTTTCTTGTTACATAATAAGTTGAAAATCCATAAAATTAATAATCTATATCACTCCAACATCAACCTCAAGGATATCATTTTTGACCAGAATTAAATAAAAACCAAGACCCAAGAAATTCATATGATTGATCAGTTTATGATATTTCCTTGCAATTATTTATACATAAAATTAATATTCAATATTTTAATTATTTCGCAGTCACCCGCGCGCGTCTTTGTTGACCTGAATAATCAATCTTCCATCTTCTCTCTTATAAAATCTCTTTCCAAATCCCCCTCAAATCCCATCTCTCTCTCTCTCTCTCTCTCTCTGAAAACACACACCACACGCACTAAATCAAACAGAAAGCAGACACATCTGAAGCAATGGAAATAATCCAATTCGCTTCAAGTTGGAGGAGGAGGAGAGGCTACAACAGACTGTCACCGAACAACAGAAACAAAATGAAAGTGGCGAGACTCGGCGGAGCGAAGCGCACGTGGCGGCTGCGGGTGGCGCGGAAGCTCCGGCTGATTCGGGTGGCGTCGCCGCTGCGGGTGTGGACCAAATTGAAGAACGCCTATGTCAACATGATGCTCAGACTCACTAATAACGCAGGGTCTTCAAACGGCAACGTTTTCGGCGTGAAGAGGATACCCAAAGCACGAGAAGTTCCCGTGGCGTATTCCAGATCTGAGTTCGAAAACAGGCTCATTTTTGAGATTTACAAATCGATGGTGGCTTCCTACGAATTGGGTTACAATAAATAGCCTTAGCTCTGCGAATTCTGCTATTTATTTTTTATTTTCTCTTGATTGTTTTCGTTTTATTTTATTTATGGAATCCTTTTATGAATATTTGTTGCTCGGATTAGGGAGGTTTAAACCGAAAATGCGGTTTATGTAGTATTTTGCAGAATCAAATACTAGTTGAATTCAAATGGTTATGTTAAATCGATCATTAGGGGCTATATCAGTACTACTAGTATTACATATTTTTAATATAATATATAATAAAATGATAAATAGGTGTGGGCAAAATGAATGGATATTACTAGTTCCATTTGGGTTGGGAAAAGCACGTACAAGTACCCGTTTCGGGGATATCCACAATTTTAACGTTGGGTCTGAAGTAAGTAGATAGATAGAATATATAACTGAATGTTATATACATATAGTTTCATTTTCTGTGGTACGGACACTTCAGAAAATCTTAATTTATCGTGACGTGCATATGTGAGACATTCTGACACGATACGACACTTTAATTTCGGTGTCTCATATGTTTTAGTATACACTTTACATAATTATAATGAAAGACACAAACTTTTACATTCCAAACGTCGTATCCAATTGTCATGTCATATTCTAAGTTTTTAAAAAATTACGTGTCCCGTATTCGTATCATGCGCGTGTCTGATGTCCAATGCAACGTAGGGTACAATCCTTTGATAAAAGAAAAGGCCAAGTTCGTGTCATTTGTAATGTTTCTGATAATCCCTTGCTCTATTCGTGCATTGACTTTCTGAGTAGTAGGTACTACTGTACGAGTTCGTTAATACACCCTCCGCACCATAAAAAGTGTCATAATTTCCTTTTTGAACCGTCCCATAAAAAATGTCATATTTATAAAAGAATAACAAAGAATATGTGGACCAAAATTAATAAATTAAAAGTTAAACAATATATACCACATAATAAAAATTTATTAATTTTATCGTCCCATATAAAGAAGTCATTTTTTATAAGACGAAAGGAGTACATAATTGGCCCCGGTTAAAATTGCGTCTTCCTTCCCGGTATTCAAGATCAAATTGCAATTACTAACATATTGTTGGAAGAATAATTAAAATAGTGGATTCTATATTTCTTTCACTTTTTTTTTTGTTATGTACTTCCATAGTTCCATTGTCCATTATTAATGTCTCATTTGTCTTTTCGGGTTGCTCTATTATTTATGTTACATACCGACTAAGGAAATAAATAAATGAACCACAATTAATCTAAACAAATGAACCATACCATTTTATACCTTTATATCACAACTTCATACCTTTATCCACTTTCTTAATCTTCGTGTTCAATATCAATAGGCATAAATAATTGAATGGATGGAGTGAGTATTTTTTATGAATATTGATTGTAGGAGAAATTTAGTAGGCTTGATTTATCTGTGGTGTAAAAGAAATGGACTCCAGTTCAGGCCCATAATTTAGTGGAAGGGCCTCTTGGGTATAGCAAATTTGTATTTGTAATTTTATGCGGGAGAATATGCAAATTTCAAAATATAGGAAGAGAACTCGAGTTAAAAATATACGTAATTTGGAAAGTGCAACGGTTCCGACACATAGTCCTTGAATCCGTCACTGTTTATATGAGTAAATGGATGATGAGATCAATACTATTATTTCAATTTAAATATTCTTATTCCTTAATAATACCTCTCCGTTTCTTTATTGATGTCCACTTGAGAATGATTACGGAGATTAAGAAATTTTATTTGAAGATATATTTAATGAGTTTTAATTATATTAATAAATTGACACGGTTTTCGATGAATGATTGATGAGAATGAATGTGAATTTATCTAAATGTTATTAAGGCATAGTTTAAGCATTTGATTTAATTTTTATTTTTATTTTTTTATGTTGTAATTAAATAAATAATCTAAAGTTTTCAAAAAGTTAAAAATCAAAATTTTCTACGTTCGGAGCGGAGCGGAATCGTGTAAAAGAGAAACTTTTGGAGAGAGAAAGTGTATAAGAATATGAGATGGATAATGAATAATGAGGGGCCCACCTCATATGGGGTAGATAGTGAGTAATTTGTCATTTTAGGAAAGTGGACATTAATAAAGGAACAGTCTAAAATAGTATAGTGGACATGAATAAAGAAACGGAGGGAATACTTCATCCGCTCTGTTGAGCTTGTCTTGCTTCTTTTCAACACGTATGATTAAGGAAAGTTTTTAATTATGAGTGAACATGTGAATCCTAAAAAATATAATTATTAATTGTGTGTAGAAAATTGCTATTTTTAGAACGGGATAAACTGGCCGTAGGGGCCACATCACCTTAAATTGTGTATAATCTTTGAGCTTACTAAGAGAATTTTAATCTTTCAATCACCTTGGAATGGAGGGTAGAAGATTGGGCTTTAACCCTATTTCTAAAAAATCAACTTGACGAGAAATATCATATTTTTGGAGCTTGGGCTCGAGTTCTAGGTGACTCGGTCCGCCCCAACTAGCTCGCACCAAATACACATCATATCATATCTATACATAATGGAATGGTGTTTGTTTAGTAAGTTAATAAGTTAGCATGTCAAATCTTGTCGTTGACAATAGAAATTTGTGATGTCGGAACAGAATTAGTTAAGAGTTGTGGTAGAGAAGCAACTGTTGTTAAATGATGATTAGATTTAAGTATTTAAGAGTGAAATCGATCCATTTGTTTATCCAACTTTTAATGATTGTGATTTGGGCAACTAAAAAAGCCTTCTGGTGGCCAAATCTCCATCCACCTTCCAATACTTTCATGCGACGTTAATTACCAATACAAGCCTCCGACACAACCATTTCTTTACTCCTTTTTTTCTTTTAATTATCATAATTCATGATATTCAATTTTATGTTTGCAAATATTCATCTATATTAAAATTTTGTCACTTACCCTTATAAAGGAGATGATAATCCAAATTCCTATTTGGATATCAAAAAGGGATCCAATGCCCCCTTGCATATAAATTGGTACACGTAAATCAAATAATCTATATATACAGATCATACAAATCATCATCAGCTTGCGTTTGTTATGATACTATATTAGAATCCGACTACTCGAGCCAACACAGGCAGCTTTAGGGGAATTTGAGTGATTTGTCGACATCTCTATATTTGTTATTATGCCCTTATTAAATTTATAGATTTTTCTTCACCCCTAAATTTCGATCCATTCAAGTAGAATTGATTCCGAGTCCTATTTGGCGAGCATTTTCCCCGCCAAAAAGTTTAAATGCTTCTGTTGGAAGCAATTTCTTTCTCTACTGCCTACACCACCAGCACCAATCTAACTGACCTTACGTATCGTCTTCTGATTGATCCAAATTCATAGCCTTCTATGCACCGGCGCACATCCAGTACTTTCTCTTCGCTCATGCTTTATATTTTCCCGCTCACTCGCTTTTCCTCTTCTGTCCAAATTCTCTCTCTCTAACAAAATCTCTAACTGATTAAGGAATCCTGATTTCTGCGTTTCCAGAGAGTTTTCCGGCGAAATGCAGAAGGAGAATACCCCATACGATGTCCACACCACTGCATCAGCCGTCGACGCCTCTCCCTGCCATTTCTCTCTGAGCAATCCGTTTCTTCCACCTACTTCGCGGAGTGATTACATCAACTCCGACGCCTCGTTGTACTCCTCGCTTTTTCAGAAGTATCCGGCGATTTCTATCCACGACGCTGCATCCTTCGACGGCAGCGATGTCGAGCGCTGCTTCCATGATTCGAGCAGCATCCTAGAGTACCAGCAGCTCTACAACCGCTACACGCACTGCTTATCGCGACTTCGCGATTCCGTCGAGGAGATTGATGCGCTCCGCCTCGAGAACGAGTCTCTCCGAATATCCAACGCCGATCTCACTAGCCGAGTCGCCTTGCTCTTCTCTCGCGACCGGTTGATCTCGGAATTCAATCGCCTCACCGTCACCTCTCCCCCCGCCGCCGCTCCGGTTCCTGTTCCTATTCCGGTTCATGTGACGACTCCGCAACCTCTTGCAGAAAGCAATCGTCGTTTCGAGCGTAGGAATCCGGAGAAGGTCGCACTTCCGAAGAGTATTTCCGTGCGTTCCAAAGGTTATCTGAAGACAATCAACCGCTCTGGCTGGGAAACAAATATCCATAAAACAGTGAGTCTGCCGAGTCCACCCTCGGTGAGTCAACTCGACCTCAAGTGTTTCATTCCACGTGATACGCGGTTTCTGATTCGTTCGTGAATTTAATTTCTCGTAAATTTATTTTTTTCATTTAATCCGGATTGCAAATATGACTAATTATAATTTACAATAACTTGACAAATTAAATGAGATCTAAATTATGCTAATTTAAGTTAAAAATAAACTATGAATTTACACATGTTTCTCATTATATTTAATCTGTGTTTTTACATTCTGAAATTCATTATTGTATTTTTGCATGATTGATTAGTTAAAGTCTATCATAAGTATTTGTAAGTTAAAGTCTATCAACTCCTGGCATAAGTGTGCTATATATTTGAGTCGAGAAGCGGAATTAATGTTCATATAGAGGTTAATTCTTCTCAGTTTAATTCAAGCTATGCAATATTCAACTAGTATTTTATAATTAATTAAGTTGTTTGGCATGATTGATTAACGTGTTTGATTGGGGATTTTTGAATCGGAAGCAGCAGAGAGTGTACGTGCCAGGGGCAAAAGAGGAAGAAGATCCGCTGGAATTCGACGTGTACAACCAAGGGATGATCAAAACCGAGCTCTGCAACAAGTGGGAAGAGACTGGCGCGTGTCCGTACGGGGAGAACTGTCAGTTCGCCCACGGAATAGGGAGCTCCGCCCGGTGATCAGGCACCCTCGCTACAAGACTGAGGTCTGCCGTATGGTTCTCGCCGGAGACGTCTGCCCCCTACGGCCACCGCTGCCATTTCCGCCACTCTCTCACTGAGGAGGAGCGGCTGCAGAACTACCAACACCACGCTCCGCCGCGGTAGCTCATTGGTGAGACTCTATATGATACTGATGAAGTGTTGGAAATTTGAGTTTCATTTCTGAATTGAAAGCTATTAAAGGTGATCATTCTTGCATGAACGATCTTATTCAATTGTTTGATAGGGCTCAATAGTGATATTCATCAACTTGTGTGATTTTTTGTACACAATATTGATATTACTGAACTTGGTATAGTGCCAATTAAATGATACAGCAATTCATGATATAATTGTTAGTTTGATTTCTTGTACTCGCTTAATCAGGGCATGCAACCAACGGTTGGTGAAAGCAACTGTGCAAGTAAATTCAAGTATACGCTACTTGGAAGAATCAGCATGCTGCGGCCCTTGTACATTAAAAAACAAATAAGTGAAGTTGACATTATAATCTAAGCCATCCCATCCCATGTTGACAATATGAAGTGACGTGAAGCCAAAATACATTAATTAGTATTTTTAATAGGGCTTCAAAGGTCGTGCGAGATATGGGCCAACCTACAAGCCCAATACCACTAGCACAAGCACGACCTACTGGCCCAAGAAAACTAGCCCGACATAATTATATTAATTCTATTTCGAATAGAATAAATAGATAAAATACTCTCTCCATCTCATTCATCATGTCCCGTTTTCATATCAAGGTGTCCAAACTTATCTTGTCCTATTCTTGAAATAGAAATAAATAAATGGCTGTACAATCACTTAAACAAACTTCACTCTCTATTTTATATTCTTACACCCATTATCTTTAACTCCACATCCAAAACCATTAACAAGATCTACATTGCGACACTTCAAAAGCCCTCAAAGTATTGTGTTGGATATTGTCGGACACGGCGACACGATGCTCCAATTGTCATGTTGCATATATTTATATATGTTGTACCTATTTTTAATGAAAATTACAAAAATACTTTATTTTATACTTCAAAGGTGTGTCCAATTGCCATATCTGTCTCCTTAGCTTTTAGAAAATATCGCATCCCGTATTCTTATCGTGTCCTATCCCGTTTGGCGTGTCCATACAACATCGGACAATATCAATGGGATGGATGGAGTATATTTCAATAATATCACCATTTTTTTGGTAGTATAACTAAAAAATCTCAAACTTTAAGCCTTAAAAACGAAAACATTTCAATGGTAAAATCACATAATGTTAATGGTCTAGAAAAATTCATGGGAAAAATTAAAACGTTGAATTTGCTACGAATGAAAACCTCGTGTATTATTATTGAAATGTCATAAAAGTTGTATTGACTAATTACCAAAACAAGGCAAAAAAAAATTAAATACAATGATTAAAATACGAGAAAATAAAATACGCCGTCGTTGCAAATTCACAACTTTATGCCCATGTCATCATCCTCTTCCGTTCATGCAGGCCAAGATCTACAGATCCTCCGTCCCATGAAAAAGTCTTGCTTTTTATAGGGTACGAAAATAAAAAAATGAGATTGTGTAGTGTATATTGTTTGACTTTTTGACTTGTTAATTTTGGTCCATATATTGTTTGCCTTTTTAAGAAACAATACATTTTCTATGAGACGGCTCGAAAAGGAAAACAAGACACTTTCTAAGAGACGTAGGGAATAATTTTTTTTTCTAAAATTATTTTAAATAAATCACTTTAATTATTCTCTATTTAGTGTAAATCTACAATTAATAACAAGTTTTCATATCGATTTGTGATTTATTTATTTCTTTAAGTAGAAATTGACTGACAAGAAAAATTCGCACTAATTTTTTTGATGGAATGATAATATCTTTTTCCAAACATCACATTACTTATATATTGAAGTATTAATAGGTGATTGCTAATTGGATGATATAGAAGGCCAAAAATTAATTTTGAAATTTAAGTATTGTTTTCTTCTTTTATAATGTTTAAAGAATCTTATTTCTAACAATGTTGATAGCCTTACACGGTAAAATACGAGATTGACATACGATTTTTGTTTGTTTATATTGTTTATGTTTCTTTTGTTTTACTTTTGTTCTTTTCCCTCTATCCCAACTTGGTGACCCAAGAGCGACTCAATAGAAGTTGCTCTTTATTTTGATAGTCGACCGTACAACTCTGAATGACAAAAAATTGAAGAGACAAAAGGTGTCATTTGGTAGAGCATGTTTTATTAGGTAGAAAATTTATGAGTTCGAAGTAATTTTTTTAAAAAAATTAATACACAAAAAATTTTGAATTATGCACGATATTCAAAAAATAAATTCTTCTATTTTTGAAAATAATAAAAAATAAAATTATGCACGGTATCCACTCTTGAATGCACTCAACGGTGTCGTTTGGTTGTATTTTTTATTTTATTTTTATTTCACTTTAAGTACTTATTTGTTACTTAATTATTGTTAACGCATTTGACTATTTTATATCTCAAACTTATAACTATTCTTAGTTTTTAATAAAAAAAATTTATTACATGGTTCACGAGCTTATAATTAATCCAAATGTATGCAGAGTGAAACCGAAAAACATGCATACTTTATAAATCGAAAATATGCACAATTTTTGGAGGGAGAGGCTCTCAGAGATACATGAGGCCCCAATTGGTATACTATTTTCTTTCTCATCCTAATACTTTATCTTTAGTGATTGCTATAACGAATTTGTTATACAATATGTCAAACTCTCTTAATGAGAAATTGGATAATATGCAGCTATGTTCTAAACTTTATATTGGAGAGTCAAAATTTCTTAATTAATCTATGCTTTGCTCTAAAAAAAATTCTCAAACTTTACAATAGAGAGTAAAAATACTCTTTTAACATATATTTTAGTGCACAAATGTGCAAATTTTGAGTCCAATTGTGCAATTTTATCACAAAATGTAGCCATATAAAAGAAGAATATTTTGCAATACAAAGCTCAACCACATATTAGCTTTCCCTTTAATACATGTATATATATTTATATACTACTCCTCCGTCGTCTTCATCTTGCAACATTTTCGTTTTGGACCGTCCTACTCATCTTTGCAACGTTTCCTAAAATTGAAAAAAAATGAGTGACCAACAATCATCCTAAATAATTGAGCCCATTATCTTTTCTTTCTGGCACCTTTACCTCATTTATCTTAAAATCCGCACCCAATCCCAAATTTGAAAATCGGAGTGTTGTAATTTGTATTGTACATAGATGTCCGAACTCCACACGTCTGCCACTAGCTCGCATAAAGAAAGTCATGAAATATGACAGGAAAGTCAAGGTTAGTGTTTCTCGAATGCTACGGAATACAATACACCAAATGTACGCGACCACTAATATTAACTAAATTGTTGGACACAGATGACCAGTGCAGATACACCCGTGCTCTTTGCCAAACCCTGTGAAATATTTGTGATGGAATTAACCCTGCGCTGCGCGCATGGATGCACACTCGCGAAAACCAGCGTCGGACCGTGCAGCGCAACGACATCGCTTACGCCATTAGGGACGAAAATCTCTTGGCGTTCCTCAACGACATGGTTCCATTGGAATCCCATCACCTTATAATTATAGTAAAAACTTGTGTTAGATCGTCTAATAATTGGTGAATATTTTTTTATTCTATGGATTATTATTAGGCGGACGATCACTTAAAATTAAAATATGTTAAAAACGTTAAAACACCCTTATATTTGTATTTTTTAAATAATGTTGCATCAAGAGGTGTTTGCAAATGCTTATTACACACTTATTTGTTTTTGCTTAAAATTGGAAAAAATACTTTAAACATAAACAAGTAGTTTTTGGTATTAAGATTAAAAAGCAACTTAAATATTAATTAATGTATATCTGAAATTTTAGCAACTTTAAGCAACAAAAAAACATCTATTTTGATGCTTTTAACTTAACGTGATTTTTTACCGCTTAAAACCGCTTGATTTTAGCTAACTGACCACAAAATCTTATTTTGCAAACACATTAAAAGTACTTAAGCAGTTAAAAAAGCTAATAAACACTTAAAAAAATCCCCTGCAAACACCACCAATGCGTGTGAGAATCTTATATATACACTTTAAATTAATTTACTTTGTTATTTTTGTCATGAAAATGATGTTTTTGCCTTTTATTTATAAAAGGCATTATGAGTTTTAGTGTAACATTATTTAACACCATATTATATTTTTTGGCAAAAACTTGTGTGCATCATGTTGCACATGTAACGACATGATCCAATTACCCAATTTTGATCCGCTTTGACCCGTATTTGACCCGTGTTTGACCTTGGCCTTGACATGACATCATTAATTTTTTTTATTTTTTTTTACATTTTTTATTTTTTGCGTTTTTTTAACGCTTTTATTACTTTTTTTTTCTCCTTTATTTTAAGGACGGACGTGTCACTCTTTGCATACGAAAGTGTCAATCGTAACAAACAAAAGTATCAATCGCAACAAACAAATTTTTTTTTTCATTTTTATTCCCTTTATTTTAAGGACGGACGTGTCACTCTTTGCTTATGAAAGTGTCAATCGTAACAAACAAAAGTGTCAATCGTAACAAATAATTTTTTTTTATTTTTTTCCAATTTTTTGATAAGGAAGGCGTGTCATTTGTAATGAATAAATGTGTCATTTGTTACTTATCCAAAGTATCAATCGTAATAAATAAAAGTGTCATTTGTATTTGAATAAAGTGTCATTTATATCATTTATTGAATATCAATTATTTTTTTTAAAAAATGCGATTTGTTTCGAAAAAAAATGTTATTTGTTTATGAAAAAGTGTCAATTACAACGAACGAAAGTGTCATTTATCTTAAAGTGTCAATCACACTAAATTGGCACTCAGAATTAAGGAACGTGTCACTTTCATCTACTAATCAATATGAAGAATAATAACCAGAAATATTACCTAAAGTGTCAATCGTAATAAACAAAAGTGTCAATTCTCCCGAATGAAAGTGTCATTGTTAAGATCAAACGACACTTTTGTATACAAAGAGTGACACTCTCGTCCTTATAATAAAGGGGAAAAAACAAAAAATATTTTTTGTATTTCAAAACGAAAAAAGTATCGTGTCATTCTTTGTATTTCCGAAAAGACGAAAAAAATGAAAAAACAAAAAAGACGAAAAAAGGCGAAAAAAGACGAAAAAACGAAAAAGACGAAATATGCGAAAAAAAAACCCAAAAAAGACGAAAAAAACGAAAAAGGCGAAAAAAGTGAAATAATGAAAAAAGACGAGAAACGAAAAAGGCGAAAAAAACGAAAAAAATGAAAAAGTAAAAAAAAAACGAAAAAATGCGAAAAAGACGAAAAAAACGAAAAAATGAAAAAAGAAGAAAAAGGCGAAAAAACAAAAAGACGAAAACAAAGGGAAACACAAAAAAGATGAAAAAAAGACAAAAAAAAAATTAAAAGAATGAAAAAAGAAAAAAAAAGCAAAAAAAAAAATGAAAAAAAAATAAATACGAAAAAAAAGCTGGTCAACACATGAGTCAAAGCGGGTTGACCAGATTGACTTGCTGGATCGAAATTGGGTAATTGGATCATGTTGCATATGCAACATGATGCATACTAGTCCATCTCTATATTTTTTTGAACTAAAACACAGAAATATTGATAGTTTAACATAGTATCCAAATGAACACAAGATAGTACTTCGTTTATTTTTTTTTTCTCTTTCTCTTTTTATTTATAATTTAGTTTTAGACATTTTGTTACAAAGTGCATAAAATCTTACCCTTAACATTGCGAGCAAGTGAATCTCATTTTCGGTTATGGAGATGGGGTTTTTTGGTACAATAATATTAAAGAACAAAACACGATTTTTTTTTCAATAAAACAAATTAACATTAGTTTCAAGATAATTTTCCTCCTTTAGATTGCGTTGTCCTATAGTTGTATGAAATTTGCTTATTAAAGAGCAAGTCCGGTGGCAGACGATGATCATCTCTCAACTTTTCCGATGAATTCGCCTGAGTGCTTCAATCCCGTAAGTTGTTGCGTTTCATTCGTCTCTATTAATATATAGTCGTACGGATTAGTCGAAAGCATATCGGAATTCTTGATTTATTCTTCGAATTCGGATAGGGGTTTTCCAGTAGCAGAAGTGTTGCAATGCAACAAAACCCTAGTTTTCCACCACCATCGCCATCCGATGATGATGCAAACAATGCTTACCTTATTTTTAAGGTATTCTCCAGTCAAATTAACTACTACACATAAGCATGTATTTATATATCCCTAATTTTTGCTAAATATACTGTATATTTTTGCAGGAGTTTTTTCCTTGAAAGAATGGAAATGGGGCAGCATGAAGAGAGGAATAAGGCCTTGTTACGTTGATGATTCATTACCTATCTTGCTTACCAGATACTATATCACAAACTATTTATGTGATTGATGATAAACAATTTAAGAATTTGGATTTTTAATTTTTGTTACAAAATAGAGTAATCTGCCGAACACAAAATGAAAATGAAGAATTACAACTTGAACAAAAATAAATTAGAACCACAGCCAAGTCGAGAGAAACTCTCTATCCTCAAAAGAAATACACCCAGGTAGTGCTCACGTTACAACGTAATCTCTCCAAAGACAAAACGACTTTAAGTCCAGCGTAGCACCACCGCAAAACGAACGGACTCCGGTGAACTAGACGGAAAGCAAGGACGAGAGCTTTAAACTAAAAAAACTAATGCAATGTATAAAATGAGTATGAATGTGTTGGTGTATGAAATGCTTCTACATCATCCTATTTATTGGCAAGCTCCACCATGTATGGATTAATATTCATAAACATAGAAGTGGGGGTTACAAGATCATAGCTTATCATGCCTTGAAGGCCATTATAATTGGAGGTTACACACCTCTTTATTCTCCCACAATGGACGTGAGTGAAGGTGAGGAGTTGGAGTGGAAATATGAATCAATTCATATTCTACTCTTGTGGGCTACAAATATTTAGTAGTAATTTGTGAAACTAAGCCCAAACAATACCAAAGCCCACCAAATAAGCCCATCAAACAGGGCCATTTTAATCACTTCCCACTTTGCACGTTTAACTTTGAGCATTTATTTCTCATTCATCGAAAATCTAAATTGAAAAATGAAATATACTACGATCATCTACTCGAAACATAATTCGATATTGTATATTTTATTTCAATAGAATATTAATATTCGATGCTCGAATTTACGGTCAAAGTTACTGACTGTGCAGCTAACTTTCTGCATTAATAGCAGATTTTCCAACATTTTTTTTATTTGTGTTTACAATTTTGCTACTACCTAAGTTTATATTTCGATTAATATATGGCTCCTACTTATTATTTACTAATTTATTTACGTTAAAAGGTGTGACTCTTGATATGGACTTTTGTTGACTTTAATTGACTATAAAACTATATGTGGTGACCGAATATTTAAAAAAAAAAAAAAAAATCGATGATCTCCCATCATCCTTGAAGTAATTCCGCAAGTGGTTTCAGGCAAGATAATTCGTCTGAGAGAAACGATGATCCGGAAGAGATTCTATGGTTTCTTGGCTCGGATTGAGGAAGATTTCTGAGAGGGCAGGATGACAACAAGGGGTTGGAGTTGAAGATGAAGGCTCTCGTTTACGAGCAACAGCGCGAGCTTTTACAAAGAAATCTGCGAAGGATTTTGTTTGATCTTCGTCTTCTCTGCAGTCAACTTAGTCATTCTTGATCATAAAAGAAACTGCTACCTCGTGAAAACCATGCCAGAAAAATTCATTGGGATAAAAACTGGATGAAAGAAAAAGAGTACAGCTGCTCCACCTCAATATAGTCATTTTTGATCCTTGAGTTGGCGCATGTCGATCTTGTGTAACAACTTCTTGAATGTTGACGTTGGTAATGCCTTTGTAAAAGAATCCGCTAGATTGTCACTTGAGCGAATTTGCTGGATGTTGATGCCGCCACTCTTTTGGAGATCATGTGTTGCATTGACTCTTTTATGAATCAATCACAATGACTCATTTTCTCGTGTGTTTCATTGGATGCCTCGTTAAAAACCTTAACTAAGAAAACTCTTTGAGAAAAACTTAGAAAGGAAAAAAGAGTACAACCATTTGACCTTCAGGGTCATTTGACATTTAAGAGTCAGACTAATCTTCAGGATTATTTAAAATTTGTTACTCCCACTCAAGATAATAATCATCAAGGTTATCTTTAAGGTCTAAACTAATATGTGCAACACAAGTTTAATTACCAGCATAGATAATAGTATGAAATATGTCAATATATCATTACTCTCATAAATAGACCAATATCATATTTCTCTTGAAGATAACAAATGATTGTCAATACCATTTCAAATTCTCCAATTGTATCAAGAAAGGAACTTCGGTCCTAAAATATCTTTGTTATCTTCTATAGGTCTAAATGCGTCTTCATCCACTTCAAGTGATTGAAGCAACCACCATTAGGTAGCTATATGGATGCGATACAATAACATCTCTTTAAAGACCTTTCAGGTAGGTCGACTAGCGTAACTCCATCAGGGAGATGCTCAATCTGCAGGTCGAGACAATTATTAGTTCAACCCAAGTCTTTTGATTCTAACTCTGTGTGATTTCATCAAGTACTTTTGTACATAATGATTCACTTATCCTCTTCATGAGGAATTTGGAGTGATGTGTTCTAATTTTGTATTCCGCAGACTTCTTATCTCTTAGCATCAATAAATCTCTCATGCTTCTGGCGTTGATTTATTTTGTTTATGAGAACGTTCAGTTCTTTCATGGTGCATATACAACATGTATATGAGATTTTAGTCACTCCTTTTGCACTAAATAATTTGATAAACATCTAGTTCATAGTGCGTGAATCTAAATAATTAATCCAACGAGATATTTGCGGCATTCTATCATTTATGTTTCATATCTCCCCCTAATGCCGACAAGGATGTGAGTTGGATTTTAAAATCAACATATCAATGAATAAAATAATCATAATGATTTGCTCTATATAAGTTCTTTTGGACGGAGTATACATATAAGTATTATGCTCTTCAAGAGTTTCAATCAAACTCAAATAATCATTTATGTACTATTCTGTCAAGGAATATTCGTCGTTCTTATTCTATCATATACGGCTATACTATTTCAGCCTTTACAATGACTTTTGCAGTCTAATTGAAAACATTTTTTTGATTTACATGCTTTTAGCAAGTTAAATCCTTAGGGATCTTCATATATATGTCAATATCTAGTGAATCATATTGATAGATATTTACTACATCTATAAGGCGCATGGCAAGCCTTTTGTGACATAAGTAGATTAATCAAATTCTAAAATACAACGGCGTCTATTATGGGAGAGTACATAATTAATTCTCGATCTTTGAGAGAAACATTGTGTTACAAGTATTGCCTCATATCTCGTAATTTTTCATTTCTCTTTGTAACAAATACACATTTGTATCCTTCGAGGGATATACTTTCCGGATTTTGGAACTACATGTCCAAATATTTTCGGCTTTCTAGGGAATATTAATTCACCTTATATGACTTCGTTCCTCTTTGGCCAATTATTTCAATCTTGACAATCTCTTGTAGATCGTCGTTGATGATCCTCTTTTTTCATTTCAAGAGTCATATTAAAGGCGAATATATCGTCATGCGCCCACGACGATACTTGATCTCTCGATATATTGAGATCTCATTAATTAGACAGCGACAGTTGTTGGTTCGGAGACGATAAGTCGGTGTAGAGGGGGGGGTGAATACACACGAGCTCGGTTTCTTTTTCAATGAAGGTCAGTGAGCGATGATTGCAAGCGATGAACAAGTGCCGAAATAAGCCTTCGATCGCGGGACGAGTGAGTCGGCCATCGAGCTCTCTCCCTGCTGACCGTTGTCAGATTACTTTGAGAATCGATCGGAGACTGTTGTGCGGAAAGTGTGGGGCCCGGAGAATTCGTCTCTTTTGAAAACACGTTTTAGCAAATTAAATCTTTTGGTATAGCTTTTATAAAATACGTTTTATGCAAGCTTATGATTTTCAAGTCGGTTGAATGCTATGTAATAAAACAAGTAAAGAACACAAGCGATTTAACGTGGTTCGGATACGCAAGATCCTACGTCCACGGTCCCGAACAAGGCGGGGAGAACTTGTTGATTATTCCGAAGCAAGCCTCGGCAGGGATATCTTTGACCTTGGACAGTTCCCTACAAGTTATAGTCCTTAGCGACTTTACAATCCAAACCTAAGTACGAAAGGGAAGGGAATTTTCTCCAAGCGAGAAGGAGTTCTTACAATAAGAACAATTCACTAAATGTGAACTCCTTCGAATCTAAGCTATAAATATGACAATGAGCTTAGTCTAGAGAAGAAAGGGATGTAAGAACTCTAGAGAGAAAAGCGAGAAATCTTCTAAGTATGCAAGTTTTCCTCCTGGATGATCTTTTAGTGTTCTAGAGCGTTTATGAACTTGAGCTTGTCCCTTCAAAATTCAGTCATTCGAGCTTCAAAAACTTCTCTATTTATAGTTGTGAGTTATGGCATATGTCGGGTTGGAGACGACGATGCCACGTGTCACAAGCTTCCAAGAAAAACGTCCATTAATTCGAACTTGTTGCAGCAGGGCAGTTAATGCACTGTTCATGAGAGCAACTTTACTGTGTAGAGTAGGTAAGCGTTGTTGGCCTATCATTGGTCGAGGTTTGTAGTTGGTGAGAATGTCGAGTTGATCGTTCAACAACCTCGTATGTCTTCTCGCCGAACTTTTCGAAAGAACTTGAATAGGGGTCGCTTTCGTAGGATACTGATGACCGAAAAGTCTCTCGTCTTCTTCAGATGAGTCGGTCGACACCGGCATCTACCGAGTAGGTCAGTGGCGGCTGCGAAGGTACTGTGCTTGTTTCTGTTCTTCAGCGACTATCGGTGGGAGTAGTCTTCTGCGATGATTTGTCGGTGATCGTTTGTCTTCGACGAGTGGAAGATCAGCTGCTGGTCGAAGAACACAAGCGATTACACCGATGACGTGGCGTTACGAAAAGTATCTTCGACGGAAGATCGGTTCAACAACTACCCCGTGCGAGGACTTAGACAAAAATAATAATCAATACATCAAGTCTAACCTATACATCGGCCTAATCCTAACGACACACCTAATCTACCGATATCGGCTAGGTTTTGGGATCCTCAATTCCATAGTACTACTATGATTTCCCCTAATTTTGTTTTAACCAGAACAACAGTGAGTATCATCTATCGACTCATATCCAACAATTTCCCCCAATTGATGATGCCAAAACCTCTACCTCTACCTCTTAAACTTCTCAAGTCTATAAAAGATGCTATCCTACCCGACAACAATTTCCCCTTACAACATTCCGAGGAAAAAAATAAAGGAATTTCAATACTTCAGGTAGGTGGGAGATAGGCAAAATCGAGAAACCGATCGTGAGTGTGTCGGATCACTTAGTGATCGGTCGTTGAAAACACAATGCAAAGAGTCGGAAGACAATGAGTAATTGTCTAACAAGCAATAGGAACCGATATATATAATCAATGATGTACAAGCTCCTACAACTATTACAACATAAATCAAAAAGAAGGAGAAATCACTGGCGACGCTTGAAGCGTTGAGTCCTTTCTTGAAATCGGCGAGACTTCTCGGCGGAGGATCCAGGTAATAATACTTGTAAACTCACGATCCTAATCTCTCGGATTTCTTCGTTGTCAAGAGGATTGTCGGGCAGCAAACCCGGATGGAAAGCAACTTCCTCTATCTCTCTCTCAATGTCCTTCGTGCACGACGGTCCACTCAGCGCTTCTTGGCGGAGGAATACGTCGGAAAGTCTGGGGCACGGAAGGGAATATTCTGTTCTTCCATATCTGTCTCAGTCGATCTCCGAATGAGACATCAAATCTCGAGATTAGTTCGTCGAATAAGCGATCAGCGGGACCGGTCGAGAGGATAAATGCGCCATACAAAATAGCCTTTAATAAAATCCTCTTTCGGCCTTTCCCGATGGACGTTCATATCGCCAGGCACCCATTTATCCACATGCGGGATAGGAATATTCTTAACATATGGGCCCCGATGAACTTGGATCCTCTTGGGATACGCCTCCTCGGATCAGCTTGCGGCTTGAGAGATAAGCTACGCATTTTCGCCAAGTCGGCTATCCTTTCTTTTCGCGGAGTGCGGTTGCTCCTCTTGTCTCCTCGCTCGAGACTCGAGACCTTGCTTTGCGTCGCCTCCCGGGTCGCTTGATCTTCCGCTATCCGCTCAGGTGTTAGAGTAGATGTAGGAATACTACGGCAAGTAAGTAGCTTGGATCTCGGTCGGAAGAGCCTTAGCAAAATGCGCTTGGGCTTTCTTCTTCCGCTCTTCGACCGACCCGACCTTTTTCTTGCCTTTGCCCCTAACGGCTTTGCCCTTGGGCTTCTTTGCTTTGCCTGCTTTGCCTCTTCAAGCCGACGCTCATGGTTGAGCTTATCCTGCACTGTTGGGCAATTTTGAGGTCATAAGCCTCTTGCTCCGCTTTTGATTTGAACTTATGGACCGGGGAGGAAGGAGGAGTAGATACGGTTGCAATCTCCTTCCCGGGCCTCTGCGGTGGCAATTGTTCGAGCTCGGGCTCTTCTTCTTCTGTCTCCCCTTTCAATAAATCCGGTTACTTCTTCAATGTGAGCGACGAGAAGAGGAGATGGGGTTGGTTGGGAGTGGGAATTCTAGGAGAAGGACCTCGAAGAGTTCTTATCCCGAGTAGTAGAGGGTCCTTCCTCCCGAGCCCTTTCCCCCGAGTCTCGTGCGGGTTCTTCACGGTGTGGAGGGTCTCTCCTCCCCGAACCCTTTCCCCGATAATACGTACATCGGTATGTTGTTTCGGGTTCATCTTTTATTATACCTTCCCCCTTTTTGGCATCGCTGACCTTATCGAGGTTGGGTACGGATAGTTGTGACTTCTTTCTCGAGCTTGTATACTGAGTCCTTGATCCGAGTAACTGTAGAGTCGAAGTCCTTGACCAAGTCACGTATTGCTCCCGAGTCCTTCTTCTCTTGAGCTGCCCTAGAATCGGTGAGATGAGCAACTAACTCCTGGCGGAGTTTCGAAGCGGGCTAGATCATTGGATTCCTTCATCTCCTTACGAATCTCTTTCAAGGCCTCGGCTGTTGCTTAATAGCGATGCGGAGGCCGATTGTAGCCAACTTGTTGCGCTCATCCATTTGAGCTTGGGTATTGTGAGAGCATGAGTCATTGCTCAAGTAAATGTTTTGTCTTGAGCTTGGAGCAAGAATCGACTCGTGCGGATAGATCTCGCTTTCTGCGCTATCAAAACACGCTCGATCATCTCCTTAAAATCAGTTGCGAAGGAGCCTCTTGAGGAGTGGAGATGCCGGCGGCTAGCTTATTCGGAGCTATCGATGCAACGCGCCGTATACTTCTCCCATTTGATATGGACGTCTTTGGCGAGAAGTCCGTTTTTAGCTCCTTGGCGTCGATCGCCTTATTCACCGATTTGGAGGACCTGCAGAACGATGGGTTGAATCTGGTAAGAGCTTGTTCGAGCCTTTGATCGAAAACACGAGGAGCCGCTCCCGACTGCATTCGGAGCGCCCCGAGCCTCACCACGATGTACCGGGGGTGGTGATTGGCTCTTCTCATGGGGAGTTGGTTCCTCGGCCAGAGCCTCCCAACTCTGCATCCTTGGGGTTGCCTTCCATCTCCCGATCTTGTTCTTGGTCATCACCCTCATCGGCAGGAGGAGATGGAGGCGAGCATTAGCAGCGGGAGCCGTAGTACGCTGAGCTAAGAAGATAGAGCATAGCGGCTCGAAGATCCTTGAAGGATGCCAATCAGTGGCTCCCGAATCCGATCTGCGCTTTGTAAATCTTGCTCCTTGTCGGTAGATCGATGGTGGCGAGTTTTTGCAAAATCTATCGAGAATATCCCGGTTAAGAACCTCGATAGCATCGAACTCTTGCCACGATGGCAATGTCAACCAAGTCTCGCATGCTCGGCTATCTGCGGAATCGATCGTGAATCTCACTGTAGCACGTAGACGAGTGGTATGAGTTGTTGTCCATTCGGTCTCTTGGTTAGCTCTCGAATGTCCGAGCGAGTGTCATCGGAGGCGATGACTTAAGCTTTCTCCTTGAGGGTGGCTCCTTCCATCCCCGTGTGTCGGACTCTATGGTTTGCTCATCTTGAGGTGGAGGAGGAGCCTGTTCTATGACGGGTTATCGGGTGAGCCACATGACCTCGGTGGTCGTGGCTTGATAAGCCTCCTCCTCTTGGACACATCGGCGGGAGATGGCGGGCGGGAGCAGCTCTCTTACGCTCGAGTGGCCCTTTGCCAATTGACTTCTCCGTCGCTTCTTTAGTCTTAAACTTTATCGCCTTAGTGTTGTACGGCTTTGAGTCGTCGAAAGCCGAGTTCCTCTTACAACACTCTCTATTAGGACAGAGACATCTTAGTCCCGAATAGAAGCTTACCCGTCTTGGCCAACCTCCTCTCGCCGAGTGGGTAGAGTAGTGAATTTACGGGCACAGGCTTTCATCCGAGTCGTGTAATAGTCGGCCCTGGTTCACTTCTACTCCGTCATCAATAGCCATCATCAGTGAATCCTTGGCTTGGACAGTTGATCATACGATCTAGCGTGAGCTTGTCGAGTATGTGCGAGACCACATACGCTAAACCTGCGTGCCGAGGTAGCAAGAGATTCCTCGGGAGAGCTGTCTTGAACGTCAGATCACTGCGTCCACATAACTTTTGTACATAGGCATTGATCTCCCTCTCCTTATATCGATAGGTGAGATACCCGTAATGAGGAAGCCGAAACGCGAGGACTAGAGCCTCTCGGATGTTGAAGGTGTCTTTGAGTCGGCTTCCACTTGTTCGGAGTTGTTTCTCTCATGAATGAGAAGGAAGCTTCTTCTCCTCCGGCAGCCCACCGAGTTCCGGTTGAAATACGCCCGCCACTTGCCTTGGTAGATGAGCACGCGGATGCTTGGTCACAAGTGGTCTCCAACCACGACCTCTCCGAGCATCGAACATTGGCTCCGGATACGGAATGTCCACCGGCGGAAAGCCATTGTGGGTTCGAACCGGTCGGATGGCCATGATCTCCACTATTGGTTCAGAGTGCATGCGATCGCCATAGAAATCTGAAAACACATGTTAGCACTTGAAAATAGAGTAAGTCGGTAGTTGTCGGCGGATTTGAATACATTACAGTATGAGAGCTTGAGAGATGCACAGGCAAACGGTTATAAGAAGTTTGAGATGGAAGCGATTTGCGATAAAAGCTCTTAGGATTTGATAATGGCGAAAAGTGAGGAAAAAGATAGAAGATGAAAGATTTTGTATATATTGGCTTGATTGCAAGTTTCAATCCAACGACTGAGTTTTAATCTTCCAAAAACTATGAACGGCTAAGATTAAAAGTTATAAAATGAATGATTACCAAAGCCGCCTCAAACATAGATCTACGTAATAAAGGTAAGTGAGAAGACATGCATTAAATGCGCGACAGACATCATTAATTACTCAGTTTATGCAAATGAAAAGGTTTCCTACTAACCTTTCCTTAAACTATTAATGGCGGGAAATGAATGCACATTAACCACGAGTGTGAGCGGCGATGCAATAAAAGCGAACATGCTTCAAAAGAATTTAAGTACACAAAATTACGCAAACCTCTTCAACTGAACTTATCAGCCGGTTACCAAACCTCTTCAGCTGAACTTATCATCTGGTTACCGTTATGTATAAGGAGAATGGTTGTCATGCGATGACTATGTTCCCCCTCTCGCGTGTACAGTGTGACTTTCCCTAAGCGAGTCATCTGTACTTAGTTATCTCGACCTTGTCGTGCCGATTCCTTATGCTGATACCAATTGTTACCAATTGTTTGGCAATGATGTTCTCGAGGAGTCGGCATCTACGACTCATCTCGGTAGGATCCGGTGAGACTAGCTCAACCGATAATTCTATGAACCTGTTCTCGGCTAGTGGTTTGGTCAAGGTATATGCCCTTTGCTTGTCAAGTATGGATCTTCTCCATCCCGATATCCTTCTTCTCGACATGGTCTCGATGAAGTGGTGTCGGATATCCACGTGCTTGCATCCGGTATGTAGAACCGGGTTCCGAGTTATGGCATTGCACTTGTGGAGTCGCAGTAGATGAGCACTTCATCCCTGAGTTATACCATAATCTCTAAGTTGTTGTCGAAGCCAAAGGATGCAGGCATAGCAACTTCCTGCGCCATGTACTCGGCTTCGGTGAGTGGACGTTGCTGCACAATGCCCTTCTTTGAAAACCAAGAAATCGACTTCTTTGCTGGAACCGACAAGTTCGGAAGTTGACTTTCGATCTATCCGCATCTCGCATAATCGGCATCGGGAATAACACGTCGGTATTAAGTTATCATCAAGCGGGATACCATAACCCAAAGATCGGTGTTCCTCTTAAATAAGCGCGGAATCTTCTTCGCCGAGTCTAAAATGACTTCGCTTGGGATCGCTTGGAATCTTGCGCATACACTTACAACATAAGTTATGTCGGGACGGCTAGCTTTGTTAAATAAAGTAAAGAGCCTATAATAGCTCTATAGTCGGTAGAGTTAACGAAGCTCCCTCTTTGTCTAGATCGATTTTAAAGTTCGTGTTCATGGGGATTTTTGGTCGGCTTCTGTCGGAGTCGGAGCCCGAATCTCTTGAGAAGATCTCGAGTGTATTTGGCTTGATTGATGAAGATTCCTTCGGGGTGATTGCTTCACTTGAAATCCAAGGAAATAATTCATCTCTCCCATCATGGACATCTCGAATTTCTCTTTCATCATCTTCTCGAGCTGCTGGCATATGGTCTCATTTACGCGATAAAAATGATATCGTCCACGTAGATTTGCACCGGTAGAATGTCATCTCCCGACTTTATGTTGAATAGGGTGCGATCTACTTTCCCCTTCGAAAACCTTTACGAAGTAGAAAGTCTCGATAGGGTATCATACCAAGCCTGGGTGCTTGTTTTAACCCATCTGAGAGCTTTCTAAAGTACGTACACTCGATGTCCCCTGCGAAAGCCGGGCGGTTGTTCCACGTAGAATTCTTCCTTCGGTGCGCCGTTCGGAAAAGCTGACTTCACATCCATCCGATATACCTTAAATCACGATGTGTTGCATAAGCTAGGAAAAGATGAATGGCTTCCAATGCGACTTGGAGCGAACGTTTCATCAAAGTCGATTCATACACTTTGCTTGTATCCTTTTGCAACTAGTCTTGCTTTATTTCGACAATGACGTTGCTTTCATCTCGCTTGTTTTTGAAGACCCACTTAGTTCCAATCACGTGCGATGTCTAGGTACGTCGACAAGCTCCCAAACTTCATTTAAACTGCGATTCAACTCTTCTTGCATAGCATGACCCGGTCGACAATCATTAAGTCGTCCTCTATCGACGAGGTTCTTCGTAGATAGAAAACAAGAGTAAAGTGAGCTTTCTCCTTGACTTAATCTTGATCTCGTCCTTATAGTTGCTTATGGATCTCCAATGATAAGATCCGAAGAATGAGCATCGAGCCACGCAACGCCCGAGTCGGGCTTCTTCTTCGATACTATACGCACAATCGGTAGGTGTATTAGGCATTTAGGTGATCGTTGTACGTAGTCGAAGCAATTCGATAAGAAGGTTAGGGTCTACTTGGTTTCCGGTGTTCAGGGCATTTAGCTCAGGAACATTAATCGTTCCCCCCGAGTTTATATTCTCGGTAGAGGTCTCGATTACCAGGGCTTCCTCATCGACCGATGTTACCCGTTGTTGATTCGGTTCGATAGAATCAACTAGGTCAGTTACATCGATTGTTGGTTGAGTCCGAGTTTGTTCATCGTCGACTCATCATCCCAACAATCTTTGGATCTTTTCGGCTTTATCATTTAGTCCGAGATCCTGTAGCTTGCTGCTTGCATCTTGATATTTGACTTTGTATCTTTCTTGTTCTCGGTAACAAATTCATCAAAAACAACATGAGGGCTTTCCTCCACGCAAAGAGTCCGATAGTTAAAGACTACGAATACTTTCTTGACTCGAGAGTATCCTAAGAATACTCCTTGATCGAGATTTGCTATCAAAGACCTTCAATCGATCTTTCCCATTATTGTGGATAAAGCAAGGAGCAGCCGAAAATATGAAAATGAGAAATAGAAGGAATTCTCCTTTTCCACTTGGTTGTAAAGGCGTCTTCATGTGTTCTTTGTGTCGGTAGTGAGCGATTCCCGAGTGTAACAGGGCGGTGTCGGTAGCATCAGGCCCAAAACTTTGAGGGTAGTCCGGAATGCGAGGAGCGTTCTTGCTTTGCTTCTTTGAGTGTTGCTGTTCTTACGTTCGGAAGTCCGATTCTCGCGAGGGTGCGTACGGTGATGTCTCGTGCTTAATTCCCTCTTTATCGCAGTATGTCTTAACTGCGAGTTTAGAAACTCTGTTCCTGCGTAAATGCGTATCTTCTTAATCTTGATGTTCTTTTCCACTCTGAGTTTCTTGAGTAGATTAGGCAACTTCGGTTTGAACATCGGATTTGTTGGCGATGAAGATGACCCAGTATATCTTGAGTAGTCGTCTATGACGACGAGGGCATACTTCTTGCCTCTTATAGTCGGCTTGGAGAGACCGGCCCGAATAAGTCCATGTGAAGCGGTTGAAGGATTCCATCGAGTGGAAGGTGACGGAATAGGTGGATTGCTCCTCTTTGTTTACTTTCCCTTCGGGCGCGCTTCATAATTTTTGTCTTTGATAAACGATTCGTTGGGCGGTCTCTGACTTTAGAGTTCTTGACAAGCTTGTTCATGGTCTTGAAGTTCGGTGGCATTTAGTCTCTTGTGCCATAGCCAGACGACTTGTCACTGATTTAGTACGTGAGCAAGCAAGCCTCGGGTTACTGCTGTATTCCGGTTTGCAACATAGATGTTCTTCCTCCCGCGAACCGATAACACTTGTTTTCCCCTATAGATTTGTCAACAATATCCACGAAAACCAGCGTCAAAGATCACTGTTAAGATTATCACAGAATTGGTGGCGAAAGGAGATTATGTTGAAGTCCTTCAACATATGTTACTGCTTAGGCGTAGCGGTCCCAATGTTCGGCGTTCCGTATCCCTTGTGTAGCCTTTTGAGTTGTCACCGAATTCATTTTGGGACCATCTTCTTGTACGTAGTTGGTCGAGCGAGGCTCTTCGGTAAGTCATGTGTCTCGAGCGCCGCTGCTCCACTATCCATGGGTCCTTATGCACTGCCAAAGCAGATCATTTTTAGGTACCCTTTGGTTGGGTTGGGTCACTTCTTGGTTAGTGGGTCATTTTGGAACCCGTGATCGTCTCGGGACCTTAGAAGTCCTGGACTTCTTCTTCGAACCTTGTCGGCTTTCTTCTCCATAGGACTTGGAGATACTTGACTTTTCTGGCGATGATTTTGGGTTCAGGCGCTTTCTTCTTCGAGTCTTAGCGCTTCTCCACGACCACAGGCTCATAGTAGTCCGAGCCGTCTTGGCCGCGGTGCTCATACAGATGGCTCCTTGTCTTCATTTGCCCATCGACCTTCTTGGTTCCCCCCCGAATTTGATCGCGGTGTCTGGGGCGTGGAACCTTTGGTGATGCTTGTTGCTACTCGGCCGAGGTGCAATCATTTTCCGTTTGTTCTTCGCACGAGGTGTGGTGTCGGCGGCTTGCACCTTTCCTTTGGCGAACCTATCGAGACGAGTTCTTGAGCTTTTGGAGGTGGAAGCTTCGTGGGTATAGCCAAGGCCTTCTTTTACGACGGTTGGCCATTGTGCTCTAAGCATGCTTTTCAAGCTTCTCCTTCGCTCCCGGTATTGTTCGGTCATCAAACCTCTCCGGACCTCGTCACTCCTTCCGAGTGAGTCATAGTCATTCCACGCACGTCGTGAGCTTCGATGAGCTTGGCTATTTCGGTCTCTTTCTCGAATTGTCCTTGGTCGGGCGAGATCTCGAGTCTCTTGGAGCGAGACTTAGTCATAAGAGATTCAATCTCTTCCTTGAGTCTCGCAACTAGATCCACTTGACTCGGTAGGGACTCGACAATCGAAGAAAGTCTCGATTCTCGGCCCCTTTACCTGTTCAAGTTCTGGATAGTTCGCTTGCTGAACTCTCGCTCAGCTTTAGATCTTGTTCCTCTAGTAGATCGTCGTAGGCTTGTACCACATCTAGAGGATCATGTGGCCAGAGCACGTGTCTTGTGTCTTTGTGTGAAGAAGAGGTAATAATGTGTTTAGAATTTACCTCGGCCTCTTCTCCCGCCATCGACCGATTCACCGACTCATCGAGGACCGTGTTGGATATGAGTCGATGGATTGATACTCGGTTGTTCTAGGGTTAAAAGAAATTGGGGGAAATCATAGTAGTACTATGGAATTGAAGATCCCAAAGCCGAAGCCGATATCGGTAGATTAAGTGTGTCGATAGGATTAGGCGATGTATAGGTTAGACTTGATGTAATGCTTATTATTTTGTCTAAGTCCCGTACGGGGTAGTTGTTGAACTGATCTTCTGCTGAAGATACTTTTCGAACCCCACGTCATCGTGTAATCGCTTGCATTCTTCGTCGGCGGCTGATATCAAACTCGGTTGAAGATCCCGCATCGGCGGCCGGACCTCGGTAAGAGCATTCTCTACAAGGCGATGGTCATCGGTAGAAGAACCGGTCAGACGAAAGTATACCTTCGCAGTCGACCAACCGACTATCGAAGCTCACTTTATCGGTCGGACGACTCGTACCGAAGAAGACAGACTTTCGAGCATCAGATCCCAGGCAGTGACCCAAAGACTTAAAGTCCCTTCAAATGTTCGGCGAAGACATACGAGGCGGTTTGAACGGTCAACTCCGACACTCACCAACTACAAACCTCGACCAATGAGAAGCCGAGCAACGCTTACCTACTCTGCAGCATAGGAAAGTTTGCTCTCATGAACGGTCATTAAGCGCCTGGCGCAACAAAGTTGAATAGTGGCCGTTTCTTTGGGCGCTTGTGACACGTGGCATCGTCGTCTCCAACGGACATATGCCACAACTCACAACTATAAATAGAGAAGGATTTGAAGATTTCAAAAAGAGGAATATACGCGAAATCGGGAAATCATTCAAGCTCACAACGCTCTGAACCTTCAGCTTATCCGAGAGGAACTAGTTTTCATAGAACACTTCTTGTAGTTCATCTCTCTGAGCACTTTGATCCCTTTCTTCTCTAGACTAAGCTCATTGCTAGATTCATAGCTTAGATCCGAAGGAGTTCACATTTAGTGAATTATTCTTGTTGTAAGAACTCCTTCTCGGTTGGAGAATATTCCCTCCCTTCTAAACTTAAGTTTGGATTGTAGAAGTCGCTAAGGGATTATAACTTAGAGGGAACCTGTCCAAAGGTACGTATCCCCTTGCGGAGGCTTGCTCAGAATAATCAACAAGTTCTCTGCCTTGTTCAGGGGCCGTGGACGTAGGATCTTGCGTATCCAGAACCACGTTAAATCGCTTGTGTTCATTTTTTGTTTTATTGCGCATAGCATTCAACCGACTTGAAAATCATAAGTTTGCATAAACGTACTTTATAAAGTGCGACCAAAAGATTTAACTTGCAAAAACGCATTTTCAAAAAAGACGACTCGGGCCTAACAACTTATCCCGCACTCTACGATCTCCGGCCGAGTTTCGTATCGCGCGTCGATCGGTGAAGAGCTCGAAGCTTGACTTCACTGACCCCGGTGATCGAAGGCTTACTTGGCACTCGTTCATCGATTGCGAAACATCGGCTTCCGGTGACCTTCACCGAGAAAAAGAAACGAGCTCAGTGTGTATTCACCCCCCTCTACACACGACTTTTCGTCTCCTAGGACCAACAAGTGGTATCGAGCACACGGTGTTCAACCGATCGCCGGTTACGAAATACGGTCCTCTCGGGCCGATCCCGAAAACCGTTTTTCCTTTGCATAAGCATCTTTTCGGCATCCTTATACTCTTACTCTTACAATGTCCGATATGTCGGTATTAGGATGGTACCGATGTTCTCATAGAGAACTACACGGTATGGGCGCGTACGTATGGAGGCACACCTAACGTCCTCCACGACAGCATGTCGAGATGTCCTAGAGTCGGGACCGATCATTCCTATGATCGACAAAGATAGTATTCTTCTTTGGAGGGAGGCGTGGGAGCACAAGGCGGGTGCTAAGGTTCCCAAAGACAAATCTGCGCTTCACGCTTGAAGAAAAGAAGTTGCACAACCATGACCGAGTTGCACGTAATGCCATACGGCTACGCTCGGTGACTCACATTTCGGAAGAGGTACAAGATTGCAAAACGGCGAAAGAGCTATGGGACGCCTTGGGCAGTCTTGAGCCATGGAACCCCTCGGATCAAAGAAAACAAGCTCGAGCTTGGAGCTTCGGAGTTCGACGCCTTTGCAATGGAGCCCTACGAAACCATTGACGAGATGAGTGTCGGATTACATCAAGTCAATGTTATCAGTAGGCTGGGGAGGTCGTTCACCAACAAGGAGATGAACACCAAGATCTTGAGAGCGTTGCCACAGACAAAAGTGGCTTCCATTTGCTACTTATTTACGTCGCTTCGATCTAAATGCTCTAACTCCCGATGTTATATTTTCATAATTAAAATCGGAGGAATTCGAGCATAGCCTACCCCCAAAAGTGCTCAGCGCTCCCGGTCCGACACGCGGTTCGACCACGCCTTCAAGGCACAGTCAGCAATCCGGGAGCCAAGCCTATTTCCTCAAGCAAAGCCGTGGCCACATCGTTAGCAAAGTCTTCGAGACTTGAGGTCCCCGATCGGCTAGCAGCTGATGGCTCTCAAATATCGAGAGGGAAAAGGAGAGAGTCGAGAAAGTCGAGGAAATACAACCGAGATTCTTCCTCGGGTAAGAAGAGATTATCATAAGAAAGAAGAATCTAATCCTTCTCACTGAATGCAGGAAATCGGAGTCTTTGCCGGTCAAGTCTAAAGTCTCGGCGGTAAGAGCGTACTAGAACATCTACAAACTTCTAATCTGCAGAAGGAGGGACACTATCGGTCCGATTGTCCCGAACTCTCAGTTGCTCAAAAGGCGAGAATGGCAAAGCCAGGAGAAAGAAATTCGCCGAGAGACGAGCGGGCCTATATAGCCGGAGAGATATCCGACAACTCAATTGAGGAGGATACATTCATGTATTCTTCGAGAAGACGAAGCCACGCTTCGTCGCAGGTTGAGGTCGCAAAGACAGGTTCACGATGAGTCGGCCAGAATCTTTGTGCGATGGCGGAGAGAAAGAGGCTGAGGTAAATTCTAAACGCATTATTACCTCTTCTTCACACGGCACACAAGATACGTGCTCGGTCACGAGATGACCCTACTAGATGTGGTACAAGCCTACGACGATCCTGCTAGAGGAGCAGATTGGTTGACGAGAGAGTTGCGAGAACCATCCCGAGAACTTGAAACGGTAAAGGTGAGGAATCGAGACTTTCTTCGATTGTCAGGTCTCTACTGAGTCAGTGGATCTAGTTGCGAGACTCAAGGGAGATTGAATCTCTTATGACTAAGTCTCGGCTTCAAGAGACTCGGATCTCGGTTCGACCAAGAACGGTCGAGAAAGGCCCAGAAATAGCCAAGCTCGGTTCGAAGCTCACGAGACGTGCGGAATGACTATGACTCGCTCGAGGAGAGTGACGAAGTGCGGAGAGGTTTGATGAGCCGGACAATACCTAGGAGCGAAGGAGAAGCTTGAAAGCATGCTTAGAGCACAACGGTCAACTTACGTGAAAGAAGGCCTTGGCTATACCCACGAAGCTTCTACCTCCAAAAGCTCAGAACCACGTGGCGATAGGTTCGTCGGGAGGAAAGGTGCAAGCTGGCGACACCACACCTCAGGCGAAAAACAAACAAGAAAATGATTACACCTGGTACGAGTAGCAACAAGCGGTGACCAAAGGTTCCGGCCCAGGACACCGCGATCAAATTCGGGGAATCAAGAAGGTCGGATGGGCGGAACGGTGACAAGGAGCCGTTGGCTGAGCACCCGGCTTAGTACGGCTCGTACTACTATGAGCCCGTAGGTCGGGAGAAGCGCTAGGACTCGAAGAAGAAAGCGCCGAACCCCAAATTATCGGCGCGAAAGTCGGTATCTCCAAGTCCTGTGGAGAAGAAAGCTGATAAGGTTCGAGAAGAAGAAGTCTGGAACTTCTAAGGTCAGAGGCAGCATCTGGGTTCCGAAATCACCCACTAACCTTTAAGGACCCAATGCGGAACCAAAGGTTACCTAAAAATGCCTCTTTTTTGCGGAGTGCATAGGGACCGTGGATAGTGGACGGGCTTGCCGAGACACGTACTTACCGGAAAAGCTGGCGACCAACTACGTACAGAAGATGGTCCCGGAATTGAATCGGTGACAATTCCAAAGGACTACACAAGGGGATCACGGAACGCTGAACATTGGGACTTGCCACGGTTCAGAGTAACATATGTTGAAGGACTTCAACATAATCTCCTTTCAATCGGTCAATTACGGATAATCTTAACGAGTAATCTTTGACGCCTGGTTTGCGTGATATTGTTGACAAATCTACGAGGGAAAGCAAGTGTTATCGAGGTTCGCGGAGGAAGAACATCTATGTTGAAAAGCCCGGAATACCTTGAGAACACGAGAGCTTGCTTGCTCGCACGGACCAAATCCGGGTGACAAGTCTGGTGGCTATGGCACAAGAGACTCCGGCCACCGAACTTCAAGACCATGAACAAGCTTGTCAAGAACTCCAAAGTCGGAAGGGCCCCTGATGAATCGTTTATCAAAGACGAAGCGTGAAGGCGTGCACGAAGGGAAAGCAAACAAAGAGTAGCAATCCACCATTCCATCACCTTCGGCTGATGGAATCCTTCGAGCACTTCCATGGACTTATTCCGGCCGGTCTCTCCGGTAACTATAGAGGCGAAGTATGCCCCGTCGTCGTCAAGACTGACTACTCGAGATATACTTAGGTCATCTTCATCGCCAACAAATCTGATGTTCGGACTGAGTTACCTAATCTCGAAGAAACTTCACGGTGTGGAAAGAACATCAAGATTAAGAAGATACGCTCGACGCAGGAACGAGTTTCTAAACTCGGTGGTTAAGACATGCTGCGATAAAGAGGGAATTCGAACACGAGACATCAGCTGCGCAAGCCCCTCGAGCAACGGACTTGCTGAACGTAGAAGCAGAACACTCAAAGAAGCGACAAGAACGCTCCTCGCAGATTCTCGGACTACCCCAAAGTTTTGGGGTCGATCTTCCGGCACACTTGCTGTTACACTCGAATCGCTCACTACTAACAGCGGCAACACATGAAGACGCCTTCTGAGCGCGTGAAAGGGAGAATTCCTTCTATTTCTCATTTTCATGTTTTCGGTTGTCCTTGCTTTATCCACAACAATGGGAAAAGATCAGTTGAAGGTCTTTGATAGCAAATCCGATCAAGGAGTATTCTTAGGATACTCCCGAAGTCGATAAAGCCTTCGAGTTTTTAACCTATCAAACTCTTTGCGTGGAGGAAAGCCTCCGTGTTGTTTTTGATGAATTTGTTAATGAGAACACGGGGAAGATCTAGTCAAACAGCGAGGATGTCGCGGCAAGCTACGGGGATCTCGAACTAAATGACAAAGCTGAAAAGATCCCGACATTGTTGGGATGATGAGTCGAGAAGATGACGAAATTCGAGACTCGGCCAACAAACAATGTAGCTAACCTAGTTGATTCTATCGAACGAGAATCAACAACGGGTAACTTCGGTCGATGAGGAGCCCCCGTGTGCTGAGACCTCTACGGAGAATATAAACTCGGGAAACGATTAAATGTTCCTGAGCTAAATGCCCCCGAACTGAAACTGGTAGATCCTAACCTTCTTCTTGAATTACTACGATCAGCGGAAACGTTACTTAGGGAAATGCCCAATACACGTGCCGTGCACGTGCAAGTAATCGAGAAGAAGAAGCCCGACTCGAGCGTTCGTGGCTCGATGCTCATTCTTGAGATCTTATCATTGGAGATCCATGGCCAACTATAGGGCGAGATCAAGATTAAGTCAGAGAAAGCTCACTTTACTCTTGTTTTACGCGGTCTGAGAAGAACCTCGATCGATAGAGGGCATCTAAAAGATCTTGGCCCGGTCATTGCTATACAAAGAAGAGGGCGAACCAATTCGTCGAGAAATGAAGTTTGAGAGCTTGTCGACAGCCACTGGACATCGGCACGTGATTGGAACTAAGTGGGTCTTCAAGAACAAGCGAGATGAAAAACAACGTCATTGTCGAGAGCAAAGCTCTGACTAGTTGCTAAAGCATCACAGGTCGAAGGCGAGAGAAATTGACTTTGATGAAACATTTGCTCTAGTCGCCGATTGGAAGCCATTCGTCTTTTCCCTAGCTTATGCAACACATCGGATTTAAGGTATATCGGATGGATGTGAAGTCGGCTTTTACGAACGGTGTATGCGAAGGAAGAAGTCTACGTGGAACAACCGCCCGGCTTTCGCCAGGGGACATCAGTGTCCGAGCACTTAGGGAAAGCTCTGTATGGGTTAAAACAAGCACCCGGGGCTTGGTATGATACCCTATCGAGACTTTCTACTTGAAAGGTTTTCAAAGGGGACGAGTAGATAGCAGCCTATTCAAGCATAAAGTCGAGAAAGATGACATTCTGCGGTGCGAATCTACGTGGGCGGCGTCATTTTCGGCTACGAAATGAAGTCATATGTCGATGGATTCGAGAAGATGATGAAGGAGAAATTCGAGATGTCCATGATGGGAGAATTGAATTATTTCCTTGGATTTCAAAGTAAAACAATCAGATTAGGAATCTTCATCAATCAAGCGAATACACTTCGAGATCTTCTCAAAAGATTCGATCGTGATTCCAGGCAAACCGATCAAGATCCCCATGAACACTAACTTTAAAATCGATCTAGACAAAGAGGGAGACTTAATAACTCTACGATTATAGAGCTATTATTGGTTCTTTACTTTATTTAACTGACTAGCCGACTGACATAACTTATCTTTGTAGGTGTATGCAAGAATTTGACGAATCCCAAGCGAAGTCATCTAGACTCGCGAAGAAGATTCTGCGATATCTAAGAGGGAACACACGATCTTTGAGTTATGGTATCTGGCTGATGATAATCTAATGCGACGGAGTTATTCGATGCGATTATCGGGATGCGGGATAGATCGAAAATCAATTTAGAACATGTCGGTTCTAGGCGGCAGAAGCTAATATCGTGGTTTTCAAAGAAACGTCTTTCGGTAGCTACGTCCACTCCGGAGCGAGTACATGGCTGCGAGGAAGTTCTTTGTGCCCAGATCACTTTAGCCCCGGCCGAACAGCGAGAGATTATGGTATAACTCGGGGATGAGTGCCCGTCACTCTTGTGACTCCTCCGGTGAATAGCTATAACTTCGGGGCCGGTTCTACATACCGAGATGCAAGCGCGTGGGATCATCCGACACCCTTCATCGAGACCATAGTGGAGAAAGACATCGGGATGGAAACCCATCTTGACAAGCGAAGAGCGGTATATGCGGCCAAGCCACTGGGCGAAACGAGTTGAGAGAACTATCTATTGAGCTAGATGCACTTTAGATCCCTACTTGAGACAAGTCGGTAGAAGCGGACTGCGATAATGATATACTTAGCAGCGGTGGTATCGGTATGGAATCGGCCGGCCAATTCGGAAAACTTAGTACGGTGACTCGGTTGGGAGATGCTGCTGTACCCTCGGCAAGGGAGGAACATGGTCATCAACTGACCATCCTCGATAAATGATGGTAACGGTGATAAGTTAGTGAAGAGGTTTTGCGTAGTATCGTTTACTTAATTTGTTCGAAGCGTGCCGCATTTAATCATCGATCGCTTACGTTCGGTTGTTAAGGAGCATTTATTCCTTACCATTTATTATGTTTAAGGTTTGAGGAAGGTCGTGCGGGACTCCTCGCTGCGTAATTAATGTACTCTGTCGCGCATTTAATGTCGTGTCTTCTCCATTAGCTTTATTACGTATATACTATATTTTTAGCGCTATTGTAATCATTCCTTTATTTAACATTTAATCTTAGCCGCCCCATTGTTTTTGAAAGATTAAATTTGCAACGTGCGATTCGCGGAAGATCCAAACTTAATATACAAAATCTTTTTCATCTTCCATCAACTCCTCATTTTTCGCCTAATTCTTCGTATTCTCAAGAGCTTATCTACCTGCCTTTGTTTTCTTATCCAATCTCTTAAACAACTTTGCTTTCGCATCTCTTAAAGCTACATACACCGTAATGTATCGTGAGATGCACTGCTAGCAACTACTAACTTCTTCTATTTTCAAGTGCTTTAATATGTTGTTTTGCGGATTTCAATGGCAAACGATGTTTCAGAAACTCCGGACAACATTGAGGAGATTGTAGCCTCCCGAGATTCTGTTTGAACTACTGCCCGGCCTTCCAGAGTGGAGATCTCTTTCCTTGAACCGTGTTTGGCGCTTTGGAGCGTTCGGGGTTAAGAATGCTGGTTTGGAAGCACCGTGCTTATCTCCCTCGGCAGTCGTTGAAGTTTATTTGTGGAATCTCTAGCGTCGGGAGGAGGAATCGTCCTTCTCTTATCGGGAAGGAAGTCGATCCAAGATAGTGGGAGTGTGTTGTTCTTACCTTGATATTCAAGATCTTCTAGCTCTTTCATTCGATCTTCCCAACTCGGCGATTCTCAGGTGGATACGAGGGAGAGGGAGATCCTTGCCATGTGCGAGATTACGTAGGGATGAAAGGATGTCAAGCATTTAAAACGACTTTCTGAGAATATGTTGCTACCTCGATGCGGAGGTCTAGCT